>CM040117.1:202614107-203214107 GCA_022559845.1 Amorphophallus konjac
GCGGGTGAACCGGGCGGTTCACCTGGGCACGAGTGGTACCGTTGCGATCGGTGCGTTCCGAGGATCGCGGGGATGTAATTTTCTATTTTTCAGAATTTTTCAGAATTTCCGGATTTTCTATAAAACCCCCCTATTTTCTCTCTCTCCCCCACCTTCTTCTTCTTCTTCTTCTTCTTCTTCTTCTTCTTCTTCTTCTTCTTCTTCTTCTTCCTCCTTCCTCATCCACCGTAACCCTCTCCCTCTCCCTCTCTTCCTCCCGGTTGACCGCGGCGGACCCCTCTCCGGTTGCAGATGGCGGCGGGGCGACGACGCGGTGACGTGGGCGGCGACGAGGCGATCGTGGGGACGTGCGGAGCTTGTGGGAGCTTAAGAAAGAACGTGGGTTTTCAATCTTTCTTCGCGATTCGTGGACGATCCGACGGAGCACTCGCTCCATTGAGGTAGGGTGACATTCCTTAGCCTCTTGCCGTTCATTTTCGTGGTTTGTAGACCGCAGGGAGGCCGAGAGGGGCTTGATTGAGCGGGTTTGGGGTTTTCCATGATTTGGGGAGAGCTCGCCCGATCTATGGTTTTAGCTCGCGATTTCACATTTGGATGGCTTAGATGCATGCTAGGGGTCCCCAGGGGTCTTCCCCTTTGTTTTCCCCCTCTTCGGTGGAGGCACGGGGGCGTGGTCGAAGTTTTTGGGGTTTTCCCGCTGTAGCGTGCTCGGGAGTGTGTAACGGTCACTCCAGTGACCGTCACATGCTTGTGACGCCCCTAGAGGGGTGCGTTACATTCCTGAGTAGTGTTTTTGGGGGTCGGGGGCTGTAACGGCCTCACGATAGACTACCATTTGCCTATGACGGGCTTGGGTAGGGCCGTCAGGGGCTTTCGACCGTTGGTTTGTGACCGTTGGGGGTCAGGCCATGTAACGCACCGGGCTAGGCGCGTTACATGCGTGTAACGCGCTGGGGCAGGCGCGTTACTTCCTGTTTTCACCCCAAGTGTGAGGGCCATGTAACGCGCTGGGGCTGGGCCGTTACATCCCTTTTGGCTTTGGGAGCGTGGGGGTGTGTAACGCACGGGGCCAAGCGCGTTACATGCGTGTAACGCGCCTGGACCAGGCCGTTACATCCCTTTCCCCTCTGACCGTGCGACGGTCTGTTTTGAACCGTTAGGCGCATGTAACGGTCTCGCCCAGACCGTTACTTGCTTGTGACGGCCCTAGGGTGGACCGCCACATGCCTGGTTGCCCCGTGAGGGTGGCAACCCCGTTTTTACTCCGACTGTGGCCACCGTGCGACGGGGGTGGTGCGTGGGGTGATTCCCACACGTTGTCGGATTCGGACGTTGTTTTCCGTTGACTCGAGAGTCTACTCCTTTGTGACCCTTCACTAGTCGTAGCCTATCAGTACGCGTGTGCTGGTCGCACCAGGGAGTGGTGTACGGGCTTACCCTGAGGACGGTTTTAGAATGGTTACCGTCGGGCCCCTCGTCACATCAGAGTCCAGTGCCAGGGGAAAATCGGTCAGAGAGCCAGACCTAAGATGTGTGGTCTGTGTGTGCACACGTGGTTGGGGACAGTGGACGCACATCGACGGGCGTGACCCCAGCTAGTCACTTGTTGTGGTTACTTGTACGGTGTTCGCGCCTCTGGTAGGAGCTACCACACCAGACGGTTCACCTGCGGCGCGGCATAAGACGTCAGGGGACGCTACCGGCTGTGCTTCTAGTGGGTGGTACTCCTATCGAGTACGGGGTGGCAGTCTGTCAGTCGTGTGTTTCCGACATTCGGGTTTTGTCGGGTTGGCCGTTGAGCTTCGGTCTTCTTACCGTGGCACAGGTGTCGGTTTGCGTGCCATGGGACCTTTGTTCTGTAGAGTACAGGGCTTTCCTTTCCAAGGTACCTTCTGATCGGGACATCACCTCCCATGCCCACCTTCACAGCTCGTCTCCTCGCCCCAGTTGCATCCGGCATGGTTTAGTCATTTAATTTTGAGTCCTATGTAATTTTACTTGAGTCATTTGATATAATTTGCATTTTATTTGAGTCATGTCCCTAGGTCTTGCATTTATTTTCCTATGTTTGAGTGTCATTAGAGTGTGTAATGTGCTAATTGGGCCCATTTCTTCGGGCTTGGCCCAATGAGCTCCCCTACCCCTTCGGTTATTTGTCAATGAGTCTTTTGTCAGGGTCTTATTGTAAAATGTGGGTTTCCTATATATAGGGCCCCATTTCCTTCATTTGGAGGTAATGAATCAATCAATGAAAAAAATGTCATTTGAGAGTCCAAAGCTTAGTTTAGTGGAGTGATTCCAACATTTTTTGGGTGAGAAACCCTAGGAGAGAGATTCCCCACCCTTCCCTCTCTTAATCCCTCTTTTTCACTCCATTTTCTCTCTCCTCAACACCCAATTTCAAATTTTCTTCTCTCTCCTCCCTTCCCAACCACCTCAACCCCTACCTACCATCATTAAAGCCCTCCACTTCCCCATGGCCTCCATTACTCCACCCCCCTAGTCCCAACGAGATCCCTCACCATTCCAACACCATCTTCCACATTCCAACACCACTTTCCCCATTCCAACACAATCAACCCCTTCCCCACACAACCCCACAACTTCCAATGCCATTTAAAATTTGAAATCCACCCTTCCCTCCACTCACTTGTGCCCCCCCTCACCTTCTCCTCTCACCCACCTTCCCAAATTCGTAGCTCCTCCTCCCACCACCTGTTAGACCACCTTCCAGACCCCATTCTTCCCTTCCCCCACCTTAGAACACCCCCTCCTAGACCCCCTCACAGCCCGGGCTTTCACCACACTCATCCACCCCCATTTCCCCTCCCATATACCCCATTCCCCCCCATCATCATCAACCTACAGCTCTCAACTGAAGATCTATAGCAGACCAGCAACTTGCAGCGGCCACCACGACCTCCTCCGGACGAGTTTTAAGACCTAAGAGCCATTGTCGGAAGCGTCTTCCAGTCGCCTTCGCAACCGAAGTGGTTTCGTCTTCTTCTGATCTCCGAGTCGTCCAAGAGGTCCATTCTCTCACAGCTGCGCGGTCCTGCCTCGACTGAGGACCTGAGCCGGCTTAGAAGCTCTACCACGACCAGCCCCGAAGGAATCAGTCCTTAAGTCCTTCTTCAAAGTTCTTCATCGGCCTCTCTACTTTCAGAATCAAGAAGCAGAAGCCCATTCAGCATCCGGGAACAGAAGTTACCAATTTTCTTCAACGGTCGTGCGGCTCTGCCTTCCCCAGTCTGCATCGACACCTCCTCACTCTTCTGGCTCCACAGATCGTCTCCTTTCTCTTCTGGTGTCCACGTTTCTTTTGATGCAAAGAGGACTCACCCACGGTTCTAACGGCGCTGACAGTATCAAATTTGGAGTTCGGGAGCGGCCAGGACAGCCTCTGCATCCTACTGTTGGTGACCTGCCTCTGCTAGTCCGAGAAATAGAGGCCCTGTTCAAGCTTCAGCCCCGACCTGCAGCGACTCCGGAAGAAATTAAAAAAATTCTGAGGCATTCCCCTTCCTATTACGAAGATTTTGCCGCCAGTGTTGCCATCAGCAAAATTCCTGAGAAATATCTAAAACAGCAACACCGACCCTCTGTCCTGGTTCGTAGACAGCAGGCAGATTCGGCGTCCACCCTTGTTCCTCGTTCTTTGCTTTGGTTTCCCCACCCCGCGTGGCCGGCTGAAGGCCCCTTCCTGCGTGGAGATAGTATTGATGTAATATCATTAATGCCCACCCCAAGTTCCCCCTCCTGCGAGAGGTGTAGTGGTGTACTTTGTTTGGGCAGGTCAAGTGACACCACCGCGGCGTGTGGGGATCCACTCGCCTCCCCGCTCGCCCAATTCGGCCCATTTGAATGGGACTGTGCTTGCTTGCATTAAGTCTGAGGTCGTTTCACATCAAGTGGTATCAGAGCAAGTCTTTGATTTGTTCTCACAAGTCAAGTCCATGGGCACGCTTGCATTAGAGTTCTCATTGGATCGTTCTATGCATTATCCACCTCCCATTGTCATTGAGTCTACCGACCAAAAGGCCCCAATTCCCATCATATCCCAAGCATACCTACCTAATGGGAGCCCCACAGAAATTGACTTCATCGACATGGAAGAAGATAATTGGGTATCCCCCGAAATTATAGCCACCCTCTCTACGACTGGATAAATTGTGCATAACGGAGACCTAGTCTTCGTTGAATTCCATAAATGGTTCGGGAAGACTAAGTATTGTTGTGTCCCTGAGGTCCTTTGAGTCATTCTGTGGTCACATGGGTCATTCGGCATCATTCTATAGTCATATGAGTTTTGTGTATTCTTGGTTTTGATAATGGCTTAACACTATTAGTCATTGTTATTTTCCACGCTCTTATGACTGACATATGTGATCTTTTGTTCATGACAGATATGCACATGAAAGCTCAATGTTGCGCCCTCGCACGCGGATCGACCTGCGCGGTCAGGTCGCGGAACAAAAATTGGCTTGAAGACTCAGTAATAAAACTTCAAGACAATCAAGGTCGATGCCACAGACATGAACGGGCGGCTAATGGACTCAAGCGATGGCGTTGGTGTGGCCAACGGACCAACCCGGGCTGACCCGGGCCCTGCCCAGCTGGCGGTCGACCGCCAGCACAGGGGCGGTCGACCGCCCCAGCCAGGGACCGCCCAGCTGCAGGTCTGGCAGCTGGCGGTCGACCGCCAGCCTGTGGCGGTCGATCGGAATTCCCAGGGGTCATTTGTCTACAGCATTTTACAGTGGCGGTCGACCGCCAGGAGCCGCCGGTCGACCGCCAGCCCCGAGCCTTCAATTTTGACTTTGTTTCCCACTTCGAAAAGGGCCATTCAACCTTGATTTGTTTAATCCTAAAGTCACCTAATCACCCACAAATTGTGGATCTGGTCTGAGGCTTGTCTATAGACCATTCAAAGTCTATAAAACTCTTGTAAGAGGGTTAGAAACTTTTATGCTTCAAGGCTTCAAGGGAGATCAAGGGAGGCCATTTTCGAGGTACTGTAGCACCTCCGTGAACAGTGTTTCGGGAGGAAGTTCTTCATCTATCCAAGGTGATTCAAGCTAGATCTGAAGCTATCTCAACCTCCAAGGAAGCAAGAAGTATCAAGGCTACCAAGAGAAGAGAAAGCTGCATCCTCCATCCTCTTCATCATCTCAAGGGGATCCATTGAAGCTCACTATCAAGGGAAATCATCTTCATCCATTCAAGTTCTTTCAAGTTCATTCAAGGTGATATTTCAAGCATTCAAACTCCTGGAAGCTAAAGAAGTAATCAAGATTCAAGGTAGCTTCATCATCTCCTTCATTCATTCAAAGAAATTCAAAGAGAAGATCAAGAGAGAAGAATTGAAGGAAGAGGTACTGTTCACGTGAACAGTACTCCGTGAAGAACATTCATCCAATCAAGGGTGAATCAAGAAGATTGAGTTGAAGCCAAGAGGATCCTTGTTGCTGATCAACATTTCATACAAGGGCCAATTCATTTCTACTCATAACTCAATCTCTTGTCTTAGTTCATTCACATTTGTTTTCCTTTCAATAGTGTTAAACATTGAAGTTGTGATTCGTCCCTACCGTTGGTTAGTAGGAAGGCAATCGGAGGTGTTTCCGATCTGCGGTGTTGACGTCCCTACCTTTGGTTAGTAGGAAGGCAATCGGTGGTTTCCGATTTGCGGGTTGGTGCGCTGCACAAGTGAAGCCTCACCGGGTTTTGGTGAGGGGTGGATGTAGGGCTGAGGATTCAGTCCGAACCACCTTAAAAATCCTGTCTAGTGTGGTTTGCTTGTGTGATTGATTCGTTCTAGATGCATGCTTAGGATCAAATTATTATATATCTTGTTTATCTTGCTAAGTGAATCATAGCATACCTGGAAGCTAGTTTCTATTCCGCTGCAATTCATTTTAACTAGCTGTTTAGAGGGTCGCATGTTGAAAAGTGGGGCTGATCTATTCACCCCTCCCCTCTAGATCCGCTGTCCACTACACAACAAGTATTTGGATGGGGCTTGGTGTCAAAAGGGAACATTGGCGCGTCCATGTATAATCCTAGGTAAGAAATGGTTATATGAAAGGAATGCCGACATCGACCCAACACGTCGGACTTGCCTAGTGCATCCGCCACACCTTTCGGGAACCTTTAAATTCAACAACCTTTTATTCTCCCACCCGCGGGAATCCCATGATAGCGCAGCGAGAGTGATGTAGAAGGGGGGGATGAATAGATCACTCCCAGTTTGCACGGCTTCGGCGAGAAAATAAATCTACCGCTTATGCCCCTTCTAAACTAGCACACAAAGAATTGCAAATGCAAGTACCAATCAAGATCGAATAAGAAAATGATGATAAGAGCTGAACACACAACTAGTCGAAGAGACAAGCAGATAGAGAGCGCTGTTAAAGATCGCAAACCACAGAGAAGACAAACGATTTTTAGGTGGTTCGACTGCAGTCCGCAATCTACATCCACCCCTCACTCCAACTAGAGTGAGGATTCCACTAGCCACTGCTAGAGCACAGCAGACTCAGTCTACGAACAACTTGCTGCCAAACAGCTTGAAAACCCAAGGGAGACAAATCCCTCAACCAAGTTCTGCCACCCGCAGAGCTTGAAACCTGTTCTAGCACCCAGCACGAACAGAACCAGAGATTGCCTCTCCCTTCCTCCACACGCCAGAGGGAACCTGCTAATGACAACCCGTCACTAGCAACACCAGAGATCAGTGATCTCTCTACCTCTGCAACTCAGAGGGAAACCGGAGTTAGACTCCCTTCCTCCACACACCGGAGGGGAACAGATCAGAATTAGACGAAGAACACAAAAATAAAATCAGAAGAAACTAAGGACTGATCGAGAAATCATTCAATACTGAGAGTAAATACAAATGTAGCTTCCTGGGAAGCAATTTAAAAAAAAAAGATACTGAAGACTCTCTTTCTCTCTTCACTATTATCTCTCTTTTTCTTTATCTTCACTGCTGGATCAAGCTCTCTGTAATTCTGTCTTTTCTTTCTTGGCTCTGATCACCTTCATCGGTGGACGAAGGTTTCTATTTATAGAGGCAGCAGGTGGATAGGGCACAAAACGTGTGTGCCTCCCACGCTCGATCCAGAAACTTCCTGCCACGTGTCCTTATTGGTTTGGTTCCTTTTGTCTTGGTTCACGTGCACCCCCTTTATTAGGGAGTAATCTTCCTCGTACCTGTAAGAAGATAAGAATCATTAACACGCAGTATGGCCACCAAAAAAACTAAAGTTGCATGAGGTATATGATAAACAGCACGACGTGACCAGTACACGAGATAGGAAAGGAACGACACGAGGTACACTGTAACAGAACAGACACAACAAGGAGAACGACACGAAGTGAAACAAGAACGACACGGAGTACATACGATGACTACAGCACGAAGTAAAACATCATGATATAATAACCAGTAATGAGAACGACATGAGAACAACATGGAAAGAAAACGGTAACCGACACGAGTTGAAAGCAACACGAGGTAAAAGGAGAATGACACGAAGTGTCATTTTAACAAAACAAACACAACGAAGAAACGAATACAAAAAGGAACATGAAGTCACGACTACGAAAGCAACACGAAGTCATGAATACAAAAATAACACGAGGACACAAATATAACAACAACATGACAACAACACGAACTGAAACCAACTCGAAGATAAAAGATAGAAACTGACACGAAGTGTGGTGACAAAGCAAGAAAGACACGGAGTCTAGAAAAGACAACACGAGGACAGAAGATAGTCACGGCTATCACGACACGTGATGAAGCAGTGAAACCAGACGAGAAACGACTCGAAGTAAGCAACTAAAATACAGAAGAAATGACACGAGGTGGAACAGAGGATAACACGAGGTGCTGCATGGAAACGATTCGAAGTTCATCAGAACTATTAGAGCTGCTTCAGAAACACGACACGAAGACATGATGCGGAATTGACACAGAGTGTGGTCAAGATGAGAAGGACACGAAGTCTAAGGAGTAAAACAACACGAAGACCAAAACTGAAACCTACACGAGGTGAAGTTACAAAGCGACAAAGAGAAACGACACGAAGACAGAGACCTTAAGGATAAAACAACACGAAGTATTACCTCATGCGAGTTTTCCTGTCAAGCATGAAAATCAACACTGAGTGTTGTACGCTCAGATGACACGAAATCATTTCGTGTTGGTGAGGGAAAGCAACACGAGGACAATAATGCTACAGAGCAATGTCTAGACTTGAAGTACAGTTGAGTGTACAGACTTCACCAATGAAACACTCACTGTACAGACTTTCTATAGTAGTCTGAAGTACAAACTTTGATGAACAGTCCAATGTGTGGACATTGAAATTGAAGACCAATGTGCAGACTTCACAATGAAGACTAGTGTGCAGACTTCAAGTTTAACTGTGGTTGTACATACTTGAAGAATAAGCGATGTGTAGACTTGAAGCTCAAGTGATGTACAGACTTTGATGACCACCACCAATGTAGACTTAGGAGCGTAAGACACGGCTGTACTGACTTCGCCTAAGATGTTGTACACACTTAGCCTAAGACAATGCATAGGCTTTAACGAGAGCCCAATGTATAGACTCTGCTACCCAGACATGATACCTGACAGAATGCAACACTCATATATAAAGAAGCAAATGCCATCAATGCTAGACATCATCATTCATGTTGCTATCAGAATGCAGAATGCTCAAGAATAATAATGTAAAGAAATGCACTTGTAGTGTGAGATATCATCAAAATCATAGGGACACAACAATCTCCCCCTTTTTGATGATGGCAACACTATGAATCAGGCAAGATCATGGTTTATCAAGATTTAACATGAAATCAATGCCAGCTGCAATCAACAGATTAACTTCAAGGCATGCTCATGCAAATGAATTACAAACCATACAACTCACTCATTAACTTACTCCTGATTAAAACTTGATATAGCAGAACCTCTCTCCCCCTTTGACATCAGCAAAAAAAAATGTAGAAGACATAACAATGCTGGAGACATGAATAAGAAGTGCAGTAACGATCTTAGTGCAGAAAGTCACGTATAGGTCTTAAGAAAATAAGTGAGGTTCTAACATCAAGAGAAGATTCTTTAAGCTTTAGTACACAATGGAGAGATAGAATGATGAAGAGTATATCAGCATACATAGTGTATGATGTAGAGCAAGAGTGGACAAGTATGGCCAAATAGAACTGATCATTCAACTATTCCACAAGAGAGCAAGAGTCTAATTCAGAGAGGTGTTCTTAAGGTATTGAGAACAAGCAATCCATTAGTTGCATAATCAATAAGGAATATTAGTTGGAGATGATTTCCAAGAAGACCAATGAGTAAGTTGGTAGATCACTTCTTTTGACATTAGGGAGATACCTTGATCAGAGGCCTGAATCCCCAGTTACTCAGACTGAGTTCCTCATTACTTCCCCCCCTTTTTTTAAAAAAGGAACAGAGTTAGTAACTGTGACTTTTGACATGAGGAGACACCTTGATTAGATGCCAGAGTCCCCAGTTACTCACCAGCAAGCCACCATTGCTCTGTCATGACTTTTCGTTTGTTTTAAGTATCTGACACCTCATGACTTGGGAGAAATATTCATTTCATTGATGAAGCTCCCAGTTTCTCAGTGATCAAAAACAGAACTTGTTTGTTCAGTTAACCCCTTGAGATAAAGAGATAGAATGATTGAAGGCAATACCAAAAGAGAAGTACTTTTCTTGTATAGAGTCTTGAAGTCTAGATTTCAAGTTGATTGGGTCAGATATCAAGACATACGTGTTTTTGGCCTGAACCATAATCAATGACAATGTAGGAAGATATACTATGCAGTTTGTCCAGGTCTCTGTGTGAGTGCCAAAGAAAAGATTCTAATTGGATTTTAGAGATACTGATTTATTGACTTAAGAGATAAGTGATGCTCTACTGTCTGAGAGAACTACACTAGATTAGTCATGAAAAACCAGCAGAGATACTCATCTGGACACTCCTTTTGAATTTGTCAAAGCACTACTCTTCTCACATTACAACTTAGCTCCCCCTAAGACATAGCATACCCCAATAAAACATTTCAGCAAAAACTCAAGGCTTCCCTCAAATTAGAGCATTCCTGAAAGCTAACCAGTGAGCATTCCGAATTCCCCCTTAAACCAACTAGCAAGAAGGCTAACCAACAGATAGACAAACCTCCCCCTCACAACAGGAACCGGCTTCATAATTAAGACACTTGGTATAAGCCTAACTCTCTTCTTAATGTAGTGAACTTTTCATTATCCATAGGTTTTGTGAAAATATCAGCAACCTGATTATCAGTTCCTACATGAATTAGTTCAAAGTTATTCTTAGACACCTCATCTCTTATAAAATGATGTCTTATCTCTATATGTTTTGTTCGAGAATGCAAAATAGGATTTTTAGCAAGATTGATGGCACTTGTATTATCACAGTAAATAGGTGTGCACCCCAGGTCTACTTGGTAGTCCTGAAGTTGGTGTTTAATCCATATTACTTGTGTTCCACAACTCCTTGCAGCCACATATTCAGCTTCTGCAGTGGAGAGGGCCACAGAATGTTGTTTCTTTGAGCCCCAAGAAACTAAACACCCACCCAAGAATTCACAGTGGCCACTTGTACTTTTCCTGTCTAGTTTACAGCCTGCATAGTCAGCATCTGTGTATGCTACTAGATTCAATGTGCGAGAAGCAGGAAACCATAAACCAAGGGAGTGACTAGCTGAAAAATATCCGAAGATTCTTTTAACAGCAGCTAAGTGTAGTTCAGTGGGTCTAGAGTGATATCTTGCACACATTCCTACACTGAATTGTATATCAGGTCTAGAGGCTGTTAAGTAAAGAAGTGATCCAATCATACCTCTATAAAGTTTGGCATTTACTTCTTTACCTGTCTCATCTGCATCCAATGATGTATTGGTGCCCATAGGAGTAGTAATGTGCTTTAAGTTTTCCATGCCAAACCTTTTGAACAATTCCATTGTGTATTTGGTTTGGTTGATGAAGCACCCATCTTCTAGCTGCTGTACCTGCAATCCAAGAAAATATTTTAGTTCACCAACCAAGCTCATCTCAAATTCAGCAGACATCATGGTAGAAAATTCATCACATAGTTCATGGCTAGTTGATCCAAATACAATGTCATCTACATATACTTGAACTATGATGAGATCTTTACTCATGCCCTTGGTGAATAAAGTCTGATCAACTTTACCTCTTTTGTAGCCCTTGCTGATCAGAAATTCAGATAATCTTTCATACCAAGCTCTTGGAGCCTGCTTTAGACCATACAAGGCTTTGTTTACCCTGAAAACTTGGTTAGGTTGAGGAGAAAATTGAAATCCAGGAGGTTGTTCAACAAAGACTTCTTCTTTTATAACTCCGTTTAAAAAGGCACTTTTAACGTCCATTTGTTGGAGTTTAATGTTCTTTGAGCATGCAAAGGCAAGCAACAATCTTATGGCTTCCATCCTAGCAACTGGTGCATAAGATTCATCAAAGTCTACACCAAATTCCTGACAGTAGCCTTTGGCTACTAGTCTGGTCTTGTTCCTCGAGATGATTCCATCTTCATTTATCTTATTTTTGAATACCCACTTGGTTCCTATGACATTAATACCATCTGGTCTTGGGACAAGCTCCCAGACATTATTCCTTTCAAACTAACCTAATTCCTCACTCATAGCATTTACCCAGCCTTGATCAGCTAAGGCCTCTTCTACTGTTTTGGGTTCAATTTGTGAGAGTAAGGCAATTAGGTTGACATTATTCACATTTCTAAAATGAGATCTAGTCCTTATAGGTTCTTCAGGATTGCCTATGACATTATCTAACGGATGGTCTTTAAGGAATCTAATATTTGTTGAAGACTCACATGTTTCTCCTTGACCTTCCTGATTTTGGGAATTTGTTTCTCCATTCTGCTGAGTCTTCTCTTCTTCTTGTTGGTTTTCCAGAAAATCTCCACCATGTTTGGAGTCCCTGTCAAGATTTTCAATATTAGAAATATCTTTCTTTTCACTAAAAAGAATGTGTGGAGATTCTTCCACTTTCTGATCTGATACATTAAATACCCTATATGCCCTTGACACTTCTGAGTAACCCAAGAATATTCCAGGTGAACTCTTGGCTTCAAACTTGTCTAAATCTTTCTTATCATTGTTATGAATAAAACATTTTGCTCCAAAAATTCTGAAATGAAACAAGTTTGGTTTCTTACCTTTTAGAAGCTCATAGGGTGTTTTCTTGTGTATGGGTCTTACCATGGTCATGTTGATTATGTAGGTTGCTGTATTGGCCGCTTCTGCCCAAAACCTTCTAGGTAACTTACTTTCAATCAACATGGTTCGGGCCATCTCCACCACTGTTCTATTTCTTCTTTCCACGATCCCATTCTGTTCAGGTGTCCTGGGAGAGGAAAACATGTGAGTTAGTCCTTCTTTGTCACAAAGTTCAGTAAACATGGAATTTTCAAACTCACCTCCATGATCAGATTGAATAGAACTAACCTTGAACTTTCCTTCTTGTTTGACCTTTTTGAAAAATAGATTAAACTTTTGAAATGCATCATTCTTATTTGCTAAGAAAAATATCCATGAGTATCTGGAGAAGTCATCTATGATGACATAGCCAAACCTGTTACCATTAAGACTCTGAGTTCTGGTTGGACCGAAGAGATCCATATGAAGAAGTTCCATTGGTCTAGAAGACAATGGCTCATATCTTAATTTGAAAGAGTTTCTGGTCTGTTTGCCTAGAGCACAGGCATCACATGATTTTGAAATGGAATTAAATTTAATTTTAGGCATGCCTTTAACTAAATCAAGTTTGACCAGTTTATTTAAAGTAGAAAAGCTAGCATGACCTAGACGTCTATGCCATTCAAAAGCATCAATTTCAGAGTTAGTAGACAAACAATAAGTAGAGTCAGATTTCTCATTTAAGTCTACAATGTAGATATTATTAATCCAGTTAGCTACAAATTTAGCCTCATCAGAATTTATTTCAAAAATTTTGCATGAAGTATCATCAAAAACAACCTTGTGACCCTTGTCACATAACTGACTAATGCTGATCAGATTATGTTGTAGCCCTTCCACAAGTAAGACTTTTTCAATGGAGTTTGTGGAAGACTTACCTACTGTGCCAACTCCAATTATTTTACCTTTGTTCTTTTCTCCAAACTTGACCAGACCTCCTGGCTTCATCTCTATCTTACAGAACTTGGATCGGTCTCCTGTCATATGCCTGGAGCAGCCACTGTCGAGGTACCACTTGTTGTCTTCAGCTGCCAGGCCGACCTACACAAGATATCAAGTAGAGTGATTTGGAACCCAAGATGAGTTGGGTCCAAGTACATTGTTTAAATCTCTGATCAAGTGTTTGGGTACCCAGATTTGTTTCAGCATGGTTTTCTCTGGCACCCTCCTTTCAGGTTTATTAAAGTTCAATCCAGCTAAACTGGAGAAATGAGTTCTATTCCTTTTATCGGTCTTCCTATTCCTAGGAAATTTCCTGTAGGCTTGTTGATTGGTAAATCTTTGACCATGAAAGTTGTCCCTCCAGTAGGTCTTGTTTGGACCCATCTGATTGTTATAATTCCAGTTTTTATTCTGATTTGTTTTCTTGGTCCAGCTACCATTTGTGTTCTGGTGAATGGACTCAACGTTATTCTTCATAAAGTTAATTCCAATCTTGAATGGTTGTCCAGTACTGGTTGTTGTGTTCTCTTTAGGACTTTGAGTTTTCTTAGAACTGTTTGAGATGGATGGTGTGTCCAGCTTTTCTTTTCCCTTCTCTGGACAGAAGGTTATGGTCTTGAATTGCAAGGGTCTCTTATTGGTTGGGTCATAGCCTAGACCTTCCTTATTGAAATTGACCCTAGTTCCTAGTATAGCATCTAGGCTAGACTTTCCTTGGACAAACTTCTCTAAAACTTTCTGTTTGTCTTCCAGCTCCTTTTGAAGAAATTCAGAATTCTTTAGGAGTTCAGCATTTACTTTCTTTACAACTTCATATTTTTCTGAATTCATTCTGATTTCAATCATGCTTTCTTCAATCTTAGTTTTGAATTCATTGAGCTGTTTTTTACTTTCTTGGATTTCTCCCCTAAGCTTATCATTCTCTTCCCTTTGTGAGGTCATTTCTTCTAGTTGTTCTTTTAGCTTTGTTTTTTCCTCACAGATTAGAGTTTGTTCTTCAACATTTATGTTAAATTTCCTTTTCAGTACTCTGTGCTGTTTGCTAAGTGAATTAAATTTATCTAGCAAGTCACCATAAGCATCCTCCCAGTCATCAATTGAGAAATTTTCAAAAACGTTTATTATCTCCTCTTCATTGTTTGCCATAAGATAGATTCCTTCTTCATATTCCTCCGAGGAAGTGTCTTCGGGATTTTCTTCTTCCTCGCTCCATGTGCAGACCATCGCCTGTGGCTTTTTCTTCTTTTGCACCTTTGTGAACTTCTTCTGAAGATAGGGACCTTTCTTCTGGAGTTCTGGGCATTCGCCTTTCATGTGTCCCTGTTTGTTACAGTTAAAACAAGTCAGTTTCTTAGGATTTCTATCCCTGTAATTGGTAAACTCAGCTTTCTTGTTAAAAGAGTGTGGGTTCTTCTTCCTGAAGGTCTTCCCCTTCGTCCTCAGAAACTTTCTGAACTGACGAGTGAGCATAGCCTGCTCCCCCTGGTCGAGATCTGAAAGACCTTCAAGCTCGGACTCAGACTCGGGGCTACTGCTGCTGCTCCCACTTTTACTACCCTTGTTGCGGGAAGCTCTTAGAAATACATTTTTACCTTTCCTCTCACTACCTTCTCCACCTCCTTGGAAGTTCATCTCATAGGTCATCAGGGATCCTATGAGTTCATTCATAGTTAAGACAGTCAAATCTTTTGACTCCTCAATCACTATGGCCTTAGTGTGCCATGCCGGGGATAAAGATCTAAGGATTTTCCAGACTATATCTGCCTCAGCAAGATCCTTCCCTAGCCCTTTAAGAGTGTTAGTGATCAAGGATAACCTGGCATACATTTCGGTTATAGTCTCATCTGCATTCATCTTAAACATTTCATACTTGGAGGTGTAGACATTTACCTTCGAGGCTTTCACTTGAGCTGTACCTTCATAAATTAATTGCAGCTCATCCCACATTCGCTTGGCCGTTCTGTATGCAGATATACGAGCATATTCCTATGGATGAACAGCACACTGGATTATGTTCAGCGCCGTCCAGTTGAGTGACGAGAGCTTCACATGATCATCTGTCCAAGCATCCTCATTTGGTGGCAGCTCATATGGCCCTACCGTGATTACTCTCCACAATTTATGACTCTGAGCTCTGATGAACACTTCCATCCTGTTCTTCCAAAACAGATAGTTACTACCATCGAAATAAGGAGGGCGACTAATGGATTGACCTTCGGCCATGAAGGTTCTAGGACCACCACCATTTCCTTGACCGTTCGCCCACATGGCGTAAACCTGCTCTAATACCAATTGATAGCGCAGCGAGAGTGATGTAGAAGGGGGGGATGAATAGATCACTCCCAGTTTGCACGGCTTCGGCGAGAAAATAAATCTACCGCTTATGCCCCTTCTAAACTAGCACACAAAGAATTGCAAATGCATGTACCAATCAAGATCGAATAAGAAAATGATGATAAGAGCTGAACACACAACTAGTCGAAGAGACAAGCAGATAGAGAGCGCTGTTAAAGATCGCAAACCACAGAGAAGACAAACGGTTTTTAGGTGGTTCGACTGTAGTCCGCAATCTACATCCACCCCTCACTCCAACTAGAGTGAGGATTCCACTAGCCACTGCTAGAGCACAGCAGACTCAGTCTGCGAACAACTTGCTGCCAAACAGCTTGAAAACCCAAGGGAGACAAATCCCTCAACCAAGTTCTGCCACCCGCAGAGCTTGAAACCTGTTCTAGCACCCAGCACGAACAGAACCGGAGATTGCCTCTCCCTTCCTCCACACGCCAGAGGGAACCTGCTAATGACAACCCGTCACTAGCAACACCAGAGATCAGTGATCTCTCTACCTCTGCAACTCAGAGGGAAACCGGAGTTAGACTCCCTTCCTCCACACACCGGAGGGGAACAGATCAGAATTAGACGAAGAACACAAAAAGAAAATCAGAAGAAACTAAGGACTGATCGAGAAATCATTCGATACTGAGAGTAAATACAAATGTAGCTTCCTGGTAAGCAATTTAAAAAAAAAAGATACTGAAGACTCTCTTTCTCTCTTCACTATTATCTCTCTTTTTCTTTCTCTTCACTGCTGGATCGAGCTCTCTGTAATTCTGCCTTTTCTTTCTTGGCTCTGATCACCTTCATCGGTGGACGAAGGTTTCTATTTATAGCGGCAGCAGGTGGATAGGGCACAAAATGCGTGTGCCTCCCACGCTCGATCCAGAAACTTCCTGCCACGTGTCCTTATTGGTTTGGTTCCTTTTGTCTTGGTTCACGTGCACCCCCTTTATTAGGGAGTAATCTTCCTCGTACCTGTAAGAAGATAAGAATCATTAACACGCAGTATGGCCACCAAAAAAACTAAAGTTGCATGAGGTATATGATAAACAGCACGACGTGACCAGTACATGAGATAGGAAAGGAACGACATGAGGTACACTGTAACAGAACAGACACAACAAGGAGAACGACACGAAGTGAAACAAGAACGACACGGAGTACATACGATGACTACAGCACGAAGTAAAACATCATGATATAATAACCAGTAATGAGAACGACATGAGAACAACATGGAAAGAAAACAGTAACCGACACGAGTTGAAAGTAACACGAGGTAAAAGGAGAATGACACGGAATGTCATTTTAACAAAACAAACACAATGAAGAAACGAATACAAAAAGGAACACGAAGTCACGACTACGAAAGCAACACGAAGTCATGAATACAAAAACAACACGAGGACACAAATATAACAACAACATGACAACAACACGAACTGAAACCAACTCGAAGATGAAAGACAGAAACTGACACGAAGTGTGGTGACAAAGCAAGAAAGACACGGAGTCTAGAAAAGACAACACGAGGACAGAAGATAGTCACGGCTATCACGACACGTGATGAAGCAGTGAAACCAGACGAGAAATGACTCGAAGTAAGCAACTAAAATACAGAAGAAATGACACGAGGTGGAACAGAGGATAACACGAGGTGCTGCATGGAAACGACTTGAAGTTCATCAGAACTATTAGAGCTGCTTCAGAAACACGACACGAAGACATGATGCGGAATTGACACAGAGTGTGGTCAAGATGAGAAGGACACGAAGTCTAAGGAGTAAAACAACACGAAGACCAAAATTGAAACCTACACGAGGTGAAGTTACAAAGCGACAAAGAGAAACGACACGAAGATAGAGACCTTAAGGATAAAACAACACGAAGTATTACCTCATGCGAGTTTTCCTGTCAAGCATGGAAATCAACACTGAGTGTTGTACGCTCAGATGACACGAAATCATTTCGTGTTGGTGAGGGAAAGCAACACGAGGACAACAATGCTACAGAGCAATGTCTAGACTTGAAGTACAGTTGAGTGTACAGACTTCACCAATGAAACACTCACTGTACAGACTTTCTATAGCAGTCTGAAGTACAAACTTTGATGAACAGTCCAATGTGTGGACATTGAAATTGAAGACCAATGTGCAGACTTCACAATGAAGACTAGTGTGCAGACTTCAAGTTTAACTGTGGTTGTACAGACTTGAAGAATAAGCGATGTGTAGACTTGAAGCTCAAGTGATGTACAGACTTTGATGACCACCACCAATGTAGACTTAGGAGCGTAAGACACGGCTGTACTGACTTCGCCTAAGACGCTGTACACACTTAGCCTAAGACAATGCATAGGCTTTAACGAGAGCCCAATGTATAGACTCTGCTACCCAGACATGATACCTGACAGAATGCAACACTCATATATAAAGAAGCAAATGCCATCAATGCTAGACATCATCATTCATGTTGCTATCAGAATGCAGAATGCTCAAGAATAATAATGTAAAGAAATGCACTTGTAGTGTGAGACATCATCAAAATCATAGGGACACAACATCCCACCCTTGTTCACCACCCCGGGTGCACCATACTCCGGCCATTATCACCCCACCATCAAAGAACCTTCCCACTCCATTAGTTTTGGAAGAAGTAGTCCACCCGCTTTGCCACATGAAGACAAATATCCCTCGGGAACCTATCCCCTCCATAGAGAGCTCCCATGTCCCAATTGAAGAGGAAGCCTCGCACAAGGATCTTCACCCTGCACCACCCCCTCTAGATAAGGCTGAATTCATCTTAGAAGAGTCCCTTGTTAGGTGGCTAAGGGAGAGCCTAATTAGAGAGACCTCAACCCATGTTTGCCCTCCCATAGAACAAAATTTTCCCCTAGTGCCCCTCTTTTCCTATCACACCACAATCCAAGCATCCTATCAAGTGGAGACCTTAGAGGGTTTTCTTAGGGGCTTAGCATGGCAAATTGAGTTCACTAGCATGTTGACCCCTATGGCCGAACAACCTAGGAGCCTTAGCCTCCTACACCTATGCATAGGGTCTATCACCTCGGTTTGCACCAATGGTTGCTACACTAGCGACCTCCTTCTATTCCTCCCTACACCAGATGAGCCCAACCTTCTCCTCGATTTAGAGCTTCTTATCTCGGGAAGAAAGCCAAGCCCTCCACTCATGGCCGACCCACTTGTTTTGAACATTGGCCCAACTATCATAGGGAAGGATGACTTAGCACCTTTTAAGGATCTTGAGGACATGGAGTTCCTCCCCCTAAGTGACCTATTTTATGATCCATATGATCCCTTCCAATGGCAGTCAAGGGACTCATATGACCCAACCATCTTACCAACCACCCACCCTTTCCTACCCTCACCCACCATATTGGGCCAAACCCACCTCATCCATGATCAGGGTTGCACCTTGGGAGCCATAACCTTGGACCATATATCCCTAGGTAATAAGGTGGTGCCCCACCCCATGATGACCACCTTCTTAGATCCATTCGATCCTTTCCAATGGGAGTTCAAAGGTTGTCCCTGGTGCTGCTCGACAGTCGTTGTTAAATATGCCGTGCCACACAAATTTCAAATATTTATAACCGCACTCACTCACTTATGGATTTGAAAACATGAGTACAATGGTAAGTACGGGTCGATCCCACGGGGAGAGAATATTTGATTTTAGTTCAAGTTGGACATATCCTTATGTTTGGAAAATTAAATGTTGTATTTTAGAGTGCGATTATGAAAACTTAAGTTGGAAAACATAACAGAATTCAAGTGAAAATAGGGGTTGGAAGAAAAAGTATAACTTCAAATATAGACGGAATTAGAAGAAGTGTAAAACATGAACGTTGTAGAGAATTGAAAGAGGAAGAACTTTGATGAAGAACACAGACACAGAAAATAAGAGGAAGGCACTGAAAAATCAAGATCTATCCCTGCTAGTGAATAGTAACTGATAGAAAAATAGCACCTTGAAAAATTAATTCTAACTCTAAAAATACATGGAATTAGACAAAGTGGTAGAAGAATGAAATGGAGATCTATAAGAGAGGAACAAAGTTGATGAATAACTCAGATTGAAAAGAGATTTAGAAAAGCTTCAAAACATAAAAAAACTAGAATGTCTCACCACGGAGGAACAGTAAACACCTAAAACATCACTTACGAAAACGGACCAGAACTCTATGAAGTATGAAGAATTTGAAAAAATGATCAACAGAGAAGTTGAAGAACACTTGAAAACAAATAACTTTTATGAAGAACAGAAATTGAAATGAAGATCACAATCATGCAAAATAAGGCTAAGAACAGGCTGAATTCAAAAATGAAATTTTATTGAAATAAGAACAACTTACAACTTTGACTTCAAAAGCTTGGAAAATACAACTTGATGCACTCAACAACTTCAGGAATGTAAAGAACAACTTACATTATAAGTAACCCATAGCTAGCTCTCCCCCTACTCAACCTTCTTGCCATCTTCTATCACTCACTAACTAACTCCCTTCATTCAAGACCAATGCACCCTTTATATAGGGGTTACAAAAAACACTCCATCAATACAAACAAATGTACCCAATTTTAGCCTAAAATGGTAGGCAGGTAGGTTCTGCCCACTTTGCCATTTTTTTCAGATTTTTCTAAATTTTTTTAGAATTTTTCTAGGCCTTTCCCTTTCTCTTTCTCTCATTCTCTCACTTTCTCTCTCTCTACGGGCCCGTTGCGCCGGCCCGCCGACCGGGTTAGGCAGCCGGCGCCATGGGCCCGCCTGCGCCCGCCGTTCCGTCGTCGCCACGCGTCGCACGCGGCGCACGCGCCCGCGTGCGTCGCGTGCGACCGCCCGCTCGCGCCTTGCCGCGTCACCGGCCATGACCCCCCGCTGCTGCCTCCGCCTTCGCCCGCCGATCGCCACGCACCCCCCCCCCCGCCTTCGCCTTTCCTCGCCTCGTCGCCCGTGCGGGCGGCAAAGGCGGGAAGGGGCGGGGGCGGGTTTCATATATATATATATATATATATATATATATATATATATATATATATATATATATATATATATATATATATATATATATATAAATAGTTAGAAAATGCTAAAAAATAGTAAATAAAATTATTTTTTGTTCTAAAAATTTTTTCTTTTCTTTTTGAACAAGTCCTTGGGCTTTTGGCCCATTCAAAATAATATTTTTATTTTCTTTATTTTCTTTTTTGTGGAGATTTTCTCGTACTACGTGCCTACATAAATACATAAAAATGTAATTAAAATTTATTTAATTTCAAAAAAATAAACATTTGATACAAAATCAACAATAAGTGTGAGAAGTGTATATTGATCATAATTTAAGCTCATAAAAATGTGAATAATTATGAATTAACAAGGAAAAATACACACTTATCAGTCCCACACCTATACACATGGAAGTCACTTTTGGGAAAATTATGCATGTGTCTAGGCTTTCCACCCCCTTTGGCATGAATACTATGTTGGGTCCATTCATTCATATCACCCACATGTCTAGTAGAAAGCATGAGTGGGCCACATTTGGATGCCATGATCCTCCTTCATTCATCATGGATCGTAAGCATGTCAAAAGCATCTACGGATGTCCAGGCCCCCCCACATTCATCACCACTGTGCATGATAGGTTCACCTACGGGTGCCCCGGCCCACCCAGGCCCACCAAAGTCTACATGACAACATTGCATGATAAGCCCACATATGGTTACCCCGGCCCTCCAAAATCCATCAAAGTCTTCTTGGCATCAAAGCATGATCGGTCTACTTTTGGTTGCCCAGGTCCACCCATCACCCCTAGAATGTCAACATTCACGAAATTGCATGAAAGCCTTTGCAAGCACATAAGCAAAAAGAATGAGGCTTATAAGAGGCGGGCCGACTCTCATCGGCGTCACCAAGACTTCCATGAGGGTAACTTTGTGATGGTAAGGACTGAGAGGCTCTCCCCGGGAGCCATCTCCAAATTGAGGCCACATGGGGCTGGTCCCTTCCAGGTCCTAAGGCGCATTGGTGCAAATGCCTATGAGTTAGATCTCCCCGAGGAGTATGGAATAAGTCTCACATTCAATGTTGCCGACCTAGTGTCATATAAGGGACCCACGGTGGTACCTAGTGAGGAGATTGAGCCTACGTCTTCCCTTGAGAGAGCACCCACCCGTGAGGAGAGACCACCAGCCAAAAGAGCCCAGCGTGAACAAATTGAACAAATATTGGATGAACAAGTCACTACCACTCGGAGCAAGGTATACGAGCGCTATCTCGGCAGGTGGATGGATCGGTCTCGTTCGGAAGACTTGAGGGCAGTACCACTTCTACACCCTCTAAGGAGGGAAGGACACTTACTCGACAGAGTCGAGTTCTCCCCACCCCGGGAGTATGATGGGGACATCACCTCCCATGCCCACCTTCACAGCTCGTCTCCTCGCCCCGGTTGCATCCGGCATGGTTTAGTCATTTAATTTTGAGTCCTATGTAATTTTACTTGAGTCATTTGATGTAATTTGCATTTTATTTGAGTCATGTCCCTAGGTCTTGCATTTATTTTCCTATGTTTGAGTGTCATTAGAGTGTGTAATGTGCTAATTAGGCCCATTTCTTCGGGCTTGGTCCAATGAGCTCCCCTACCCCTTCGGTTATTTGTCAATGAGTCTTTTGTCATGGTCTTATTGTAAAATGTGGGTTTCCTATATAAAGGGTCCCATTTCCTTCATTTGGAGGTAATGAATCAATCAATGAAAAAAATACCATTTGAGAGTCCAAAGTTTAGTTTAGTGGAGTGATTCCAATATTTTTTGGGTGAGAAACCCTAGGGGAGAGATTCCCCACCCTTCCCTCTCTTAATCCCTCTTTTTCACTCCATTTTCTCTATCCTCAACACCCAATTTCAAATTTTCTTCTCTCTCCTCCCTTCCCAACCACCTCAACCCCCACCTACCATTATTAAAGCCCTCCACTTCCCCATGGCCTCCATTACTCCACCCCCCCTAGTCCCAAGGAGATCCCTCACCATTCCAACACCATCTTCCACATTCCAACACCACTTTCCCCATTCCAACACAATCAACCCCTTCCCCACACAACCCCACAACTTCCAATGTCATTTCAAATTTGAAATCCACCCTTCCCTCCACTCACTTGTGCCCCCCCTCACCTTCTCCTCTCACCCACCTTCCCAAATTCGTAGCTCCTCCTCCCACCACCTGTTAGACCACCTTCCAGACCCCATTCTTCCCTTCCCCCACCTTAGAACACCCCCTCCTAGACCCCCTCACAGCCCGGGCTTTCACCACACTCATCCACCCCCATTTCCCCTCCCATATACCCCATTCCCCCCCATCATCATCAACCTACAGCTCTCAACTAAAGATCTATAGCAGACCAGCAACTTGCAGCGGCCACCACGACCTCCTCCGGACGAGTTTTAAGACCCAAGAGCCATCGTCGGAAGCGTCTGCCAGTCGCCTTCGCAACCGAAGTGGTTTCGTCTTCTTCTGATCTCCGAGTCGTCCAAGAGGTCCATTCTCCCACAGCTGCGCGGTTCTGCCTCGGCTGAGGACCTAAGCCAGCTTAGAAGCTCTGCCACGACCAGCCCCGAAGAAATCCGTCCTCAAGCCCTTCTCCAAAGTTCTTCATCGGCCTGTCTACTTTCAGAATCAAGAAGCGGAAGCCCATTCAGCATCTGGGAACAGAAGTTACCAATTTTCTTCAACGTTCGCGCGGCTCTGCCTTCCCCAGTCTGCATCGACACCTCCTCACTCTTCTGGCTCCACAGATCGTCTCCATTCTCTTCTGGTGTCCCCGTTTCTTTTTCTGCAAAGAGGACTCACCCACGGTTCTAACAGCACTGACGGCATCAAATTTGGAGTTTTGGAGCGGCCAGGACAGCCTCTGCATCCTACTGTTGGTGACCTGCCCCTACTAGTCTGAGAAATAGAGGCCATGTTCAAGCTTCTGCCCCGACCTGCAGCGACTCCAGAAGAAATTACAAAAATTCTGAGGCATTCCCCTTCCTATTACAAAGATTTCACCATTGGTGTCTCCATCAGTAAAATTCCTAAGCAAGATCTACAATAGCAACACCGACCCTCTGTCCTGGTTCGCAGACAGCAGGCAGATTCGGCGTCCACCCTTGTTCCTCGTTCTTTGCTTTGGTTTCCCCACCCCGCTTGGCCGGCTGAAGGCCCCTCCCTGCGTGGAGGTAGTATTGATGTAATATCATTAACCCTCACCCCAAGTTCCCCCTCCTGCGAGAGGTGTAGTGGTGTACTTTGTTTGGGCAGGTCAAGCGACACCGCCGCGGCGTGTGGGGATCCACTCGCCTCCCCGCTCGCCCTCGTCTCCGACCGGGACCGATTTCTTCAAACCGGTCGAGTAAGTGCTCAAACCTTCACTCCACTTAGTGCTTGTCTTTCAATATTAGTTCTTAATTCCGCTGGTTATGCGAGTGAGAGCCCGATCCTCAAGCCCCGTTGTCTTGAGTGATCACCGTGGGAAGAGTGCAACCGGTGCCTTCGGCACTTCGTCGGCCCCGTTGAATTGGGCATCCTCACCCATTGGGAATCAAACCTTGGCCTTGTTGGCCCTCTACCAGCAAGGGCCGAACCCCTCAACCTCACCTTGGCATTGCCAAGTTACCCCGGGCTTGGGTGAGCGACAATAGAGCGGTGGCCCAATTCGGCCCATTTGAATGCGACTGTGCTTGCTTGCATTAAGTCCGAGGTCGTTTCACATCACCTTCCTACCGCTAGAGTAGTGGTTTCTCATTTTTCGAGGTAGGGTTCGAGTGATCCCTACTGAGTCTTGTTCCGAGACTCATTCCCTGCGTGTTTTCACTGTGTTTCAGGTGAGGCGCCGCCCCGGGGGAGCGCGTCTAGGGTGCAGCGTGGTGCGGGTGCCCAGAGGTAGTGCCAGAGGTCAGAGCCGGGGTATGCCCCGTGTAGCTGTACTTTTCTTCCTTGTCACTGTACTAGTCGTGGACTATTGTTATTGTTGTTAATTTCTATTGTGGACCATGTAAAATGTTAATTTATTTCCCGCTTAATATTATAACTTGTTAATTTCTACAATTATTTGTGATACTTGTGTAGTCTCCACACCATCCTTTTAACCCTTCCGAGTTTTCGGGCTTGTGGGTGGCGCTGCGAGTCTCGGGTTATCGGGCCTTCCCAGTAATCGGATTCTCGGGTCGTTAAAGCTGGTATCACAGCGCGGTTGTGGAATTACATGAGAATCATAGGTAATTGTAGTGGTCCACTAGTCCAGTTTGTGTAGGGCTTGAGGCTGGAGCTGAGGCACTATTTGATCGTGAATGGGGCCACTGATCTAGAGACAGTATCTCGTGTTGCGGTTTCGTTAGAGATGGATATGCAGAGGATCCGAGGACTGATCAGTCAGGGGCAGTCCTTGTCAGGTCGTAGCCAGCAGTCGGCTACCCAGCAGCAAGGTTCTTTCCAGCATGCGCCGGGTGGTTCAGGAGTACCGGCATCGGCAGCTTCAGCGACAGGATCTGCGTCCTTTGGCACGAAGGTCAAGAAGTTCTTCGCGAAGAATTTTCGAAAAAAGAAGTCCAAGGATCAGGGGCAAGCTTCATCGGGCAGTGTACAGCAGCCGATTCCTTTACAGCGTCAGGGATCAGTGGGTGGATCGTGAGGACCTTGTCCATGGTGTGGTGGGACCCACCCAGGCAGGCAGTGCACAGCGCCGATCATCTGTTTTCGGTGTGACCAGCCAGGGCATATGGCACGCGACTGTCCTCAGAGGCCGCCGCAGTAGCAGTTTCCTCAGCAGCAGTAGGTTCCCCAGCAGCAGAGGCAGCAGCAGCAGCAGGGACAGTATCCGCCGCTACCCAGGTCAGCTAGTGTGGGAGGCAGGCAGAGGGCTCGGGGCCAGATCATGCACATGACCAGGGCAGAGGCAGTGGCGTCGCAGCTCGTGGAAGGTACCATTCAGATTTTGGGTTGTGTGGCTCGAGTTTTATTTGATTCTGGCGCGTCTCATTCGTTTATTTCGGAGGATTTCGCGTCGAGCGTCGAGGAGCCGGTGACCCAGTTGTCCTGTGATTTGGCAGTGGAGTTGCCTTCGGGTGACTTTATGATCACTCCGTATTGCTTCGATCAGGTTCCGGTTTGGATCGATGGGCGGAGTATGCCAGGCAGGTTGTATGCGTTGCAGCTTCGGGATTATGATGTGATTCTAGGCATGGATTGGCTCGAGACCCATGGAGCGCTGGTGGATTGTGGAATGAAGAGGGTCTACTTCCAGCATCCGAGCAAGAGGACCTTCTATTTCCAAGGTATCCGTTCCGCCTCTTCTTGATTCCTTATCTCTGCTATTCGAGCCCGTCGATTGCTTGATTCAGGTTGTCAGGGTTTTCTCACGTCCGTGGTTGTGTCTGACCGGATGGAGCCGGATGTCGAGGATATTACGGTGGTGTACGAGTTTCCCGACATTTTTCCTGAGGAGTTGCCTGGATTACCTCCCCAGCGGGAGATCAATTTCGTGATCGAGGTTATGACTGGTACGGAACCATTGGCAAAGGCTCCCTACCGTATGGCCCCCGCTGAGTTGAGGGCGCAGTTGCAGGAACTGTTGGCCAAGGGGTATATTCGTCCTAGTTTTTCCCCGTGGGGTGCGCCCGTGTTGTTCGTGAAGAAGAAGGACGGTAGTCTGCGCTTGTGCATTGACCATCGGCAGCTGAATGAAGTGACCATTAAGAACAAGTATCTGTTACCGCGAATTGATGATTTGTTCGACCAGCTGTAGTCTGCGCGAGTGTTCTCGCGGATTGATTTGCGGACCGGTTACTATCAGCTGAGAATTCGCGAGTCTGATGTAGAGAAGACTGCATTCAGTACGAGGTACGTGCATTATGAGTTTTTGGTGATGCCGTTCGGACTCACCAATGCCCCTGCAGCCTTCATGGACTTGATGCAGAGGGTGTTTCATCCGTATTTGGACCAGTTCGTGGTCATCTTTGTGGATGACATCCTTGTTTATTCGCGGTCTTCCGAGGAGCACGCGTACCATTTGGGTGTGGTGCTGCAGACGTTGCGAGATCACCAGTTGTATGCGAAGCTCAGCAAGTGCGAGTTTTGGCTCAGCGAGGTGCACTTTCTGGGGCACGTGATTTCTGGTGATGGCATTTCCGTGGACCCCGCCAAGGTCGAGGCAGTGATGCAGTGGCCGAGGCCGAGGTCGGTAACGGAGATCCGGAGTTTCTTAGGGCTTGCGGGTTATTATCGTCGGTTTATCCAGGATTTTTCTCGCATTGCGGCCCCAATGACTAGGCTCACTCGGAAGGATGTGCCTTTCGTTTGGTCCGAGGAGTGTGTGCAGAGCTTCAGAGAACTGAAGAGATTGCTCACCTCGGCTCCGGTGTTAGTTTTGCCTTCTGGATCGGGAGGTTTCGTGGTGTGTATAGATGCTTCCGGCGTTGGGTTGGGTGCTGTGTTGATGCAGCATGGTAGAGTGGTGGCTTATGCATCTCGGCAGGTAAAGCCCCACGAGGAGAACTACCCTACCCATGACCTTGAGTTGGCGGCGGTGATCTTCGCACTGAAGATCTGGAGGCATTATCTGTACGGCGAGAAGTTCGAGGTGTTTACTGACCATTAGAGTTTGAGGTATGTGTTCTCGCAGAGAGATTTGAACCTCAGGCAAAGGCGTTGGATGGAGTTCATGAAGGATTATGACTTCACCTTGTCTTATCAGCCGGGCAGGATGAATGTCGTTGCTGATGCCTTGAGTCGGAAGGTGGCGGTCAGTACCTTGATGTTGAGGAAGTGGAGGCTCTGGGAACAAGTGCCCGAGGTATCTTTCGGGCTCAAGATTCCCCAGGAGCCAAGGTTGGCATTGCTTGCGAGTCTGACTGTCACTCCTGCTATCCGTCGTCAGGTGACAGAGGCTCAGCATGCAGACCCTAAGTTGCCCCGGATTCTAGCTGTGACTGATGTGGAGCTGGGTGAGGATAGCGCTGCTAGGTTTCGCGGCAGGCTGTACGTCCCAGCGGAGGAGCAGGTTCGTCGTGCGGTGTTACGCGAGGCTCATGGAAGCAGGTACACTGGGCACCCGGGTGTGACGAAGATGTATCGGAATTTGCGGAGGCAGTTCTGGTGGCCTGGCATGAAGAGAGATGTCACAGAGTTTGTGGCCAGGTACCTAATCTATCAGCAGGTGAAGGCGGAGCATCAACGACCAGGAGGTACTCTCCAGCCCTTGGATGTTCCTGCTTGGAAGTGGGACCATGTGACCACGGATTTCGTGGTGGGATTGCCGAGGACCCCGAGTGGGCAGGACAGTATTTGGTTGCTGGTGGATCGGCTGCCGAAGGTGACGCAGTTGTTACCGGTCAAAGTCAGCTGGAGCGTGTCTAAGTTGGCTCGTCTTTATGTGGAGCGGATCGTGCAGTTGCATGGGGTTCCCATTTCGATCGTGTCAGATCGGGATCCGCGCTTCACTTCTGGATTCTGGAGGAGTTTCCAGCGAGCTCTTGGCATGGAGTTGGCATTTAGCTCGGCGTATCATCCCCAGTCAGATGGTCAGTCTGAGAGGACCATTCAGAATTTGGAGGACATGCTGAGATCCTGCTGTCTGGAGTGGCAGGGGAGTTGGATTCATCACCTACCGTTGGTGGAGTTTGCCTATAACAACAGCTATCATTCGGGCATTGGCATGGCTCCTTATGAGGCATTGTATGGGCGTCCTTGTCGGACTCCACTTGATTGGTTTGAGGTGGGTGAGCGTGTTTTGACGGGACCGAAATTGGTGCAGCAATGTGTGGATGTTGTGCACCTGGTTCGTCAGAACATGTTGGCGGCCCAGAGTCGGCAGAAGAGCTATGCTGACCGTAGGAGGCGGCCTCTCGAGTTCACCGTGGGCGATCATGTGTTCTTGAGAGTTTCTCCGATGAAGGGGGTGATGTGTTTTGGACGGCGTGGGAAGCTGAGTCCCCGCTATATTGGTCCTTTCGCGATTGTGGAGTGCATCAGTGAGGTTGCTTACCGGTTGCAGTTACCTCCTGAGTTGGCGTCGGTGCATCACGTGTTCCACGTCTCGATGTTGCAGAAGTATATGCCCGATGACTCTCATGTGCTCGAGTTTTCCGTTTGGCCTGAGGGGACTCCAGATCTTTCTCTCCCAGAGTTTCTGATCCGCGTGGAGGATAGGCGAGAGCGGCGCCTGCGGAACAAGGTTATTCCCTTGGTAAAGGTCATGTGGCAACGACACTATGGTGGTGAGGCTTCGTGGGAATGTGAGGACAAGATGCCTCAGCAGTTCCCGTATCTGTTTGAGTGAGTCTTCCTCTTCTTTCCCCGTTGGTTGTTCTCAATTTCGAGGACAAAATTCCTTAAGGGGGGAGAGCTGTAAAATCCCAGACCTTTCGGAACCTTTCTTCGTGGGTCCCGGATTTGATTTTCGGAGTGTCCGGCTCTGTTGTGTCCAAAATTTCATTTCGGACATCTTTCGTGTTCGGATCAGCGCGATCCGGAGTTGTTTCAGAGGCCCGGAGGCGTTCCGCGGCTTTTCCGTGTGTGTTTTCCGATTTCCGGTGTGTGTTTCGGCTTTTACTTCGGAAGCTCGCTGCGGGTGAACCGGGCCGTTCACCTGGGCACGAGTGGTACCGTTGCGATCGGTGCGTTCCGAGGATCGCGGGGGTGTAATTTTCTATTTTTCAAAATTTTCTAAATTTTCTGGATTTTCTATAAAACCCCCCTATTTTCTCTCTCTCCCCCACCTTCTTCTTCTTCTTCTTCTTCTTCTTCCTCCTCCTTCCTCCTCCACCGTAACCCTCTCCCTCTCTTCCTCCCGGTTGACCGTGGCGGACCCCTCTTTGGCTGCAAATGGCGGCGGGGCGACGACGCGGTGACGTGGGCGGCGGCGAGGCGATCGTAGGGGCGTGCGGTGCTTGTGGGAGCTTAAGGAAGAACGTGGGTTTTCAAGCTTTCTTCGCGATTCGTGGACGATCCGACGGAGCACTCGCTCCATTGAGGTAGGGTGACGTTCCTTAGCCTCTTGCCGTTCATTTCCGTGGTTTGTAGACCGCGGGGAGGCCGAGAGGGGCTTGATTGAGCGGGTTTGGGGTTTTCCATGATTTGGGGAGAGCTCGCCCGATCTATGGTTTTAGCTCGCGATTTCACGTTTGGATGGCTTAGATGCATGCTAGGGGTCCCCAGGGGTCTTCCCCTTTGTTTTCCCCCTCTCCGGTGGAGGCACGGGGGCATGGTCGAAGTTTTTGGGTGTTTCCCGCCGTAGCGTGCTCGGGAGTGTGTAACGATCACTCTAGTGACCGTCACATGCTTGTGACGCCCCTAGAGGGGTGCGTTACATTCCTGAGTAGTGTTTTTGGGGGTCGGGGGCTGTAACGGCCTCACGATAGACCGCCATTTGCCTATGACGTGCTTGGGTAGGGCCGTCAGGGGCTTTCGACCGTTGGTTTGTGACCGTTGGGGGTCAGGCCATGTAACGCACCGGGCTAGGCGCGTTACATGCATGTAATGCGCTGGGGCAAGTGCGTTACTTCCTGTTTTCACCCCAAGTGTGAGGGCCATGTAACGCGCTGGGCCAAGCGCGTTACATGCGTGTGACGCGCCGGGGCTGGGCTGTTACATTCCTTTTGGCTTTGGGAGCGTGGGGGTGTGTAACGCATGGGGCCAAGCGCGTTACATGCATGTAACGCGCCTGGACCAGGCCGTTACATCCCTTTCCCCTCTGACCGTGCGACGGTCTGTTTTGAACCGTTAGGCGCATGTAACGGTCTCGCCCAGACCGTTACTTGCTTGTGACGGCCCTAGGGTGGATCGTCACATGCCTGGTTGCCCCGTGAGGGTGGCAACCCCGTTTTTACTCCGACTGTGGCCACCGTGCGACGGGGGTGGTGCGTGGGGTGATTCCCACACGTTGTCGGATTCAGACGTTGTTTTCCGTTGACTCGAGAGTCTACTCCTTTGTGACCCTCCACTAGTCGTAGCCTATCAGTACGCGTGTACTGGTCGCACCAGGGAGTGGTGTACGGGCTTACCTTGAGGACGGTTTTAGACTGGTTACCGTCGGGCCCCTCGTTACATCAGAGTCCAGTGCTAGGGGAAAACCGGTCAGAGGGCCAGACCTAGGACGCGTGGTCTGTGTATGCACACGTGGTTGGGGACAGTGGACTCACGTCGACGGGCGTGACCCCAGCTAGTCACTTGTTGTGGTTACTTGTACGGTGTTCGCGCCTCTGGTAGGAGCTACCACGCCAGGCGGTTCACCTGCGGTGCGGCGTAAGACGTCAGGGGACGCTACCGGCTGTGCTTCTAGTGGGTGGTACTCCTGTCGATTACGGGGTGGCAGTCTGTCAGTCGTGTGTTTTCGACCTTCGGGTTTTGTCGGGTTGGCCGTTGAGCTTCGGTCTTCTTACCGTGGCACGGGTGTCGGTTTGCGTGCCATGGGACCTTTGTTCTGTAGAGTACAGGGCTTTCCTTTCCGAGGTACCTTCCTACCGCTAGGGTAGTGGTTTCTCATTTTTCGAGGTAGGGTTCGAGTGATCCCTACTGAGTCTTGTTCCGAGACTCATTCCCTGCGTGTTTTCACTGTGTTTCAGGTGAGGCGCCGCCCCGGGGGAGCGCTTCTGGGGTGCAGCGTGGTGCGGGTGCCCAGAGGTAGTGCCAGAGGTCAGAGCCGGGGTATGCCCCGTGTAGCTGTACTTTTCTTCCTTGTCACTGTACTAGTCGTGGACTATTGTTATTGTTGTTAATTTCTATTGTGGACCATGTAAAATGTTAATTTATTTCCCGCTTAATATTATAACTGGTTAATTTCTGCAATTATTTGTGATACTTGTGTAGTCTCCACACCATCCTTTTAACCCTTCCGAGTCTTCGGGCTCGTGGGTGGCGGTGCGAGTCTCGGGTTATCGGGCCTTCCCGGTAATCGGATTCTCGGGTCGTTAAACAGCTTGTCGTGTTACCGACTGCGAGTACTTGAGACGCAGTGTAAGCCGTCAGTGGACGCATCTGGTTTCTGTTCCCAGTGGTGCTCCTGTTTCCTGTGGCTTGGTTAGTTGAGGCACTTTTTATTGGTAGATTTAGTTTCTGTTGATTTAATATAATCATTATTGGCATGTATTATCTGTTATATCTGTTTAGTTAGATTTTACAGCTTTACTGTGATTAGTTTATTCGTGCTAATGCCTTTTATTTTAATTAAATGCATACTCTAATCGCCTTTATATTTGCATGTATGCTTGTTTAGTATGAGGTAGGGATCCACGTGACCCCTACTGAGTCTGGCTGTGACTCACCCTTCTCTTTTCAGGTGAGCCGCGCCCGCCGTCTCCCAGTGCTTCTCGAGTGCTCGGAGACCGTTCTTAGCTGCCAGCAGTAGACGGGTTGCCTTTTTAACCCTCTTTTGTACTTTTGCCGGGGTATGCCCCGTGTAGTTGTACTTGTGGACTAGTACTCTTGTACCTCTGGACTAGTTTATATATTTAGCATTTGTTTATTTTAAATAGCTTCCGCACTCTTGTCTAATTTTATTGTTTAATTCTAATATGCGCCCTTGTGATTGCAATTCGTTATACATCCCCTCAACGAACTTCACTAACCCTTCAGGGGCCTCATCAACCTCTTGGGTGGCTTCTCCAGTTCCTGATATCGGTGTATCGATGTTATCGGTATATCGGTATCTGGCGCTCTGGGTCGTCACAATTATCGTGGCCATGGTCGTGGCAGATTCAAGGGGCGGGGATGAGGTCAACATCCACCACAGATCGTCATCCACCGCTGTTACCCACACACTCCTCAGCAAAATGGTGTTGTCGAACGGAAGCATCGTCACATAGTGGAAATGGGTTTATGTCTTCTATATCAATCTCATTTACCAATGCAATTTTGGTTAGATGCTTTTTCAATAGTAGTTTTTCTCATTAATAGACTACCCACTCCAGTGCTCAATCAACTCTCTCCTTATGAGAAATTATTGCATCGGTCCCCAGATTATCATTTCTTAAGAGGTGTACATGTTTTCCTCATTTAGTGCCTTATAACACTCACAAATTAATGCCCAAATCTGCCAAGTGCGTATTCATAGGCTATGATGGTTCTCACAAATGCTATCGATGTTTGGACATTGCCTCTGGTTGGGTTTACATCACTCGGAATGTCACATTTGATGAACAATCGTTTCCATATCAAGGATGAGTGGCTTCTACTTTACCATGCTCACTATGGCGAAGTCCTGCATCCACTAGTCTTCCTCATTCAAGTTTGCATATGCCTACTCAACTTGAAGTGCCTTCCACCCAACCTACAAGTGAAGAGTCTTCCGCTTTAGATTCATATTCTAATATGATGCCACATGATTCTCTTGAGAGTGGTTCTCCAACATCTGGCTCTCCTAAACATGAGGTGATCTCTGACTCCTCCCCTCCACCCTCTTGCTTTTGAGCCATCCTCCTATACTCAAGCTTCTAAGCATTCTCATTGGAGAGCTACTATACAAGAAGAATATAATGCTCTTATTAGCAATGGTACTTGGACACTTGTCCCCCCCTTCCCCATCAATGAATATTGTTGGTTGTCGATGGATATTCAAGGTCAAACGGAATGCTGATGGCACCATTGCTCGTCACAAAGCACGTCTTGTTGCTAAGGGGTTCAATCAACAAGCTGGTTTGGATTATGATGAAACATTTAGCCCCGTTGTTAAGCCCTCCACTATACACACAATCTTGGCCTTAGCAGTCTCTTGCAGTTGGCCTTTACGTCAACTTGATGTCCGAAATGCCTTTCTTAATGGTTTTCTACAAGAAGAGGTATATATGAAGCAACCTCCCGGGTTTGTTAATCCACAAAAGCCAGATTATGTTTGTAAGCTCCAACGTGCTCTCTATGGCCTCAAACAGGCACCACGTGCTTGGTTCCATCGACTTCACTCATTTCTAAATGAGCATGGCTTTTTTAATAGTCGATCAGATGCTTCTTTATTTATTAGACGATCTTCGTCCCATATGATTGTTCTGTCGGTTTATGTGGACGATATTATTCTCACAGGGGACAACATTAATGAACTCCATAATTTCATTTCTGACTTTGCTCCACGTTTTCTAGTCGAGACATGGTAGATCTACATTATTTCTTGGGCCTAGAAGTGTCTCGAATTTCCACTAGTTTATCTCTCTGTCAATCACGTTATGCTTCTGAGCTACTAGCAAAATTTAATATGGCCACTTGCAAACCATGCTCAATACCACTACCTGCGAGTTCTCGCTTATCTTCTTCAGATGGTGATCCTCTCCCTGATTCGACTATTTATCGAAGTATGGTCGGCGGTCTTCAATATCTCACTTTATCTCGACCTGACATTGTCTTTGCTGTTCACCAAGTATGCCAATTCAAGCAAGCACCTCAGACTTCACACCTCATTGTAGTTAAACAGACTCATCGTTATATCAAGGGGACTATTCAACTTGGCATTTATTTTCATAAATTCATTGATCCTCAATTGATTGCTTTTTATGATGCTGATTGGGCTGGCGATCTAGATGATAGACACTCAACCACTGGTGCTTGCATCTTTTTTGGCCTTAATCTTTTAGCATTGATTGCAAAGAAACAACAAACTGTCTCTAGGTCTAGTGCTGAAGCTGAATACAGGGCCTTGCCACAACCATAGCAAAACTTCGATGGTTTTGTTATCTGTTTCGTGAGTTGGGCATTCCTCTCTCATCACCACCATATATGTTCTGTGATAATATCTATGTCATTCATATGACGGCAAATCTTGTGTTTCATGCTCGGACACGGCATATTGAGATCGATTATCACTTCATTCGAGAACTGGTTGCCCGAGGGGCTCTTCGGCTACGCTATGCTACATCTTCTGATCAACTAGCTGATATATTTACTAAGGGCCTCACGCGGGATCACTTCGCTCACCTCTGTTTCAGGCTCAAGCTCCACTTTGTGCCATCTCGCTTAAAGGGGCGTGAAGAGAATCGATGACAACTCAAGCATTTCCCCCGTTAGATTTCTTATATTTTTAGCAACCCTATATTTTAGTAGTCCATGTAAATTGGAAGGTCTTGTACAGATGTAGAATATTCTTTTCACCAATATATAATGAAAGGAATGGTGACCCTATTGGGGTGTGTTGCTCTCAATTCTTTCTCCCTTCCACAAAAAAAGCACTCTAAAATAGAGTTTGTGAAAACGATATGACATGCCCCATACAACACGTATCAGATTGTCGATCGATATGACCGATGCGTGGTTCGCAATCGATACGCTATCATATCTTTTAAATATTATATATATTATTTTATATTAAAAAAAATTCATAGGTGGACAGGTTAAATATCTCATGTTTAAACGTGAGGTCATCGATTTAAATCACACAAGATGCATGATTTTTTGTTTGTTTTTAATTTTCTTAGAGATAGAAGATCAAAAAAATGCAAACCACCTAATCAATTGCGCTAATTTTTTTTAAAAAAATATTATATATATATATATATATAATATGAAAGGTCCTCTTTCACCTTGATACGTAACGGTACTAAATCATATCTGTAAAATATTGGTATGGCTGTTACGAGCAATTTGTCAAATCTTACTCTCAAACACCTTATAAATTATAAGATCATGTGGAAATTTTAGGAGAGCTTAAGTCAAAGAGAATCATCTCTAATGTTTATGGGGAGGAGTGATTCTCCCAAAAAATACTATGGCAAAGTAGACATCGAGTTTGAAGACCCAGACGTCATGAGTAACGTTTTTTTCATAATTCTGATCATACTCGTCACCTAAATAGTCATCAACCCAAGCCCTATATGCTGTAATAATATCAGGCACATTGATATCAAAAGAGATCCGACAGTAGTTTATGGGGTGTTTGGTTGCATTTTTCCCCTTGTTTCTATCTCAAATTTAAAAAAGAGAGAGACAACTCACTTAACCGTGTTTGGTAAGTACTCTTTAATTTTTAGAAGAGAAACCAACTCCATTCAAATCTATTTCTAAAATAAAATAACTCCGGAGTAAATTTTTTTTGAAATCGTCCGTCTACGTCGTGTGAGGCCTCCCTCTTCCCCCGCCACCCCATGTACAGAACCGTCAATACCGTCCCCCACGACCCCGCCGCCTGGTCAAACAGAAGGCCCCCACTGTCTGCCACTGCCAGGAGCTTCCCGTCCAGCACCACGCTCCCGCGCATCCACTTCTCCCGAACGTCTAAGGGACTTGGGATTGGAACCCACCAGCCCTCGCGGGGGTCAAGCACCTCCACCCAGGGCTCCGACGAGGGGAGACAGCCGCCGACGATGTAGATCCAGCTACCGACAGCGCCGGGGGCGACGAACTCGCGGGCAACGCCCATGCGGGGGCCGAGGCGCCAGTGGCCAAGGCGGGTGTCGAAGAGCTGGACGGCGGTAGTGGGGGCAGGGTCGTCGAGGGAGCCGCCGAGGACCAAGAGAAGGGGGCCGAGAGTGGCGCAGGCGGTGCCGGTGGTGGGGAGTGGAGGAGGGGGGAGTGGGAGAAGGGGGCGGGGATTGCAGGGAGAGGCGGATGACGCCGCAGGAGAGGCGGGCGGCAAACAGGGCTGGGGAATGGAGGAGGCGGCGCCAGGAGCGGGAGATGAGGGCGAGGCGGGGGTGGAAGAAGCGGGGCACGCGGGCGATGCACTGGATGGACATGTCGTCCGGGAGTTGTGGGAGGAGGCTGGTGAGGGGCGGTCGGGCATCCCACGCGGGGTCGCCTCCAACGTTGGTGTGGCGACAGCGGAGGGGGAAGCCATGGCCGCCACGCCGAGGTGGTGCTGACTGCTGGCCCAAAAGGAAGGGACAGAAAGAGACAGAGTGTGGAACGCTTCTTCCAATGAGCCAAAGAAAGATCCCCTACATCCAGCGGTTCACCTCCTCGAGGGTGGTGCTGAGAATAAAATTAAAATTTTATGTTATTTTTGTCAAACGGTTGAGACTTCTTTCTATCAAATTTAAAAGGTATGTTAAAAATCAACCTAACATAATTTTTGAGGAAAAATAATTTTAAAAATAAAAATGCTCCCAAACACCGAATTAGTTATGAACAGTCTCGGGGACAAAAATAATAGTAGCAACATTTAATGCAGTAATATGAGAGTGTGTACCAGCTGGACCCCTTAACATTTGATCCCAAGAATTTCTTAACAAATCAAAAGAAATCGAATCTACTCCTGGGTTAGCAATAGTAGCAATACCAGCAGCACTTATAGATTCTAGGGATTGAGCCAAAGGGATAGGCAAGCTAACTTTAACTACACCTTTGTGATTGGGCGAGAAGTGTAATTCCGATGATCCAAAGATGTTGTCGAGAATTACTCACCGGAGGTGGCAAGTTATCTGCGAGGAATTCAACGTCATCAAGATGTATCTCAACTTTTGTAGTCATTCCAATGGAAGGTTTCCCGTCAGTTGGGACCAATGCAACTAATATGGAAGGATTAAATGGAAACAATGTCATCGTAGCCCTAGTCATCTGGTCGATGTGCAACGTGGTCAGATCGTAGCTGTCTATAAGTGCGTTGTGCGTCGCGGCCATGACCGTCAGATGTTCGCTACCCAAAGATATACATTTCAATGCAAAGGTTGGACAATGTATTTTCATCAACATAAGAACATACCTGCGCGTTCTTATACTTGCCATCCTAAACATTGGCTATAATTGCATCCGCAGCTTCATCATCGGTTGTTGGCGAGGCATGCTTGGCATAATCATGAGGTGTGAGGCCCACCCTCAGGTCACAAGTAGTTGGAGCTAATTGTGGAAGCAAATGTTTCGTCGATAGACTATCTCTAATGGGGAGCCGGGTCGACATGAATAGTAGTACCATGCAGGGAAGACATCGATGTCGCATCATTACAGCAATCATCTTATTCCCAAAGGTCAATTATGGTCGTTAACATACGCGATTGTCTTTCATTTGAACATGCACTTTAACTAGCGCAATTCAATTGTAAAATTATTAAAGGCCACTTTGGCAATCGAGTAAGATAAGGTGGAGTGGCGTGTCCAGACGACATGCTCGTCTCTAAACCTCATTTGACCCGAACACCCCCCCATTCAACTTCCACCTTGCGAACGGGAAAATCCACCTTAAACCCCTTCCTGCCTTGATTAAGCAAATGCACCCAAACTTGAATATGCGGTTAGAGGCGAATACGGCATCTTAATCGAACCATGCCCATTTTTCAATGGTGTGATTCGGTGCGATATTGTTGGCCCAAAATAGATGGCGGACAAGAAGTGGGGTTGAATTGTCCCCCCGAGGAGATAGTTGATTTTAAAAATAAACTAAACTAATTACAACAAAAACAAAATTAACTACGTTAATTAAACTAAACTGAAGTGAGATTTAGGTTCACTCAATCTTTCCGATCTCACTCGAATAATCTATGCACTACACGATTGAACCTACGCCAAACACAGATAGCAGATGTAGCAATATGTAGTGGTTCAGTGAATAAAAATCTATAAATTGACTTGTGAACGGAGATAGGAGAAATAGACAATCACACAGGCATGTCACAAAGAACACAGAGATTTTTAAGTGATTCGGGACCACGACGGGCTCCCTACGTCCACCCCTCACCGAAACTCGGTGAGGCTTTACTAACACGCTGTAATCGTAGCAGTCATGGGGACAAATCCCAACACCACACACATGCTGCTTTTGCAGCACACCGCACACACTTGGGGAACTCACCCCACACTAAATTAGCACATGGAGATGTAGCTCCGTCCACACGTAAATATTCGGAGTTCAACAAAATAGAAAGATCTACAATATATGATAGATTTTAACCCAAGGAGAATACCATAGAGAAATGGATAAATGATGTAGAGTGTTTCCCCTTAGTTCTCCAATGGCCATTAGAAGATTTTTCTTGAAGCTTAGGTCAGAGGGAGTTGGATCCATAGGATGTTGGAGCAGCCAATCCTCCTTCTTGAAGATCCAAGATATGTTCCTTTAAATCCAAACTCCAATCACACCTTCAAACACCAAGAACAGATAAATCTTTCAAAGCCCCTCTCCTCTCCACATTGTGGCCGCCCTCTTTCTTCTTTCCCTGCAAAAAGAATAGAACACTTAGCCCCCTTTTCATTGTTCCGATCTGAAAATCGCAATGATATATAGGGCAGATAATAGATGAACATATGACTAGAATGCCCATGAAAAAACCTTGCTAAACCCCTCTACAATGTGTATGGGAACCCTAAGGGTAAATGGGTCAAGTTTGGGACCAAATGGATAGGGTTTAATAGGATTCAAAACCCCATTCGCAAACCCGTTTCCGGACGTTCCTGTATAGGTGTTGACATCTAGTGTCGACACCTGATTCAGCAAGTTCTGTCCCTTAACAAAAAAACCACACCCATGGTGTAGGTGTCGACACCTAAAACGCGAGGAGACACATGGACCCCATAATCTATGCGGCGGGATGGGCTGCCAATGCACCGATGGTCCACGTGGACCTCATAATCTGAATTTTTTTAGAGTGGTCGAGTTCAAATAATTCCTTTTTACGCGAGGAGACACATGGACCCCATAATCCATGCGACGGGATAGGCTGCCAATACACCGATGGTCCACGTGGACCTCATAATCCACGTGGAATAGCAAATCCCTGAGGGAGACGCTAAAAAATCCAACAATCTCCCCCCAACGGCACCTAGGAGATTTGAACTCACGACCTCGCTCTGATACCAGTTTACAAGATCATGCCCCAACCGTTGCGCTAAAAGCTCGAGCTAGTAGTGAAGGCGGACCATATTTTCTTATGACATTACATAACCCCACGTCTATGTGATGTGGGTGGGCATGAGAGGCTTCGCACATGGAGCCCATAATCCATGCGACGGGATAGGCTGCCAATATACTGATGGTCCACGTGGATCTCATAATCCACGTGGAACAGCAAATCCCTCTGGGATCGAACCATGCCCATTTTCAATGGTGTGATTTGGTGGTGCGATATGATATAATGTCTTGTTGATATTATTGTTGATATTATGTGTTGACAATAATTTTTTAGTCAAAATTTAACTTTTTAATTAAAAATATTATTATATTAAAAATATTGAATCACACCACTTCGAAACATGCCGACGTAGCAATTTTTCACTAACATGATTTAACCCGGCCCATATACACCTAGCCCTGTCAATGGATGCTTAAGATCCGGATATGTGATCCGAATCCGAAATTATTTTCGGATTCGGATCTGCTTATTTGTTTCCCTGTCAGATATTTGTGCGGATCCGGGGCGGAGTTTTTATGATCCGAAATCAGAGATTTCGGATCGGTCATCGAGGCGCCATAAACTGTCGCCTTTCGGGGCGAGCAACCCCATCGGCACATCGTGGCCTCACTCTTCGCATCGTGTTCTCTAGGGTTTTCTCCGTCTCAGCATCGTTGTGGCGATCCCCCACCTGCGGCATCTCACGACGGCGATCCCCCACCTGTGGCATCTCACGACGGCGATCGGCCACCTACGGCAGCGACAGCACCTGTGGTGGCGATCGGCCACCTGCGGCATCGTACGACGGCGATCGGCCACCTGCAGCAGCGACAGCACCTGTGGCGGCAATCGACCACCTGCGGCAGCGATATCACCTCTGTTTCATGTGTGGCTTCCTCTCTCTCTCTCTCTCTCTCTTTCTCTCTCTCTCTCTCTCTCATGCTAGACACTTGTTTTGGCTTTCGGCTTGGTTTATCTTGTTTGATCTCTTCTGAAAGCAGGCAGAACGAGGGTAAGTTAAGGGCAACAGGGAAGGGCTTATTTTCTGCGCTGGGTGCTGTCACTCAAGCCATGGGGTCTCGGATGGGTTTTTTGTTCTTCATTGTTATGTGATAGTGGTAGCTAACTAGAGGACAGAATTAATGTACTCCCAACTGCAAATAAGCAAGTATTCATTCGTATATTTGTGTGTGTATCATCTCTTTCGTTTCTATCCATTCTTGAGAATTTCTTAATTATCTCTGATTTTGATAGGTACCAACACTAATAATGGACACAATGACTGAAGTCTCTATTACAGTCCACTCACAACTCGCTTAGTGCATACGTGCTTCTCTGTAAATTCATTGTAAGTAACCTATCAACATTGGTTTTCCGATAACGATGTCAGTTTTGATTCGTATGTTATACGATGAGTCATTCAAATTTATATGACTGCATATGTTGTTCATCTGTATACATGCACATAGGACTACATTCAAGCAGAACTGCAACAGCAGATAATGTAAACTATGTTCCAAAAAATTTTGAGGACAAAAGCAATTTTGAGCAATGTCTTTCAAGGATTATGTACGTACAATAAATTTGTATCTGAATATGGGTCTTTGAGATTTTTGCAGGTAAAACATTCAGGGAAACGATATCTGTATGCATGTTTTTAGGACAAATATGAAATGCATACCCATTTTAATGGATACAAACACCAGTACAGGATCATGCAGGAACATGTTCATAAATTCCAGACTGTGGAACAATAGTTGTTGAGTATTTCAATTTACGCTGAACTGAAGTAATGTAAATAGTCAATAAGCAAAGCTAGGAAAATATGAGATCATTATGTTAGAGAGATCTATATGATGGTCTTGGTTGCAATTGTAGCAAAGTTAGCATGGACTTGACCCACTCTGTATGGCATCAGATTGGTTGGGTTGACCTAGAACCATGTTATATCCTCTTGCAGAAGAAAATGGAACTTGATCCAAATTTACTTTAGTAGGGTACAAACACTTGTGGCTATCAATGACAGAGAAAAAGATGAATAAATCTTGTACCTATGCAGGCCAACTTAACTTTTAGAGCCAATGTAGCTGACCTATTAGTGATGCTGGGGTTTTGTTATCTCCCACATCTTGAAAATGTTCAAAGCTAAGGGCCAGTCTGCAAAGCATATGACCTGAACCTTGCTGCCAATGTCTAATCTAATTATTTGGTGACCACATCAACCCCCTCTCTCTTTGCATAGAGATTATTAAAATAAGCCATATACGTATCTGCATAGCAAAAGTGAGACAGAAGAAGAGGTTGAAATTTGAACATTGTGCTATTTTTGCTCCAAAAAAAATTGTGCCATTTTTGAAATTTGAACAATGCTCTACATCTGTGTTCTCTGATGCATCTGCTCTTAATTGAGATATTACTGCTTCTATTTGCACTGTTATTGGGTATGCGATATATGATATATCTACAGATGTAGTGATAGCTTTATTTGGATCCAAATAGTACATTTGAAAATAGATTTGTGATTCATGCAGTGTCATGTGCAAATCTGAATTTTTTGGTCTGTCACATTGAAAATACATTTGTTATGCACATTCATGCATAACCCCATGGTATATAGAATGGTGACATGAAAAAGGACAGTTTAGGCCTGTCTGGAAGCTTTCACCATGCGTGAGGTGTAAAATATGTGAAATCCTCTCAACAAAGGAAGTAGAACTTCATGAAAGCTGCAAGAAGTGAAAGAGGTCCTCAAAAGTCTCTCATTTTAGATGTGTCTACGAGATGGAATTCTACGTATCTAATGTTAGAGAGGGCTATTGAATTTGAAAATGTATTCTCATGTTTACAGTTATATGATCCAGGCTATCTTTATGCACCATCCGCCAGTGAATGGAAAAATGTTAAGTTGGTTCTTGAATGTTTAAGTGTCTTTTATGAAGTGACTGAAAGACTCTCAGGGACTAAGTTTCCAACTTCCAATCTTTTCTTTGGAGATATCTGCATAATTCACATTTCTTTGAAACAGTGGTGTGTTCATGATGATTCATTCATTTCTTTGATGGCTTCACGAATGATATTTAAATTTGAGAAGTATTGCAAAAAGACAAATACTCTTCTTACAATTGCAACGGTTTTGGATCCACGTTTTAAGATGATCATGGTAAAATATTTTTTTGAAAATATTTATGGTGATGAAGCTGATGGGCAGATAGCAGAGGTGAAAATGGGGCTAAAAAATCTTTATGATACATATGCTACTAGAAGACAAAGCCAGTCACATGAGAGTGAAACTGTTACTATGAGTGCATCTTCTATGACGAGTGTGTCAAAGAGGAAAATGGTCTCATCTTCAAGAAGTGCATTGACATCTATGTACATGGACTTTGATCAGTACCTTCATCAGTCTTCATTAATTTCATCAGAAAAATCTGATTTGGATGCTTACCTAGAAGAACCAGCAAAATCAGATGACAATTTAGATATTTTGAAGTGGTGGAAAAGTAACTCTTTAAAGTATCCAATGCTTTCATTGATGGCTCGTGATGTGTTGGCTATTCCGATGTCTACTGTAGCATCAGAATCAGCTTTCAGTACTGGGAGTAGGGTGTTGAACAAATATAGAAGCTCATTAGATCATACTACTGTGCAAGCTCTTATATGTATTGAAATTTGGCTTCGAGAAGATGTTTCTTCAGTTGACACTTCAGAAGAAGATTCACTTTGCTCTATATTTGCAAGTAGCAAGCTTGATGATCAGAGTGAAAATGACATTTTAGAAGTTCCTTTCGATGGAGTATTTGCATCTTCTTCAATTCCTGATTAGGTATGATGTCTACACTTAATGTTTTGTTCCTGCACTTCTTTAGAGTTATTTTATTCTTCTATTATACTTGTGTGGATCTCAAATAACTGAACATGGTTTAGGCTTGGGAAAAACTATCTAAACAATGAAGATGAATGTCTCAGAATTGATGGGGTTCTAGTTTTCAGTTAACTGGCAGTATAAAATGATGTATAAGCCATCAAATGTCATCAGAATTAAGTGGATGTGGTAGCTCCAATCTGGATCTGAAGACCTTGTTTTCTGATGGTTGGCTGTCTGAATTACTTGAGAAGGCTGAAGCAATGGCAAGCAGGGACAATGATAGAAATTAGAAAATATCCTGATAACTGTTCCTGTTTTATTGCACCTGGTCAGGTTAATGGCAGTAGTTCAACATTAAGGCAAGCAGCCTGTAGAGATGATTCCACTGATAACTACCTGTACTGCCCTACTGCAAGAAATAGTCAAGAGGGAGACCTAGAGCATTTGTATTCTCTCCCCCCAATTATGGCCAGATTCTTATGTTATTTGCCCTAGACAATTCTCATCTTGCATGAAAAATGCTCATTATTAATACATGATGCATCTACTTACATCAACTTAGCTGAAACAAAGTAAAACAGTACAAACCCTGTTCGGATCTGAGTTGCACCCGGAGGGGGAACACTGGGGGTTGCTGATTAGGGACAAGACCCGTGGATGTTAGCTATGCATGCATGATGGATGGGTTTAATATGTTGGTTTGAATCCATCCATTCGTTCATTCATTGGGTCTTAATTTGCTGATGAGGCCTAATCAATGTTCATTCTACACTGTTGTTTGAATTTTTGAAGCCATGTACGTACTCAATTGTGAGGCCTTGTTCATTCTTAATTACTTTCCTCATTCCCCTGGATCTGGAGCCGGTTTAGATTTCTTCGGTGGGGCACATTTAATTAATTCGTTCTGGGTTTGGTTATTGACTCTTTTTAATATGTTTGCCAAACCATGTATCATGTGATTTGTGAAGAAGCTAGCTTAGTTGGTGGCTTGTAATTGGATCTTCTTCTTTTTTAAAATAAGAACAATTGCGGGAGATGTTTCCTCATGCCCCATGCAAAGTTCTACACTTTTTTAATCATTCTATGTAAATTAAGTTCCCCATGATCTCCACAACAAAAAGAAAAAATTATTGCACTGGTCTTGGATGTCTATTTTCTTTCAATTTTTTTTCATGGGTTCAGCTTCTTTGAAAAATTATTAATTTTCAGACCCAAGGGGAGAAAGAAGAGTGATCATCAATTTCCTCACACCTGCACTCACATTTGCACCTAGGAGAGGGCGCATTTGACAGGGAGGCCAAAGAAAGGATCGGGAAGAACAGTGATTTCCCTCTTCTGATAAAAAATGGCACAAGCTCATCGAGGGAGGGAAGGTGGAATAGATAGTAAGATTCTGCTCAGCTCGAAGGATGCATTTGTCCAGGTTCTATTGCAACATGTTCTATGGTTGAGGAGATTTTGAACTATCTTCCCTTTTAGTTTGTAACAGTGTTTAATATTTAGATCCGAAAATTCGGATCCAAAAATTTGTGCTTATTATTTACCTATAAAGATATCCGTTTAGGTATAATATCTTGTTTAGTATTTAGATCCGAAAATTCGGATCCAAATTCAACCCAACATGTATATTCGGATCCTCTTACTCTATCTATTGAAGATGTATATAAATTTGGATTTCGGTTTAGATCCGAATCCGAAAATTTAAATTCGGATTCGGATCAGATCCGAATCCGAAATAGTATTTTATTTTAGATTTGGATCCTGTTCGGATCTGATCTTATCGGATCCGAATTCGGATCTCAAAGGATCCGACCCGGATCCGATCCATTGACAGGGCTATATACACCAATATGGTGAGATCTAACCAGGGTTTGCCGACCCGCCCGACCCGGCCGACCCGGTCTCGGCGCGGGACGGGTCGGGTTGGACGGGTCGCACAGCGACCCGGTCCTGCCCTTTGACTCTGGACGCGATTTTTTTTGAATTTTTTTTAAAATTTTTAATAAATTTATTTTGAAAGATGAAATGTTATATATATTTAAAAATATTAGAATGTAGAGTTTATTTATGATAATAGATCCATACTAAATTATACATAATAAATTATATAAAAATTACATATTACACTGCTTAATTAAACATCTTATTATATATAATACATAAAAATTTATTTGAATTACTAAATATGTAAAAGTAAACAGTGACATAATAATGACATTCATTCATGAAGTATAAAATACAAAAACTCAATAATCCTCGTCCATCTGTAAAGCCCGAATCCCAAAACTCACTCATCCTCCTCATCTGTGTAACCCGAATCCCAAAACTCACTAATCCTCATCATCAGTGAAGCCCGAATCCCAAAACTCATCATCAGATACATGAGACTGATCACCCGTATAATCTAACTCTATCCTAGTGGGTGGAGGTACATGTGGGTGTGACTGAAAATATGTAACCATCTGCACAAATGATGGGTCGTGTGCTGCGGTGGAGGGTACATGAAAATCTGTAAAAAAATTCCTCACTACATCTATAGCTTCAATTCTATCATGTGCGACTGGTGCTGGTGCTGGTGCTGCTCGAACTCTGGACGTGGAGGAAGATCCTGCTCCGCCCTGTGCTCGTGGTGGAGGTACCCGGGACGTAGAAGAAGATGTCATAGGTGTGCTACGAGAACCGTATCTATCCTGTAACTGTGTCCGAAAGGAATGTCGAACATCTCCCGGAACTCGGTCGCATGCACGAACATCGCGTCCCACTCCCGCAAGGTGCTCCGCAAACCTATGTATGCCGGTGACGCGATGTTCGCAGTATCTACAGTGCACATGTCCATCACCCTCAACAGAGTATCCATGCTCCCACGCAGGGTGACGCCGTCCGTCCATGATGACTTGCAAACGATGTAAAAGTTTACATTAGTGATTTCAATGACAAGTACAAAACTCTATATATGAATAAATCTGCAATTAATTATTAGTTAGTTATAAATGTAACCAAATGATACATACTAATAAAGACTATGGACCCAAACTGGGCCAGTGCCCATCTCCAAACAATCTGACATTAAATGTGGTCCGCAGATAGGACAGATAGTCTTCATAGCACATTGAACCTGAATAGTTCTCCCAGTACATGCGTACGTAGTATTCATACTCTTGCGAACCTTGTGCGTACACGACCTCTACTGACGTAGCTGTGGCATAAGGATATGGATACGATGGGAAAAATGAACTACTATTATCTGAGTCGCCATGATACATCGGCTGCTGCGGCCATGACCGTCCATACGAGCTTCCAGATCCCTGGGAGTCATGTGTGCTCATCCTCTCAAAATCAGACAACATGCCTTGATAGCTTGTACTGTCTGCAACCGAACTTCCATAGTAGGGATCCCAATGATCAGTTGCCCGTCTCGTCCCTGCGGGTGGAGCACCGTGGTCCTCATCTTGCGTGGCATGTGTGAAGTGCTGCTCCTCTGTCCATGCGCCATGTTGACGGCCCCCACGACCTCTACTATGACCACTGTTGTACTCTCTACCACCAGCACTAGTATTCTCACGAGGACTCCGTTGGTCACCTTGAGAACCACCACCTCCATGGGATGAAGACCCTGTGGGTGTACTATCAGCATCGGAGTCATGACTCCCACTAATGCGGGGCTCAACAGAGGGCTCGGGAGTGTCGTCATCTGCATTGGGATCTAATGTCTCCATGTCTGCAATATCTATCGGATTTAATGGTGGTCCCTTGTCCTTCTTGCTGGTGAATAATGTGGTCCATGATGATTTTTTCTTCTGTGGAGCAGGGGGCGGCATACATGCTGCATGTTGTGTCCCTCTAGATGCCTGAGAAGCAGAAGCCTGCTTAGATAATTTTTCAATTTACTTTCTATTGTGTAAGTCTGTAAGTATACCTGAGAAGACTGATTGGGTGCCTTAGCCTTAGATGTTGAGCGTCGGGGCGCAGCAGACTGAGATGGTTGTTTCGATACTACCGAAGACTACACAATTGAAAGAAGAATATATTCAATTACCAATGAATTATATATTAACAAATGTAGAAATGACAATATAATTTCACCTCTCTAAATGAGGAACTTCCCCTAGCCTCTCTTGAAGTGGATAACCTTCTTGGTTCCGCAGATATTGAATGCCGCGGTGCAGCAACTCGGGACCACTATTCTCCCGTAATGTTGTCATTTGTCGGACCGACCTGCAATATATTTCTTACATCATCATACATCAATCTATGACTACGCTATCTAATGAAATTTGCGATTCGATTTTCATGTATTAATTCACCTGAGGTGGCGCTTGACGCTCAAAAATTGGAGGTTGTATCAATCGCTCCCATGCTGTATCATCGTACGCCTACGATGTGTCTCCACCACCAATGACGAGGTCTTCATCTAAATTAACTTCATCATCACGTCCCGTTGCTGACTCGTCACCACCCAAATGCACATGGGTGTCATCTCCCTCCCCCACTGCCTCTTGTACAGCCGATGCGAGAAAAGTATTAGGCCGTGGTGTCTCGCCAGGTTCTTCAGCCTCCTCGTCCAATTCTGCCTCACCACGCTCTGTTGTGGCTCTTGCAACCCATGCTACCATAGGGTCATCATCGTCTCGCAAGTACATAGCATCCGTTGGGTCGTAATCTCCCTCTCCTCTCCTTGTATCCATTTGTACATGCCGGACCTTTAACCTCATGTTGTAATGAACATACACCATTTTGTCTAGCCTGCGGTGTGTTAGCCTATTCCTCAGCTTAGTATGCAAGAAGGAGAACGTCGACCAATTCCGCTCACACCCACTCGACGAGGATGTTTGCGATAGAACTCTCATTGCGATCTTCCTTAATACGGGTGCACTTGTGCCGTAATTTAGCCACCACTCAGCTGCGTTTAAGACAGATCACGTACAATATAATAATTACATGTAAAAATTACTTCTCGAGATATAGAAGGTACATTGTGAAGACACATTACCTGGGTCGAGTCTATCACGACTGGCCATGGCATTAGGTGTCGCAAATGAACCAATTCCCTCTCTAAATATTTTCATCTGCATTATCAAAAAATATGAAGTGTATATTTCATTTAATATTGTCAATGTTAAAATATCCAATTATACCTCATTCAACGCATCAGCAGCATCTGTTGGGGTGAAAGACAATCGGTCTACCACAATGTTGACCGATTCTATCAACGTATCGTCATAAGCAAGGGCCCGAGCATATTGGAAGGCCGGATGTATATAGTACGCTGCAATCGTAAGACAATGAATTACATATTAGTATCTACTGAAAATCACAGCTCATTGATTGGACGAGAATGTAAGTGTTTACCTGCCATGTGAAGATCGCGGCTCATTTGTCTGTCCCATCTGTCCTCCACAATCTCTAGAATGGTGGGTCCATATTTTTTGGACGTTGTAAGGATCTTCCGCTTGGCTGCTTCTATTTTGCTGTACACCAACCCCATGGTTGGTACTCTATCCCCATCCACGCATCGTAGAACCTCATACAGTGGCTCTATCAATGACACTAATACCTTCACTCTATCCCAAAAATTCGAGGTGTTGACAATCCCCTCGACCTCCGCCCCTTCACGTGAAGCAGCAAAAGAGGAACTCAGCCAGGTCTCACCTCTAAACATTTGCTTCAACCAATCTTCAATAGGCTCTGCAATGCGATGTAGTTGGTGGCAAATCGTGTGATGCCAGGCCTCAACAGTTCGCCGGCACAGTGCTCCCTCATCCATGCCAATACAAGTGTGTGGTTGTAGATATATTTCGTGATTTTTTATGCCACCTCGACCACAGATTTTACCATACGAAGCTGCCCATTCTCCTTCAGCATCAGATCTACACAATGTGCTGCACAAGGGGTCCAGAAAATGTGCCGTTTTTTCTTCATTAGCTCTTCCCCAGCCTTCTTATAGTTCGACCCATTATCAGTCACCATTTGTACAATGTACTCCTCCCCAATCTCAGTCACCACTTGCTCCATCAATGACAAAATATATTGGTGACTGTGAATTTGACCAGACGCTTCCACTGATTTGTGAAAGAATACATGTCTGTCACAATAAACAAGGAAGTTGATCAGGCTAGATTTTGTGGTACCTGACCATCCATCACACATCAGTGTGACTCCGTACTTTGTCCATTTTTGCTTGAATGAGTCAATGTAACTCTTGATCTCAACAACTTGTTCATCAAGGTATACGCCAGCCAATTCTCTCGCTGTAGGTGGCTGCACGTGTAGCCCAAGGACCTGTGCTTCCTGAAACATTGGCTTGTAGTAAGGGCTATTGGCTGCATTGAAAGGCAGACCCGCGTGGTGCCACCATTTTGCAACAGCTTGACCAAGTTTCCATTTAGGTCCCTTCTGGCCATACGCATCGTCCATCCTCGTTTGCTTACCATGCTCTCGGGATAGTGCACCGGGCTCCACATCTTCAATGTTGATCGATTGTGTCCTTTTTCTTTGTGTCCCCGAGTCACCAGTCAATAAACCCCTTATGCCTCATGATTGTCGAGTCGTAGATGAACCACCACTCCCTGATGCTCCGGTCCTCGCCGCCTCGCGACTACGGACTACAGTCTCCTCGGGATGTCTTGACTCTTCCCTGCTCTGACGTACTGCCTCACGAAACTGGGCTTCGTATGGATCGTTCACAGTGACATACACATCAGGCTACTCAGTACGTGCTTGTTCGTCTTCGTCACTGGGTGTCCATGCACATTCCTCCTCGTTGCTGCCACTTGGGCGCCCGCTCACTGCCGCTTGATCCCTTTTCTTCTTTTTTTCCTTTTCTTGCATCTCAGCTCTCTTCTCCCGCAGGTGCCTAGCCATTGCAAGTTTCACATCTCTAGGTACATGGGTACACCCAGTAACCTCAGAGTATCCTGCCCCGGCTCCTCCTGCCAAATGCTTCTTCAACCGAGACACCCCTCCTCCCCGGTGTTCTATTTTACAATAGTTACAACGCCAACACCTACGGTTGCCATCCAACAAAACTCCGTGTGACCACCCAATATCATTTGTTCGTTCCTTAGGAGCCATAGAGTGTTATCTCCTAAAATTAAGAAATTCAAAATATGAAATTATATTATTTCCCATCTACAACTAACAATGAACAGAATTTTATTATTTGCGTACCATGCAAGACTAAATTCAATATTTAATACATCTTCATATAATTTAGTTCAAAATAATATCATTATTTCTATAACATACAATTAAGGTTAATAGTTATAATTAATACATATACATTAACTTACATGACATAATTAGATATTTAAAATATAACTAATTAGATATTTAAAATTACATCTCTAATTAAATTACATGACACATATAAATTATAAACATCTCTAAATAATTTACATTATATATATAAATTAACTTTAAAATTATTTAGAAAATAGTAAACACTAAATTTATATTTACATTAAAAAATATATCCATACACATTATATTTTTACATTATGCAATTAAATTAACTAATATACATTAAATATTTAAAAATATTTTACATCTACAACTAATAATGATATTAATATCATTACTTCTACAACATACAAGATTAAATTTAAAATTTAATACATCTAAATTAAATCTAATATTTAAACATGAATTGAATAACACATCAAAAAATAAATGTATATCTACAACATGAATTAAATATTGTTTATATTAATTCTACAAAATGAATTAAATAATACATCAAATATATGATATTTATACAACATCAATTAAACAAAAATTATATTACTTATATAACATGAATTAAATAATATATTAATATTAATATTAAATAATATAATACAATATTTTTCTAGATTTTTTAATTTAAAAACTAAAAAAATAAACACCCCCCCTAACCCTCACCGCCCCCCACCTCCGTGCAGACCCCCCCCCCCTCACCCTCACCGCCCCCCACCTCCGTGCAGACACCCCCCCCCCCCTCACCCTCACCGCCCCCCCTCCGTGCAGACGCCCCCCTCCCCTCACCGCCCCCCACCTCCGTGCAGACGCCCCCCCCCCTCCCTCACCCTCACTGCCCCCCCTCCGTGCAGACGCGACGCCCCCCCCCCCCCTCACCCTCACCGCCCCCCCTCCGTGCAGACGCCCCCCTCCCCTCACCGCCCCCCACCTCCGTGCAGACGCCCCCCCCCCCCCCCCCCCTCACCCTCACCGCCCCCCACCTCCTTGCAGACGCCCCCCCTCCGTGCAGACGCCCCCCTCCCCTCACCCTCACCCCCCCCTCCGTGCAGACGCCCCCTCCCCTCACCGCCCCCCACCTCCGTGCAGACGCCCCCTCACCCTCACCGCCCCCCCTCCGTGCAGACGCCCCCCTCCCCTCACCCTCACCGCCCCCCACCGGAGGTGCAGACGCCCCCCCCCTCCCCGCCCCCCACCGGCGGCGGTGCCAGTGCGATCGCCGGTCGTCACCCCCCACCCCCTCCTCACCCTAAAACAAAAATTTAGGGCACCTACCTCTGATCGCCGGTCGTCGCTGCCGTCCGGTGCCGTCCGCCGCCGTCCGCCGCCGCTCTGCACCGCCCACACCGCCGGCCACCGCCTTCCACCGCTGCACCGCCTTCCACCGCTGCGGATGCCAGACCCGCCCGCACCCGGCCCGCTATAAGGGCGACCCGGCACGTACGCGCCGTCCCGCACGAACCAGACCGGGCCCGCCTCGACCCGCTCCGGTACGCGGCGGGACGCACGGGACCATGCGGTCCAGTGCGTCCCGGCCACGACCCACGGCCCGATCGACCCAGTCCCGGCCTGGGTCGGGTCGGGTCGGGTCGTGCGAGTCGGTGCGAGACGCACCGGGTCGTCAAACCATGGATCTAACAAACCATACTTCTATCACCATGCGAGGAAGGCACCCAAAAAACTGATGACATGTTAAAGGCACGAGAGTGTTTTTTTTCCCTGAAACGGAGCTACATCGCTACAAGCCCGAGGCATTTTAGCAAATACACAAGGAAGAAGGTCAGTACGTGCTAGCTTGACAGACACAGCTCTCCCTTTTGAGGAAGAGCTATCAAGTTCGAGTTTAGGCTCTTCTTGCGTGGGAGACCAACTCTCTTTCGACCAATTTGAGAATGAGTTAAGGTGAGAGAATATATGAGAGAGAGAGAGAGTGATGAGTTTAACCTCTCCCTCACACATAATGACATTAATTACACTCGATTAGCAAACTGACCCTTTGAGTTTTTTTTGCCCCCAGTGAGGTGGCTCTACTGACTACTCCATCCATCCGTGTTGTATTGTAGGAGGGTCAAGGTTTGTCGGTCCGGTTGACCCGGCCGACCTAGTCTCGGTTTGGGTCGGGTCGGGTCGCTCTTATCTCAGTTTGACCTGGTCTGTTCCGTTCTAAAACACCATTATATATATAATATAAATTAATATAATAAAATAGAAAAATACACATTATATATAAAATATAATATTAAAATAATGAGTCGACCCGGTGGCGACCCACAGTCTGGTCGACCCGGTCCCGACTTGGGTCGGTCGAGTTGTGCGAGTTGAGGCGAGACGTACCGAGTCGACAAACCATATGAGGAGGGTACACATATAAACGAGAGAGAGAGAGAGAGAGAGAGAGAGAGAGAGAGAGAGAGAGAGAGAGAGAGAGAGAGAGAGAGAGAGAGAGGGCGTTGGACGCACTTTTAGGAGCACAGGTGCGTTCTCTTGCCTCTTTCCCTTCCCTGATATCTCCCCCGGGCCTCGGCTAAAAATAGTCACTCACGCAAGGAACAAATGCAAGATAACGACACAAGGACCGTATCACCATTTCAAAGATGTCAGGGCATTTCACATATAAATCCAAAAGATAGACAAAAACTCAAATAAAGGGAGATGACGGCAACCACCTCGTTTCCGATTTCCACACCTCCCCCCCCTCTCTCTCTAACCCGCCTCCAGTCGGAGGACGGAGCCGGCGGCGTGGCCGTGGCGACCAGCATTGACCGGTAAGAGCCACCGGCAACCTCACCTCCAGCTCCGTCCCCATCGGTGACTACTGCACTCCCTCTTCTTTCCCATTGCCGTCACCCGTTCGAGTGACACTGTGCACTCACCCCGCTTCCAGATGGGCGCTCCCCAGGTGCCCGGTGAGGTGTTCCTTTATTTTCGTGTTCGGCTTTCGTCAAAAATTCTGTTTTTTTCTTGTTCTATGGTTTGATCAAGTTGCTGCTGCCCCTTATTTCTTCCTCTTCGATTTGATTCTTGGCAGGATGTAGACGGGCGGGGATCCGCTTGGGATGCGTTTGAATAGGATCGTGGCAGCCTTCTCTGTTGTGAGGGGCCGGATCATGTTGCCCGCTTCGCCGGCGAGGGGGGCGTCGGATTTGATCTCCTCCGGGGGGCTGAGCCACGGCAGGCCCGGGCAGAAGGGGGGGAGCATGCGCCTCTCGGCCTCCCTGCAGGATTTCTCGACCTACTCCAGATTAGATCCAGAGGGAGGGGGTGGTGTCCAGTTCCAGATCGAGGGGGGCCACGCCCCCCCACAGACTGCCCGGGCTCTGCACAGAGAGGGTGGTGGTTCGAGCTTCTCAAAGGAGAAGCCTTTTCCCGAGACCCATCCCGCGCGGAAGAGATGGGTGCGGATAGTTGCGTGTCTATTCTGCCTGTTCCTCTTCATCGCTTTGTTGTATGTGTGTGCAGTTAGTTTTAGTAGGTATTGGTCTCAGAAGTCGTCGCACTATTATGTGATACTCGACTGCGGGAGTACTGGCACTCGGGTCTATGTGTACGAATGCTCGTTTGATCAGAACAAGGTGAATGCGCACTTGCCTTTTTCCTTTAGGTCTCTGCCCGAGGGTGTTAAGAGGATTCAGAGTTCACAGAGTGGCCCCGCCTACCGGCGGATGGAGACAGAGCCTGGTTTTGATAAGCTTGTGCGGAACGAGTCCGGTTTGAGGGCTGCCATAAGACCTCTTATTCGTTGGGCTGGGAAGCAGATACCTAAGCATGCTCATAAGAGCACATCTCTTTTCGTCTATGCGACTGCCGGGGTCCGCAGACTGCCAACACCTGACTCAGAGTGGCTTCTGGCCAAGGTGTGGTCAATTTTGAAGAGCTCTTCATTCTTGTGCCAGAGGGACTGGGTTAAGATTATAAGTGGAATGGAGGAAGCTTATTATGGATGGATTGCTCTTAATTACCAAATGGGTACAATAGGTTCTATACCACCAAAAGAAACTTTTGGTGCACTTGACCTGGGTGGCTCATCATTGCAAGTCACTTTTGAAACTCAGGAAGCAGTACACGGAGAAACTGGTTTAAATCTGACCATAGGAGATATTAGACATCATTTAAGTGCATATTCTCTGTCAGGTTATGGGCTGAATGATGCCTTTGGCAAATCTGTGGTTCATCTTCTTAGAAGGCAACCATCGATCAGCTTAGATGACTTGAAAAATGGGAAGAAAGAGCTCAAGCACCCGTGCTTACACAGTGGGTACAGAGAGCAATATGTGTGCTCACAGTGTTCTCTAGCAGACAAGGAAGGAAGCCCTCTCGTTGGTGGGGGATATCCAGGCAAAGGTCAAGCTGGAATACCTGTTACGCTAGTTGGTGCCCCTGTGTGGGAAGAATGTAGTGCACTTGCAAAAACAACTGTCAATTTGTCTGAGTGGTCTAATTTAACTCCTGGAATTGATTGTGAAGTCCGACCTTGTGCCCTTGCTGATAGTTTGCCAAGGCCTTATGGCCAGTTCTATGCCATGGCTGGATTCTTTGTGGTGTATAAGTTTTTTAATTTAACCCCTGATGCAGCATTGGATGAAGTCTTACAGAAGGGTCAAGAATTTTGTGAAAAGACATGGGAAGTTGCTAGGAACAGTGTTACTCCACAGCCTTTTATTGATCAATATTGCTTTAGGGCGCCATACATTGTCTCTCTACTGAGGGATGGCTTGCATATAGCTGACCGTCAAGTGTTTATTGGATCTGGAAGTACAACTTGGACTCTGGGGGTTGCATTATTGGAAGCTGGGGAAGCATTATCCAGCAAGATAGATCTCCATGGTTACAGAATATTGCATACTGAGATAAGCAGGCCTGCTCTTCTTTCTTTGCTTTTGCTGTCACTCATACTCTTATTCTTTGCCCTGTCTTGTGTTGGAAAGTGGATGCCAAGATTTTCCCGTAGACCGTATCTCCCACTCTTTAGGCATAGCAGCCCAGCCTCCAGTTCTGTTCTCAACCTTCCATATCCTTTCAGCTTCCAGCGTTGGAGTCCCATGAGTTCAGGTAACTTTTCTCTTCGCGTCTTTTTTAGCTCGATGCTAACTTCTACTATGCATGGATGCCTAGTTTTGCTGTTTTGGTATAGGAAAAGTTGTCTTCTGCTTTTCAAGTATTAAGGCGTGTATAGTCCATAGACTAGGTGAAATCACCACAGCAATGAATATGAATGCACCAAATATTTTAGAAATGTGTAGATTGAATCTGGTATAATTATGTTCCATCCTAAAAAGTGACCACTAATATGAATGGGATTCCAGATGCAGCTAGTTTTGCTGGGAGGTTTTCATTTATTATGGTAATTATGTTATCATGTGCATATTTGCTCGGAATTTAACTTTGTTTCCTATTAATATCCGCTTACTGTTGATCATCAACTCATCATATCCTGAAGAGAGTACTTAATCCAAATCAAAAGGTAGTGGATGCTTTGTAATTTGATAAATTGCATCTTAGGTTATTCTTATGCATGTCCATGGTTGGAATTCCTGGCAGGTATCTGGATGTCTATGACACGTTTACAGCTCATTTCATATATTTTGTGCTTGTACAAGGCTAATGTCTTAGACAATAAGTTGCAGAAGATTTTGGCAGCCTTCAGCAATGGATTAGAAGTTCACTTTGAAACTCTAAGTTGTGAACTCTACTAGATTACCAAGGAGTCAAGGACCCCAAGGTTCAACATAAATTTCTTACTACTTCCATAATAAAACAACCCAAGGTTTAATATAATTCATTACTACTTCCATGATATATCTGTAAAATGAGTTTCTAATGCGATGAAGCATTATATGCATGCAAGGATTTATTTTTTTCCTTTTTGATGACTGGAGGAAATCCACCCCTGCCACCAACGTCAATGTGTGGCCACTTTGGATTATGTACCCTACCGCTTGCGGATCATATGATCCGCTAGTTGGGGCAAGGGGCGATAAAGCCCCCCAGCAGTGCTTGCTGCGGACTCAGATTGGGTCCTTGGATCAGGCATGGCCGATCTTGATCCGGATCAGATTGGCCGATTCACATGCTGTGTATTCAGAGGCAAGAGGTGCCCGAGACAATCAACGGGTCACCTTAGCCTCAAACATTTAGGTGATGGCCTAGGCGTTTGAGAAATAAAATAGATATATAATATATATCATTAAATATGTCAACAACACATATAAAATCAATCAGATTGGTAAATTCATCCATTTAGATGTGAGAAATAAATTAAAAACCTATCAGATTCACATGGACCTGGCCTTGCATCGTGGATCAACCTACATAGTCAAATTGCAAAGGAGGTCAAAGGGGGGTAGCGCCCCCTTGTTGGGTGGCTTGAAAGGGGGCGGACCCCTTGGGCCAAAATTTCTTAGAGGAATTTGTTGGTCAGCCCAAGTGGGCTTGGCCCAAAGGCCCTTGTGGCCGCAGCCAGCTCGTCTAGGCAAGACGGGCTGAAACGAGGTGAGTTATGGGCGCTTGGCCTCACCTAATCGCTTAGGCAAGTGCCTCAAGCACCTTTGATAACATAGTTCACATGAACTCAGGTTGATCTTGGATCGACCTGATTAAAAAAATTGAAAAAATTGAAAAAAATTGAACAAAAAATCATAAAAAACAAAAAAGATCATAGAAAACTTTTGGACATGTATTTAGACAAAAAGATGATTAAAAATACCATATGTCATGCATTTAAGTCATAAAGAGCAGTAAAGACGATTAAAACAGTAGTAATTAACTTTCCATAATAATTGAACATGATGAATTGACGGTAGTGTTGAAGGAGTGTGTGGAAGTTGATCTACCTTGACCTAGCGTAGCATCGTGGATCGACCTACACGGGGCGGGGGGGTTCAAGGGGGGGCACCCCCCCCCTATTGTGGGCTTGCAAGGGGGGCAGACCTGGCCAAAAAATTATTTGGAAGGGATGTTATAGTCATATTACACGGACTTGGGCCAATTCGGTCTTTTAAAAAAAAGTGAATTGGCCCGGATCGGACCGAATCGGCTGTGAATCGTCCGATCTGGATGATTCCTGCCTGATTCCATCCAATCCATGCTGATTCCGGCTGGATTCCGCGGAACCTGACCTGCACCCCTCCTCTTCCCAACTCGGATCGCTACCTGGCAATCTAGCAAATGGACTTCTGTACCTAGAAATGGTTCCATAGCATTCTAAATGTTATATGTTTTAACCTGAAAAGAACTGATACTGCAACTTAATTTGTAGCAGAGCATTGACATTGGAATGAGATTAAACTAAGTGAATTTGCAATAGAAGATTCATTATGCACTCATTTGTCATTGCTTTGTCATCATGACTTTCATAGAGACAAAAATGTCACAATAGTTGAAAATAGCCAGTGAAGATGATCCATGGTTGATGTTATGCTTGAATGGTTTTCTCTGTGGTATATTTTACCATAAATATTAATAAATGTCACGAAAGAGGAATATACAGCAATGTGATGCAGCTTAAAGGAATTCAAGATCCAGCTGTAAATTAGAGTTTAGCCATCTTATGCATAGGGCGTAGCATGGGCCTTCTTTGTCCTATTCATCTTCACATCCTCTTGATGAATGCTTTTTTTACTGGACCGAATGCTGTTGTTAATTACTGGCCACTTTGGCCTTGCCCTTTCTACAAATTTTTAAGACGGTCATGCTTAATATAGCTCCATACTGGAAGTTCTTTTCAAGAGCCGAAGCGAAGATGCAGATGAGGGGGGCAAGCATTGTGTAGCAGGGAAGAGGGAACAGTCCCACTGCCATTGGTCACTTTGGCTACCCACGCCATGTGCCGATTGGGCTGTGTTTCTCTTCAAGACCTTCCCATCTGGCTTGCTGGCCCTGTAGGGAGGGTGGACACTTACAGAAAACATACCTGTCAGCCAGAAGGTTTCCTATGCATAGGTGCTTTCTGAAGCCCCAAGAACTTGGAGGCATCAACCTCGGGCCCCTATTCTTGTGCCTCAGGGTTCAAGGCTCTTGGATGTGGAACTGCCTGCTAGCGCATTGATCTGCCAATGGAGGGAGTGGTTGGTTCTGTGTAAAGGGGACCGTGCTAGAAGGGAATGGGCGACTGGAGTGCATTCACCAACTACTCTTGGAAAAATGGCAGGCTGTTGGATTTTGGGACCTCCACTATGCAGCCTGGATGTCATCCTCATAGTCTGCTTAAAGCCAAAGGAGGCCAATGAGGTCATGGATGTTGGGGTCATCACGAATACCAGTCTCATCCTCCAATTGGCATGGTGAGGTCCTCATATGCGATTCAACAATCTTTCCCAGCCCTAGGCAGTGTAAAGTGAGGTTGAAATTGATCAAAGTATTCCTACTCTATGACCAAGATATCCTGCCTGAATAATCTGATACCCAGTCCACGATAGTGCACAGGGTCCTAAAGTGGTTCACTTAGGGGCGGTTCCCTATTGGTGATTGAAGCGTCAGCATCTTTCTACAGCTCCTGTGATGTGCCAAAAGTGCTGGAAGTCTAGGTGGATGGTGAGGACCTTTGTCATATGAGTAGTGGTGTTGAAAGGGGGACGCCAAATGCAAGGAGCAAGTGATGGTGGGCTAGGGTTTCAACTGACGTGTGGGGGACAGCAAGGGGTTGGGTACAAGGCAAGGTCACATGCTCTCCTTTTAATCACATGGCATGTGTCAGGAGGTAGAAGGTTGAGCCATCTGCAAGTGGTGCTCTTTTGGCATCGCTCTTGGGACTGGCTTGGGTAGGACCATGAGACTTGGTGGACCATTGAACCCCTGCCAATCTACTGCAGTGGTAAGCACCAACTCAAGTTGACCTAAGAATTTACTAACCCCTGCTTTGGTATGGAGTTACCCCAGAGTTAACCCAGTTTGAACTCTAGGTTAACTCGTTGAGTGCTTTGATAGCGGGATTTTCTTAAGCAGGTTGAGTTGTGGGTTAACCAGGGGATAATTCCGGGTTACGAAACCCACATGGAGAGGTGGGTTAACTCCTAACGCTCTCATTCATTACTAGCCCGCATAGTTGTCAAGGCGACAAGGCAACCAAGGCGAGCTTGGGGTCCTCGAGTGCCTGCTTAAGCGGCGCTTAGGCGCCTGCCTAAGCGGCGCTTAGGCGTCAAGTTCATAAAAAATATCATCATTAATATATACATAATTTTTTATATATAAATTAATCATGATTATTACAAATATGGGAAACAACACTAGTATGAACATAGAAATAAAAAATTAATAGAAATGACATTGCAATGAAATATCAAAATTTATTTTGAGATAAAATTAACAATAAAAATTGGACTTTCAGAATGAATAAAATACTAACCTGATGTTTGCCAATTTCTATCAAAAATATGCAAATTATACTCGAAATAACATACATATAATATAAAGTAGATACGAAAAGAAAAAGACATCTCCCATTATCACATACAATCAATAATAAAGTAAACAAACATATAACTAGAGAAGTACCATAGATGACCACTGTAAAAAAAAATAAGACATACAAAATTTAAAATACTTTATTAACAAAGTAACTCCATTATTAATTGAAAGGGGGGAAGGCAGGATAGAGAGAAAGGGACTGAGAGAGATAGTTGCGAACTGTACGTGTGTGAGAGAGAGAGAGAGGAGGAAGGGTGGGGGAAAGAGAGAGAAGGGGGCAAGGGGAGAGAAGAGATAGACAGACAGAGAGAGGGGGCATGAGAGAGAGAGGGTGGGTCTCACTGTGAGTGTGAGAGAGAAATAGAGAGAGAGTGTTAGAGTGTGGAGCCCGAACTCGCCATCGTGCGTCTTCGCACGCGGATCGACCTGCGCGGTCAGGTCGCGGGGAGCTCCCAGAAAAAAATTTCTATTTATAACAGGGGAGAAGAGGGAGACGAAGCTAGCAGGGGACCGTCTAGGCGCCGCTTTGGACGCCTAGGCCGCCCACCTAGGCGACGCCTTTTTCAAGCTCAACAAGGCGTGGGGGCGCCTTGTAGTCAAAAAAACGCCTGTCCGCCTAGGCGCCGCTTAAGCGGCACCTAGGCGGGCGCCTTAACAACTATGCTAGCCCGTACAAGCCCCCCCTCTCTCTCCCCTATTCGTTACATTTAATTGTAAAAAGTAAGTTTATGACTTTTAAATTTTAATTAATGAGATTAATGATGTTATGTATCATTTATCATTTTTTGTTTTTATGGCATATTTATTTTATAGAATATATTTAAAATATTTTAAAAATAAAATTGTACATTAAACAGTAACTTTAAACTGTAATTAATGATGTTTTTTACTTTTCAATTTTAATTAGTGAGATTAATGATATTATTTGTCCAAAAAATTATTTTTACGACATATTTAGTTTACAGAATATATTAAAAATATTTATAAAATTCAATTAAAATGAAAATGTTATGATGAACATTAACCTTAAAGTATAATTAATGATGTTTATGACATTTAAAAATGTAATTAATAGTGATTTTAAAGCATGAACATTGACTTCAAAATGTAATTAATGATGTTTATCACTTTTGAATTTTTTAAAATGTGTGGACGGTGGAAGATGCTAATTCCGTTCTCGTTTAAAACGTGTTAACGGTGGAAGACGTTTATTCCAGTCTTGTTTAAAAAACGTCAATGGTGGAAGACGCTAATTTCATTTTAACTTTTTTGCCCTTTTGACTTTTAAATTTCAATTAGTGAGATTAATGGTGTTATTTGACAAAAAATATTTTCATGGTATATTTATTTTATAGAATATATTAAAAAATTCAAAAAATTAAATTAAAATAAAAGTATGATGAACCATAACCTCAAACCGTAACTAATGACGTTTTTGATTTTTATATTTTAATTAGTGAGATTAATGATGTTATTTATCAAAAAAGTTTATGGTATATTTATTTTATAGAATATATTAAAAATATTAAAAAATAAAATCAAATAAAAATTTTTATAGCGACCACATGCTCATGGGTAAAAAATTTAAAAAGGAGGGGCAAATGTGGTGTTTGAGTTGTCATTATTACCGGGTTAACCCACTACCTACCAAATTATATTAGATTAAAAGTAGGTTATCTCACCTCCTTACTTCCGGGTTAACTCCCCTCCTATCAAAGCAAAAATGGGTTAACTCCTGGCTAACTTAAGGAGGTTGAGTTAACCCATTTTTGGCCTAACTCCCTACCAAAGTGAGGCTAAGGAATTCCAAGTACTTGCATTAGGATGACAGGATCCAAGTATCCTTCATTTTCTTATTTAGGACCTTGTTTCACACACGAAATTAATGAAGTAAATATTTGTATCCATTCGTTGGATAGACATGCATATATTTCAGCTAATTCAATAGCATGCACATATTAATCCCACTAGTTTAATTTAACAGACGATTTATGATTCGTGTGCTGGACATTTTCCCACCGATCGTAGTCAGTGTTAAATTATATCGGCATAAAATCCGAGCACTTTTGATTAACTGTCAAAGATACCGTTAGACTTTCACAATATCCGTTGTGATATTAAATGTTTCATCTAAATCCGACCGTTGGATTTAGAGCCGGTTTAGATCAGACCGTTGGATTTATTCCAGGTCAAGATTTAACCGTTGGATTTGTTTTAAGTCAAGATCCGACTATTAGATTAACTCTAGATCTAAATTTGATCGTTGGATTAACTCCCGATCAAGATCCGAGGTTTGGATTTAATCCCGATTGAAATCTGACCATTGGATTAACCAATTAGCTGATATTCCCAAGTTGAGGGCATGTTAACAAAACTTAGTATCCCTTTCTTGCAAAAGCGAGGACATTTATATAATTTTCAGACACTTGGGAAATTTTTGCAACTTTGAGGACCTTTCTGCAAATTCTTGAAGACTCAAGGTATTTCTGTAATTTTCAGTCCTTACAAGAAGCTTTGCACAATTCCTAGAGAGTTCTAGATTTTTCAATATTTTTCTGAAGTTTTCAGATATTTATGTATTTTTTTTAAAAATACAGGGTATTTCTATAATTTTCAGATAATTTTGGAACTTACAAGGACTTTTGCACATGTTCTCACATGAACATGAGTTTTTCATGAACTTTCATTGTTTCTGAACATTACATGAATTTTATGAATTTTTACAAAATTTTCATAAGATTGCAAGTATATTTTCCCGAAAGAGGTATTTATACAAGAGAAACATACACTTAGGGCGCGTTTGGAAACAATGTGAGGTGGAGGGATTTTTCCAAAATCCCTTAGAGAGAGAAAAAGCTCATTTTAACCAGCTTTTGGAGATTTTCAACTTCCCTTCCCTTTCTCTCTCTCTCTCTAAACCTCGAAATCCACCTAAAAGAAAAACTGATGGGACATTGGGACATTTGGAAAGGCTTTTAAAAAGGTAGGGATTTCAATGATTGGAGAGGGATCCCTCTCCAACATTGTTTCCAAACGCGCCCTTAAAAAGGGCTTTTACACAAACAAACAAGGGCCGTCAGCTTCTTGCGCAGACGATGCTTGGGGGATGGAGCAAGCTCTAAGCCTTATCCCAAGTCTTCTTAAGAGTTCTTTTCTTGAGTTGTGCTTGGGAGTTCTCCCTCGTGTCTATGCTCCTTTAAGTTCCTCCCTTCCACCTTTTATAGGGGTCTAAACCGGGGGGACTCCATGTGCATTAAATGCATTGGGTATTAATTACTTGTTGGGGTGTCCCTCGGTTAAGAAGGCACAACCAACCCCCACCTCCCCTCGATTCACTTAATGAGGTAAGTTCACCTGCCTGTTTTCTTTTTTTTTTTTGTTTTGAAGAGAGAGAGAGAGAGAGAGAGAGAGAGAGAGAGAGAGAGAGAGAGAGAGAGAGAGAGAGTGGTGGGTCGCAGACCCCAGCTCCCCTTAGTTTGGGAGCTGGGCTGCGGCCCCTGCTCCCCCCGGTTTGACCAGGGTGGGAGCTTGGGGCTTTGCAGCCCCCTTGTTCTCCCTGGTTTGGCTGGGGGTGGGAGCAGGGGGTCTGCGGGGACCCCCTGCGCCCCCCGGTTCACCGGGATGGGAGCGCGGGGGTTCATGACCCTCTGCTCCCCCCCGGTTTGGCTGGGGGTGGGAGCAGGGGTCCATAGTTCCCCTCCCCCCGGTTTGACCGAGAGAGAAAAGAGGGAAGAGAGAAGAAGGAGAGGTGGCCTCCTCTCCCCGCCGCCGCCGCCGTCCTAGGAAAACCCTATGAAAGGCTTTGACCAGTCTTTTTTTCAAGTCTTTTTTTATTACCTTTTGTCTTCGAGGACGGTGGCACGTGCAGTTCTTGTGTGTTTTGTCTTCTTTTTGTTGCCAACTTGTTGTCGGGCTCTTCTGCACCGCAGGAAATACGCTCCAGCACACCGAGTGCGGTCTATAAAGGCCGGAGAAGACTTTGTTTGTTGACTTCCTGCACAGGTATGTGGCTTCATACTGCTGATTAAGTCATCATCATCATCATCATCATCATTAGAGCCTTATCCCAATTAATTGGGGTCGGCTACACGAATCATGTTCCGCCAAATATTTCTATCAAGTGCAATATTCATATTTAAACTTAAGGAATTAATGTCCTTCCTAATAACATCGCACCATCTCATTTTAGGCCTTCCTCGAGCTCTTTTACTAGCATCTACTAAGATTTGGTCACATCTTTTAACCGGCGCTGAGTTAGGGCGACGAAACACATGTCCAAACCACCTGAGTCTATTTTCTCTCATTTTATTATCAATTGGAGCTATCCCTAAGTCCTTACGGATGCGCTCATTCCTAATCTTGTCTTTCTTAGTCTTACCACACATCCATCTCAACATCCTCATCTATGCTACACACATTTTGTGGATGTGTTCCTTTCGTACTGCCCAACACTCGGTACCATATAACAGAGCATGTCTCACAGCCGTTCTATAAAACCTCCCTTTGAGTTTCACAGGCATACGACGATCACAAAGGACACCTGATGCACTTCTCCATCTTAACCAGCCTGCCTTAATCCTATGTGTAACGTCATCATAAATCTCCCCATTCTCTTGTATGATAGACCCTAAGTATCGAAAGCTACTACTCGTCGGAATATCATGTCCATCAATTAGGACCATGTCTTCCTGAACCACTCTCCCATTACTAAAATTACAGTGCATAAACTCTGACTTACTCCTACTAATTTTAAAACCTTTAGACTCCAAGGCAAGTCTCCAACGCTCTAACTTAGCATTTAGAGCATCAATACTCTCATCAATTAAAACAATATCGTATGCAAATAGCATACACCAAGGGATATCCTCATGCAGTTGTTTAGTTACTTCATCCATAACTAAGGCAAAGAGATACGAACTTAGTGCAGAACCTTGATGCAAACCTATAGAAACGGGGAATTCACCAGTCTCCCCAGCAATAGTTCGAACACTAGTAATAGCACCGTCGTACATATCCTTAATCAAATCAACATATCCTTGAGAGATTCCTTTCTTTCTTAATGTCCACCAAATCAATTCTCTCGGTACTCGGTCGTACGCCTTCTCTAAATCAAGAAAAACTATATACAAATCTTTTCTCATCTCTCTATACTTCTCCATTAGCTGCCGTAGTAAGAAAATAGCTTCTGTAGTAGATCTATTTGGCATAAAACCAAACTGATTTTCCGATACAGTAGTCATACAACGGAGGCGTTTTTCAATTACTCTTTCCCAAAGTTTCATAGTATGACTCATAAGCTTAATTCCACGATAATTATTACAACTTTGAATATCTCCTTTGTTTTTATAGAAAGGAACTACAACACTTTTTCTCCAAACTTCTGGCATTCTCCGTTCCTTTAAAATTTTATTAAAGAATTTAGTTAACCACTGAATACCAATATCTCCTAGGCCTTTCCATACTTCAATAGGTAAGCCATCTAGTCCTAAGGCCTTACCCACTTTCATTTTCCTTAAAGCATCCTCCACTTCTGACATTTTAATACGCCTAAAATATTGATATTTATCAAATATTGTGGACTCTTGGGTACCTTCTAAAGATAAATCCTTGACGGAATCTCCATTAAGTAACTTATGAAAATAACTATGCCACCTCTCTTTAATCTCAAGATCCTTAGTTAAAACCCTTTGATCTTCACCTTTAATGCACCGAACATGATCTAAATCTCTAGTTTTCCTTTCTCTTAATTTAGCAAGTTTGAATATGTCCTTTTCACCCTCTCGGATTCCTAATTTATTATATAAATCTTGAAACGCCTTTGATTTAGCTTCGCTAACTATTGTCTTAGCTATCTTTTTAGCTATTTTATAGGCTTCTAGGGTTTGAGCATTTTTGTTAGTTTGCCAAACTTTAAAGCATTCCTTTTTTACCCTAATGGTATTTTTGATTTCCTCACTCCACCACCAAGTCTCTTTTTCTAAATTCTTTTTACCTTTGGATTCGCCTAAGAGTTGTTTTGCAACCTTCGTTATACAATTTGTAACATTATTCCACATTACATTAGTTTCTTGATCTAAATTCCAAATATTTTCCTTTAAGAGATGATTTTTAAATGTTTCTAAACTTTTATCTTTTAAATTCCACCATTTAATCTTGGAATAATTATTTATAATGATCTTTCTTTTGAATTTAGGGATAGTGACATCCAATACTAACAACCTATGTTGAGGGACTAGACTCTCACCAGGAATAACTTTGCAATCTTTACATAAAACTCTATCAACCTTCCTAATGAGAAAATAGTCAATTTGACTTATATGTGTTCCACTCTTGTATGTTATTAAGTGTTCGTCCCGCTTCTTAAAGAAGGTATTAAGAATTGCTAGATCGTAGGCCATAGCAAAATCAAGAATAGTGTTACCCATATCATTTCTATTGCCAAAACCAAGCCCTCCATGAATTCTCTCATAGCCTCTATTATCTATACCCACATGACCATTAAGATCCCCTCCAATAAAGATTCTCTCTTCACTAGGGATATTTTGGATCAAACTATCCATAGCCTCCCAAAATTACTTTTTAATGCTCTCTTCTAATCCTACTTGAGGTGCATATGCACTAATTATATTCAAAATATCCTCACCTAAGATAAGTTTAATTACCATTAGTCTATCCCCCAATCTATTTACTTCCACAACTCTGTCTTTTAAGTTTTCATCTATTATTATAGCAACACCATTTCTAGAGTTATTATTACCCGTATACCAAATTTTATATCCATCAATGTCTTTAGCTTTATGTCCTTTCCACCTAGTTTCTTGTAGACAAGCTATGTTAACCCTCCTGTCCTTCATTAACTTAACTAATTCTAAACCCTTACCTGTTAAAGTTCCTATATTCCAAGTAGCTAGACGGATCCTATGTTTTTGGACTTGCTTCTTTACCCGTGTGCGTCCAACCCCACACGAGAACCCTTGCCTATTTGACACCGCAATCGGGCGCCATTGTGGGACATAATTCCGTGTACCCTTTACCCGTTAAAGTTCCTATACTGCTGATTAAGTGTTTGACATAATTCTGATGCATAAAACACGTTGGGACGATGCATCTTTTCCCCATCCTACGGAATCCAGAGATGTACATAAGATGCTACGGCAGTGATTTTATAACATTTCATGCTGTCACGAGACTAATTTAGTTTTTTATTTTCTTGAATAAAATCATAAAAATTATGGGGTCCAACTGACGCGTGACGGTGTACTCAAACGAGTCAGACTAGGCGACTAATGAGATCAGCAAATGCGTTACAATTATTCGACAAATAACCCGACGTGTACTCGAACACCAAGAGATGAATTACGCTAAATAACAGTAGCTACGTGCTAAGAAACCGTCCCTCGCAGCGAGAAACGTCGGACCGATCGGTAGGTAGAACTACCACGGCCTAGAGTATCAATCATGCACAATTAATATAATCAAATCGGTACACCTCAGGATAGGATAACACTCACAAACTCACAACCGGTAGGATAAAAACATAAGAGCTAGGCATCCTCACTCAGGAACGGCGGCAGAATTGACATGGATACTAGTAAGCAGATTAAAGGAGCAAGTCTTTCCACACTAACCTACTCGCTGAAGAGCGAGGATCGAACGGAGGCTGTGTACGCCGAGGGGGGAGGGAGGGCGTAGTCGGTTGTCAGCGGAGTGGGGATTGCTGCAACCGAAGCACCCGCGGGACCCTGGGAAACAGGGGCAGAGTGGGGTCGACGTCCAAGCCCTCCCGCTCGCTGTGGGCACGGTCGGAGGCGAAAGATAGCGACGCCGCTGCTACGACTGTGAGCCCGCGGGGGAGGGGATGACGAGGAAGGCGGGGCGCAGGGGGACCGACTGCCCCGGGTGGCAGGGAGGGCCTCCGGTGGCGGCGCGGCTACCTTCCACACGGTGAGAGACGTGCGGAAGAGGAGGCAGGGGAGGCCCCGAGCGTGCGGGCAAACGGGGCCTGCGGGGCGCTGGCTGCGACAGTGGCGGAGGAGGGTCGTTGGTGCAGTGACCCGCCCTGCGCTCCGCGGCGGCGATGGCGTCTGGCGTGGGGAAGCTGGTTGCACCGGCGGCTTCGGAGGAAGCTGCGGGCGGGGCTCGGCGACGGCGGAGGAACAGGGGGGGGGACGACGACCGAGAGCCTGGTGGTGGGCCAGGAAGAGGCAGACGGCAGCGACCGTGGTCGGGGCTGGCAGGGGCGGCCGCAGTGCTGGGAACAGCGGCAGCTGTAGCCGTCGTCGTCGCAGGAGGCGGAGGGAGGTCGCGGTCGGCGGCCGTCGATGCTGCTAGGGTGGACAGTTGCCAGCGGGACTGCAGGGCGCGGGCGACGGGGAGCACGCTAGCTCTATTGTCGGTGCGAGTCGGGAGGGGAGTGCTGGTGACGGAGGGGGGGGGGGGAAACCGTCTGCTGCCGTGGGCTGGGCTGCCGCAGGGGGCGGGGTCTCTGCTGCGACCGGGGGGGGGGGTACGTGAGCTCGACAGCCCGGGGGGGGGTTTAAACGTAAGGGCGAGAGCGGGAGTAGTGGGAAGAAGGGGTGAGCAGGGTGGGGGTGGAGACTGAGTCTACGAGAGGGGGGGGGGGGTTTGCGGCGCGGCGAGCACGTGGGGAGGGAGGGAACGTTTAAACGCAAAGCCGGGGAGGGAGGAAGGAGGAAGAAGACGTTAGATGGGAGTGAGGGCGGTGGCGTGGGGTTCGGGGAACGTGAAGGCCAAGGACGAGGAAGGTGTTGCGAGTTAATGCGTCGAAGGGAAGGGGAGAGGGATGTCGAGGGAACAGGAAGCAGAAGGAATAGTTGGCTTCTCGCCTAGGGTTTCATGCCCACACCCAAACCCTTCACTGGAGGAACACGGCGGCTCACAATCTCCAAAATTTTCTATATTTCCATCATCCCAAAAAGGAGGACTACATGAATATTTATACTCAAGGAAAACCCTAGTGGTCTCCTCAGAAGATTAAAGATCAAAATATCCCTGAGACCTAAAATGGTGTTAAAATCACACCCAAAAATATAGAATAAATAGAAAAATACATCATTGGGCCTCTAATGGGCCTCTCTCTCTCTCAAATAAATGTCAAATAATCAAAAGAAAATACATCAATGTGCTATGTATCATCATCAAGCCATAAGGATGCCGAAGTCGCTGCTGACCTCCGTCGACGGTAAACGCGGGTCGGGTCGAACCGGATCCGCGCTCGGGTGTCCTCACCACCAACTGACCTGTTTGGATGCAACTTATGAAAATATGGATGGGGTATCATAAATGCATTTGTCTAAATCTATTTATCATGAATATATTTTTTATTAACTCATGTTTGGTTGTCTGCATAAACATAATTGAGTATATTTTTTTAGAAGGTGATCCAGAGACAACAATTCATAGATGAGAAAAGAAACCCACACTAATCGGTACAAGAACCTTAGAAAAGAGACATAATCTATCAGGCTGGTGGAGAGCTGAGACGCCATAAAGCCTGCCCAAAGAATCCCTAACCACCCATACATAAAGAAGGTCCCCTTACCAATTGCGTTTATGATAAACTGTGTTTGTGGGAGGCATCTTCAGCATAAACCAACTTTGAGTAGGTTTGTGGAAAACATGTTTTTGAGGATATGTTGAGTTTATGATTAAACTCAAATGAGTTTATGATAAATCTGTTTTTAACCATCCAAACTAAGGTAATGGTAAAAAAAGAATGAGTTTCTGCTAAACCTGAATGTGTTTATCCCTTGAATCCCAACCCTTAGAGACACATCTTCCCCAACACCATTGCATCCATTCAATGGCAGTGGTGCTCTACAAGATGTGACACTTCATGACAGCATATGGATGGTGGGGAGGACTCATGGCAAGGCCTTCACATAAGAGCTGTCGGGCACATGTGCATCCTCACGGCAGGGGGTTCCCTGCTTCTGTTCCATACTCACTGCAGGAGGCAATGGCAGTTGATGGGGGAGCTTGGTCTCTTCCGGGACAAGGCTGCTGGGAAGCAACCAAAGTAGCCTATGAAAGCAAGGGAGTGTTATCTACCCCCTCCCACATCCCGACCTTCAGACCTAGAGCCATAAATCTTTCTATGACAAATGCTTCAGGAGTTCTTCTCCCTGCCCAGTCAAGAGCCATCCACAGAGGGTGCTTTAGGAGGCATTCTCATTCTTTACGACAACTCTATAGTGTGAGAAATTCATGAGATGTCGATGGTGGATGAGCAGGAATGTCTTTACTGTCACTGTTCAAAATGTTGAGAATGGCTTCTTCTGAATTTTCTGGTATTTATGGGCCTTAGTCCAAAAAATGAGAACAGGTTGTTTTTGGGAGTGTCTCATTACACATCAAATGAGGTAGGCAGAGAGTGGTGGCTGCTGGAGATTTCAATGCAGCGACGACTTCTATCAAGAAATCAGTGGGATCGGCATGAGGGTGACATGGAGGGTTTCAACTCTCACTCTTTATACTGGTTTGATTGATATTCCTACATCTACTGCACTCAAAGGAGGCCTCCTCGTTTTTTAGGTTGGACAAATTCCTGGTGTTATCAGATTGGGAGGGGCACTTTCCTAGATTGGAGGCAGAGTGTGGCCTGGCCACAATCAAAATCATAAGCATTTTTTGTTGAAGTTTAACAACAATCTTCAGGTTGGAAAGGTTATGGTTCAAAGATGAGGGATTCGGGCAGGAGGTTACAGAATCTTGGTCAAAACAAGGTCTGCAGTATTGGTACCGATTCCGGTACCGGTCAGGGGCGGTGCCGGTACTGATATTGGGACATATTGCCCGGTACTGGTATGGTACCGCCAGGTAGTTGGCCCCCTATATTAATGTGTATATATATAATTAAATATATGGGTTTAAAAGTGTAAAAAATCAAAAAATAGGAAAAGTTGATATAATTCAAAATCATACATAATTGAACACATCCAACAATGTAACACATATATTTGAAAGTTTAGAATCACTTGTCTGCAAAATCTTTATATAGCTTGTGAGGCAACAAGAGTAACCAAGTTCCAGAGATATGACAGTTCAAGAGCTTGTAGGGATGGGAAAGACAATTCTGATATGAATCCGTACGAATGATGACTCGATCAAAGAAGGCATTATAGTGGATGGCAACCCTCATCCTTTTGTGCAGATGAGCATGAAATAATCATTTCTCATATGTTCATTTTCCTAGAATGTCCATAGATGCTTGCAAAAAAGACCTAAATAGCATGCTTTCTGGCCCATTGATGGGTAGTACCGGCCGGTACCGACACCAAATGGGCGGTACCAGACCAGTCAGGTCCGGTACCGAGACTGTAGAGGCCTAAGAAGGGGGCTCAAAAGATCCCATATTGGAAACTACAAAGATGGGCATGTGCTTATAAGCAAGACCTAGGTCTTCTCCTTTGAGGGCCCTTTTACCAGCAAAAAAGGATAAAACCCTAGCAGCCCCCGGGCATAGCGGGGACAATACCTCAAAGGAGACACCCCAAATTTGTACGTCTTCGTTGGCTCCGTCTGTGGGAACCCCGGCCCAATAAGCACAAAGCCCACCTTTGCTGGGGGGTTAGTGTAGAGGTCTAAGAAGGGGGCTCAAAAGATCCCATATTGGAAACTACAAAGATGGGCATGTGCTTATAAGCAAGACCCAAGTCTTCTCCTTTGAGGGCCCTTTTATCAGCAAAAAAGGATAAAACCCTAGCAGCTCCCGGGCATAGCGGGGACAATACCTCAAAGGCGACACCCCAAATTTGTACGTCTTCAGAGACGTACCGCCTGGTACCGGTACGTACCGGGTGGTACTGCAGACCATGGGTCAAAAGACTTTCTAGGACATTCCCCAATGGCAATTCCTATGAAGAAACTGAAGGTCCTTAGGCTGAATTGATTAGGTGGTTAGCTGATAGAGTAATTTCTGGAAGAGAAGTTAAGGATGGCTCGTTAGAGAATACTGATGGAATTGATATGTTGGAAGGGTTAGGCAGGATCGTAGGGGTGTGTGAGGACATTCTTCCTAACTAAGAGATTTGTTGGCTATGAAGATCGACAGAGAGGTGGCTTAAGAAGGGTGATTGCAGCACTGCTTACTTCCACTAGTTGGCTTTAAGCCGTAGGAGGAGGAACACCATAAGATGCTTGAGGAGGGGTGACACTTCTTTCTAGGGAGGTGGATGTCAAGAGACATGATTGACTTTAATCCCACCTTTATGCCATGGAATGCAGAATCAGCTTGGACCAGGATCGGCATTGGCCGATCAAGTTCTAGCCTTTTAGCGAATCTTAAGTTGGAAACTTATTTTTTTTAAAAATAATAAATGATAAAATTGGGCCAAACCGTCTTTAGTCGGACCAAGATCGGCCAACTCAAACATGGATCGGCAATTCCTTTATGAATTCAGCAATCTTGACCAATTAGAGTTTGATTAGAAGGGGGATGAACATTTATAAAACTCTCTTACATACTTTTATATTTGTACACATACTTTTTACTTATAGATATACTTCTTTTTATTTCTAGAAACCCCTTTTAAAATTATTAATATATATATTTGTTGTTTTTCATTGGCGGCAGGGGTGGGTTTCCCCCAGTCATAAAAAAGTTTTTTTTTCAATTCAATTTTCTCACTTCCATTAGTGGCAGATTCGGTCAATCTGATCAGATCTGGTTTGTGATCGAGCATGCCCAATCTGATCCTGAACTTCCTGCTTTATACTGAGGATGGCAGGGGATTGGTAATGGTTGATGGTTTGCTTCCCACTAATTTTCTACTGATGAGGCAAAGCATTTAATTTGTCCTTTCACTATGGAGGAAGTTAGGGAAAAGGTTTTTAAACCAACCATAGGTAAGGCACCTGGACAAGGTGGCATGTCTGTTCTGTTGCTCCTCCAGTGCTTTGGGAGTTAGTAGAGGATGACTTATTTGTGGCTATGCAAAAAATTCAGCATGGTGGAACTAACCTTACAGGAATAAGCAAAGCATTCCCCGTCTATATTTCATAGAAGGTTCATCTGAGAGTGTCAGGTTGCAACAACTGTGGATATGAGGAAGCCAAGCGTGAGATAGTATAGAAACCAGAGACAAACAATTTGTTATAAGCCATGGATCCCAGCTTCACCATGGATAGTCCTAAGCTGAGTGACAAAGGAAGTGGGTGTGCATTAGGTTGACAGTTGACACTCAGTAAAAGGGATAATTACATGAATAACCAAATGTATCTTATTCTACTTTGTAGCCTTGTATTCTTCATATTCTCATATCATCATCATCATCATCATCATCATCATCAGAGTCTTATCCCAATTAATTGGGGTCGGCTACACGAATCCTGTTCCGCCAAAGATTTCTATCAAGTGCAATATTCATATTTAAACTCAAGGAATTAATGTCCTTCCTAATAACATCGCACCATCTCATTTTAGGCCTTCCTCGAGCTCTTTTACTAGCATCTACTAAGATTTGGTCACATCTTTTAACCGGCGCTGAGTTAGGGCGACGAAACACATGTCCAAACCATCTGAGTCTATTTTCTCTCATTTTATTATCAATTGGAGCTATCCCTAAGTCCTTACGGATGCGCTCATTCCTAAGCTGAGTCTATTTTCTCTTCATATTCTCATATATACCCTAATAATAAATTGTATTTTTTTCGTATATAGCCCTGCCATCATCTGTTGTTTGTTTATTTAATTTTAGGTGGATAGGAAAAAGGCTATTCTAGCCTTGTTTAATCTCTGCATACAATCAAAATAATGGCATATATACCCCTCAAATCTTTCATATTTTCGTGTACCTCTCCAGAACCTTATATTTTACATTTTCAGAAAATATTTGATCAAGTTTAGTGATAATAGAACTTGTGGGATGCAGCAGAAATAATATTGCTTATTACGGATGTGTACATGACAATATCAAGAACATGAGGTATGAAGTAGAATATTGCATATTCTGGGGGCATATATGTTACTATCCCTAATAAATTTTTTTGTAGTCCTAATCAAAATCCTGAATTGAATTTTCTCACCCTTGTTAAGGTCTTCCTTGAAAGCAATCCATTGCATCGACACCTAGATATAATGACAAGGGAGCAACACATTCCCAAAAAGAAAAAACCGAAAAGTGGCGTGTCATAATGATGCTCGATTGCAGTTTCAAATAGGCAAGGACTCTCTTCTATTGGACAAAAAACAGGGAAAAAATTGGTCCATTTGTTTAGCTACATAAGGCATAGAAGTCCCAACCAAAAAGATTCTTTCATTCATGTCCTTCAAGAGCACCCAACGGAGGGAGATGTAGTGTCGATTCTTTTGGCATGACAGTGGAGGAGGATGTAGGGGCTGGCATGATGTAGCATGAGGCAGAGTAGCAACTAGCAAGGAACATGGTGGTCTTGGGATCAAGAATGTCAGAGTCTTTAACTTGGCCCTCTTGTGCAAATAGTTGTGGAGGTTGGGGAATGGAGAGGAGGGGCTACGGGCACAACTGATCAGACATAAATACTTTGATAGGAGGAGAGTGTGGGACTTGGCTACGACATCTCTCTACAGGACCTCTCCACTTTGGAGAGAGATCTTATCTTGCAAGGATCCTCTTGCCTCTGGAGTCCGGGTCCGACTGGGAAGAGGTGATATGAGCCTCTTCTGGAAGGATAGGTGGTGTGGGGAGGCCTCTCTGGACACTTTTTTCCCTAGCCTTTTTGCAGTTGCTACAGACCCTCTGGGGTTAGTCTTCTAGGCCTTTGACTCCCTCTTGCCTGGAGGCACTTGGGCACCGACATTCAAGAGGAACCTTACACTTGAGGAGATGGTGCTACTTCAGGAGCTGCTCTCCCTTCTTCTTCCCTTCCATCCTCAGCCTGATTTAGGGGATAAATGGATATGGAGGTGGGAGAAGGATGGAGTCTACACAGTTAAATCAGCTTATGGAGTCATTTTCGATGAGGAGTTCGGCACAACCTTTATCATGAGATGTGGATACGGAGGAGCCTGTTGAAAGTGAAGCTTCTACCAGTGTGGAGGATCTCTCATGGGAGACTATCAACTTAGGGCGGGTTGCTTCGTTTCCTTCTGGACATCAGCCGACATGTTGTCTTTGTGGACATGATTTTGAGACCCTTGACTACCTCTTTGGGGGCTGCACATACTCACAGGGGGTGTGGACAGAGCTGGCTAGGAGGGCCAGTTGCGCCATCGGCCAGTATCGTAAGGTTCATCTTCTGTTGGCGCACTGGGGCAAGCCTTGGCCCATTACGAGCGACATGACTATTTGGGGGTTTATCCTTCATGCCACCTTGTGGGCGTTGTGGGGGGAGCAGAACAACAGGATCTTCAGGAGAGAGTCTAGTGCTGAGTCGCCTGATGTTTCTTTTGTTTGTAACAGAGTGAGGGAATGGGTTATTAAACTTTGTAATGTGAATTCCCTTACTTCGACTCTTTTTGTCTATTTGGGAGGCTAGTTGGAGTCACACTATCTTTGTGCGGCATTTTGGTGTATATGTTTTTGGGTTTGGCTGTTGGAATTGCACAGCCTATACTTGTACTCTCTTTTTCTGTTTATATTTTATATATCAATGGTGTTACCCACTTTTCAAAAAAGAAAGAGCACCCAACGGGTGGCATGAAGAATTAGCCACCATTATATACGATCACCTCTAAGGTTCTGCTGAGGGCTATGCTCCATCAACAGCCTGTCCATAGTTCTTGGAAGCTGATATCATAGTATTAAACTTTTTGAGACACAATATGAAGCTTTGGAAGAGTCTTGTAAAGCATGCTAGACTTATGTCTAATTTTCTAAAGAATTAATTTGGTTTCATGCATGGCAAATGTATATGGAGGATATTTTCTTGTTGAGGCAATTGATGAAGAGGTATACAAAAACAAGGAAAGATCTAATTGTAATCTCCATTGATTTAGAGAAAGCTTTGCATTAGAGTATTAAGAAAGTTGATTTGGGGGGCTTTAGAGAAGAAAGGAGCTTACAGAGGATGTGTTGATGTTATGAAGTACAAGTGTGAGAAAGCTTTTACTTGTGTAAGAACTATTGTGAATCCACCAGGCAGAAGGGGAGAAGAAGAGAAGAGAGACCTGCGATGGGAGAAACTCTGCGGTTCTGAGTTGGTAACACCCTAGATCGCCGACAATTTGTGTTAATCATGATTAGGGCAACCGCCTAACTCTACAAAGACTAATATGCCCTTGTAACTAAACCTAACCAGGGTGCACCAAAGAGTTACAGGAGGGGACAGAAAGGACTAATATGCCCCTGTAATTAACAGTACTCAGGGCGCACTAATATGGTACACACTACATAGGACAGAAAAAATAATTAATTACAAAACTGTCCTATTTACTCAACACTCCTGTTGCACCCGTAATTATCTCGAAATATTTTGAGAGATTTGTCTCATGACAACCGATGGAAAATACGGCGTAGCGCCGACGTCGTCGGACCGCGGAGTACCTCCGCAATTTAGGGTTCATCGACCCGACCATACAATTGTAAGCGGCGTCGCAGCAAGGAAAATTAAGAGGAAGATATGCATGCACACTTGTCAAAGTAGCCGAGCAAGTGTATCACACAGCACGGACGGACGTAGAGATTCCTCTCCAAGCAAGTGGCGCACAACCAAACAACAAACAAACAAGCTGTCGCTCCTGCGCGAGTCTCCACTGACGTACTGCTGCCATGCGGCGAAGAATGGATCTCGGGGAGCAATAAATGCTGAGTAAAGGCTCCTCCTTGACCCAGGGAGACAAAAAAAACGGGAAAAAAGACACGGAGAGGGGCCAAAAAGACGCCCCGAGGGTCAAATGACCCCGCTGGACCCCAAGGGGGGGTCGACCGGCCCCCACGGGACCGCGGCCACCCTGTTGGGTTCACTCCGCTGGGGTCCGGTGGGGTCAACTTGACCCCGCGCGGGTCCAACCCCCCGGCGTCCGTGTTCCCACCAAGAAAAAAGAAGAAAGAGAGAAAAGAAAGAAAAGGGGAGGAAAAGGGTTTGGGCCACCCCACCTTGACAAAAAAAGTGATTTTTGAACCCCACCTTGTCAGAATTGGGGCTAAAATTCACTTTTTTGTCAGAATTGAGGTAAATCCTCACGGTTTTGTCAGGGTGGGTTCACCACCTTCTATAAATAGACCCCCAAGGGTCCGGACTCATCGGAGAGAAATTTACGAAGGACCAAGCAACCAGCTCGCAATGATTTTGTTTGTTGTCGTGGCCTGTGAGGGGTAAGTCCCCGGGTCTTGTGTATATACACTTAAGGGCTATTTTTTGTAATTATGTCCCTCAGCGGGCCATGTTTGTAAGCTTCTACGTCCCGGGGCGATTGAATTATGTAGTTCTGCCCCACAACGGGGGAGAATTATGGAAATGTCCTCTCTGGGATCGTGAGAAACAAAAAGTCATGTCATTTGCAGTTCTACCCTGCAATTTTTTGTAATCGGGGCTATGCCCTTACTTCCCGCGTTAGTGCGGATCCCTGTAATGTACAATCGACAACTCGCCAACAACCCTTGTACCTATTTGGGGCTATAAATGTATTCAGTGTGCTCTACGAATTCCCTCTGTATGTCGATCGGGAAAAAATATAAGAAACCCTCTCGACTTTCGGGAATTGCATTTATACCCCTCCTTCGGCAGAATTGACATATGCGAGCCTTCTATGAAGCCCTTGTCACTCCTTATGCTCGAGGATGTTGTCAGCCCAGTCCGGTACGTGGGTGGTGTCCCAAAACCTAGGTTCGAGTAGGGTTTGATAAAATTACTAAAATACCCTTACGACATAGAAGTGACCCAGTCACCCCTAAGACTCCACAAATGGCCCTAGCGCCTTGGAAAGTCACTAATCCTATCCTATTGTCATTCCAACCCAAAAATTTTTAGGAGTACCCCTGGCCTGGTAAAATTATCAAAATGCCCTTTGGAAGGTAAAACTACTGAAATACCCTCAGGGTCTAGGAAACCTCCCGCCACTTAAAAATGCCTATGACTTTTGTAAAATTACATTTATGCTCTTAAATTCTAGGGTTTTGCCTGAACTCAAGAGGCCTTTGATGAAACCCTAGTCTAGTTAGTGTGTTGGTGGTAAACGAGTGGTCATCAAGAGTCACCCGAGTGAGCCTACCCTCCACATCCGAACCTGTGGGGGGGACTTTGGGATTTCTTTGACAATTAAATAAAGGTGTTCGGACGTTAGGCCGATATAAATCAACACTGACTGCGGTCAGTGGGGAGAGATCCAGCACCCGAATCTAAATCGTCTGATACAATGCGCGTCCACGGAATGAACCTCCACATATGGAGGGATGTTTCTTTTCAAAAAGAACAGATTTATTTATCTATAAAATTCCGTGGCCGACAACTCCCCCTAAAGCTGAGCATAAATGTTCTTTATGCCCAGCTTGCTCATAATTGAGTGAAAATCTTCTCTGGCTATGCTTTTGGTTAAGACATCAACGACTTGATCCACATACATTTTTTCGATTGTGACCAACAGACGCCACAATTCATTAAAATAAACAAGCAAAGGAAGGATACAAAGAAGCTAAAAAAAAGGAAAACCCCTAGACTCTAATAAGATGGTAGAATCTTGACAGGGAACAGAAACAGTTCCCCCCGCCTACATAGGCCAAGGCCTCAGATAGTTAGGCATTGACCCACAGACCATACATGTGGAAGACACAATTGTCCAGAGTCGATTCTCCAGAGTCTCAACTTCTATTAAATAAAGTGTCTATCAATCTCTATTTGTTTTGTACGATCATGTTGACCGGATTGTTTGCTATGTTGATTGCAGCTTTACTGTCAAGTATCACTTGGACTCCAATATCCTTAACAAAACCTTAAGCCACAACAACTCAGCAATATCATGAGCCAGAGCTCTGTATTCTGCCTTTGCACTAAACCTTGCACAGAGTCATAGACTGCTTTTAGCTCCTCCAAGTAACAAGATTTTCCCCCAAGAAGGTACAATACCCTGAGGTAGACCTGCGATCATCGTGAGAACTTACCCAATTTGCGTACCTTTTATACTAAACTGGCCTTTCTTACTAAATAATAACCCTTTGCCTGGACAGGTCTCGACGTATCTCAAAATTCTATCAACAACTTTCATGTGTTGTTCTTGGAGCGTGCATAAATTGACTTACAACATTAGTAGCATATGTAATGTCTGGTGTTGTCAGAGATAGATAAATGAGCTTGCTTACAATCCGCTGATACCTTCCTTTTTCAGCCTCTGAGAGAGCAACCCCATATCGTTCACTCAGTTTGTGGTTCATTTCAATCGGGGTGTCTACTGGCCTATTTTCCAACTTTCCACTTCTTTCTATAGGTCTAATGCATACTTCTTTGTGATATATGAATGTTACCCTGGGACCTTGGCACTTCAATACCTAAATAATACTTCAAGGGACCAAAGTCTTTTATTTCAAACTCTCTTGCTAGATTGTCTTTCAGATTCTTTATTTCTAGCAAGTTATCACCAGTAACAACCATATCATCAACATAAACGAGAAGAATAGCAACTCGACCATCTTTCCATTTTAAAAACAAAGTATGGTTAGAATTACCTTGTTTAAACCCCATTTTCAGCATTGTTCTTAGCCTATCATACCATGCTCTTAGATATTATTTTAAACTATAAAGTGTCTTCTTCAACCTGCATTCCTTCCCATCAGCCTGAAGCCTTGGAGAAGGTTGTATATAAACTTCCTCTACTAGGTCACCATTCAAGAAGGCATTTATCACATCAAGTTGGTACAATTCTCAAGAAAAATGGACAGCAAGGGAGAAGAGAACACATATTGAGGACAACTTAGCAACCGGTGCAAAGGTTTCCCGATAATCAATCCCATATATTTGAGTGAAGCCTTTGGCAACTAACCTTGCCTTGTATCATTCTATAGAGCCATCTACTTTGAACATAATAGTGTAGACTCACTTGCAACCAACAAGTTTGTGTCCGGATGGATGATCAACCAGATTCCAGGTGCCATTCTTCTTTAACACGCCCATCTCTTCCTCCATTGCCTTAATCCACTTAGGATTTCTTTATTGCTTCTGAAAACGAAGAAGGGACAATTGAACTGGAAAGTGAAGAAATATAAGCATGGAATGAAGGAGAAAGTTAAGAATAACATAAGAACTGGGATATAGGATGTTTGGTACACACTCTGACCTTTCCACAATGTTATAGGCTGGTCAAGATTAGAAAGTGTGTCACAAGGAGAAGAGATACCTGAACTTCAGAGTTGAAGGACTTGAAGATCCAACAACCTCATGGGAATGACCATCAGCTAGGGGACTACTCTGCTTTTTTTTTTTGTTTCTAGAATAAGTTTGTGTCACCTTCATTTTTTGTTTACTCTCTAAGTCAGTTGAGGCATTGTCATCTTGGACTAGAGGTGAAAGAGGTGACAAGGAAGAAGACGATGGAGTGACACGACTCTTAATAGAGGTATGGCAAGGTGATGTGAAACGCAATTGGGACGGGATAGAGGTGGGGGTTTAGGCTTCTTGCCCTCCCTCTCACAGAGACCACACTCTTTGGGGTGTCTCTTCTCAAGGCCCTCACATCTCTCTTAGAGACAAAAATTACTATAAAATAGTAACTCAAAATTCAACATTAATTGGAAAAGAGAGGTTACAAGAATTATTTATAGGAGTTAGGCTAACCCTAACCCTAATATGACCTTCTTGGACCAAAATATCCATAGACTCAAGAAATAGTGCTAAAATCACACCAAAAATTACAGAAAAATAGAAAAGACATTAAGTTGGCTCCCAAAGAGCCCAATACAACTATAAAATTGAAAGTTACTTAGGACTTCAACGACTACAATATTAGACCCAAATAAAGATAAAAATTACATAATAAAGATAAAAATGGCGCTGCTACGACTCCGATCGTCGTTCGTGTAAATAGTGCTAGTGTGCAAAACACTAATCGAGTCTGTCGTCCGACATCACGAGTCTCGCTCAGCATCAATCGCCCCCTAGTTTGAAAAAACTCGTCCTCGAGTTTTGAAGTGTTGTAGTATCCATACAATAAGTAGGGGAGCAACAAAGCGATGCACTACTAATGTCTCCATAGGGATAGCCAAACTGATATGCAATCTGAAAAGGTGGAGTCCGCATTGAGTGTGTGCCTCAAGATCGCACAATATCATATCATAGACATGCTGATCTCTAGTAAAATCCACATTTGTAACATGAAGAGGGCAATGTGGAACATCTCGGACCCCAAACAGGTGCTTAGATAGTAAGCCAAAACCCGCATCAATCATGAATGTCTGATCCCATAAAATCATATCAAGGGGTTACAAGTCACTGTCGGCAATGGCCTATCTTAAACACATCATCCGATATCAAATAAAGTCCTGGCTCGGTGAACAGTGCAACATCCCAAGCAACATCAACCATAGGCTCTACACTGACACTGTCACCCTGGGCAATGGTTGTCAACTCTATTGGCTCTCCACCTATCACACTCTGCTCTACAGACATTGACTTAGCACCGGTAGAAATATACTAAGGGAAACAAAATTTACCCTTGAAATGTGGTGACTGGAGAATGCAACTAGACTGTTCAGGGTCTATTGTAACATGTCGCGCTTCCATCCACTCTTGTCCTACACTAATGAACGATCTTGAAGAATCAATATTGCACCACACTCCATCAATATGAGTAATAGATTTCAATGTAGTGTTACTTTGAAATTATCAATGTAGTGTTACTTTGAAATTATCGATGGAACTCGACAAAAGCTTGGTCACCCTTAACAATAATTCGGTACGTTTTCAATAAATCATCAACAATAGCCCTGGAGACATAAATATCTCGATGCTCCTCATCTAGAATTACTTTTGTCCGGTTCTCGTTCGGCAGACGTACGATAAAATTAAAATTTATTTGACACATATGTAAGAAATTACCTAAGATCCCAATTTAATAGAATAAATTGCTTCCCACTAGAAACAGATCGTGTGGAGGGGCGAACACTGTTGGGACTCGAGGAGTTGGGTTATGAGCATCCAAATTGCTACAATAACCCGTGGGTACTACTCACATATGGTTCACGATAGGCTGCATGACGGTTGCTACTTTCGAGTGGTTGCCTCTAACTGGGCTGGGCCGTGATGGACTGGCGAGCGTGCGTAGATCTGTACGGGCCGCAGGCCCTGCAGCGATAGGAACTCCGACTAGTCACCAGGGGATGGGTGGATCAGGAGGTGCAAACGAACGGGTCGGTGACATCCGGGGGTTGGCTACTGTTGGCATCTGTAGGTGGTTGCGAGCGGGGATGGGGAAAAGGACGTGGTGGCGAGGCGATGATCGATGGAGGTCGGTTGCATAGTGATCACGACGGGGTTGGGCGAGAGCCGGTCAGGAGGACTGATTGGTGTCTCCATTCGCGTGGATGATGCACAGGGGGGATACTGTCGCGATCTAAACAGCAAGGTAGACCGATGGCAAGGCTAGATCGGTGGTGTAGAGCCTCGGCGGGGTGGGGATGCAGAGTTCGGTGGGATGCTGCTCATGATGGGGCAGAAGGGAAGAGATATAGGGAGAGGTTGGCGGCGGTTAGGGTTTATAGGGTGGTTGTTGGAAGGGGATGGAGGAAGAAGAAGGGGTGGTGGACGTTGATGTGTGTGGCTGCACTGGAACAGTGGGTGGCTAGGGTTTTGGTGGGAAGGGGCTTTGTAGGGAGAAGAAGAAGGGAGGGTTGGCTGTGCGTAGGGGAAGGATGAAGAAGATGATGGTAGCGCAAAATGGATCTTGACTCTTCCATAGAAGAAGTCAAAGCCGACTCTGGTACCAATTTGATGTGAAACGAAATTGGGACGGGATAGAGGTGGGGGTGTAAACTTCTCGCCCTCCCTCTCACAGTCACATGGACCACGCTCCTTGGGGTGCCTCCTCTCAAGGCCCTGACATCTCTCTGTTAGAGACAAAAAGTATTGTAAAATCATAACTCAAAATTCATGATTAATTGGAAAAGAGGTGGTATGAGGATTATTTATAAGAGTTAGGCTAACCTTTACCCTTGGACCAAAATATCCCTAGACTCAAGAAATAGTGTGAAAATCACACCAAAAATTATAGAAAAATATAAAAGACATTAAGTTGGCTCCCAATGAACCCAATACTAGTGTAAAATTGAAAATTACTTGGGACATCAACAACTACAACATTAGATCTGAATAAAGATAAAATTGCATAATAAAAATAAAAAATGACGTTGTTACGACTCTGATTGTCGTTCGTGTAAATAGTTCCAGTGTGCATAATGCCAATCGAGTCCATCGTCCGACATCACGAGTCTCGCTCCGCATCACGAGGAATGAAGTAAAGATCCACAATTGAACACTTCCCCTTAGACAGATTCGAGGAGTAGTAGGACTAAGATTCAAGAAAGGTGGCATCTTTTGGATATATTTTCTGCCGGTGATAGGGTCGTGTTGGGTCCCGCGAGGTGTAAATGGATCTAGAAGGGGGGGTTGAATAGATCCTTTCACAAGCTTTGGCCTATTTAAAAACTATTAGCTAGCGGAAGCTTAAACCACTCTTATTAAGCGAACGAATCACTTAGGCACAATGCACAACGAAATTAAGTAGAGTGGCTCAAATGAAAAGACTTGAATTACAAGCTATGAAACGTCCACACTTCTTTAAGAACATTTGTGATCTTGAAAGAAATAAGCCTTGTAGTGCAGGGATCATAAAGCATAACACTAAAACATGCAATAGCTTGCAACAACCGTGCTTGTGTGTGTGTGTGATATGATGATCACTCAAAGTGCATATGTGTGTGAACAATCTAACGAAGTATGGAAACACACGAACCTGTGAATGGGGTTAGAAGATATAGATCAATCACACACGATAAACAACCCACAACACATGGATTTTTAAGGTGGTTCGGTTGCAACCCCGCAACCTACGTCCACCCCTCACCAAAACTCGGTGAGGCTTCCTTGCTGACACACAGCTTGACCCGGGGACACGCCCCAAACCACAGAACAGAGAAACCCCTCTTTCTGTCTTCCTACACACAAAGTCGGCAGGGACGGCTACACCGCAAATCGGAGAACTCCCGATTGCCTTCCTACTAACCACCGGTAGGGACGATTCTCAATTCCAAATGTTTGAATGAAATGGAAAACGAACAAATATGAAATCACTCAAACAAGATATAGAATATGCTTAAGAGAAAAGATCTTGTCTGAGGTTTGTTGGAGCTTGAATCTCTTGAGGATTTGATGAAGAACTTCTTTCCGGAGTACTGTTCACAGCTACAGTAACTTGAACTCCTCTTCCTTGAACACACCCTTGCAGCCTCCTTTGATTTCCCTTGTTAGCCTTGCTTTCTTCTACTCTTCCTTGGAGGTTGCTGGATTGAGATATGAGCTTGAATCACCTTGAGTTGATGGAGAGATTGTTGGATGTAGCTTTGATCTTCTTTGAATCTCCTTGAGTTGATGAAGAGGTGTATGGATGTAGCTTTGATCACCTTTGCAAGCCTCGAATGCTTCTTGCTTGATTGGAGGTTGCTTGGCTTCAGATCTCACCTTGAATCACCTTGGAAGGATGAAGAACTCCTGCCCGAAACATTGTTCACGGAGGTGCTACAGTGCTCTCGAAATGGCCTCCCTTGATTCACTTCATCAACTCCATCAACTAGGGTTTCTAACCCTCTCATGTTGGTTTTATAACCCTTGGAATGGTCCTTGGACACCCTCCAGACCAGATCCACAAATCATGGGAAGTTAGGTAAGGTTTGATTAAACAAATCAATGGAAAGGGGCTGGCCACGAGGTGGATTTCGAAGTCAAACATGGCTGCATCGGGGCTGGCGGTCGACCGGAATTCATGGGCCGGTCGACCGGAACCTGCTGCAGCCAGAACTTTTCGGCTCTGGCAAAACCGGTCGACCGGAATTCATGGGGCGGTCGACCGGAATGTCATAGACCCCGAACCTTTTGGTTCTGGGAAATTCGGTCGACCTAGCTACAGTGCCGCCGGTCGACCTAAAGCTACAGTAAATTCCAGATTAACACAATTCAGCCCCAAATGTCATTGTAACCCTTCCGAACTCTGTGGCATCAAACTCCTTTGATTTTGGGGAATATATATTGAGTGTTTTGGCCTGCAAAATCATATAAAAAGGATTAGAACTTTAGCTCAATGATCCATATAATAAATGTATGAAATACACATATGAAATCTCATGAATTAGTTATATGTGAACACTTTGAATCACAAGTGTTCTGAGCTAAAGATCAAGAAATAAGAGCTCAACCACCCCGAGTAAAATATCCATGAAACACACTCATGGAATTTCAATAACAAGAAGGATAGAAAAGCTCATTCCCAAATTAACCATCCATATCAAAAGAGCAAGTTCATATGACAATGAATTTAAACGAATGGATGATCATCAAGTAACCCAAAGTTTCAAGATTGATGTGAGCATTCAAGAACCACATGTTCCTTGGTATTAATGCAATGTGAGAACATATAATGCAAGTTGTGAATGGGCATCATGAAACCAAATACATGGAGAGTGATAAACAACAATGACTCATAGTGTTAAGCCATTATCAAAACCAAGAATACCACAGAACTCATATGACTATAGCATGATGTCGAATGACCCAAGAGACCACAGAATGACTCAAATGACCTCAGGGACACAACAGGTCGAAGCATTTGTACCCTTTTCGAGCACGAGGGTATCCAAGAAAGATGCATTTTACAGACTTGGGATCAAGTTTGGATGAACTGGGACTTAACTGATGAACAAAACTCAAGCAACCAAACACTCGAGGAGTCAAAGGAAATATTGGGTGATCAAGGCGTAGCAGACTCACAAGAATTCGAAACCTGAGGAGTCTGGATGGCATGCGATTAATAACATAAGCGACTGTGAGAACGACATCAGCCCAAAACTTTTTTGGAAGATTATGTTGAAACAGAAATGCTCGTGCCATCTCCATCAGGTGCTTAGTTTTTCGTTTAGCCATTCCATTTTATTGTGGAGTGTAGGGACGAGGATTCATGAATTATCCCCTCATCTTCTGTGAACAAATTCATATTCTTTGTAAAATATTCTTTTGCATTGTTTGGTTTGAACACTTTGATTTTTTTCTCAAATTGCGTCTGCACCATCTTGGAGAAAACCTGAACAACCTGAGGCACTTCTTCTCTGGACTTCAAGAGATAAACCCAAGTGTAAAGGGAACTCATCAATAAAGGTGATGAAGTATTGAAAGTCATCAATAGAGTACACAGGTGGGCCCCAAACATCAGAATGGATTAACTCAAAGGGGGCATTGCTCTTTTTTATAGAATCAAAATAATGGTTCTACAATGCTTTGCCAACTGGCAGAAAAAACAATGAAAAGACTCAACGGAGACAGATCGAAACGAAGATGGAAACAAGACTCTCAAAGACCTAATAGAGAGATGCCCTAAACGCCAATGTCACTACCTAATTTCCTCCATTTTACGGGCAATACTTCTAGTGATGGTAGACTGAAGTGCGACACTCCTCCTGAGATCGAGCCGATATAGTCCCCTGTCCTCAAGACCACTCCCAATCGTTCGCCGGTCTTCAAATCCTGAAACACAACGATCAAGGAAGAAGGTTACTGAACAGTTGAGAGATTTGGTCAAACTACTAACAAACACAAGATTTATTGGAAGAGAAGGAACATGTAAAGCAGAAGTTAGGGAGAAACTATCATCAAGTCTGAATGATCAAGAGTAGTAGCAGATGAATGTTCGGCAAGCATCACTTCCCTTCGATTCTCTTCAATTATAACTCGCTAATAAACTTCATCTAGAGAGAGAATAGTTGCTTTATTCAGGATATGTTCCCGTAGTGGTTCCCACTTACAGTTTAATCCACCAAGAAATTTGAGAACTTTCCCTTTCTGAATGAACTTCAAGTGTCTCTGATGATCAGTAGGATTATCCCAGTCATTAGCATCATAATAATCAAGCTCATCCCAAAGAGTCTGAAGACTGCTAAAGTAATCTGTCACAGATAGGGCCCCTTGCTTGGTTGCATAGATGGAATTTCTAGTTGATAAACACAGACACCATTCTTCTCTCCATACATCTTTCCCAGGAAGACTCACATAACTCTAGCAGTTTCCTTTCGCATGATCAGTTTTGTTGAGCATCTTCCACGGAATTAGCTATCTATGTCATAACAATATTATTATCTTCAATCCAGTCCTCAAACTTGTCACTGTTCTCATCAGGTTTGGTGGGTTTACCACTGATATAACCTGATTTCCGCTTCCCTCCAATGTACATCTTGGCAGCGGCAGCCCACTCAACGTAATTGACTTTATTCAACTTGACTGGAGTGATCTACAAGGCATGGTGTTCATGGTTGTGCACAGATATGGTACACAGACCAGGAACTTCTTTGCCTTGTGAAGTAGCATCAGAGGTAGCAAATACTTGGTAGGCCATGGGAGATGGAAACACCCAAAGAAAAAAGGGACTGGCAGGCCCTTAGCCACAATCACAGGAAAAAGGCATTCTTGGGACTTTTAGCCACTGCCTCCTGCTTGTATGGTTGACGAAGGGCAGGCCGAAGTCTGGGATCCCAGCAGCCACGCCAGGGAACAAGAAGAGGAGTTGAAGAAACCCTAGCAGCAGGAAGAAGATGATGTCCGCCCCAAGAAAGTGCACAAAAAACCCTAGCCGCCAGGAAGCCTAGCCGCAGGGAGGGTGTATACTTGCGCAAGGGGCAGAAACAACAACCGGCAAGTCAAAGCTTCTTCTCCAAGTGCCACTGGCTCTGATATCATGAATGCACCAGGCAGAAGGGGAGAAGAAGAGGAGAGACCTGCAATGGGGAGACACTCTGCGGTTCTGAGTTGGTTACACCCCAGACCACCCACAATTTGTATTAATCATGATTAGGGCAACCACCCAACTATACAAAGACTAATGTGCCCCTGTAACTAACGCTAACCAGGGCACACCAAAGAGTTACAGGAGAGGACAGAGATAAGGATGAATATGCCCCCTGTAATTAACACTAATTAGGACGCATTAATATGGTACACAGGAGGACAGAAAAAAATAATTAATTACAAAGTTGTCTTATTTACTCAACATATTGCAAGCGAGACTTGCAGGTTTCATGTTACTATAGTATTATATCAAGGGTCAGCAATCAGCATTAAATCCTTATCTTTTTACTTCAGTTATTGATGAGGTGACAAGGGGGAATCCCTTGGTGTATAGTACTTGTACATGAGATTATTTAATTGATGAGAGTGTGGGAGATTTAGATCCTAAGTTAGAACAGTGGAGAGGTACTTTGAAGTCTAAACCTTTTAGAATTAGTTAAACTAAGAATAAATGTAGACATAATAGTATAAGGATTGACCACGAGGGTTTGGTTGTAATTTTTCTTTTCTTCCAAAAGAAGCTCTGGATCATACCACCATTTTTTTCAAAAGAATAAATAAAGGTAGTGCAATGGAGACAGAAAGGAGAGATTCCTCATCAATTAACTAAAGACACTTTACGAAGTGAAGGAAAAATCAAATAAACAGAGGTAGAGAGAAACACAGACCCCAATATGAGCTGCAACAAGGCAAGGCTAATGACTAATAAAATTAAATTGCTTTCCTGCTTGTAATGGTACACAGCAAATGACATTTGACACCTCCCAACCAACACCCTGCATCACTTAACTATAACTCTGCTGCAGAAATTCCTTTTGATGATATTCATGATGTGGTATTGGTCCTTCTTTGAGTTCAGGACAAGGAATGGTGGTCTTCAATTTGTGTTTGATTTGCATCTTTAACGGATTATGTAACTTACTCCTGCCTTTGACTCAGTTTGTTAGCATGCCCACAATCTTCTTGGGTATACCTTCCATAATTTACCACTTTATTTTTAATTTGCAACCCAAGGATAGTGGGTTTTTCAACCAACTCGTCATTCCCCCAGTCTGAAAGGATTTGGGTATTTAAATTTGAAACACACTGCCTGTTTTTAACTATAACAGGTCTATTGTCCTTACTTAGATTAACAGAATCCTTAGCAACAATGTCGAGGGAATCGGAGGCCTTGACTCCTAAATTGGTTGATGATAATAGCACCATATGAGGCATCTTTTCAGGATCTTTTGGAATAGGGTTTCTTCCAAAGGAAATGACATATGGACAATTATTGTGATGAAAGTGCCTGCTCATTGCTGAACTTGCAATCAGTTCCAGGAATTGTACCTTCATTTGGAATTTTTATTGATGCCACCTTGTTAAATAACCCGTGCCATTACCCTCTTACCAAGATTTGACACTGCTGAAGTATGGCTGCCAGACTTTCTCCACAGGTTGTCTAGTTCCTCTGTTATAAACCCATACCGGAAATCATCATTTCCTTCCATTGGAGTTCCTATGTAATTTTCCACAATTTGAGATGTAAAATGGGAAATCACATCTTTCCAAGCAGCATCAACAAAGAAGATAGATTTAACCATCTTCTCCTTACCCCTCATAAAAGTATTGGCCTCTATCCTTGGGGCATCTTTTTCTTCAACTAAATTATTTTTTTCTGCTTTTGAAAAAATTTTGGGCACATGCACCAGGATCATTGGGTCAAGATGTGACCCACTACTGGTTTATGCCGAGTTAACTCATTCACATGTTTAGTTGACTCAGTCATCTTCTTCTCCCCACTAACTCCTTTTTAACCTGATTTTCCCTGCACGACTTGCAAGCTTAGACAACCTCCTTGTAAGTCCAACCCATGTAATTTCAAGGCCGAAGATGATCAGATTCAGTATTCACATTGATCTTGAACTGAGAACCACCCAAACGCAACTACAAGACTTATGGAATTTCTGACTTATGTCCAGCTTCTACAAGTCTTGCACACTCCAAGTTGCTCCATGACTTTGTATCACTACTGCCCTCTTTCAAAATGCCAAAAGAGGTTATGATGCTACCAAAAACCTGTATTCTTGATAATTGTAGAGGAATGCCAACAAAATGACACCAAAAGTGGGCAACTCTTGTTTCCAGCTTATCTTCTCACTTTGACCATCTAACTGAAATATTATCAAAATGAATAACATTCGGGCTGAGATATTGTCATTAGCGAAGGAGACTAGAAATCTCCCATCATCTAGTACATTGATCTTTGCGAAGTGTTCTTGATACGGGACGGGGTTGGGATTAGTTGGCCGACGTCATATTGAGCTGTTGAAGTGTGGGTGCTTACCAAACTTTATGCATTTGGTCTCAGAGGACACGTGCCGAACACATGGTGTGCAAACTGGGGGCATTCACGGCGCAACTGTTTTTTTTTGGGTGGGGGGGAGGGGGGTGTTCGGGGAGCTGGGGGTGCTCAGCTGCTGCAGCAGGCTGGGGATTGCGGTGGCTAGGCGGTGGCGCTAGGAAGTGCTGCAGCAGGGCATGACGATGGCCGAACAGGGGAGCAGTGGCAGGGTCCCAGCAGCCTGGGGGCAGCTGCAAGCGAGAGTTATACAGGTGGCAGCAGTCGCAGCTGCAGCAGCCGTCTGGCAGGCTGTCTGGCGGCGGTAGAGGCCACGGAGACAGTCACGGGTGTTTGAGAACAGGCCGCAGCCTGGGATCGCCGGTGGCAGTGCGGGCTGTGGACAGCAGTGGAGGCCGTGGGCGGGGACGGCTGGAGGGTCAGTGCAGGCTGTGCAGAGCAGCTGCCAGTAGGGCGGCAGGTGCACCCACTCTCGGCGGCGAGGGTGACAACGGCGGCGGGTTCTGTTGGCATGGGAGGGGCGGCCTTGGTGGGGTTGGACAGCATCCGGTTGTGGGCGGTGGCGACGGTGCAGGTGCTTCACCGGGGTGGGCTGGCGCCCACTGTTCGCGTACGGGAAGGAGTCGGAGGAAGAAGAAAGGGAAGGAAGGAAGAGGGGGAGGGTGGCAGTGCAGCTGCTGCCGCTGGGCGCCGATGAGGCGGTGCTTGCGGCTGCGGAGGAAGAGGAGGAGGGAAAGGGGGAATGGGAGGGCCGCGGCCGATGGTGCCGATGGCGGGTGGTGCGGCCAAAGCAGGAAAGGGGGGTTCACAATGGAGAAGAAGAAGGTTTGGAGGGTGGCGGTTAGGGTTGATCGTGATGGGAAGTAGGGAAGAAGGAAGGTGGGGAGGGGGCTGGCAGCTAAGGTTTGGGGTTGTGGCGCTTACGGCCTTCTCTCTCAGGGCGCTCTCATCTGCTTCTCGGAGAAGACCAAAAAGATTCTGAAAATTCGTTTTCAATACTCCATTAATTGAAAAAGGGGGTTACATCGCTATTTATATTGGTTAGGTTAACCTTAACCATAACATAAACAACTCTGGACCCAAATACCCTTTTACCAAGAAAATAGTGCAAAAATCACACCAAAAATACAGAAAAAATGGAAAAGACACTAAATTGGCTCCAAGTGAGTCCAATAAGACTAACCATTAACTTAGAAAATCAGTCCCCAGATTAGACCCAATGAAGACAAATATAATAAGATTACTTTATTGTGACTCTAATCATCTTCCATGAAAATGACACTCATTGCTCGATGTACCAAGTCTTGCTTTGCATCAGTTCTGCCAGGCATCTTTGGTTTAAGACTAAGAAAATCCTCCCTGTCTAAATTTCCACTTGTATAAAATCTACAAGACAACACTAGAGAAACTGAAGATTCTTCGTGAACTGTGGGAATTAAGATATTCAAAACCAGTACCAGTTTTGGTGCTAGTGAGGGCCGGTACCGGTATGTACTACCCAGTACTGGTATGGTATTGGGCGGTTGCCCACTTCCCCTTCCGATTCCCAACTCCCCCCATACAGAATACATATTATGTATATTATAACCCACTTGATAAAAAAGTATATTATAACCCAAGCCAATGGCCCGGCTTACTTCGGCTCGACCCACTTGGGTAGTTGGGCCTATGTATATTGGGCCCGTCAAAGGCCCAGTTCGCCTTTAAAGGTTTCCCCACCCCCCGACCATTCGAGCCCCCAACCCCCCTTTCTGGACCAGTCGATCATTAGCTGGCAGAAGGCTCCCCCCCACTCTCGCGTCTCCTGCGCCAAGGGCAACTGCCGGATGACGGCTTCCTGGCGAGTGGTGCACAGTGGATGGTGGCGACCAGCTCATGGCGGCGAGCTTCTCTGTAAGCTCTCTCTCTCTCTCCCTACCAACCTCCACGGCTCCATCGTCATCACCACTGACCCTCGCAACCGCCCTCCAGGCCGTCCGCCTGCAGCCCCCTTCGCCGTCGTCCCCCAGTGGAGATGAGGGCTGGTACTGGGCAGGGTCAACCCTCCCCATCTCTCTCTCTCTCACACACACACACATCTCGCAAAGCCTGATCCTATCGCCGGCAAGTCCCACTCTGTTCTCTCTCTCGCCCACCCCTTTGTTGGTGAGGATATGGCAGATATAGAGGGGGGTGAATAGATCTGCCCCCCAAAACTTGCAGAATTAAAACAAACAGTGGACGAACAAACAGATTGAGATGTAGACAATCTGGGCCACGTTTATCACTGACAATATATCAAGTATATTGCAGTCTGGTTCAGCAAGCTCAAAGATCGAGCAGATGATGTACTATGAGTTCAGATGGGAGGATGAAACAGTGAGATGCCAGATTTGCAAATGCTCGGTGTGAGAGTGAAGTGATTATCGGAGATTTGAGCAATCCTAAACATACATCTAGCGTGAGAAGCATCAAACCATGGACACAACGATTTAAGGTGGTTCGGAGCACACAACTCGTTCCTCCTACGTTCACCGTCCACACACACACACGTACTCTTTTCACTAAGAAGTTTGAGTATAAGAACACACACACACACACGAATCAGATGATTCAAACACCACACACACTATGTGCTAAGACAAACTGAGCCCATGCTGTTAAACACATGACAGTCACACACACTCGGTAAAAAGAAAACAAAGTATCCATAACAGCACAAGAAATCAAAGAGAAATAAAACGAATGCAGCTTTGAATTCAGAGGGAATGTTCTCTTAGGACTTCTCTCTTTTTCTGCTCTCTTTTCTTCCTCTGATCAGCTTTAGCTCTCTCCTTTTCTCACTGCTCTTTTTCTCTCAGCACACCAGCTTTTTCTCACCTCGCCAGCTTTTTCTTGCTGTGCACGAGCAGCTCAATATATACTGAGCGAATTGGGATACACGCCTTTTTGTTGGGTCCAATAAGCTGCTGGGTCGCTTTTGGTTTGTCCGTACTGGTCCTAAGAACATTCCAGAACCCGAGGTACAATGTTTAGGACCTTAGCCAATGATTGGCTCATGAGACACGTGCATGTGATGGCCCACTTTGCGGACGCGCTCGTGTTTCTGGATGACGATCAGGTCAACCTGAGGTGAGACTCTGTCGACCTGGGTTCAAGGCTTACGTCCCACAATTGGTTCTGGATGGCACACCTGTCGACCATACTTTGATCACCCTGGCAGTCTGTTGACATCGTCAAAGCATGCTTCTGGATGGCGCATCAGGTCGACCAGACTTTGATCGCCCCTGGCAGTTTGTCGACATCGTCAAAGCATGCTTCTGGATGGCGCATCAGGGCATGCTTCTGGATGGCGCATCAGGTCGACCAGACTTTGATCGCCCCTGGCAGTTTGTCGACATCGTCAAAGCATGCTTCTGGATGGCACATCAGGTCGACTTGAGCCTTGTCTTTGGTCAACTTTGGCAGAGCACTTAGGCTTCTGTTTCTTGTTACTCTGTCGACTAGACTCTTGATCCTGTTGACTGTGGTACAACAGAACATTGTTTCTATCAGCGTGACTCTGTCGACCGGGACTTGCAGTCTGTCGACATGATCTTCTCTGTTTCTTCAAGTCTACATATTTTTCGACCGAACCTGTCGACTTCACTTATGACTCTGTCGACATGAAATTCACACACTTAGAGGATTTCTTCAAGTTTGCATACTTTTCAACTGAATTTGTCGACTTCACTTGTGGCTCTGTCGACATGAAATTCAACTACTTAGAAGATTTCGTAGGAAGAACCTTTTGATTTTCGTTTGGCTTGAGAAACTTAATTATTTAATTAAACTTAGTGAGTAGAATTTTGGATAATGAGTCATAGTTAATACATCAAAATCAATCACACAACATTCTCCTCCTTTTTGATGATGGCAACTATGAGTCATTATTGGCATTAATTCCATGCAACACAATTTGGAGTGAAGTTTGAGTCACACAGACATTTAGTCATCAAATGGTCAAGTGCAGACAGAATGAGAATTCAGCATTGAGTCAAACATTCAAGTTCAGGCAAGATTTCAACACTGAATTTTCATTGTTCTGACCAAGAAATTACATAACCAGAGCCAGACCTTACAGCAGACCTACAATCATGGTTTGCCATATCAGATCTCGGCTTCGTCTCGGGGGGGTCGGAGAGAAGAGATTTCAGAGAGATCTAGGATAAATCTCGGGAGATCGGATTCGGTGATTTCAGATAATTTTTCATATGTATAGCCTATTTCTAAAATAATCTTAATTCTTTTATATTGACCACTCAATTTCACAAATATATTTTTGTAATTGACAACTCAATCTTACAAAGTAAAGAGTAATGATAACAATAACAAATCAATTCACATGCACTAATGTCAATATACACTAAAAGTTATACCAAAAAGAGATACATAAAATAGTACATGAATCACAAACTGAAGAATACATAAAAAATTATCAATAATAAGAAGGGTGGTGTGTCTCAATCTCTCCACTCTCATATTGTCTAAAGTAATAACTCTCAACATAAGCACAATATTGCTCCCATGTCATACTTTGCTCATACATCTGCATATACTCTCTCACATATCTATCATAATCCTGAACAGAAACATGAACCAACACACCAATGCGCGGATAGAGGGGATAAGAATATGTCACTCTAGGTACAGGTACAACAACTGGGACAAGATATGGATATGCATGTGGAGTAGTGTATGATCCGTATCCATATGACGAACTTGATGACTCGGACTCATGTGCTGGATGCTCATATCCATAGACATTAGATGAACTTGATAAATCTTGGTGTTGATGGCCTCCATATGCTTGTCCAGATGAGAGATCCATAGAAGTGAAAGTATGTGAAAGGTCTTGTTCTTCATCATCGTACAATCTATGTTGTCTTGATGTGCCTTGATCATTCTTTCTACGTTGATAACTTCGATATCCTCTAGATGCCGGCCGAGTTCCATGATCTTCATCCTGAGTGGCATGAGTGAAATGATCTTCTCCCGTGAATGGACTTATGTGACCAACACTTTCATCTCCACCTATCCCACTTCCATCACCACCAAACTCACCTCAATCACCATCATCTCCTTTATCACTTTTATCATTATCATTATCATTATCATCATCAGGATTGGAGACATCCATATCTAAAGGAGGATCAGTGTCATGGTGATGAGCAGCCTCCGAAGATGCACCAACAATTTGGTGTGTCACAACATCTACATCAATTCCTGCCTCTCGTGCTGCACTACATATTTCTTCACATGGCCGACCATCTTCTTCCAAAGTGTTGGAAGCAATCCATTCTGCATATGGGTTCTCCCGATCATCCATTTCATTCTCATCCAACAGGGTGAAATAGTCAAGTGGATCATCCTCAGGATCACCTCCACGTCCATACTCATCCTCCATTCTCTTTACCTTCAACTTCATATTATAATGACAATACACGAGTTTCTTCAACTTTGTATACGATAACCTATTTCTAGGCTTCGTATGTATCAAGGCAAACGTGCTCCAATTCCTTTCACAAGGTGAAGCTGATGCAGTTTGTGATAAAACGCGAACTGCAAGTTGTCTAAGTGTGGGAGCATCTGTTCCATACATCTTCCACCACTCACCTGAAAATCAAGTAATCTAGTTAAAAATAATTTCAATAAATCCAAAACATCACACTTTCAAAAAAAATAAAACCCATCAAATCTATGACTACTAACTTGGCCACATACTTTCCCTACTTGCTATAGCAGTCTTAGTCCCAAAAGAGACTAGTGCATCTCTAAACTTGACAATCTATCAAGATAAATATAAGAAACATCTCAGTGTTAAAAAAATATAATCTTAAGGTAAATAACTCAAAATTACCTCATTGCCAAATTGTGCTCTTCCCTTAGATTTAGGAAGTAATTTCTCAAATACTTCATGCACAGCGTTGATCAATTCTTGATCATCCCCCAATTTTTGCTTATATTGATACTTAGGGTTAAGAAAATATGCTGATCATATAAGATCATCAAGGAAAGAATTCATTATGTCTTTTAATAAATAATACTAAATTGAAAGATAAAAACTATTAAAATTCAAAGTTGAGTATTGTTGCACCCATAATTTATCGTGCTAAAGGTTCGGGATTTTAATCCCGCATGTGACAAGATTTCGGAAGCGGTGTATCACCCTCCGATAGGGTATTCCTACACGGGATACCTTGTACGGCGTATCGCCGTCCCGTCGGATATTCCTAAGCTTACGGCTTTGTAGCCCACGTGTCGTGGCGATAAAAATCCCTCGGGGGATGGCCACCAACCAAGCACAAGCCACAATGATCGTCAGGATCACGTGGTTATATTAAAAAATCCCTACGGGATTAAGTCCCTGCCTTCCGGACGTGTATCCTCAAGCGAGGAACACTTTTACAACAACGAAGGAGATGCTGAAGAAGGTCTACGTACCAAGCACAACGTCCCTCGCACGTGTATCACGAGGCACGGACAACGACTCGTCCTCCCGCAGCGGCCTACGGCACGAGGAAGACGACAAACGAACAAGGCGGCGTTCCCTCTCGTTGTTCTCCACGAGAGACGGCGAAAATCCGGAGTTTCAGAGCCTCGGAGCCCCCTTTTATGGAACCCACGCGAGAAGTAGACCCGTCCGGGGTCGCCCTTACCCGGACGGGTCCGCCCGGGGCTAGAGGAGTCCCGCGCGGGACTCCTTCTAGGCGGGCGGACCCGCCCGGGGTCGTCCGGACCCGGGCGGGACCCACCCGGGGTCCGCGACCACGGGGAGCCCCCCCTCGGGGTGCGTGCGGCCCGGGTGGGGACCGCCCGGAGTCCGCGACCCCGGGGAGGTCCCCCCGGGGGTCCGCGACCCCGGGCCGGTCCCCCCGGGGAGTCGCGACCCCGGGGAGGTTCCCCCCCGGGTGTCCGGCACCCCGGGACTGTCCAGGACCGTCCCGGGGACCTCCCACCCCGGGGAGGTTCCATTCCCGCGCACGGACTAAAAAAATTTGAAAATGGAACCTCCCCGGGGTCATTTTCATCTCGTTGGACCCGTACGGGGTCGAACACTCCCGGGGAGGTTCCCCCACTTCTATAAATAGACCCCCAGAGGTCCAACAAAGAGAAGGACAACACAAGTGACAACCTATGGAAGACACTTGAAGCATTTGTTCGTTTGTTTTGGCCCGTGTGGGGTAAGTCCCCGGGTCCTGTATTTATGCCCCTACGGGGTATATTTACGTTTATGCCCCTCAGTGGGCCATGTTTGTAATTATGCCCCTCAGCGGGCCACGTTTGTAAGTCTTTACGTCTCGGGACGACCAAGTCTTGTATTTCTGCCCTTATAATGGCGAAATTACAAAAATATCCTTCCCGGGATCGTAAAAGACCAAGGTCCTGTAATTTGCAGTTATACCCTGCAATCTTTTGTAATTGGGACTACGTCTCTATCTCCCGCTCTAATGCGGACTTTTGTACAGTCGACAACTCGCCGACAACTCATGTACTCACATGGAATTATAAAAGCATTTAACATGTTTTATATGTAACCTCGGGTGGGAAAATTATAAGAAAACCCCCTGACTTTGGAAAATTGTGTATATACCCCTCTTTCGGCCATATTGACAAATGTGTGCCTTCCATGAAGCCCCTTGTCATTCCTTCAGTTCAGAAGTGTTGTCAGCTCAGTCCAGCACTCGAGTATCATTTCAAACCTAGGTCTAGGGTCTGGTAAAATTACCAAAATACCCCCGTGACCTAAAAATGGCCTTAGAGCCCTTGAAACCCTCCAGAAAGAGCCTCAACGCCTTAGGGAGTTAGAGGTCCAGTTTCACTTCCATTCCAGCCCAGAAAATTTCATAAATACCCCTGGCCTGGAAAATTACCAAAATACCCGGTGGTAAAATTACCAAAATACCCTCGGGGTCCAGAATACTTTTTTCTACTTCAAAAATGCCTATGGCTTCCGCATATTTGCTTCTTTATTCCTAAATCTTAGGGTTTTGTTCAGACTTAGCCCTAACTCTATTTATGTATTGGTGGTAAATGAGTGGTCATGGAGAGTCTCTCGAGTGAGTTTGCCCTCCACATCAGAACCTCTATAGAAGACTTTGGAACTTCTTTGACAGTCAAACAAAGGTGTTCGGACGTTAGGCCGATGTAAATCAACACTGACTCCGGTCAGTGGGGAAAGGTCCAGCACTCGAACCCAAATCGTCTGATACGACGCGCACCCACGGAACCCTCTCTACGCAGAGGAGTGTTTCTTTTCGAAAAGAACGAAAATCTACCTTTTATCTACGATAAGAGTTATTCAATTTCTTTAGATTTTTTCCGTGTCTCACAGACTGGCACGCACGGTGGGACCTTTTCCCGCCTTTCTTCTTTCTGTCAAAGAAAGTCTCTAAACCTTCTTCAAGGTTCTGATTTCCCTCCTCTTCCTTTTACAGGACGGGAAGAGGAGGGCACATCTCTCGGTTCATTTGAGAGTTCTCCGTGCGTTCGCACGCCACTCCTTGTGTGCTACGCACCACCACCAACACTTCAACAGCGATGGCTGCCGTTATCTACGGCCCCGAGATCGTCGCCAATCACGCCAGGCTCGGATTCCTGGCAACCCCGCTGGTTTTTGGCGACTTCCCAGCGGTCGTCGGCTCGCCCTGCTTCTTGGGCGTGGTGCCAGTGGCTGAAGTCAGTTCAGACGCTCCTGCGGTACCGGTGGCTGAAGCCAGTTCAGCCTTGCCTGCAACAACCATCGGGGGTGTCAGGCCCTCGGCCCCTTCAACTGGCCGGGTCCGCCCGGTCAAGAAGACCGCGGTCGGAGGTGTCAAGCCTTCGGCTCCATCAACTGGCCGGGTCAGTCCGGTCGACAAAACAACTATCGGAGGTGTCAAGCCTTCGACTCTAGCAACTGGCCGGGTCAGTCCGGTCCAGAAGCCAACTATCGAGGGTGGCAAGCTCTCCGCCATTCCCGGTCGGGTTCGCCTAGCCAACAAGCCAGCCGTCGGGGGTGCCAGGCCCTCGACTTCAACAATTGGTCGAGTCTGTTCGGCCAACAATCTAGTTTCTGAAGGCGTCAGGCCTTCGGCTTCGTTGATTGGTCGGATTCACCCGGCCAAGAAATCAATCACTGAGGGTGTCAGACCCTCTACTTCAGCAACCGGTCGGACTCCCCCGGTAAAGGAGACCGTCCTCAAGGGTGTCAGACCCCTGGCTGCGTCAAATGGCCGGGTCTATCCGGCTAATTCTTCAACCCTCAAGGGTGTCAAGCCCTTCATCCCAACAACCAGTCGAGTTCCCTTGGCTGCCATGTCAACGACCGAAGGTGTCAGGCCTTCTGCCTTAGCTGTTGGCCGAGTCTTCTCGGTCAATCAAATCACTACTGACGTCGCTCCTGCTCAACGGGGGCAACGCCGTCGCCGCAACGGTGCCAAACCCACTGCGGTCACCCTCAGAGGTGCGGCCCCTGCTCAACGGGGGCAACGCCGCCGTCAGGATGACGTCAGGCCTATGGCAGGTGTCACCACCGCCACCCCTGCCCAATGGGGGCAACGTCGTAGCCGCAAGGATGCAAGGCCCGAGGCGGCTGTCTCGCGCTCCGGCAAAACTGTAATTGTCGGAGACATTCGCATTCGGCTCGATGGAGGCGAGCCGATCCTGCCCCGGGATCGTCATGTCCCAACTATTTCTACCTCCAACCGTTTCGAGCCCCTCCGCCAAGTCAGGGAGGACGGAGCGAAGAAGAAGAAGGTTGCCGTATCGGCGGCAACTCAGGGCCTTCTGCAACTGCCCAAGCCACGAGCTCCCCGTCCAAGGACAGGGGGCAATCCAACTGAGGAGCACCAACTCCATTTGAAGAAGATCTGGGTCACCAAGGAGGAGGCCCGAATCATAAGGCGCGCGAGGGCGGAGGAGCCCTTCCGCATGTCAGAGCTTCAGCGGATGCGGAGTCCGCCAAGCACTGAGGCCTCGACGTCTGCGAGATTTACATCTCAACCCCTACGGGGACAAAAACGTCGAGGAGCCGGCAGGAAAGTGCGACCGACCTCCCCGTGGGCTAGTTCTACACACACGGAGGAGGATCGCTCACCTCAAGCAGCCACATCCCGAATGTCTGTCTTCGACAGACTTGGGAGGCCGCCCAAGCCGGAGCGACAGCCGCCCAAGAAAAAGCGGGTGGTCCAGGTGACCGACGACACTGTCAAGGTGTTCACCTGTTACGCCACCTCCGGCGACAAACAGCCTGAGAACACCTCAGGAGAGCTTGACCAACCCATCCAATATTTGAGGAGGTCAAGGCCGGTCTCTCGGATTCTAGCGCAGGCGCAACAGGCGCCGACCGCCGGCACATCTCAGCCTGAGCCGGCACGGCAAGAAGAGCGCCAAGAAGACGTCCACAGTGTTGATGGGGACAGTCGCTCCCGGCACGAAGAAGAGCTGGGGGAAGAGCCACGGGCCCCCACATTGGACGAGCTTCGACGGGAAAACCAAGAGCTCAAGAACCTGCTACAGTCGCTTTTGCGCGAAAAGGAGGTTCCTTCCCCGCCTCAAACGGCACCGGCTGGAGTGGATCAGCATCCTTCTCCCATTCCGGCAGCAGCCAATGCCTCTGTCACCGCTGCAAGACTCCCATTGGCAGTGGACTTCGAAGTCCCGCCGCATGAAGCCAATGCGCGGTCATCTGCTACTCCTGCTGTAGAAAGCCTCATGGCGCAGAAGCAGATGATCGAGCGCATCGTGGAAGCGAAGTTCGCTCAACATGGCGAGGGGGTGGCTACCGTTGATTTGTACAGCGTGCCTTATCCCTTTCATCATCAATTCAAGAAGCTTCCACCGGATTGCCCGAAGGCCCCAAAACTTCAGAAGTTCAACGGGCAAGGTTCTCCGCATGAACACCTGGCCTATTACATGACGGCCATGGGTGAATTAGCCTTGGAAGAGGCATACTTGCTGCGGTATTTTGCCACGTCTTTGACTGGCACCGCCTTCCAATGGTATTCAAGGTTAAAGCCCAACTCAATATCTGATTGGGCTGATATGCAAAAGAAGTTTGTCGACCGTTTCCAAATGGTCGAGCGCAAAGTCTCCTTAGCAGAGCTTTGTTCCCTTCGACAGAAGAAGGGCGAAACAGCATTGGACTTCATCAAGCGATGGAGGGACGTCAGCATGCGCTGCGATAATCCTCCGACGCCTGAAGATGCAATCACTATCTGCCGCAGGGGTCTCTCGACAGAAGTCAGTGAAAAGCTTCTGGGCTCTAATATCAGAGGCTTCGACCAGCTCAACACGGTGGTGGCGGAGATTGAGATGTTCTTCGCTGATCACCCTACACAAGCTTCTGCCAAGGGCAAATCCTCCAAAGACCGTCTGGCTAGCGGTAAGGAGGTGAATGCCGTGGACTTTGCCCCGACAAATGGAGATAAAGGGGAAGGAAAGTCCAAAGGAAAAGGCAAGAAGTCTGGTGATAAGACAAATGCATCTTCCTTAGCGGAGAACATGAAGACGCCTTACTCCTTCCGAAAGGAGCATACCAAGATGCTCTTTGATCTGTGTATGAAGGAGCAGCTCGTCACTCTACCGGACCCGCGGAAGCCCGCGGAGGTGGATAAGACAGATGATCCAACCTATTGTATGTATCACCGGAGGTTGGGTCACGCCGTCGGGGATTGCTATGTTTTCAAGAATATAGTAGAGGAGCTCATTCAAAAGGGCTTGATAAATATGCTAGGCCATGCAGTCGACCCACCCCAGCCTCATCCTTGGAGCCGATCAAATCGGTCGGCTAACGTGGTCCAGTTGGTGGCGATGGCTTCAAGCTCCAATGCCTCCGAAGCCGGGCCCTCAAGTCGACAGCCCAATGGTGGTCCCAGGGCCACTCCTCCTCCATTCCCAGAATGTTTAGCACTGCGGAGGACCATCCGGAAGATCCGAGGGGAAGTCCGACAGTTGCAACTGGAACAAAGGCGCTTGCTGCAATTCCTAGAGAACATTGATCAGCAGTTGTCCACCTTCCCTTTTGGCCCATTTGCCAGGGGGTTAGCTCCAGCCCACATACGGGAGGCGGGTGTATCACCCACGGGCCGGGCCCCGCTCAGGGGTTGGCTCTCTGAAGAATCCCCAGATTCATCTGAAGACGAGGAGGACTCACCGGAAGATGTGGAGGCTCCACTTCAAGTCGAGCTCCCAGAGAAGTTATACTTCTTCCCTTGCGAGAAAACTCCCAATATCTTCTTCGCATGCCAATGGGCAGGGCTGATTACCCCGTCACCCATGGAGCGGACGCCAGGCGCTGCTTTTCATCAGGGCTATTGCCCGTATCATGAAGTTGTTGGCCATGTTATCCACAACTGTGAGCCATTCAAGGACCTCGCCGAAGACTTAATCAGGCGAGGGAAGGTGGACATGGGCGAATTTTTAGTCGACCCACCGCAGCCGCATGCACGAAGGAGTCTTCACTTCTCCGTCAACGTTATTCATGCTGCAGCAGCCTTCCAGTTCCCCGAGCCGCAGGAGGAGGGAGTTAGTTCCCAGGGAGCCAGTTCCCAATCGCTCAAGTCCACACTCTGGTATCCAGGGTGGCGACCCTCTCACCAGTGTTCTTTCCCCAAGGAGGACACTGAGAAGATTTTTCTCAAGCTTCTGGAGGAGGGTTGGGTGTTGACACATGACCCGCCGTCTTATTACAATGAGACGGCCAAGAGTCACCCCCGTTATTGCAAGTATCATGCAAGGGTGTCTCACCCCACTCGGCAATGCCCAGAGGTTCAAGACTTCATTGAAGCCCTCATTCAGAGAGGGGTTGTCGATACTCAGGGGAATTCCATGACAAGGTTACGCCTTGCAGAGGCCGCCAGGGAGACTCTCCAGCAGGCCCGGCGAGAAACAGAAGCTTTCTCCCGATTGGCCCGGCCAAGTGGGCCTGCGGAAAATGATGAATTCCCACTACTCACTAAAGGCAAGGCCATGGCCACCTATAAAGGGCCTAAGGTCCAGAACCCCAGATGCCAAGCTATGGGAGAGAGTTCCAAAGCTCGTCCCAGGTCGAATCAGCCCGGCATCGTCCTAAGAGAGAACTCTCGGCCAGACAACAAAGGCAAAGCCAAGGCGTCAGAGCCTTCAGCCAAAGCTCCTGCCAAGTCAGCAAGGCCATTAGTCGGGGAAAGGACTCAACCCCTTGAGCCCGCAAAGATCCCGGCTAAGGCCTCTGTCAGCTCAGCAAGGCCGCCAATTGTAGAAAGGCCTCAGCAGCTCAAGCAAGCCAACCCACCAGACCAAACAAAGTCGGTGGAGCTACAAAGCTCCCAGAGGCCCTACTGTGGACTGGCGGAGTTCCAGGAGTTGCCTCCTGAAATAATTGCTCAGGCAATCAATGCCACCTTTCAAGCTCAGCCGGAGGAGGTCAATTGGACCAAGATTGCCCCCAGGAAAAGTCGTGGCACTAAGGTTCCTAAGGAGCCAGCCCAGAGCAAGAAGCAAAATTCTGGGGGCAGGCGAGTCCCACTGTCGAAGCAAACTCTTCTCTCTTCTCAAGAGGCAACACGCCAAAAGAAGCAGGAGAAGAATCACAGGAAGAATTTGAAGAGGAGGTTGAAGAAGCAAGCCGAGCAAGCCGCTGCTATGGAGGCTCCTAAGGAGCTAACTCCTCTACAAAGACTTCAAAAGCTCATAGATGAGCTGGAGGAGTACACTCCCCCTCATCCCACCAGGGTCGTCACTCTAGACGAATATATTCCCTGGGACAAGCTTGGGCGCAAAGCTCGTCTTCTACAATGGCTCCGAGAAATGGTTCACCGTCTTGAAGAAGGTGAAGACTTCCCAATCCCGGAGGAGCTCTCCTTATTCTACAAAGATGAGGAGCTCACTGTCGCGATGCTCGAGGAAATGCTGCAAGAGCTCTCCTGCAATATGGTGGCGATTCCGCCACCCGACAACATTTATTGTCCCACGGCTGATAACACTGGAGGCCAGGCGCCTATGGCGACATATCAGCGCCGCTCGGCAAGAAATGGCCGAGGACGCGGCCGGGGTCGTGCCCGGGGACGCGGACGTGAAGGTCTCCCGACTCTTGACCGGGTCATAATATTTAGAGGGGAGAAGCCGGGTCCTGTCCCAGAAACTCAAGTTCGGGGGATCCCTTTCATCCTCAACCCCTCAGAGGGTTCAGGCCCCATCTCAACGGCTAAGCCGGGTGGCGTCCCTTTTACAATCATATCCTCTGATGAAGAAGAGGAGTCAGCTAAGTCGCCAGTGCGCGAGGAGGTGTCAGAGCAGGCCGGCCCCTCCAATAAGGTCGAGTCTACAAGCCCAGTAGGTCCTTCTAATGAAGACCAGCCTGATGAGCTTTTGCCACCTCCAGAAGAGTCTTTGGCTCCGCTATTCCAGGAAGATGCGGAAGGCCAGCAAGACGGGGAGCGTCCTCCTAAACGGGAGAAGTCTCGCCAGGTGCCGAAGGCCTTGGCGGAGATCATCCCGCCATTTGACGAGACCCGTGCTCGGGCGGACCGCAAAATCATTCATCATATGAAGCGGTTCCCAACAAATGTCACCATCTGGGAGGCCATCGCCTGGAGCAAGGATCTTCGGGAGGCTCTGGTCAAGATACTCAAAGACCCAGAGGCATATGAAGCCCATGTTGCAGAGTTGCAAGCTCAAGCATATGAAGCACTCACAGCCAACATTTCCTTCACGGACAAAGACATGTTGATGTCCTCTCCGTGTCATAATCGCCCCTTATATATGAAAGGGACGATTAATGGACATGATGTGAATCGCATTTTGGTTGACGCCGGAGCAGCCGTCAATATCATGCCTTTGAAGACTTTCAAGTCTCTATACTTGGCACCTTATTTGCAAAAGGTGACCGATGTCAAGATCTCGGGATTCAATCAGGGCTCCGAGGAGGCGCTTGGTCGGGTTGTTGTCAAACTAGTTTTGGGCGATTTCGTCACCCAAGCGACATTCTATATCATCAACTCCGACACATCTTACAAGATGCTGCTTGGAAGACCTTGGCTTCATGAGAATTGGGTCGTTCCTTCAACTTTGCATCAGTGCATTAAATATGCCAAGGAAGGGGAGCAACATACGGTCTTTGCAGATCAGGCCCCGTTCCATCCCAATGAGTGCCATCTGGCCGATGCTTCACTATATTTTGGGAAGCCCACCTTAACAATCCCCGAGCCTTTAAAAGGTAAAGGGAAGCAAAAGGTGGACCCTGAAGTTGAAGAAGGGCAGCTCTTCACTGTCAACCAAGACATGGTAAAGCTGCACAGGCTGAGCCTCAGTGCCGCCTCCAAGCCGACCCAACCAGAAAGGCGGAGTATGGACTTTGAAGCCAACCTTATCAGCCGGGTCATTGATGGGAGTATCTCCTTACCACCCAAGTGCCTTCAGCTCTCGTTCCAACGGGACGAGTATGAGGTGGAGCAGTTGAAGACCTTTGCAGTCTCCTATCAACGGAGAAGGAGACGCAACAAGGGCAAGAGGTCAAACCGATCATCTTTTACAAAGGTGATTTAGTCCCACTGTGTCCTCCTAAAGATGACTTCGGCTGGGATACTCCCGCCGATGTGGTGCCAGAGCCAGTCCAGGAGATGGGCGATATGCCAGAGCACATTAAGGAGATGTGTAAAAAGCAGCACATCCCGCAAACTTTGGACCCAACACGAGCGGCATACTTCCACCAGCTATGGAACCCTCCGCAAGTCCGCGGGCAACCTCCCTTCTCCCGCAAAGATACAAGGGGCCTTGGCTATGACCAGGAAAAGGACTTCGAGGTCCACTTTGCAGTCAACACCATAGGACTGCTACCTCTCCCTAATGGGCAAGCTGAAGCTGAGCCTAAGGTTGATGACTCTGTGAGGGAGTCCGCTGATGTGTCTACGACATCATCACCTTCATCAGGAGTCGACAATGACCACCCCTCAGAGGAAGGAGCAGCTCAGCCTGCTAACTATCAGCAAGATGAAGCAAGCCCTTCGGCTTCAAGCCACGAGCAAAAGTGCTTCGAAGAATTTGATGTCTATGAAGCCAACACTGATGACGAGGGAGACTTCGTCGACCTCCAACCAGCTCCACCGGAGCTTGAAGACGGTGGTCAAGCAACTGTGGACGAGTTGATCGAAATCAATCTTGGAAGCAAAAGTGACTATCGTCCCACCTTCATAAGTGCTCTCCTCAGTGAGGAAGAAAGGCAGTCGTATCGACAGCTTTTAGAAGAGTTCAGGGATTGTTTCGCCTGGACTTATAAAGAAATGCCCGGGCTCGACCCTTCTGTGGCTGAACATGAGCTGGCAATACTTTCAACAGTCAAGCCAGTCAAGCAAGCCCAAAGGCGTATGCGCCACGAGCTGGAGCTGAAGGTCAATGCTGAGGTTGACAAAATGCTCAAAGTGGACTTCATAGAGCCTTGCATGTACCCTGTATGGCTCGCTAACATAGTCCCTGTCAAGAAGAAGAACGGCCAAGTCCGAGTCTGCATCGACTTCAGGGATTTGAATAAGGCATTCCCAAAGGATGACTTCCCTGTCCCAATCACTGAGACAATGGTTGATATGACCACTGGTCACGAAGCCTTGTCTTTTATGGACGGGTTGTCTGGTTATAATCAAATCCGCATGGCCGTCAAAGACAAAGACCATACGGCTTTCCGTTCTCCTAAGGGGATCTTCAACTACAAAAGGATGCCGTTCGGTCTGAAGAATGCCGGCGCAACCTACCAAAGGGCAATGACCAAGATCTTCGACGAGATGCTACATGACCTTGTCGAATGCTACGTCGATGATCTGGTCGTCAAGACAAAGAAGCGGGGAGATCACTTAGCTGACCTCCGTCGAGTCTTTAAAAGGCTTCGACAATTCCAGCTCAAGATGAACCCGATGAAGTGCGCCTTCGGCGCCTCCAGTGGCAAATTCCTTGGCTTCATTGTCAGGTACCGGGGCATAGAAATCGACCCTGACAAAATCAAGGCTATAAGAGGACTACCTCCGCCTAAGAACTTGACAGAGCTCAGATCTCTTCAGGGGAGACTCGCCTATATTAGGCGGTTTATTTCCAACCTCTCAGGAAGATGCCTACCTTTCGGCAAATTGATGAAGAAAGGAGCACCCTTCATATGGGACGAAGACTGTCAGAAGGCCTTCGAGCAAATCAAGGAGTATCTGCTGACTCCTCCAGTCTTAGGGGCACCCGTCAGAGGGAAACCCCTTATCTTGTATATTGCTGCCATGGATGCCTCTTTGGGAGCTCTCCTAGCCCAGGTCAATGACGAAGGCAAGGAGCAGCCACTATACTACCTCAGTCGAAAGTTGATTGGGCCTGAGCATCGGTACGCTCCCATGGAAAAGATGTGCCTAGCTCTGGTGTTTGCTGTCAAGAAGCTGAGGCACTATCTCCTAGCCCATCGGGTGGAGCTCATTTCAAAATGCAACGCACTCAAATTTCTGTTATGCCAGCCTGTCCTCTCTGGTAGACTCGGCAAATGGGCGCTTATTCTCATGGAGTTTGACATCACCTTCGTCCCACGCAAGGCGATCAAGGGACAAGGGATGGCGGAGTTTTTAGCCGCACACCCTGTGCCAGAAGATTCGCCACTCAACTTTGAGCTACCTGACGAAGAGGTGTTAGTGCCTTCTCAGACTACTGGGGAACATTATGAAAAAGTCCCACCACAGATGGAGCCGGGTGTCCTCACCCTTGATCTCCCATTCTGGGAGTTATATTTTGATGGTGCCTCTCGGACAATCAAAAGGGCCGGTGGCCTTACGGACTATGTCTCAGGTGCGGGGGTAGTCTTTGTGTCTCCACAAGGCGGTATCCTCCACAACTCTTGCGCTCTCATGAAGTCATTGACTAATAATGAGGCAGAGTATGAAGCACTAATTATTGGGCTTCAACTGGCACTGGAGATAGACATCAAGTGCATCAAAGTGTACGGGGATTCTCAGCTCGTCATTCGACAAGTACTGGGCGTCTATGATGTCCGGAAGAAGGAGCTCATCCCCTATCACGCAGCCGTCATGAGGCTCAAAGAAAAATTTTACCTATTTGAAATAGGCCATGTCCCCAGAGGCAACAATTCTCAGGCTGATGCTCTTGCAAAGTTGACGGCAGCCCTAAAACTCCCGCCTGAGGGAGAATTGAATATTACAGTCAGACACCGAAGGCTCATGCCAAGTGTGCTCGACGAAGAATCCGGCCTCACTGTGTATGAGGTCGACAACATTCAAGAGGACAATGCTCCTGAAGAAGAAGATTGGCGCGAGCCAATTATAAAAATAAAGAACGGCTGGCTCCCTCCTGATCGGGCTCAGAGGGTGCAACTGCTACGCAGGGCGACATCCTACCAGCTGATTGACGGTCTGCTCTTTAGGCTTGCCCATGGAAAAGACCGATCGGTCCTCCTGCGGTGCCTTTCGTCCAAGGAAGCGAAGACCGTCATGCACGAGGTTCATTCCGGATTGTGTGGAGCTCACCAGGCAGGAGCCAAGATGAAGAATAGCATCAAGCTCAAAGGGTTCTACTGGCCCACCATGTACGAAGATTGCAATCAATACGCTCGTACATGCCATCAATGCCAAGCATTCGGCCCAGTCCCTCGACGACCACCTAACCCGCTCCATCCAACAGCGCCTACTTGGCCGTTTACAGAGTGGGGTATGGATATTGTGGGACCATTCCCACCATCGTCCCAGGGGCACAAGTTCATACTCGCTGCCACTGATTACTTCTCCAGGTGGGCGGAAGCCGTTCCGCTACGGGAAGTTACAGGGGAGATAGTTGCTCGTTTTGTGCGGCACTATATCATATACAGATTCGGTACCCCCAGTCGGATTATATCCGATAATGGCACGCCGTTCAAGAACAAGACTATTTATGCTCTGGCGGCCAAGTTCCATATTGACTGGAGGACGTCATCAATATACAATCCCCAAGCCAACGGGTTGGCCGAGGCCTTCAACAAAACCCTCTGCAAGCTGCTGTCCAAGATAGTAGGTGGCCGCAAACGGGATTGGGGCGAGAAGGTCCACGAAGCCCTATGGGCCTACCGGACTATTTACAAAACCCCCACGGGTTGCTCCCCATTCTCCCTGGTCTATGGAGCTGAAGCGGTGGTCCCTGTGGAGATCGAGCTAGCATCTTACCGCGTTGCTGTGCACGCCGGATTGCCAGGCCAAAACCAATCTAAAATTGAAAGAAGGCTTGAGGAATTGTCCAACCTTGAAGGTCAAAGACTTAAAGCCTACAAACACCTGCAAGTGTATCAAGCCCGCATGACACGTGCCTATGATAAGCTGGTCAAGCAACGGGCGTTCAAGAAAGGTGACCTTGTCATGGTCAAAGAAAAGGAGGTTCTCGCGGGAAGATCCAGCGGCAAACTCCAGCCCAATTGGCGTGGGCCTTACGTCATCCAGAAGGTCTACGAAGGAGGGACCTATACGGTCCTTGACCACAAGGGAGATAACCCCTTCCCTCCTCTCAACGGCAAGCATATGAAGCTCTACCATACGTCACCGCAAGAGTTTCTGTAGCAGTCCTCACAGGACAATACCTCTCCTCAGTGAAGGTTCAAAAAAAAAATAAAAAAAAGAAAAGGGGTTAAAAATACTGATACCCCGGCGGACTCAGTCAGCCTTCAACGGTTGGCTGAGGGTAAAAAGGCCACAGACCCGGTCGAGGTGAAAACCCGAAAGGGCACCTCGGGCAAAAATGGGCAACCCCTCGGTGTGAAAACCCGAAAGGGCGCACCGGAAAAAGCTAAAGGGGGCCAGCCTCGGCGAAAACCCGAAAGGGCGGTGAGGTTGGTAATGTGAAAAAAAAAAAAAATCCTCTCTCTGTCTATTCTATGGGTGGCTCTAAGTCAATGACTCCACCCCATCTCGACCAAAAACATCATATTGATGCCATGGCTACACCTTACATGTCATCCTATGACACCTAGTCCCACTGGCATTCTGACGGTGTCATACTTTGTCCCATCGGGCTCGGCCTCTGCATGCCTCTCTCGGGCTGCCGACCCATTCCGCCTATCGGCTGTTGGGTTCAACTCACGTGTCTCTTCTGAGCAGTTAAACCCGCTTACTTCCTTGTCCCACTGGGACTGGCCTCAGTATGCTCTCTCGGGCTGCCAACCCTTCATGCCTTTCGGCTCATCTAACCTCCTTGGGATTGGTCTCAGCACGCCCTCTCGGGCTGCCAACCCATCATGCCTTTTGGCTCACTTTCCCTTCTGGGATTGGTCTCAGTAAGCTATTTCGGGCTACCAATCCATCGTGTCTTCTGGCACATGTCCCACCGGATTTGGCCTCAGCATGCCCTCTCGGGCTGCCAACCCACCTACTCGCCTATCGGCTTTTGGGTTTGACTCTCACGTCCCCCTAGGGCTGTCAAACCTCTCTTTGTCCCATCGGGAATGGCCTCAGTATGCCCCCTCGGGCTGCCAACCCACCTACTCGCCTATCGGCTTTTGGGTTTGACTCTCACGTCCCCCTAGGGCTGTCAAACCTCTCTTTGTCCCATCGGGAATGGCCTCAGTATGCTCTCTCGGGCTGCCTACCTATCTCGCCTATTGGCTCTCGGATTTGACTCTCACGTCCCACTAGGGCTGTCAAATCCACTCTTTTTCTTCTTCAGGGTATGACCTCTACATGCTCTCTCGGGCTGTCAACCCATCTCGCCTCTTGGCTTTAGACTTGACTCATATATCTCACTGGGATCATAAAGTTTATTCCTTTGTCCCCACGGGCTTGGCCTCAGCATGCCCTCTCAGGCTGCCAACCCTATTTGCCTATCGGCTCACGGATTTGACTTATACGTCCCACCCGGGCTGTCGAATCCCTTCCTGTCATCGTTTCGGGTTTGGCCTATGTATGCCCTTTCGGGCTGCCAACCCATCCCGCCTATCGGCCTCCAGGTTTAACCCGCATGTCCCTTTCGGATTGTTAAACCAACTCCTTTGTTGTTCCAATCGGGCTTGGCATATGCACACCCTTTTCGGGTTGCTAACTCGGTCAACCTTCGGTTTTGGATTTGGCTAATTGCGTCCCATTAGTGCAGTCGAATCCACCCATCTTGTCACACCGGGCTTGGCCTCAGTATGCTCTCTCGGGCTGCTAACCCACTACACCTTTTGGTCTCACCGAGTTTGGCCTCAGTATGCTCTCTCGGGCTGCCAACCCACTATGCCTTTCGGCTCCTTTATATCCCACTGGGTTCGGTCTCAGTATGCTCTCTCGGGCTGCCAACCCGTTACGCCTTTCGGCTCGTTTCTATCCTCTTGGGTTCGGTCTCAGTACGCCCTCTCAGGCTACCAACCCGTTTCGCCTTTCGGCTTACAGATTCGTTTCATTCGTCCCACCCGGACAATCAAATCTACCCACTTGTCCCACAGCTGCGGCACACACGTCCCTACGGGAGTGCCACCTTTTCCTCGCCTTTTGGCATTATAGGACAAAAAGAAAGAAAGAAAGAAAAAACGGGGTTAAAAATATTGAGACCCCAGCGGACTTGGTTGTTTCTGTTAGAAGAGCAATCAAGGGCAAAAAGGTTTTAACCCGGCTAAGGTGAAAACCCGAAAGGGCGCCTTAGGCAAAAATGGGTACCCCTCAGTGTGAAAACCCGAAAGGGCGCGTTGGAAAAAGCTAAAGGGTGCCAGTCCTGGCGAAAACCCGAAAGGGCGGTAGGGCTGGTAAAGTGATAAAAAAAAGAAAAGAGAGACATACATGCAAGAGGATGGAAGCAGAAACAGCTATGCTAAGCTCTATCCTTTATTCATTAATGCCATCAAGGGAGCCCGAGACAAGCCCTCGGGAATAACTCAAATAAAAAAATGGGGTGTAAGAGCCCTATGTACAAGAAAGTGCCAGAGCTCGTCAACCACGGTGTACGTCCCTCTGCAACTCTGCAAGGCGGGTCTCCTCCTGGATAATCTCCTCCCGAAGCTCCTTAGATCGGCGACAGTAGGCCTCCACCCTCGCCTGGACAACACGGTGCTCCTCAGCCGCCTCCTGGAGCTCTCTCTGTAGCTCCTCTACTCGGAGAGAGGTCCTCTGGCTATCTCCCTCGAAGCTCGCAAGGTGGAGGTCGGTCTCAGCCCTGGCTGCTTGAAGCCCACGCAGCCGCTCCTCCTGCTCTTGGACCCGTAGCTGGGCTCTCCGTCTCTGCTCCTGTGCAAGATGGAGGCGAGTAAACTCGCTCCATAAGCTATCTAGTCTCGCTGCCCATGCGTCTCGGGGAAAACCCAGTCCGTGGTAGCTTCTGGTGAAGACCACCAGATCGGCCCTCAAGGTCTCCATGGAGGGCAGTGGGTCTGCCCGGATCAACTGATCAAGACCCTGCAGAAGCTGGTCAGCGATGGCAACATGTAGCGCCGTCCCGAGTGCAGGAGCGTCAGGCCACTCAACTCCAAGGGCAGGGAAATCCAGGGGCGTCACGCCTGCTCCTTCTAGGGGCCCTGTTTGTAAAAAAAAAAACGAAGAGGGAGAGATTGTGAGTGTATCACCACAATAATGCCACAAGAGTAAAACTCTAAGAGTGCAGACTTCAAAGACTCTCACCTGAAACAGTCTCACTCGCCGGGCTAGGCCCACGAGGAGATCCCTCCATAGGGACCAGTGGACAACCACCAGCAAGTGCCGGTCCCTGCTCTGTGGATGGTATAGGCGCCGCCGACCTCTCTGCAAAGAAGGCAAGGAACGGAAAGTCTTAGCACTCCGGTCATACCAAAAAGCAGAATGGGCAATTCATATTTAATGAAGACATACCAGCATGCACAGGTACCTCCTCTTCAATCACAGTGGGGTCAACCCCTGTAGTTGGCTCCATGGGAGGAGAGACAGCTGAAAGAAGACATCCACTTGTTATCACAAATGAAAGGAGTCTTGTTCGGTGAGTGACAAAGTTCCTTAATTTGACAACCATATACCTTTCGCTGTCGAATCAATGAAGGTCGCGGCCTCGTCAGCGGTGCCTTGCTCTTCAGATGGCATGTGAAAGGAGCCTGGTGTATGGTCTATCTCGGTGGGCTTAGGGAGGCTGCCCTCCTCCTGATGATCACCAGCTGTTTCAAAACAAAAACATCTCAGAATGTCAACATGCAGCAGTATGTGTGGCTGGAATGGTGTACAGAATATCTTTGTGCATACCTAAAGACTGCACCCGGCCAGACTCTGCAATACTGGTAGTACCTGCCGGTAGTCCCATGTCCAAGGACGATGCCTCCTTGCCAGGGATTGCAACCTCTGTAGTTGGAATTCCAACCCTTCCATCAAAAGCTAGCAGGTCAGCAGAAGAGCCGACCTCTATGAGCCTAGAAAGCTCGTCCAAATAGGGGGTTGTCTGAGCAGCTGTACGACAATGAGCAAGAGAAGTTAGACAAGCTCATTATTTCATGCTCAAAAAGAAAAATAGGGATCTTAAGTCACCTGGGCTCATCCTGAGTTCGCCTTCTTCAGAAGAACTTAAAGAAGAAGAAGAAGAACTCCCGCTGGAGGAGGTGCTGGAAGTCTCTGTCCTTGATAAGGTGCTAGGGCCTCTCTCCCCTGAAGAACCGGACGGCGGAGAAGTCTCCTCGCCGCCAGAAGATCCCTTTTCCCCTTCAACGGCAGGGAGAGGGGTCTGAGCTCGTGAGGTCCCTGCAACGTGCAATGCTATATTAGTTAAAGCACATACTTCATCTGTTTGAAAGGAGGAATAAGGGAAGGTTAAATATGCAAGATGCCAACCTGCCTCCGGAGCAACAGAGCTCCCGCCTGTATCAAGTGCGGGGGAATTGCCTGTTACAGGCATATAGTCATTGGCGAGGAAGTCCAATCCGTCAATGTCCACACTGATGTCAGGAATGGACTCGTCCACCTCCAACCCCGCCTCTGTGAACACATTTCCGGGGCAAGGAGAAAAGCTCGCAGTAGGCATAGCCTCAGGAGGAGCTGCAGCAACAAGGGAAAATAACAGTCAAATTACAACATCTTCAAAACAGGTTGCAATACTGATTGAAAACAAACATTCCCCATTCTTACTCGAGATCTCAGCTGGAGTAGGAGACTCCTCCTCAGGGCGCAGGCGAATAGTAGGCCGCGGATCACCCTCTGGGATATCGGTCCGTGGCCTCTTCCCGCGCCCCCGAGCCTCTAAGCTAGAAACATGGCCTGCAAGTAAAAAGAAAGGGTTGCATAAAATTAGCACCTTGAATTGCAGAGTAAAAGAAGACAGGGTCAAATAATTCAGCATATACCTGGATCCCCAATATGCCTCTCAGGCCTCAAAACGATCTGCTCAGTCTTCAAGCCAAGGGCCTTAGCAACCTTGCTCACAATGGTCCATATGGCATTGGGGGTGGTAGCCACCTCCAAATCTGAGATATACTCCAGGGGACCCGCGCAGCCTACGGCATTCATGATATGGATCCTCCAAGCTGTGAAGGCACTGCCTCCTAATGCCCCCTCTGGAACAGCTCCTGATAATTAGGACTGGGTCTTCAGACCACAAGAGGTCTTCAGATCCTCCCACCAGGAGTAGAGGGCCGAAGAATCAGGATCTACCCTCCGACGGGCAGACCTGGAAGAAGAAACTGCAGCTGGTGCACTCCGCAAGGGCTTCAAAGCCCCGGTATACTGACTCCTGTCAACAGGGATCGAGAGTCCATCCGCCCTCCAACGGGTCTCAATCTCATGAATGGCCTTGGCGGCCCCAGAAAAATGAGATCTGATGAACGCCGCATCTAGAAACAGTGGAGGCAGATCCTCCTTCTTCAAGCGCCGTTCCTCTGCAGTTCGAATAGTATCAGCTCGCTGCCTGAAAACAAGGCTGAGCTTAAACCACCAGCGCGCATAGTGTACATCAAAGAAACCTCTGCGTGTCTGTGCTGGAATGGGGTACTCCTCCTTCACCTCCCGGGAAAGGAAGTCATGCCATGAAGCCGCCACTAGGTGCACATCCCTCTGTCTGTACTGCCGAACGGCAAAGGGAAAATCTGCATGCTGAGGTATCGACTGGTCGTACCCAAAATTCCTGGCAAATCTGTGCGGGTAATATGGGTCAAGCACCGCCATACTGGAACGGCGGTAAACCAGAACGCTGGGTCGAACACAAATAACCCAATCGACCAATGCATGGTCAGAGGGTAAAGCCCAGGAAGATAGCCTGCAGACAACACTGTCACCCTGTCGCTCCGTGTATGGGCGGAATGAGCGAGAGCTGTGATCAAACTCCAGACTCTCATCCCTCCTAGTATGGAGGAAAGACAAGGTAGGACGAGCACTGGCAAGCTGCAAAACTGAGTCCTGCTCCGGATGACCAGCAAAAGCAAAAAGAAGTGGCGCTGCTGGGTTATCCACCGGGGTCCTCTGTGACAACTCTGGCAAGAACAAGCCGGCCCATGCACTCAGATAGTGGGTGGGCATCAAGATATGCTTATCTCTAGGAGATGAGTGTGAAGTCAATGCCCCAAGGCTATGAAAGATATTCGCCAACGCTGCTGGAGCAATGCCAAGCCTGCGCCCACAAGCCAGTAAACAAGCCGGGTAGATCACCTCTGCCCGCAGAATCCCCTCTTCTCCACGAGGGATCACAAAGCTGGCCAGCCAGTAGGCCAGGTAGGCTGCCAGATAAGTCAGTGGCGGCAGCTCCCTCAAATTCCACCCCCGTGTCGGAGCGGGTAAGTGGCGAGGGTGTGAAGCAAAGCGAAGCTCGACCTCGCGGCACTGCTCCCAAGACATCCCCGAGGTAGCAAACTCCTCGTAGAAACAGTACGGACCGCTGTAGAAATGTGTGACCCATGCATTCAGAGTCACCCGCGGCGTCCGTGCATCTTTCTCCTTGCCCACGAGGGCCAGGTCCCTCCAAGTCTTCATCAGATATCTGAAGCAATATGGCATGTAATAATGGCCTGCGCCATCAGAAGCACTCAGATGCAAATCGTCCAGGCATATCTCCTCATATGGCTGTCCGCAGACTGGGAGGCCAGAAATCCTGTGGAAGGCCCACAGGTCTAGTGAAGTCTCCCCCTCAGCAGTCATGAAAGTATTCCAGCGCCTGTTATATCTCTCAGCTAGAGCCTGGACCAGTCCGGTGTGGCAGGGATAAGAGTACAAAGCTGCCGTCACTGCATGACGTATACCTGCCCGGTCAAGTGCTGTCATGTAAACTAGCAGCACACCCCACAGCCACTCTGTGGCGCCACGGCGATAACAATGGGAGGGGACAACGGCCCATCCCCCGTACCAGCTCGGGGTCCTCTGTGCCAAGATCCTCTCTAGCATGCAATCAGCCTCATAATCATCATGTGAGCAGGTTGCGCCGGTGGGGGTCAGAAACATCCCGTCAATAGCAATATCCGCGGCCCTGTGGTGCCCGGCCAGATGCCAGGTGGCTGGCGAAGACAGCACCGTCCTCACAGTAAAACTGTCAAACTCCTTGAAGGAGCCAAGACTCCTCTGGTCAGGGTACTGGCGCTGACGGGCAAAGCCCTCTGGGAAGCTCGGATAAGAAAAGCTGCAGGTGCTATGCATACTGTCCCGCCCGAGCAAAATGGCCCGCTCCAGGCGGCGCCTCTCCTCGGGAAGCCGAGGATCGTCAGTCTCTACTCCAGGCGGTATGAAACTCTGGATGAAAGGGAGAAGATGACAGTCCAGCGGAAAGTGGGGCGGGTAGCCGCCCGACCGGTCATAAGTATACCGTCCGAGCCCCCGTGTAATCCGGGAGACGTCAACAACGCCCCCAGCGGTGGTAGTCTCTCCAATTGGGCCCTCAGCGACCCAAGTAAATCCGCGGTCCACCGCGTCAAACTCCTCTGGAGTGATGCTGCGAGGAGGGAATGGTGGCATAGGCCGGTCCGTCCTCCGTACATAATGATCATCTCCACCGCTGGTCCTGGACCTCTGGGAAGTCCCTCCGCTCCGTCTGGAACGAGCCATGTCTGCAAAAGCTGCAAAGCCAAGAGCAGAGAAAGCATTGTCAGTTAAACCAGCATATGGACAATATCAAGACTACAGAAAGTCACACAAAACTCCGGCATGCCTATGAGCCCGGAGACTGACACAGAAACAACGGAATGCACGGGCCATCCGCCCCCACCTTCGGTTTGGACGTATGTCCCGCGGGGGGCATTTGTTGCACCCATAATTTATCGTGCTAAAGGTTCGGGATTTTAATCCCGCATGTGACAAGATTTCGGAAGCGGTGTATCACCCTCCGATAGGATATTCCTACACAGGATACCTTGTTCGGCGTATCGCCGTCCCGTCGGATATTCCTAAGCTTACGGCTTTGTAGCCCACGTGTCGTGGCGATAAAAATCCCTCGGGGGATGGCCACCAACCAAGCACAAGCCACAATGATCGTCAGGATCACGTGGTTATATTAAAAAATCCCTACGGGATTAAGTCCCTACCTTCCGGACGTGTATCCCCAAGCGAGGAACACTTTTACAACAACGAAGGAGATGCTGAAGAAGGTCTACGTACCAAGCACAACGTCCCTCGCACGTGTATCACGAGGCACGGACAACGACTCGTCCTCCCGCAGCAGCCTACGGCACGAGGAAGACGACAAACGAACAAGGCGGCGTTCCCTCTCGTTGTTCTCCACGAGAGACGGCGAAAACCCGGAGTTTCAGAGCCTCGGAGCCCCCTTTTATGGAACCCACGCGAGAAGTAGACCCGTCCGGGGGTGGAGGGACCCGTCCGGGGTCGCCCTTACCTGGACGGGTCCGCCCGGGGCGAGAGGAGTCCCGCGCGGGACTCCTCCTAGGCGGGCGGACCCGCCCGGGGTCCGCGACCCCGGGGAGCCCCCCCTCGGGGTGCGTGCGGCCCGGGTGGGGACCGCCCGGAGTCCGCGACCCCGGGCCGGTCCCCCCGGGGAGCCGCGACCCCGGGCCGGTCCCCCCGGGGAGCCGCGACCCCGGGGAGGTTCCCCCCCGGGTGTCCGCGACCCCGGGGAGGTTCCCCCCCGGATGTCCGCGACCCCGGGACGGTCCAGGACCGTCCCGGGGACCTCCCACCCCGGGGAGGTTCCATTCCCGCGCACGGACTAAAAAAATTTGAAAATGGAACCTCCCCGGGGTCATTTTCATCTCGTTGGACCCGTACGGGGTCGAACACTCCCGGGGAGGTTCCCCCACTTCTATAAATAGACCCCCAGAGGTCCAACAAAGAGAAGGACAACACAAGTTACAACCTACGGAAGACACTTGAAGCATTTGTTCGTTTGTTTTGGCCCGTGTGGGGTAAGTCCCCGGGTCCTGTATTTATGCCCCTACGGGGTTTATTTACGTTTATGCCCCTCAGTGGGCCATGTTTGTAATTATGCCCCTCAGCGGGCCACGTTTGTAAGTCTTTACGTCTCGGGACGACCAAGTCTTGTATTTCTGCCCTTATAATGGCGAAATTACAAAAATATCCTTCCCGGGATCGTAAAAGACCAAGGTCCTGTAATTTGCAGTTATACCCTGCAATCTTTTGTAATTGGGACTACGTCTCTATCTCCCGCTCTAATGCGGACTTTTGTGCAGTCGACAACTCGCCGACAACTCATGTACTCACATGGAATTATAAAAGCATTTAACATGTTTTATATGTAACCTCGGGTGGGAAAATTATAAGAAAACCCCCTGACTTTGGAAAATTGTGTATATACCCCTCCTTCGGCCATATTGACAAATGTGTGCCTTCCATGAAGCCCCTTGTCATTCCTTCAGTCCAGAAGTGTTGTCAGCTCAGTCCAGCACTCGGGTATCATTTCAAACCTAGGTCTAGGGTCTGATAAAATTACCAAAATACCCCCGTGACCTAAAAATGACCTTAGAGCCCTTGAAACCCTCCAGAAAGAGCCTCAGCGCCTTGGGGAGTTAGAGGTCCAGTTTCAATTCCATTCCAGCCCAGAAAATTTCATAAATACCCCTGGCCTGGAAAATTACCAAAATACCCCTGGGGTGGTAAAATTACCAAAATACCCTCGGGGTCCAGAAAACTTCTTTCTACTTCAAAAATGCCTATGGCTTCCGCATATTTGCGTCTTTATTCCTAAATCTTAGGGTTTTGTTCAGACTTAGCCCTAACTCTATTTATGTGTTGGTGGTAAATGAGTGGTCATGGAGAGTCTCTCGAGTGAGCTTGCCCTCCACATCAGAACCTCTATAGAAGACTTTGGAACTTCTTTGACAGTCAAACAAAGGTGTTCGGACGTTAGGCCGATGTAAATCAACACTGACTCCGGTCAGTGGGGAAAGGTCCAGCACTCGAACCCAAATCGTCTGATACGACGCGCACCCACGGAACCCTCTCTACGCAGAGGAGTGTTTCTTTTCGAAAAGAACGAAAATCTACCTTTTATCTATGATAAGAGTTATTCAATTTCTTTAGATTTTTTCCGTGTCTCACAAGTATTTACCAGCCTTGTAGATAGGTGCATCCATAGATTTCAGCCATCTCTCATCAATAATCTTATGTACCCAAGTTCAATTTCTTGGAGAAGATATCTTGATGCCTTCCTTCATAATGATCATAGAATGGTATACTAAACCCATACTTGGATATCTCTCAGTATCCATAACTCTCAAAACTTGATACATTGGCTCCATAATTTTTATTACATCTCTTGCATAATCCCAAAACATAGGAGTGCATATAATTTGTTCCACGTTTTTTCCAACTGGGATGATGCTATACTGAGAATTGGACCATTCTGATCCAAGAAAAAAACTCCGCAGACCATCTTTCTCCCTCACCAAACTTTGAAGGGTAAGATAATTTGTTGCAAATCGAGTAGCTCCAAGTCGAATTATATCTCGACCACAAGTTTTTCGCACTCGATCTACAACCCAATCATGATTATATATAAATCTTGTGACAAGTCTGCCCATATCCACGACCTTCTTCACCATGCTGTGCTTTGCCACAGCTTCAAACATCAAATCAATACAATGTGCAGTGCATGGAGTCCAAAAAAGAGGGTACTTATTAGATAACAATTTACCTGCTTTTTTGTAGCTGCTAGCATTATCTGTAACAATTTGTACAACTCTTCCCTTTCCAATTTCTTTAACCTTGTCCTCCATCAACTTCATTATGTATTCATGATTTTTTTCCTTTCCTGTGGCATCAACAGAGTCTAGAAAAATAACACGACCTGCACTGTACACCATGAAATTAATGATGGACTTTTTTGTAGGTCCTGTCCACCCATCACATAAAAGAGAGCACCCATGTGCATCCCAATGTGGTTCCAACTTCTTAATTTCAGCTTCCATTTCAAGAACCAATTCATCAAGATATTTTCCTAAGATTTCCTTAGCGGTGGGTGGAAGTAAGGATGGCAAACTCGGTTTCGGTCTCGGTTTCGCCCGGGTCCGAAACCGAGTCGACTCGGTTTCGGTTTCGGCCGAAACCGGCCGAAACCCATATAACAGGTTAAAAAAATTAAAATTAATTCTAAAAAATCTGAAAAAACATCATAAAAAATATAAATAACCACTTAAAATCACAAAAAATCATAAAAATCATTACACATACATTTCACTGTATAAGTTAGTGCAATAACCTTGAAGTAGACAACTACAAAAATTCAATTTCAAACATTGAACATGTGTAAGTCATATTCCATTGTACATTAATAGAAGCAGTAAAATAAACCAATTTGGACAAAATAAATGTTACAAAAATTCATTGATTCTTACCTAATATGGATAATAATTACTAGAAGAACCTTCTCCCTCATCGTCTGGCCCTTGATGTCGATACCCATAACCAGGTTGCATGTATGGTCTATATTCACTATAACCAAACAATGAGGTAGCCAAGTCCTGCATCCCTCTTTGGATCCCTCTTGGAGTGTTTGGTTGGCTTGATTCGAATCCAGTATCAACATAGGAATTTTGAGGAAGAGAAGAGTCACTGGTCGGATATAGATGGAACTGAAATGATGGTTCATAATTCTGGGCCCCATAAATAGCTGCTTCCTGTTGGCCACCTTTGTAACCTGGTGAACCATATCCGTGCTGACCTTGACTATATCCAGTAGTACCACTTGCAGCACCTGCACCACCTGTACCACTTGCAGCACTAGTACCACCTGCAGCACTAGTACCCCCTGCAGCACCTCCGAGATGATCATCATCATCATCATCATCATTATCATCATCAGAATCATAAGAAACCAGTCGCCTTTTAACCTTTGAGGATGCTTTTTTCTTTTTTGGAGTGCTTTTTTCAATCAACTTTGACACGAGTCCTTTTCCCCTTGGCGTGTGCCTCACATAAATCTGCTTCAACTCCTCAATTGCCGGGTCCTCTCGAGCAGCAGCATTTGCCCTCTCAGTTTGGCCATGCGTTGATGTACTTCTTCTTAAGGAGGACATTCTAGGAGTGACTGGCCTGCTATCTGTATCTGAGTGTCTAGCTGGCTCAAACTCGAACTGCTCCTCAGTGTCATCAACCACCCTAGACTGGTGCGCATGAGTATCTCTGGCCCTCTTTGATTTGCTTCTTAATTCGGGATCTCTTGCCTCATCTTCATCAAGTATGCCCTCTGCCCATCTTCTATCATCAACATCAAAAACAGGGCTCATCAACCTGCTCTCGTGTCTCCACCCAAGACTGCAAGGGATTATCATCATCAAATAAGGCATCCACATCAATCTCTGCGGCGGCATCCTCGGCGACGCGTTTGTCTCGCAGCTGTTGTCTCAACCTCATATTCTTTATTCTCAACCTCATATTGTAGTGGCAGTACACTAATTTCTCTAACCGATCAGCCTTTAGCCGATTGCGAACCTTTGAGTGTATAAGGCTGAACGTGCTCCAATTCCTTTCACATTGGCTTGCTGATGTGGTTTGACTCAACACCCTGATTGCAATGAAAGCCAATGCAGAACTGCCCAATTGTCTATTGTTCACCATGATCCACCAGTCAGCTGTTACACCAACCAACCATAAACAAATAAATATAAGATGTAAATAAAAATTAATTAAGGAAGATGTAATTGCAAAGAAAGCACAAAGATGAAGTATACCTGGGCTCACTCTTCCCACTGCGTATTGCAATTGGGAGTCAGAATACGTCCCACTTTTCATTCTATAGGAGGTCATCTACAAAAATTACATAATAGATTAGCATTACTACGTAAGTAAATTCTATACCTCTTATTCATGAAATCAAACAGGCCAACCTCTACTTCCGCCTGAAGCCTCTTATCTTGTGTCCTCGATAAACGACCAATGACTCTTAAAGTGCCTTGAAGCACCTCGGCATCAACATGTGCATTGGCATTGTACATTAATCGAGGGTTCAGAAAATAACCTGCATTTCTATATAGTTAATGTATGGTCAATAATATATGAATACAAATAATCACTCACCAGCTGCATGCAAGTCGTGGTGTAATGTGGTGTCCCATCTATGGTCAATAATCTTCCACCACTTTGCATGTTCTTTGGGAAGGGACTCCTGCAACTCCAATTTCGCACGGTCCATGGCCTCATAAAGATATCCCATATCATTCTTGTCATCGCCATCCACCAATCTTAGGACCTTAACGAGGGGGGTGACTACTTTCATGTATCGTGTTACTCTGCCCCAGAAATTGTTGTCGTCCACGATTCGACAGACATCCAAATAATCAATCTGAGCATCAACATTGCCCTTGTCGATGTATTCCTGCAGGGTATTATGGTACATGAAAGCTTTCAACTCATTCTTATACCTGTGCAAAGAAATAAAATTTGAATCAAATACAGATCATAACTATAAGGATAAAGAAGTAATAATTGAGTTCAACAGTATACCTATGCAGAGACTCCAAAGAAATAAAATTTGAAGCAAATCTGGTTGGCCCTGCACGTATAATATCTCGCCCCCCACTTGCATGCTCCCTGAACATGTTCAATATCCTATGATGGCCATAAATATACTGGGTAATCTTTTGTCCCCTTTCAACCGTCTTCTTCACATGTTTGTCCTTCCCTATGTCTTCAAGTATGAGATCAAGACAATGTGCTGCGCATGGGAGCCAATATAAATGCCTGCGCTTATGCATCAATTTCCTCCCTGTAGCCTTATAATTGGCTTCATTATCAGTCACAACTTGTACAACATTTTCTTCACCAATTTCGTCTACCATGTTGTCATCAAATGAAACAAATAATTGCATTTTTTTCAAAATTTGATGCATCTACAGATTTTACAAATACTGTACCTTCGATGCAATACACCAAAAAGTTAATCATGGACTTTTTCGTGGTACCAGTCCAACCATCACACATAATAGTGCATCCTCTCTCCATCCATATATGCTTGAAGCTTTCAACCCACTGATGGAGCTCCTCAACCTCTGCCTCAAGGCCACGCCCGTATATGTCCCGACGTGACGGCGCCTTCAACCCAGGGCCAGCATCTGCTATGGCATCCAACATAGGTTGAAAATATTCACTTTCAGCAGCATGTGCAGGGACACCTGCATGAAAAAATCATTTACAGATGCTTTTAAATGCATGCCCTGCAACTTCTGCAGATTTTTTGACCCCTCTTAATGCACTTTTGATCTTAGGTTGTGTAGCCTGGGGCCTTCTGTGGAGATAACTGTCCATGGGGCCTGCTCTCTGCGTCTGCGGGGGCGGGGCAGCAACATCAGGACGTCGTGCAGCTGTACTGGAGTAGGTCCCTCCTGAACCCATGGGGGCCTTTCCTTTCCTTCGAGCGGCTTCTTCACGCTCCCTTGCTTCAGTCAGCTCCGGATCAGAATCTTCAGTGCCTTCCTCATCATCATCCCTCCTAACCCTTCTGCCAGAAATCTCCTCAGCAATTTCCTCCTCATCCTCAGCCATTTGTTGCACCCTCTCCTTTTTCCCCACAAGGCACTGGCGCATCTCCTCTCGCACCTCTCGTGGACAGTGGTCGCATTGTCTCACCTCTCCTCGTACCCCTGCCAAATGTTGCTTGCCTCTGGTAATTCCGCCATACATCTCCTCACCATAGTAATTACATTTAACCTTCCTTCTCTTAGCATCAACTAAGGACATGTGGGCCCACCCCGGATCCTCCTGCCCTTGCTGCTCCTGTGTTTGCTGACGTCTAGGCATGATGCTACATTAAGACAATCAAAGACAATCTCTTGTAAGTACAATGAAAAAATTATAATTCAACATGAAAGAGCTCCAAATTAGTCAATGGAGCTTAATTGAGCTTCAATTGAACTTTACTAAACCTAATTAGAGGGAAGCCCCAAAATTAATAATGTAATTAGGGCTTAATTAACACATGTAGCCTAATCACCTTTCATAAAAATTAATCCCGAGCATGATAGAGCTCCAAATTAGTCAATGAAGCTTAATTAAGTTTCAATTGAACTTTACTAAACCTAATTAGAGGAAAGCCCCAAATTTAATAGTCTAATTAAGGCTTAATTAACACATATAGCCTAATCACATTTCATAAAAATTAATCCCGAGCATGATAGAGGTCCAAATTAATTAATGGAGCTTAATTGAGCTTCAATGGAACCTTACTAAACCTAATTAGTGGAAAGCCCCAAATTTAATAGTCTAATTAAGATTTAATTTATAATTTTAGCCTAATCACTCTTGACAAAAATTAATTACCAACATGATAGAGGTTAAAATTAGTCAATGAAACTTAATTGAACTTGAATTGACCCTTACAAAACCTAATTACATGAAAGCCCTAAATTTATTAGTCTAATAGGGGCTAAACTAACATTTTTAGTCTAATCACTAAATTAACAGAATTATTTAACAAAATAATCATCTAAGAAATCTTACCTAGCCCTAACCAGAGCTAATTAGGGCAACGTGGTGGGCGCCGGGCGGGAGGGGATCGCGGGCTAGGGCTGGCCGGCTGGCAAGTGCCGCAGGTCACGGCGTCACGCACGCAGGCACGGTGCAGGCCAGGAGGCGGGCGGAGCGCGCAGGGGGGGCCGCGGGGCGGGGCTGGCGGGGCAGCTGGGCTGCTGGCCGGCCTGCTCCTGCTCCGTGGCTGCTGCTGTTGCTGCTCCGCGGCTGCTGCTGTTGCTGCTCCGCGGCTGCTGCTGCAGTGCTGCTGGAGTCCTGGCTGCTGCTGCTGCAGGGCGGGAGGGGATCCGCTGCTGCGGCTGCTGCTCCTGGCTGCTGTTGCTGCAGGGCGGGAGGGGATCCGCGGCTGCTGCTGCAGCTGTTGCTGCTCCGCCGGCGCCTGCTGCTGCTCCAGACTGGAGGGGAGCCTCCAGTTGGTTTCCGCCGCGGCTGCTGCCCTAGCGGAGGGGGGTTTCGGGGGCGGGAGTAGGGGACAGGAGCAGGAGGGGACAGGGGCAGGGGGTTTCGGGGTCGGGGGAGGCTCACGTGAACTCCTAAGTTTGGAGTTCACGTGTTTCGCCCGAAACCGAATGGTTTCGGGACGAAACCATTCGGTTTCGGGCGAAACGGGTATCGGTTTCGCCCGAAACCGATACCGTAACCCGAAACCGTTTAAGCTACAGTGAAATGGGCTTAAACGGTTTCGGGTACGGCCGAAACCGATACGTTTCGGCCGAAATGTATCGGTTTCGGCCGAAACGGACAACCATGGGTGGAAGTACTCCACGACCAAGTTGCTGAGCTTCAGTTATCATATTCTTGAAATGATGGTGCCCTGCAACATTGGCTAGAATGTGATTGTAGATAAAAAAATTTGATACCACCTTTCCAAGAGACTTTAAAATTTTCTTTACTCAACATTGATTGTATTCTTTGTTGTTTGGCATCATCAGATTTGTATTTTCTAGACTCTATCTGTGGTTCAGAAATCCTCATACTTAAATTACGGCGCATAAAATCAGCTATGCCCCGTTTGGCTTTCTTACCAGTTCCACTAGTACCAGCTCCAGGCTCTGGCACTTCTTCACAATCATCATCAGACTCACCGTCATCATCATCCCTTCCCATTTGACGCAACTCTTCCATAATCTGCTCTCTATTTGCTGTTTGTTTCATAGCTTTCTTGCCCTTCTGTTCTTTAGCTTCTTTTAATTGTTTATGGACTTCAGGTGGACAATTCGGACACTGTGGACGCACTAAAATTCGCTTGTTCAGGTGGTTTCGTCTATTCGGGAATGGTTGATTCGTCTATTAAGTGCGTGGGCGTGCCAGTCACAAAGTGACAATTTATTCAGGCTCCGAGGAGCCCACGGTGCGCTCGACCTGACTTCGTTAGACGATTGTGTGGTTCGTGTCGGGACCAAAACCCGCCGTGCCATAAAGGTCACGACGTCATTTACATCCCCCATACGAGGGAACACCCTTGATTAATCGTCGGGATTCAGGGCCTCATGGCCAAGAAATCAATTGCATGGAAGGTCTATTACGGGATATTGAAATCCTCGTGCGAGGGCGAGAAGAAAACCATTCAAGATCATGTCGGTCGTGCACTGACCATTTAATGTTCGGACGAATGTCCGGCTCGAGAAAATCGCGGTTGTCGCGGAAAAACCGGAAAGCATGTATGCCGAGATACGGCAAATCTATTGTTCGGAAGAGCGGAGAACGTTCGGCTAAACCTCGGTCAGAGCGGTCAGAAACCAGTAAATCTGTTGGCCCGGTGCAAGAGCAAGCTGCGACCATACTGCGGTGGGCCCCCCGCGGTCGAAACAAGACTTGCATGAGCATCATTAATATTTCCGGTGCTAAGGGGCAACGAGGGAATATCCCTTGAATCGGCTGAAAAGCCCTGTGTCTGGGGAAGCGGACGTTCGAAACGTGTCGGTCATTCGGGAGACCGTTTAATATTCGGACGGGAGTCCGGTATTGGGGATATCGTAATCGTCGCGGGAGGACCTGGAACATATATATGCCGGGATACGACAAATATATATTATTCCGAGACACTGAAAATATTCGATTAAATCTCGGTTCGTGTAGCAGGAAACTAGCGAATTTATTTGCCCGGTGCGAGATCGAGTCGGGACCATACTGGGGGCGCCTCCCGCGGTCCAAACGGGGCTTGCGTGGGCATCATTAGTGTTCCCGGTGCCGGAGGGTAATGGGGAAGAGTCCCGGGACTAGATTCCAACACCAAAACATGTTCGAAGGGAGCGAGCTATAGGCCGAGGGTGTGGGTCAGACAATGACCATAATCGGGACGTACCCGAGGTCCAAGCATAGAGCATGAAGGCCTTATTGATATCCCCATGTGTAGGGTCCAGGGATGACGGGAGCCGTCTCTTTCTATTCCGATTTCTGTCGGTCACTTGCGGACCACTTGATATTCGGACGAGGGTCCGTATTGAAGGTACGGCGTAGCCAGGCACAACCCCGTATAAATGTATGCCGAGTTCACGGCAATTTCAGTGAAAGAGCGGGAATGAATCCCAATAGGAACGGGTCAGAATTGATGAACTATTGGCCCGGAGCAATGCTGGATTATGACCATGTCGGGATAGGAGCCATCGGCCATGTCGAGCATTCACGGGCCTTTTCATGTTCGGACGCAAGTCCATAAAAGAAATGCGGCGAAAATCGAGGTGAACCCGTTCAAATGTCTGCCGCATGCACGGCAATTTTAATGATGGCTCGGAAGGGATCCGGGGCGAGAAACGAATCCGGTCTAATTTGAATGTCGGCCCGAGATTAGGTCGGAGCCTGGCCATGTCGGAAGAACTCCCAAGACTCGGGTCCGGCCTGAGAGGGCGGCGTTGTTGTTCCTTTTGCGTCGGGCCACGGGGAGAGATGGGGTTGCAATGTGGGCCCCGACATATTTTTTTATCTGGGATTTTCTTAGTTATATGTTCCTCTCTTTCCTCTGCCGTTTATTACTTCTTCATGCATTTCGTCCCGAATGATTTCTCTTCTTTTATTTATTACTATTATCATTGTTTTCTTATCCCGTCCTTTTACTATCGTTATCACTGCTACACATTTGGAGTCCTTTAATTAGCATAAGTTTCATTAATTCATTTGCTACTGCTGTTGTTATTATCATGCTATGCATATGTATATATATTTATACACATATATAGTGTACCGGCGAAGGGAGATGGGGTGTACCGCTGGGGAATGGGGTGTACCGCTGGGTGCAAAGAGGGGTGTGCTGCTGGGGGTAACAAGGGTGTACCGCTGAGGGTAATGAGAGTGTACCGCTGGGGCTAAGCAGGGGTGTGCCGCTGGGGGTTAGGATGGGGCGGTAGAGTGTGCCGGCGAAGGGCCAGATGAGTGCACCGTTGAAGGCGCTGAGGGAAGTGTGCCGGCGAAGGGGAGAATGAGGTAGTGGGAGAGGGATGAAGGTGTACCGGTGAAGGTTATTGGAGTGTGCCGCTAGGGTCACAACAAAGCGCATCGGTGAAGGTTGGGATCTTCTATTATTTGTTTTTAAGGCTTTTCTTTTCTTCTTTTATTGATTCTCATGTACTTTTATGTAAATTCTTCCTTCCCTTTATTTTGTTCAGCCTCTTTTCACAGGTCAAACGTTTGATATGTTATGTTGCTAATCGGTTTAGCTCTCCTCATATCACCGGTAGTGGCTTGCTTAGTTGGAAAGTTTTATCATTACTTGTTCTGTTCGTTTGTTGCTTCCTTTTGTCTTTCAATATGTTATTGTTTCTAACAAAAATTCGGCAGCATCTCCCCTTGACCCGAGCGTAAGGGAGATACAGGGAACGCGCCCACATGGAGTGGCGGAACCCGACAACTGGAGGTGGGCGCCCGAGAGCGGCAACACCTTAATAAAACCTCGAAAAACTCGGAGGGGACGACAGAGAGTAAACACGGGGCTAATGCAACCTAAGGATACCCTGACTGGCAGGGAGAGGGCCAGGTGTGCCGGGTAGAGGCAGGCCAAAGGTGTGCCGCTGGGGCTGGGCTGGGGCGTACCGCTGGGGCACGGCTAGGGTGTGCCGCTGAGCACAGTTGGGGTGTGCCGCTGGGGGCCGACGGGGTGTGTCGGCGAAGGCCTGATCAGGCGCGCCGGCGAAGGGTTCAACGAGGGCGTGCCGGTGAAGGCGGCACGACTGGGCGTGCCATTGGAGGCACAATTGGGTGTGCCGTTGAAGGCACAATTGGGGTGTGTCGTTGAAGGCACAACCCTAAAGAAGGGAAGAAAAGAAAGGGGCGTGAAACACCGAAGGATGTAAACCCGGAAGAAATGCGTCGGAAAGACGTTCGAAGAGATATTGCAAGCCCTCTACCTTAATTCACACGAGGAGTGCCCCAATGGGGCTAATACATGGCGACGGGAAGGAAAACAAGGGGACAAAGAAAGAAAGAAAGAAGACACAATGGGGGGCATGGACTCCTCCCCTCCCGGACTTCACTCTCTCTCCTCACTCACTCTCCTTCTCTTCCTCTCTTCACACGGGCGGTGGTGGACGGGATAGCAACGGGGGAGCCGGAGCCTCCCCTCTCCTTCTTCTCTTCTTCTTCTTCTTCTGCTCTTCGCGCGGACGGCGGTGGACGGAGCAACGGGAGGGGGAGGCAGAGCCTCCCCTCTTCTTCTTCTTTCTCTTCTTCTCTTCCCTCTTCGCACAGACGGCGACGGTGGCTGGAGCGGCGAGGCCTCTCCCCTCTCTTCCTCTCTTCCCTCTTCTTCTCTTCTCGTCCTCTTCTTCTCTTCTTCTCTTCTTCTCTTCTGCGTGTATCTGTCTGTGTGTGTATGCCCCTCTGTGTATATGCCTCTCCTCCTTTTTGTTGTTCGCAGCGAAGAGGGGTTTTATACCCCACACGGTGGAAGCCTCGAAGGCGGGAAGCGTCCGGGGGGTTTAATGGGAGTTGACTCCCTTGTCCTGGGTGGCAGGGGGAGTAGGCAGCGTGGCCCAACCCCCGGGTGACACCTCGGACAGCCCACTGCGTGCTGAGGATCCATAGGGCATGGGCTTCACGTCGTTTGGCCGTTGAAAAACCTTCACGCTGTGCCGCTGGAGGGCTGAAGAAGTGTGTCGCTGTAAGACACTGTAGGCGTGCCGCTGAAGAGGGCAAAAGGCGTGCCGCTGAAGGCCCAGGGAAGTGTGCCGCTGAAGGGCACAAAGAGCGTGCCGTGGGGGGGCCTTCATCGTGTGCCGCTGGGGGCATAAAAAGTGTGCCGTGGGGGGCACTTCAAAGTGTGCCGCTGGGGGCATAAAAAGTGTGCCGTGGAGGGCACTTCAAAGTGTGCCGCTGGAGGGCACCAAAGAGTGCCGTGGAGGGCACTTCAAAGTGTGCCGCTGGAGGGCACCAAAGAGTGTATAGACTTCGGCAAGGCATGGGCTGTACATACTTCACCTAGCTGCAACGTATAGACTTGCAGGGGCTGATGTATAGACTTCATCGATGTACATACTTTGCGTTGAACTGGTGGATGTACAGATTTCACCAGTGTATAGACTTCGCGTTGAACTGGTGGATGTACAGACTTCACCAGTGTATAGACTTCGCGTTTGCCAGAACTCTGTACGGACTTGCCACACGAGTGTATAGACTTTGCGTTCAAAACAACCAGCCAATGTACAGACTTGGAGCTTGGACGTATAGACTTTGTTTGTGCATTCAGCCAATGTACAGACTTGGGACTTGGCTGTACAGACTTTGTTTGTTCATTCAGCCAACGTACAGACTTGGGCTGATGGCTGTATAGACTTGGTGCGATGAAGCGTGCCGCAGAAGGGCTGGATGGCCGTGCCGCTGGAGGGCCAAATGGCCGTGCCGCTGGGGCGTCTGAAGGGCGTGCCGCTGGGGGCTGTGCCGCTGAAGGGGTTCACGGGAGCGTGCCGCTGGAGCACCCTGGAGGGCGTGCCGCTGAAGGGCTCCAGGGGCGTGCCGCTGAAGGGCTAAATGGGCAGTTTTGAGCCCGTTGTGAGCACGAGTCGTGGCCCGCTTGATTTTCTTTGAGGCCCATGGATTATGCGCTTCTCGGGAATTGGTTTCTCTTTGCCGTCGTGACTCCGGGGACGGCTTCACGGCAGTGTGCATATTTGGGGAGTCCAGACGATCAGTCTCTCCGGGGCTTCTTCACTCGTCGCCGTTGTTGATGCGAGGCCGAGTAGGATATCTGGGTTTGCAATTTTTGGTGTCCACAGACACTTGGTTACATCTTGTCCTTTTTCTCCAATCAAATGATTCTTTAATCTTGTAAGACCACCTGCCTTCATTACCTTCCCACAAAAATGACATTCCGACCCCCTTCCTACAGGCTTCCCATATTGCCAACTTATGTCTTTAGAAGACACGCTTCTGAATCTCTGATAGAAAAAAACATAAATAATATATCATATTTAAAACAAAAACAAACAAACAACACCATGTCTCAATTATATCATACACCTCACTAACAACAATATGAACAAAAAAAATAGTGCAACAAATCTAAAATTATACCTTCTGAAATTTAAGTAATTCTTCAAGAATTCGCTATTTTCTGAAGACCGCTGTCACTTTTATCAACAATTTTGACGAAATAAACTAAGACAATTAACAAAAAAAAATTAACATTAAATTATAAACTATAAAAAAATTTCAAATCTCCCTCTCTCTGTCTCCCCCCTTTCCGTCTCTCTCTCTCTGTCTGTCCCCCCCTCCTCTCTTCGTCTCCCCCGTCTCCGTCTCTGTCTCTGTCTCTCTCTCTCTTACACTCCAACAGAGAGGGTGGGAGACAGTGACTGAGAAGGGGAGAGAGAGAGAGAGAGAGAGAGAGAGAGAGACGGAGGCTGGGAGATAGAGAGAAGGCGGGAGGAGAGATCGGGGGTCGGGGGGAGAGACAGAAGGACAGAGAGAGGGAGAGTGAGGGAGTGTGGGAGGTGGGGAGAGAGAGGGTGGGAGAGAGAGAGAGACGGAGGGTGGGAGACAGAGAGATCGGCGACCGGGGGGAGAGACAGACAGAGAGAGAGAGAGAGCAGGATTCTGGGAGGCGGGGAGAGTGATTGAGAGGGAGAGAGAGAGAGAGACGGAGGGTGGGAGACACAGAGAGGGCGGGGGGAGAGACACACAGAGGGACAGAGAGAGAGAAAGCAAGAGTGTGGGAGTCGGGGAGAGAGAGGGTGGGAGGCGGGGAGAGTGTCGGGGAGATAGACACACAGAGAGAGAGAGAGAGAGACGGAGACTGGGAGACAGAGAGAGGGCGGGAGGAGAGATTGGGGGCCGGGGGGAGAGACAGATAGAGGGACAGAGAGAGAGAGAGAGTGAGGGAGTGCGGGAGGCGGGGAGAGAGGGTGGGAGACAGAGAGAGTGTTGGGGACGGGGAGACAGACAGAGAGGGGCACACACACACATAGAGAGAGAGAGAGAGAGAGAGAGAGAGAGACGGAGGGTGGGAGACAGAGAGAGAGAGAGAGCAGGAGTGTGGGAGGAGAGACGGGGGGGAGAAAGAAAGAGAGACGGAGAGAGAGGGAGGGTGGGAGACGACGGGAGATGGGGGAGATGGGGGGGAGAAAGAAAGAGAGACGGAGAGAGAGGGAGGGTGGGAGATGATCGGAGATGGGGGAGACAGATGGGGAAGGAGGAAGACGGGGGCGGGGGGAATGGAGAAGACAGATGGGGAAGGTGGCATACCGGAGAGAGGGGGAGCCAGTTGATGCCGATTGACTGTCCGCTGAGAGATCCGATGCCGGCGAGGTCCGTCGTACAGCTATCGCCGGTGATCGACGCGATCGGCGGGCGGGGAGAGCCACCTAGGGCAGCTCCGGCGACCTCGTGCGACTGTGGAGGTGTGAGCTCGAAGGGGGGGGTGGGGCGTGAGGGCTCGACAGGTCACGGGGTAGGGGAGGGTTTTAAGGCTTTAAGCCTACCGCGCGGACTGGACCGGCCGGTTCTTCCCCCTACGGCGCCCGAACGAACCCAGCTTCCCGCCCGCACACAGCCTCGCTCGAGGCAGGCGAACTCGGCACCGCCTCGCGTCTCGTGGACGCGGTGAGACCGAGATCTCGATGAGATCTCGCGAGAATGCATACCATGCCTACAATAGACCAGGATCATTTCAGAATGACCAGAGTCATCTCGCCCCCATTTAACATCTCAACTGCAAAATGGCATCTCAAAGGGAGGTTTTATAGAACGACTGTGAGATCTACTTTGTTATATGGTACCGAGTGTTGGGCAGTACGAAAGGAATACATCCACAAAATGTGTGTAGCAGAGATGAGGATGTTGAGATGGATGTGTGGCAAGACTAAGAAAGATAAGATTAAGAATGAGCGCATTCGTAAGGACTTAGGGATAGCTCCAATTGATAGCAAAATGAGAGAAAATAGACCCAGGTGGTTTGGTCATGTGTTTCGTCGCCCTAACTCAGCGCCGGTTAAAAGATGTGACCAAATCTTAGTGGATGCTAGTAAAAGAGCTCGAGGAAGGCCTAAAATGAGATGGTGCGATGTTATTAGGAAGGACATTAGTTCCTTGAGTTTAAATATGAATATTGCACTTGATAGAAATCTTTGGCGGAATAGGATTCATGTAGCCGACCCAAATTAATTGGGATAAGGCTCTGATGATGATGATGATGATGACCCTATGAACATATGATTCATTTACATCTATCCCCAGATAAAATGACTCATTATATCTCCCCCAGATAAAATGACTCATTATATTTTTCCCTCTTTGACATCATCAAAATAATCACTAGAAGTGTCAGTTAGTGTCTCGAAAATGGTCTTCCTCGAGGCTGAGGTGTTGAATGTGGAAATCGAGGACGAGGTTGAGCAGCACCATGTGGAGCTAGAGCTCTGAACAGTGGTGATGGTGATTCTGCAAAATGTGGTTGAGCTGAAGTTGCAGGCGGTGGAGGTCCTTGATTGACGCTCTCTAGATCTTCTCCTTCAGCATAATCAAGAAAGAGTTGTCTTCGAAAAGCTCTAGCCTCCAAGCTTAAATGAAAGATGTCTTGTTCCATGTAGCTCAGAGATTTGTCAATGTTGTTGAAGGTTGCCCTGAGATTGGTCAGATTAGAATTAAATTCAAAGAACCTCTGGTGAGCGCTTCTGATACTTCCCTCAATGCGGTCCATTCACGTATGGACACTGGACTCAAAGTTGTCCAGTCTAGCATTAAGTTGAGAGAATTGGGCATGTAGGACATGATACCAAGCAGGAGGTTGGCTTGAGGAAGTAGAGGGCATAGAGTGAGTAGTAGGTGGAGGTGGAGTAAACTGTGAGGGTCCAGCCTGATCTTGTGGCCTAGGAATATAAGTAGAAGGCTGAGGTCTGGCCTGCGGTCTAGGAACTGAAGGTGGGGTAGCAGCCCGTGGTTTGGGTACATAGACCACTATGTCAAGACATGGTGCAGGAGGTCCTTCAAGTTGAAGAATATCAATAGGTTCAGGGGCAGGGGGTTTAGTTTTAGGTGCATCAAGTGAAGGATCAGCTGGGCCAGCAACTGTAGCATCAGGTGGAGCCTCAGGTGGACAACAGGAGCATCTGCAGGGGCAGGCTGATGGGAAAGTGTCCGAATGACAGTGTCCCCCTCTTTCTTAAAGCGCATGAAGGTTTGAATGGAATGATGTGTGTAGATATTTCTAGCTGAAATGTCAATAAATTGTTGCTTGGACAGATTGATGCCATGCTGCTTAAAGATAGCAGTGAGATGACAAGCATATGGCAGAGATCTTTTTTTGTCATGGTAACAAGAAGTGATGAGCTGCTGCATTAGAAAAGGTAGGCAGATTTGATTCCCATCAAAAAGATAGTAGAAGATGAACTGATGGGTCTCATTGACTTGATCTCGGGCAGCAGCCTTAGGATAGATGATTGTGGTAAAGATATGGTGAATGAGGCACTGTAAAGGAGGGAATGTGTTGGCGTTCAGCTTGGAAAGAGGAGCATGTTGGGCATCAAAGGGTTTTTCTGTCATGGTGGTGTAGGCGACCTCAAGATTCATGTCTGCTACTTCTGGTGTTGCTTCCTCCATGGGAATGTTCAGAGCACGGTGAAAGAGAGACGGAGAGACATGGAAAAACTTGCCCTTAACTTTGGTGACTAGGTCGTACTCGTTAAATGAAAGATTTTGATAGAACTCTTGTACCAAGGAAGGGTAGTACCGTTTGTGCTTGGAGAGAAAAGGAATCCATCCTTGGGTATCAAAAAGTGAGTGCAGGGTTGGTAACATTTTGTTGAGCTCGGAATTTTGGAAATCCATGCACCGTCGCGGGAGGATCTTCTGGGAAGATGGAGCGGATGGAGCTTTCCGCTTTCTGGAGCTAGAGGCCATGTGGAAACGCTTGCTTGGAGCGAGGAAGCACATAAAAACTAGGAGGAAGCGGCTGCGAGCTTGGGAGCAGAGGCTAGGGTGCTGTTCACAGAGCCGCGGGAGGCTGTCGTCTGGAAAGGGAAGAGAGGGAAATGAAAAAAAAGGGGGTTTCTGGGTCCTTCTGTGAACCGATATATATAAAGGAAATGGAGTTGACAGAACTAAGAGTTCGGTGAACCGGGTCCAGAATGACAGAAGCCTCACATAACAGGGGTGTATTTTATTAAGAAATCTCCTTTTAAAGAGCAATTATGGAAATCTCTTTATTTTCCAATATGGTTTAAAGCTAATAAGCCCATAGTCCAATGATTAAGACCCTTGAAAATTGCCTTATACAAGTTTAACAATGTTAAAACAAGCTTTTAAATTGTTGCCCTTGAGCCCCTTCTGTAATCTTACCATTAATTTGAAGAGACTTCTTTAGGAAGAACTCTAATAAATATTGGAGGCAAACATTTTTGGACAGTCCTGATTTCAATCTGAGTAAAAAGTTTTGATTTTCTTTTCTTTTACTTCTGATTTTTCTTATAGAGCAGTCATGTTCAATCCACACTTTTTGACGTGAGGAAACACATTGATTAGATACTTGATTCCTCGGTTACTCAGTGTGTCAACCATTCTGCTTCAATCTTCATCGAACAGAGATAATTATGGCAAGTCCTTTTTACATGAGGCAAGGCACGTCTTAGGTGAATTGACCCAGTTACTCAGTCTGCCAAATCATTGCTCTACCTTTTTCTTTTACAGCTCCTTTAAATTTTTGAACAGAGATAGTTTAGACAACACTTTTTGACTCGAACCACCTCACGTCTCAGGCGAGGTGCATCTGGTTACTTAGTAAGTTATAACCATTGCTCTGTTTTTTTTTTTAATTTTTGCTGACAGTTTTCTCTTGACTTAATCAAAACATCTTAATGTTTAAGGCCAATACTTAACTTAAAGTTCTACTGAACCTGTCGACTTCACCTATGACTCTGTCGACATGAAATTCAAACACTTAGAGGATTTTCTTCAAGTTTGCATACTTTTCAGCTGAATCTGTCGACTTCACCTGTGGCTCTGTTGACATGAAATTCAACTACTTAGAAGATTTCATAGGAAGAACTTTTTGATTTTTGTTTGGCTCGAGAAACTTAATTATTTAATTAAACTTAGTGAGTAGAATTCTGGATAATGAGTCATAGATAAGACATCATCAAAACCAATCACACAACACCCTTCTCTCTCTCTCTCTCTCATCTCGCAAAGCCTGATCCTGTCGCCGGCAAGCCCCCCTATCTCTCTCTCTCTGCAGTACCGGCCAGTACCAGTCTTAAGCAGGCAGAACCGCACCGGCAGAGGCCGGTACCAGTACAAACCGGCCCGATGCAGTACGTACCGCGTGGTTCTGAATACCATGGTGGGAATCATGGTGCTTCCACTAAGATGGCATTGCTCAAGTGCTCCTCCTGATGCAATCCATCTTGATGTTTGGCAAACTTTTACATCTTTGCGGTGACAAAGAAACTTCTATGTCCCACCGCTTTACACTTTTTATAGGCAAATGCCTTCCTACAAGGTGAAGCCTGTTAACCCTTCACTAAGCATTGGGAACTACTGTGCCTCCATGAATTATGTGGTGCTTTGAAAAGTTGGAGTTATGGCTTTGCAACCCTTCCTTTGTGGATAACCATGGTCTATCCATCTTCAACTAGAGCTCTCCCCCTATTGTGTGCTTGAGATTCTTGATTTCTTCTATGCAAGCCATTGTATGATCTCCACTGTGCCTTTTATGATCGTTTGCTCACTCGTGGCGAAGCACCTTCCCTTCATTCTCCCCTCCCACCCTCCTTTTTTCATTTGCTCATGTTCGATGAATTCCTAGGGCATCAGACTCAACGGGTTCGGGGATCTACAGTAGCAAAATGTAATCTACTAGGTGATGGTTATTGACTACCTCCTGAATGGGCTGGGGGGAGACCTGTAGTTTTGAGATTGGCATTTGGTTATGATTGATGGTAAATTATCTGTAAAAGTGGTAACTTTTATGTTTAGGTTCTATTATTCAAGAGAATGGAATGATCCAAGGTCGAGGCAAAATGGTTGATGTGGAGAAGTATGTTTAAAAATCCCCTTAAAGCTCAAAAGATTTTATATAACTGTTGTGAGACCTATTATGTTGTATAAGACTGGGTATTGGATGGTGAGAAAAAGAGCACATGCAAAGAATGTGTACTAGAGATAAGAATGTTTAGATGGATGTGTAGATATTAAAAATTAACATATGTGTGGAGATTTAGGTATTGCTCCAATTGATGTTAAGAAGGATGGGTTTAGATGATTGGGAGACGTGCACCATCATCGAAATTCAACATCGATTGAAAGGTGCAATTAGATTCAAGTGGAGGATGACAAATAGACATGGGAAGTCATAAAATAAGGCAGACATGACCTTAGGTTTAATGCAAATTGGAATTTAGATAGATTAAAGTGGTGGGATAGGATTCATGTGGTTGACCTTGTGTGTGTGTGTGTGTGTGTGTGAGAGAGAGAGAGAGAGAGAGAGAGAGTTTGACTAGTCTAATACCACTAGCTGATCAGTCTCTCCTCCTTTTTGTATTAACTCAGGAGTACTGCAATCACAAAAAAACCCCTCATAGAGAGGTCAACCATAAAAGAAAGATAAAAGTACAATATAGTCCCTCAAAGTCTAAAAAAATGATAAAAGTCCAAACTGCCCTTTAACTGCTCACTTCTCTACACTCCCCCTCAAACTGAGCACAGATAAATACACATGCTCAGCTTGCACGAGGCTGAAGTAAACTGAGCTTCAGTCAAGGCTTTGGTGAAGAGGTATGCTACTGGTCTTGAGATTTCACATATGGCAGGCACAACTCTCCAGAGTCCAATCATTCTTTAATAAAATGACGATCAATTTCAATGTTTTTGGTCCAAACATGCTGCACTATATTGTTAGCATTATTGATCGTTGACTTATTATCACAGTAGAGTTTCATAGGTAGCTCTACTTGAACTCCTAGATCACTAAAAAGAAGTTTTAACTACAATGCAATAAGACCATGTGTCATTGCCCTATATTCTGCTTCAGCACTAGACTTGGCACACACAGTTTGTTTCTTCTCCAAGTGACTAGGTTTCCATCAAGTAGAGTGCAGTACTCAGTTGTTGACCTCCTGCCATCCTTAGAATTAGCTTACTCTGTATCAGCATATCCTTCAATTTCAGATGGTTTCTATTCTTGAAAAGAATACCTTTTCCTAGACAGGACTCGAAATATCTCATAATGCGTTCCACAACTTTCATATAAGATGACTGGGGAGCATGCATATACTGACTTATCACACCAACAGCATATAATAAGTCGAGCTTGCTAACCAATCATCGATACAAACTATTGTCTTCTTTAGTGAGTCTCTTACCATTTTGTTTTGTCAGACTATGACTGAATTCAAATGGAGTAGTTGCAGGTTTGCATCCTAATTTTCCTGCTTCAGCCATTAGAGCTAGAACAAATTTCCTCTGGAAAATATATATTCCTTCTTTTGATATGGCCACCTATATTTTTAGAACATATTTCAAATCTCCTAGGTCTTTGACTTTAAACTCAGCAGTTAGTCCATCATTTAAACTCTGGATTTTCTCTGTGTCACCTTTAGTAATGATCATCTCGTCAACATACACAAGTAGTATTGTTATATGAACATCCTTCCATTTGACAAATTGTGATCAACATTTGATGTTTGAATTCAAATCGAATCATAGCCTGACGTGGTCGAATAAACCAAGTCCTGGGTGACTATTTCAATCCATACAAAGCCTTCCTGAGTATGTAGACGTTTCTTTTTGTATCAACATTAGGAGGAGGTAGCATATAAACAACTTCTTGCAAATCACTATTTAAAAATGCATTCTTCACATTCATCTGACACAAAACCTAAGAATGTTGCACAACGAGACAAAAGTACTCTGATGGATTTAAGTTTTGCCATAGGAGCAAAGTCTCTTGATAGTCAATTCCATAACTCTGAGTGAATCTCTTGCACCAGACTGGTTTTATACCTCTATATTACCCCCTCTATATTGTACTTGATGGTGTAGACTAGGGCTGTCAATGAGCCAGGCAGGCCCGACGGGCCCGCGAGCCTGGCTCGATTTTTGGCTGAGCAGCCAACCCCTTTTCAGCTCGGCCAAAAGCTCGGCCCATGAAGGCCTGCGAGGCAAGCTCGGGCTTTTAGTTCGGCCGGCGGGCCGGCTCGGCCCAATCTTTTTTTTCTTAATTTTTTTATTTTGCTTAACGAGAAAATAAAAACTTTTATTTTACTTAATTAAAAAAAAATAAAAACTCTCTTATCAAACAAATTAACATTTAAAACTCTAATTAATTTAGTAAGATTATAGGTTTTCTTTTTTAATATATATTATTTTCATTAATTTGTCGGGTCGGACCAGGTCAGGCTGAAGTTAGGCCCGGCCTGTCCCAGCCCAACATAGCTTGGCCCAAGGACGGGCTCGGGCTTTAGAAGTGCTGAGTCGGGCCCGGGCCCGGGCCGGGCCTGGCCGGGCTGACCTAAGCCCGCCCCAGTCCGGCCCATTGACAGTCCTAGTGTAGACTCATTTGGATCCAACTAGAGTCTTGTTTCTAGACAGATCAATTAGCTCCCACGTTCCATTCTTGCTCAGTGCACTTAGCTTCTCTTCTATTGCTTGCTGCAAATTAGGATTCTTAATAGATTCAAAAAAGGAGTTAGGAATGAAAATAGAAGACATTGCAAACAAGAAGGTATGATAATAAGGAGAGATGCGAGAGTAATTCACAGATTTGGAAATGGGATATTTGGCACAACCACGAACTCCCTTACGAACAACAATAGATAGGTCCAGGTCACTCTCTGCAATTGAGTGATCAAGATCTAGGAGTGCAGCAACCTTTGAAGTTGGCTAATCAATAGCTGGTCTGTTTTGAAAATTTCCTTCCGTACGTGATCCAAGGCTTTTCAAAACCATGTTTACCATCTCAGCAAGAACATGAGACTGAACACCCTGCGTGGCAGAAGTAAAGGGCACGAAAAAAGGCAAGGGAGGCACAACAGGAGCAACAATAGTGTCAACATTAACAATGCCCTTCACCACTAAAGTCCCCCCTGAGGGTGAGTCCGAGAAGAATAGGAGAACTCAAACTCAAAGAAGGTGATGCCTTTACAAACAATATAGAAGGATCATAACAATGATTACCCTTTTGAGTAGTAGAGCAATTGAGGAAGATACCCCGAATAGCACGTAGGTCAAGCTTAGGACTGATAAATCTACGAGAATGAATAAAACAAAGACAACCGAAGACTCGTGGTAACAAAGACAACAAGGGTTTGTCTGGATAAATGATAGAGATGGGGGAATGATTTTGCAAGTTCTTAGAAGGCGCATCCAATTGATGAGGTAATTGGTAGCCAAGATAGCATTAGCCCCAAAAAGTTTGGGAAGATGACATTGGAACAAGAGTACCCTGGTTATCTCTAGGAGATGATGATTTTTATGCTCGGCAACACCAGTCTGTTGTGGAGAATAAGCATAAGAGGACTCATGGATGATTCCCTCATTTTGAAGAAAGGCATTAACTTGTGAGCTAAGTATTCTCGTGCATTGTCAGAGTGAATGACTTTAACAAGTTTGCCAAACTGAATTCTAACCATGTTGCAAAACAATTGAACAACATGGGAAACTTCATCTCGAGATTTCAATAGATAAAGTTAAGTACAATGCGAATAATCATCAATGAATGTGATAAAGTGTCGATAGCCATCCGATGATGAGAAAGGAGGACTCCCCATATCAGAATGTACAAGTTCAAAAGAAGAAGTGTTTTTATTCATGGAATAAGAAAAATGAGTTCTACAATGTTTTGCCAACTGATAGACTTGACACTGTAATGATTGGACATCGACTGACTGAAACAAAGAGGGAAACAAGACCTTTAGGGAAGGGAAAGAAAGGTGTCCTAAATAAGAGTGCCACAACTGAATCTCCTGTAGTCTCCTGTCTAAGCTGGGAGGTGCGAGCGACTGAACTGCACTCTTCTCATGTGGTTGAAAGACATAGAGACCATTTATTTCTTGGCCATCTACAAATGCTGAAAAAGACAATGATCAGAAAAAAAGGTTACTGAACAATATAATTGTTTAATAAGGTTACTGAAAGAAAGCAAATTAATGGAAAGGGATAGAACGTGAAGAGTGGAGGACATGGTTAGTTGATCGGAAAGGTGAATGGACCCTTTGCCAGCCACAGTAGTGCGGGTGTCATCAGCAATAGTAATCTTATCCTAGCCGGAGAGCACCGAATAAGAAGTAAATGATGTAGGAATACAAGTCATATGATCCATCGTACCCGTATCAATAACCCAGGCATGATTAGAGTCTAGTGGAGGCACTCATGGCTGCACCATCTATGCTTGAGAAGGAAGAAGATGGAGTGGAAATCTAAAGTTGTGAGAGAATTCGTTGGAGTGTAACAATATCAAAGGAGGAGAGTGTGACAGATCCAAGAGCAATAGGAGTAGAAGATCCTCTCTCGAGAAGCAGAGGTGATGGCACAACAGTCACATTACCCTTCAGCTGTTTTTCCTTTTTGGTTATGAACTTGTAGGGCTTCCTATTTGGAAACTTTTCCCAGCAAAAATCACAGTCATGATTTGTACAGTCACAGTGCTCGCACTTCTTTTCACCCCGTGGTTTGCCACTCCCAAGCCAAAGCTTGTTGATTGTGGTGGCAAGTGCAGAGTATTCAGTGACATCCAAAGTAGGAAGACTGGGCTCCTTGCTGCCTATAACCTAATTACGTTGTTCCTCACTCAGAACTTTGAAGTAAGCTTCTTCTGGAGAAAGAGCCAGGTCCATGTTAAGAATTTGTCCTCTGAGGATATCATACTCCAAATTCAGTCCGCTCAAGAATTTTACAATTTTATTATCTTCTTGGAGTGAATGATAGGTCTGCTGACCAGCAAAAGATGTTCACTTTGCAGTACGATAGATATCCAACTCGTTCCAAAGGGAAGTAAGGGCGCAGAAGTACTGTGTGACAGAGAGCAAGCCTTGCTTCAACTCGTGGATATTATGACTCAGCTGATAGAGACAAAATTGTTTTTCTTACGACCATAGAGACCAGCCAAGGTCTTCCACGTATCTGCAGCAATCGACTTGTGTAGAATAGTTGGTCAGATGCCAGGACTGACGGAGTTCAATAGCCAAGATGTCGCCATACAATAGTATCGCCTCCAGGTAGGGAAAAGAGGATGCAGAGGGTCTAGCATCTTCTGATCGCCAGTGAGAAAACGCAGTTTATTACACCCAGCGATGTAGAACTCAACAGCGACAACCCAAGAAGGATAGAATTGCTCCGTCAATTTTTCCGATGTTATCTATAATGTAGTCTGTCCAGTCGTGGACAATTGCACAGGTTGAACTATGGAAGATGACATCTCTGACACTGTAGACTGGTTATCCGCCATGGCTGAAGAGGGAAAAACTACTGCTGCCTTGAAAAATAACTGCCGGTGTCAACTGTCAGGAAGCAATGCAACCGCAGCGAAGCATCGATGAGGGGTAGCAGGAAGAGAGAGGGGGGTGGTCCAAGAATCAGACTTCACAAAGGCAGCAAAAGGAAAAGGGCTTCACTGCAATCCTGACGAGGTGAACATCAATTTGAGGATGCATCCATGGAGGCCAGCGAACAAATCTAATCCCCCCCTGCAAGGAAACCCTAGAAGGGTAGCAGGGGAGCAGAACCACAACAAAAACACTGACAAGGGAGGTCATTCCCTCGTGTTGGGCCGAAAGAACCCTAAGAAGGGTGCGGCCTACAGAATAGGGGTTTCCACTTGGATGTGACACCAGTGGCAGCAACAACTAGGGGATTCGATGGATGAGCCCCTCGATCAAGATCTCCCTGACCAGAACCGACCAGCAGCACCTTGAGAAGGCTGCGGCTTGTTCAGGAAGAGCCTCTGCGTGGTGCGGTGGAGGAGGAAGAAGAGGTCCGAGGCCGATTGCTCTGATACCATGTGAGAAAAGAGAGGGGAGAGATAAGTTCAGAGAGAGGGGGGCTGAAAAAGGGAGAGAAAGAGTTCGGCCGGTCCAGTACGACAGGTCGATCTGTCTTTCAACCTTTTTATATTAACTCAGGAGTAATGCAATTACAGAAACACCCCTCATAGAGAGGTTGACTGTAAAATAAAAAGAAAAATTACAATAGTCCCTAAAAGTCAAAATTTGATAAAAGTCCAAACTGCCCTTTAAGTGCTCACTTCTCAACAGACCCAAATAAATGGGAGAGGGCTCTAATGATGATGAGCCATGGATCCCTGACACAACCCCATATCCTACCCGATAAAACCAAAAAAATGGAAAAACAACAGAAATCAGGTGCTCAATGTAGCAAATCATGTCAGATCTGATCATAGAAAATTAATAATGCTCAAATCCAAGGTCTGTGATGACTTTCAAAAAAAATCTAAGGTCTGTGATTCCATGGGCCAGCTATCAAAAATGCCTTGGTAATGTGGTCAATAATGTTCTTTTCATTATTTAATATCAACTTCTGATGAGGTGTTTGACTCAATCTTACAGTCTTCCCACTCTTCCCTTTTGTTCATTTTTGCTTGTTATTAACAACAGAAAACTCTCATCTTCCATCTTTGCCAATATAACCTGAGTTCTAGTTGTGTGCTGGTTATTTCAAAATTGAGCAGTGCAGCTTTGTTGATGATCTCATCATACCGCCCATTAGAAGGAAGTCTTTCTCTTATCTGCACCAAGCAAACCTCGCTCATGTCTATGATTTGGTTGTCTTTCGATACAGAACTAATCGCTACCTCTGAAATACATCAGTGGGACGTCTCTCTCTCTCTCTCTCTCTCTCTCTCTCTCTCTACCTCCGAAATACATCAGGGTGACAGATGATTCCCTTGCATGATGGGTTCACATGAGAGTGATAGTTATCTGTGACAGCAAGAAGACATCTGAGGAGATGGATCAGGGATTGGAGCAGTCAAGAAGAATTTTTGTTGTTCAGACACCCCAGTAAAAACTAGGATCATCCACATATCCCATAGCTGACAACTTTTCACTTGGTCTTCAATGCAAAATCTATTTCCTGTTCTCTAATCACTTCCTGTGACCACATAGTCTAAATTTTACATGGAGAAACTGTTAATTCTGATGTTCATCAGAGAGATTGGCTTAAATAATTTTTATATATGGCTGTCCATTTTCCCTATGGCTGTCCGTTTTCCCTAAAATTTGCAATGAATAAAAGGCTCAAGGCATGTATCCCCTCATTTATCTCTGTAAGTTCAAGAAATTCATAATGTTTGCAGAGACTGCAGTATGAACCTGGAAGCTGGGGCACACAAGATGGACAACCTAGAGGTGTTGGAAGAACCAATTTAACCATAGATGACAAATCTTTACAAAGTTCTTTCTTAAAAGCTATTGATGAAGTTTAAAAGTAATATCATAATGTTTTGTGGCTGATCTTGCACGCTGCTGCAGCCAGAGAGTATGACACTGAGAGGATGATCAGCTTTATTTCTGATCAGATGGCAGAATGGTCAGCTGTTTCATAATGTTTTATAGCATCTATTTCACTTTGCCGGCAATGAGTATTCTATTATATTTCTGGTTTCACTGTTATGCTTTCTTAGTATGTTTTTATTTATTCCTCAGAAGACAAGTTCTTCAAAACTTTGCCATGTTGAGTGGTTGGATTTGTTACATGATTTTTAATTTTTTTTTCATCAGGTGATGGGAGGGTCAAGACGCCGCTGAGTCCTACAGTTTCTGCCACTGAGCAGCATCCTTTTGGTATGGGACATGGATTGGGTGGCAGCAGCATTCAGCTCATTGAGTCTTCCCTACACCCATCAGGTGTTAGTGTTTCACACAGCTATTCATCCGGTAGTTTAGGTCAGGTGCAGTTTGACAGTGTAGTGGGCTCATTTTGGACTCCTCGCCGGAGTCAGATGCAGTTACAGAGCCGCAGATCACAGTCTAGAGAAGATCTCATTTCTTCACTAGCAGACATTCACATGAAAGGCTAGTGTATGGAAGAATAGTGTGGTATGAGCACTTCATTTTTCTCAATTATGTCAATGATGAAGTACAATGTCGTTTATTTTCCCGATTATGTAAATGTAGTACAACATTTTGTCTAAGAGGAACATTGTATATCACACCCATTTACAACTGACTGATGTTGATAATCATACAAGGCAATAAATGATCCCTGCATCTATACTATAGTGCATAGCAGAACTTGATCAAAGTTTATATATGTTCAACCCTTATGGATGAATCAGGAATTCTGACGTCTTGTGCTTTTTTTAATCTTCCAGATGGTCGTAGTTTGTGTATCTTAGGTGCCTTTCTTCTAGCAGGTGAAAGCTGCCAGCCTCCAGATGAAGCACTCCACGTTTCAGCGTTCTTCATCCTGCAATTTTTGGTTGACCTCAGGTGCGCCGGTGCCCAATTTTGTGCTAACATGATGAAGCTATAGTTTGAATGTCTCTCCATTCAGATTGTTATTTGCAAGTGAAATTCTTTATTGCTACTGGACAGTATCTAATATTTTTTGGGGCTGTATTTAGCCAGCTAACAGAATTCAGCCATATAACAAGCTTTAAATTGTGATCGATGGTTTTCTGATCCATAATAGTAAGGATATTTCAGATTTTGTTCCAATTCCTGTTATCGTCATCAAATTCCTCAGAAACTCTGTTTGAAGGTGTCCTTCGTTTCAGTGACAAGTTTTGATACTTTCTTCGGCTGTTATTACTGTTATGGAGACATAAGAAAGTCCTTTTAATGGGTAAATGCCGTGTGAAAAGTTTAGAACGTCTCCTCTGCTTAAACTTTTGCAATTATTTTTAGTGGTAGACCATGGATACCGAAAAAAATGAGTACCCCTGAATCCAAAATCTTCTAACCAATGGACAGATCAATGGGTCTCTCAGCATGGCGCGAGCACAAGAAACAAAACACCATCAAGCATTCTTTTATGAACAATGTGAGCTCGATCTCACCTGTTGTATTATCCCGAGATGCATTCGATTTCATTAGTAAACTTCACTTATCATATTACGCTATAATTTATTTCCAAATGGTATACCATCCACAATATGGGTCAGGGTTTAACAAATTGAGATGGGACGGCCTGAACCGGTCGTCCCGTCCCAACTACAGATCGGGATGATTGGTCTGTGAGATGTAATCGGGATGTTTTATATATTATTTAAAAATTTTTATAACAGATACGTTTTGTAGGTCGGTTGGTTGAGGATCTCACGTTTGAATGTGAGATCTCCGGTTTAAAATGCACGGTTGATACGTTTTTTTGTTGATTTTTATAAAGTTATTTTTAATAAAAAATATTTAAAATAATGACAGGTGGGATTGGAACCGGAGGCTTCCGTTAGAGATATAAATATTTTTGAGTTATATTATTTTATAATATATATATAATATAATTTGTTTTATCTCGATATGTAACAGTACTGACCCATCTCGTCTCGTCTCAGTGAAAAATTGAGACGGACGAGACGAACAATCCGTCAAACCCTGATATGGGCAACTTGCCACCGTTGGTCTCTTCTTAAAAGGGGCTATATGATCGGATACCGGCATTTGCACCATTCAGCCTTACAACATTTATGATATATAATTCCACTAGCAAAATGGCCCCCCGCCAACCTAGAAAAACTAGAATAGAAGTTTCTTCCGTCCAACTAGGATTGGATTAAGTGATCGAGCTGGTGTCGACTCATTAGGAGAGTTACTTTCTCAAGATGATAATAGAGAAGTTTTGTTCTCGAGATGGTGATCACCCAATCCGATCAACCCCAAATGGTTAGTTCCCATTTTCCTCCTCTTTTGTGCAAAAATTGAATGTATCATCATAATGTACAGTGGGCACTACCTTTGGTCTTCTTTGAATATGAATCTAATATGGGCTCGTATGTACCTTGTTTCTGGGGGATGGAGGAAGACTTCTTGTCGAAATTTTTTCCAACTTGAATCAATTACGTTTTAATGATTTGATCTAACGTCTGTATCTTAAGTTGTCCAACCATGTTATGGATGCAATTTAAATGTGAACAGCTGTAGATATATGTGGCGATTAATAGACAACTCCAAAGGCTAGAGGTTCTTCTTTCACTATCATCGGAAGGAGACTCAATTAAACGACCAAGATGAATCATTATCTCAGTTTTCAAAATTATTTATTGGATCTAATCCAGTGATTCCATTTCGACTACTTGCTCCAATATAAAGCAAAAGGCTTATCGCAATCAAAGGGTATTATTCCCCGAGAATGGAAGGCCATGCATTTGCAAGAAGTGACTCTTCTCCATAATCAGAAGTAGGTATGCAAAGGGTAGAAGCAAATCTGAAATACTCTGCTGTCAGGTACTGGCAAGGATGCGAATATAGGATTTAAGATAGGGATACTAACTTAGCCCTCTTCATGATAATCTAGTCCAATTATTTGATAAGACATTTCTTTCTAATTAAAAATATGATAGTAATTAATAAAATATGTGATTTATTTTAACCATTCATAAAATGTAAATCAATAATTCACATGAGGAAGCAACATGCCTCGAGTATAGTCTGATTGGTTTTTAATTGACCAAGTATTTACAACTCTAGTAGAGACTATGTTGGTAACCTTCTCTCCAATTAAGTTATATTCTTTCATATGAGCAACGTTATATTTTTGCCATCTAGTTTGTCACTTTAATCTCGGCCATTCAATCTTAAGATAGGACGGCTAAGATGAGATTGATTGCAAACTTAAATTTGGTGCTCTTGGAGCGCTGAATTTAAGTTCAAATTTTCTTGCGGTCTAATTTTCAAATTAGACAAAGAGAACAATGTGGACGACATCGCGCCTTCCTCTGGGGGCGCTCAGCCTCGGGATCGGCCACCTTTTCCAAGCTTTGTTCGCCCTCCAGATGTAGGCGCCGCTATTCTCGTCGTTGCAAAACCACGACAACGACGCATCAAACTGGCCATCTCGCTGTGCTCCATCGTGCCCGTCGTCGTCTCCACAAAAGAGTCTTCAGATTGCCTTGTCTCCTCTGCTACGACTTCTCCGGGGTCGCGGCTTCCTCTGGGGCGCTTGACATAGTTGTCAAGACGATCAAGATGAGTTTAAGATTCTCGAGTGTCTAAACGCTTAGGCGTCTACCTAAGAGACGTTTAGGCGTTAAATTCATAAAAAAATCATCATTAATATATACGTAATTTTATATATATAAATTAATCATGATTATTACAAATATAAAAAATAATATTAATATGAACATAGAAATATAAATTAATAGAAATGATATTGTAATAAAATATCAAAATTTATCTTGAGATAAAATTAACAATAAGAATCAGACTTCAAGAATGAATAAAATACCAACATGATGTTTGCCAATTTCTTTAAAAAATATGCAAATCATACTCGAAACAACGTACATCTCCATTATCACGTACAATCAATAATAAAGTAAACAAACGCATAACTAGGGAAGTACCGTAGATGACCACTGTAAAAAAATAAGACATATAAAATTTAAATTTAAATTTAAAATATTTTATTAACAAATTAGTTGTAACGACCCGAGAATCCGATTACCGGGAAGACCCGATAACCCGAGACTCGTACCACCACCCACGAGTCCGAAGACTCGGAAGGGTTAAAAGGATGGTGTGGAGACTACACAAGTATCACAAATAATTACAGAAATTAAACAATTTATATAATGAACCAGGAAATAAATTAACGTTTTACACGATACATGGTTCACAAGATATAACAAAATAAACAACAGTAGTCCACAACTAATACAGAGACAAGAAAGAAAAGTACAGCTACACGGGACATACCCCGGCTTTGACCACTGGCACTAACGCTCGGCACCTGAACCACGCTGAGCCTCAATCGCGCTCCTCTGAGGCCGCGTCTCGCCTGAAATACGGTGAAAACACGCAGGGAATGAGTCTCAGAACAAGACTCAGTAGGGATCACTCGAACTCTACCTCGCGAAACGGGAAACTACTACGCTAGCGGTTAAGCGAGTACCTCAGAAGTAACAGCTCTGCAACTACAACATCGGTCTTGCGGCGCGAAAATTGACGCACGCGCCACGGTGAAACAGCCGGAGCTCAACGGTCAACCCGACCAAAACCCGAAGGTCGAAGTCACAAGACTGACAGTCTATCACTCCCGACTTGACAGGAGTACCTCCCACTAGAAGCACAGTCGGTAGCGTCCCCTAACGACTTACACCACACCGCAGGTGAACTGCCTGACGTGGTAGCGCCTACCAGAGGCACGGACACCGAACAAGTAACCACAAAGCAGGTGACTAGTTGGGGTCACGCTCGTCAGCGTGGGTCCAACCGCCCCCAACCACGTGTGCACACACAGACCATGCGTCCTAGGTTTGGCCTCTAACTGGTTTTCCCCTTGAGCCGGACTCTGGCTACAGACGAGGGGCCCGACGGAAACCAGTCTAAAAACCGTCCTCAGGGTAGCCTCTCCACCACTCTTCTGGTGGGTCCACACGCGTGCAGGAAGGCTACGACTAGTGGAGGGTCACTGAAGGAGTAGACTCTCAAGTCAACGGAAAATAACGTCCGCATCCGACGACGTACGAGGACCATCCCACGTATCAGCACCGTCGCACGGTGACCACAATCGGAGAAGAAACGAGACTCACCCGGTGCAGTCCTGAACCTGGCGGTCCAACACTGGTGCGCCACAGGCTCTGATGGTCTATCACTGGGCCGTCACAGCCGTCTCACGGTCCAACACAGGAGCGTCACACGTTCGGTGCAAAAATGACCGTGACGCGCCTACCCTGGTGCGTCCCAGGCCCTGACCCACTCAGCCCGGTGCGTCACAAGACGCGAGGAAACTAACTGTGACGCGTGCCACTCGGTGCGTCACAGTCTGTAACGGACCATCTCTGGTGCGTCACAGGGTGGGAACGCGTCAGCTCTAACGCACCCACACAGTGGCGTTACAAGGCTGTGACGCGCCACCCTGGGTGCGTCACAGGCCTTGACCCCCCAACGGTCAAAAACCAACGGTCGGATGCCAACGGTCGGATCGTCACCTGACGGTCCTACCTAGGCGCGTCACAACGCCCTGGCGGTCTATCATGGGGCCGTTACACCTACGGACCACTCAGTTGGCCAAAACAGAACTATGACGCACCCACCCTGGGGCGTCACAAGATGTGACGGTCACTCGAAGGACTGTCACACCGACCCTGACGGTGAAACGGCGTGAAACGCCCAAAAACATCAACCACGCCCCCATGTCTCCATAGGAGAGGGGGAAGCCCCCTGGGGACCCCTAGCATGCTTCTAAGCCATCAAAACGCCGAATCACGGCCTATAAACATAGATCGGGCGAGCTCTCCCCAAATCATAGAAAACCCCAACCCGGCATGAAAACCTGTCTCTCGGCCTCCCCTCGGCCTACAAATCACGGGAAAGGAATGCAAGAGGCTAGAGAACGTCACCCTACCTCGATCTCGCCTCGAGACGCGCCGGATCGTTCACGAATCACAAAGAAAGCTTTTAGAACCCTCGTTCCTTCACGATTCCCCACAAACTTTACGCCGCCACGATCGCCTCGCCGTCGCCCACGTCGTCACGCCGTCGCCCCGCGCCGTCTGCAGCCGGAGGGGACGCCGCCGCGGTCGAATGGGAGAGAGAGGGGGGCGGTTCTCACGGTGGGGGAGGAAGAAGAAAGAGGAAGAAGAAGAAGAGAAAGAAAAAGGGAAAATAGGGGGGTATTTATAGAAAATCTGAAAAATCAGGAAAATATCAAAAAATTAAAAATTATATTTCCGCGATCCTCGGAACGCACCGATCGTAACGGTACCACTCTCGCCCAGGTGAACGACCCGGTTCACCCGCAACGAGAGTCCGAAGGATTTGCCGGAACCCGTATCGGAAATCAAAAAATACGCGTGAAAAAATGCGGACGCACTCCGAGCCTCCGAAACAACTCCGAATCACGCTGATCCGAACATGAAAGATGTCCAAAATGAAATTTTGAACATAACAGAGCTAAACACTCCTAGAAAGCAGATTCGAGACCCAAAAAGAAGGATCTGAAAGGTCCAGGACATTACATCCCTCCCCCCTTAAAGAAATTTCATTCTCGAAATTTAAGAACAAAACTCAGGGGAAGAAGAGGGGACTCACTCGATCAAGTAAGGGAACTGCTGACGCATCTCGTCCTCACGCTCCCAAGAAGCCTCACCACCAGAGTGCCACTGCCACACCACCTTAACCAAGGGGGATGACCTTGTTCCGCAGGCGCTGCTCTCGCCTATCCTCAACGCGGATGGGAAACTCTGGGAGAGAAAGATCCGAAGTCACCTCGGGCGAAACAGAATCCTCAAGCACATGAGAGTCATCGGGCATATACTTTTGCAACATCGAGACGTGGAACACGTCATGCACCGATGCCAACTCAGGAGGTAACTGCAGCCGATAGGCTACCTCACCAATGCGCTCCACAATAAGGAAAGGATCGACATAGCGGAGACTCAGCTTCCCACGCCGTCTAAAATGCATCACCCCCTTCATCGGAGAAACTCTCAAGAACACATGATCGCCAACGACGAAAGTAAGAGGCTGCCTCCTCCGGTCAGCATAGCTCTTCTGCCGACTCTGGGCCGCCAACATGTTCTGACGAACCAGGTGCACGACATTCACACACTGCTGCACCAATTCCGGTTCCGTCAAAACACGCTCACCAACCTCGAACCAATCGAGTGGAGTTCGACACGGACGCCCGTACAACTCCTCATAAGGAGCCATGCTGATGCTCGAATGATAGCTGTTGTTGTAGGCAAACTTCACCAACGGTAGGTGGTGAAACCAACTCCCTTGCCATTCCAGGCAGTAGGATCTCAGCATATCCTCCAATGTCTGAATGGTCCTCTCTGATTGACCATCTGACTGAGGATGGTACGCCGAGCTAAATGCTAACTCCGTGCCAAGAGCTCGCTGGAAACTCCTCCAGAATCCAGAAGTGAAACGCGGATCTCGATCCGACACAATGGAAATGGGAATCCCATGCAACGGAACGATCCGCTCCACATAAAGACAAGCCAACTTGGTCACGCTCCAGCTGACTTTGACCGGCAACAACCGAGCCACTTTCGTCAGTCGATCCACCAGCAACCAGATACTGTCCTGCCTACTCGGAGTCCTCGGCAATCCCACCATAAAATCCGTGGTCACGTGGTCCCATTTCCACGCGGGAACATCCAAGGGTTGGAGAGTGCCTCCCGGTCGCTGATGCTTCGCCTGCACCTACTGACAGGTCAGGCACTTGGCCACGAACTCGGCCACATCTCTCTTCATGCCAAGCCACCAGAACTGTCTCCGTAAGTTCCGATACATCTTCGTCGCACCCGGGTGTACGGTGTACTTGCTCCCATGAGCCTTGCGCAACACCACACGACGAACTTGATCCCCGGCGGGGACATACAGCCTACCACGAAATCTCACAGCACCGTCCTCGTCGAGCTCCACCTCAGCCATAGCCAAATTCTGGGGCAACTTAGGGTCTGCATGCTGAGCCTTTGTCACCTGATGGCGGATAGCAGGGGTGACAGTCAAACTCGCAAGCACCGCTAACCCTGGCTCTCGGGGAATCTTGAGCCTGAATGACACTTCGGGCACTTGTTCCCATAGCCTCCACTTCCTCAACATCAAGGCACTGACCGCGACCTTCCGACTCAAAGCATCGGCGATGACATTCATCATGCCCGGCTGATAAGACAGGGTGAAGTCATAATCCTTCATATACTCCATCCAACGCCTCTGCCTGAGGTTAAGGTCCCTCTGCGTGAACACATACCTCAAACTCTGATGGTCAGTGAACACCTCGAACTTCTCACCGTACAGATAATGCCTCCAGATCTTCAGCGCGAAGATCACAGCCGCCAACTCCCGGTCATGGGTAGGGTAGTTCTCCTCGTGGGGCTTCAGCTACCGAGATGCATACGCCACCACTTTACCATGCTGCATCAACACAGCACCCAGTCCGACCCCGGAAGCATCTGTACAGACCACAAAACCACCCGATCCAGAAGGCAAAACTAACACCGGAGCCGAGGTGAGCAATCTCTTTAGTTCCCTGAAACTCTGCTCACACTTATCAGTCCAGACGAAAGGTACATCCTTCCGCGTGAGTCTGGTCATCGGGGACGCAATGCGAGAAAAATCCTGGATAAACCTTCGATAATATCCCGCAAGCCCTAAGAAACTCCGGATCTCCGTCACAGACCTCGGCCACTGCATCACTGCCTCGACCTTGGCGGGATCCAAGAAAATACCATCACCAGAAATCACGTGCCCCAAAAAGTGCACCTCACGAAGTCAGAACTCGCACTTACTGAGCTCCGCATACAACTGGTGATCTCGCAACGTCTGCAGCACCACACCCAAATGGTAAGCGTGCTCCTCGACAGACCGCGAATAGATAAGGATGTCATCCACAAATACGATCACGAACTGGTCCAAGTAGGGACGGAACACCATCTGCATCAAGTCCATGAAAGCTGCGGGGGCATTGGTGAGCCCGAACGGCATCACCAAGAACTCATAATGCCCGTACCTCGTACTGAACGCAGTCTTCTCCACATCGGACTCGCGAATCCTCAGCTGATAGTAATCGAACCGCAAATCAATCCGCGAGAACACTCGAGCAGACTGAAGCTGGTCGAACAAGTCATCAATCTGCGGCAACGGATACTTGTTCTTGATGGTCACTTCATTCAGCTGCCGGTAGTCAATGCACAACCTCAGATTACCATCCTTCTTCTTCACGAACAACACGGGCGCTACCCCAAGGGGAAAAGCTAGGACGAATGTACCCCTTGGCCAGCAACTCCTGCAACTGTGCCCTCAACTCCCTCAACTCAGCGGGGGCCATACGGTAGGGAGCCTTCGCCAGAGGTCCCGTACCAGGCACAACCTCGATAATGAAATCGATCTCCTACTGGGGAGACAATCCAGGCAAATCCTCGGGAAAAATATTAGGAAACTCGCACACCACCGGGATGTCCTCGACATCCGGACACGGCTGGTCTACCAAGACCACAGAGGCGAGAAAATCCTGACAACCGGAATCAAGCAAACAACGGGCTCGAATCGCAGAAATGAGGAAACGAGGAGAGGTGGAACGGATACCTTGGAAGTAGAAGGTCCGCCTGCTAGGATGCTGAAAGTAAACCCTCTTTATTCCACAATCCACCACCGCTCCATGAGCCTCGAGCCAATCCATGTCCAAAATCACATCATAATCCCGAAGCTGTAACGCATACAAACTGCCTGGCATACTCCGCCCCTTGATCCAAATCGGAACCTTCTCGAAACAATACGGAGTGATCATGAAGTCACCGGACGGTAACTCCACCATCAGATCACAAGACATATGGGATACCGGGTCCTCAACACTCAGCGTAAAATCCTCCGAAATAAACGAATGGGATGCGCCAGAATCAAACAAAACTCGCGCCGCGCAACCCAAAATCATAACAGTACCTTCCACAAGCTGCGACGACTCTGCCTCTACCCTGGTCATGTGAGTAATCTGGCCTCGAGCTCTCTGCCTGCCCACACTCGCTGACCGTGGTAGCGGCAGAAACTGACCCTGCTGCTAAAATTGCTGTTGTGGGTACTGTTGCTGCTGTTGAGGAAACTGGGGTCACTGACGCGGCCGTTGCGGATAGTCACGTGCCATGTGTCCTGGCTGATCACACCTGAAACAGATCACCAGCACTGTACACTGCCTGCCTAGATGCGACTCGCCACACCGGGGACACCCCGAACGTGATCCACCGACTGACCCCTGCCACTGCAAAGGTGCCAGATGCTGAACACTGCCTGAAGAAGCCTGCTGCTCACGACCCTCCTTCTTCTTCTTCCGGAAACTCTTCCCGAAGAACCTCTTCATCTTGGCGCCGAAAGATGCAGATCCTGCTGCTGATGCCGTTGGAGTCGAGGCTCTCGAACTACCAGTAGGAAGCTGGAACGTGCTCTGTTGCTGGGTAGTCATCTGTTGGCTACGGCCTGACAAGGATTGCCCCTGGCTAATCGGTCCCCGAGTCCTCTGCATATCCATCTCCAAGGACGCCGCAACACGAGAAGCCGTCTCCAAATCAGTGGCATCGTTCGCGATCAAATGGTCCCTCAGCTCCTGCCTCAAACCCTGTATGAACTGTGCGGTCTTCACCCTCTCATGCTCCATGATATGAGGTGCATAACGACCCAGCTCAACAAATCGGGCCCTATACTGCAACACGGACATGTCGTCCTGGACCAGCTCCAAAAACTCACGCATCCTCTGCGTAGCAATATTGATGGGTTCTGTGCGTCCCCTTGTTGTCTTTGACAATGGTTTTGATGATTCTAATATATTGTGTGTTTTATGCTTAATGGCATTTCGATGACAAACAAACTAACACGATGATCTTTTGCTTTGCAGGATTGGAATCAAATGATGAATATCATTTTGGGAGTCAAATGGCTAATGGACAAGCTTCTTACTATCCATAACTGATTTCTGTTTTACATGCCTCTCATGGATATTGATGTATTTCGGATTGAATTGTGTCTTTCAACTTGACATTTTTGATGACCTTCAATTGATGAATGGTTGTCCATGTTCTTGGTTTGAAAAGAATGTCAAAATATAAACATCTGTGTGCAGGTTCCATTTTGCTCTCTAAGTCTTGGAGACATGGAAAAATAGATTTAGTGAACTCTTGGAACACAACTCATTTGAAGTTTGGAGGAAAACCAACTCTTGGTGGATTTCAACTCCAAGTCAAACAAACATTGCCATTCCACTCTAACGGAGTCGACATCACAAATCTTGAAGTCGGCTTCAACTTGAACTTTGGTCATCCTACAAGGGGGGCTTCTTGGGCACCCTCTCACTTGTGTTCAAACTTCTTGAAATGGGTCCTTTTTTCAAGTGATCATGAGAGTTTTGACTTGTGTTGACTTGATCTAGGCTATACATGATTTTTCGTGTGGATGACTCGGTTATGTCAAGTTTCTTTGAAGAAACCATGTTTTAAGTCTCATGGATGACTCTTATGCAAAACTTGCTCTCATTGTGAATATACTGTATTTAATGCTTACATTTGTTGAATGAGGTCTAAAAATGCTAACATCTTGTTTTCAATGCATATTCATTTATTTTACATGTTGAATGAGGAGGAATGATTGTTGGTTGGACACAAATTGATTTCATTCGGGTTTAGAATGAATTCTCTTGCAAATTCATCATGATGTTTTAGTTATATGCAAAATAGTTTATTTAACTTGCTTTTGATCATTTAATTTCATGTTGAATAGTTGAATTCATTGGGTTGCATGTTTAGAACTTTATATGACCTTTTGGAATCACTTTTTGATGTTTGGAGTTGATTGGGTCGACCCCCCACACTGGATGGGTCGTCCCCTGGGCAAAACAGGGAGCTTTTAGCTCCTGGTCAGAGATGGGTCGACCCCCCTGCACAGATGGGTCGACCCATGTTAAACAGAAGCTTAAAACTACTTCTGGCAGCAAGTGGGACGTCCCACTTGCCTAGATGGGACGTCCCATCTACGGTTCGCAGCAACGCGTGGGTTTTCCGTAAATTGCCGAAACCCATCCAAATGACCTCCGATTGGGCTGAAATTTTACACTAATACCCTTGAGTTACTAATGAACATATTAGGGTGGTTTTGCTAGGGTTTTGCAAGGGTATTGTGATCTTTTGCACAACTCATCCCTCTTGTATATATAACATACGAATTTGGGGTTTTAACCATCTCCTTTGGCTAACCTTGTTCTATTTGTTGTAGGAGAGAAAGAAGAGAGCTCAAGGAAGCTTCAACGCTAGATTCGATCTACATCCCTCAACATTTGGAGCTCGTGGAAGAAGAAGAAAAGGAGCGGATCATCAAGGGGATCAAGAGGACACTCTCAACGTCATCATCCGGCTACCCTCCGACCCGTGGCATAGAGAAGACATTCTATAGCCCTTGTTCTTCGATAGGAATTTCTTTCTACATCCTTTTTGTGCTTAATGGAGTCAATCTCTTTAGGTTTCTAAAGTTATATTGATCATATCCTTCGTTTCTAAACATCATGTCTGTGAGTGTGTGAACCGTCGGTGAACGGTTGTGGAGTTATTGTGCCGCGGGCATTGCGGCTTGTGTGTGTGTGATTGTTCGTCCCTTGTGGATCGTGTACGGAGTTGCGTCTCAGTGTGTGCTTATTGTCCGGGGTCTGTTCCCCGTCGTGTGTGTGTGTGGATATTGCTACAGAAGTAGCGTGTGTGTGTGTGGTTGGGGTTTATCCCCGGGTGCTACGAAAGTAGCGTGTAGTGAATCCTCACCCGATTGGGTGAGGGGTGGACGTAGGGTGCCCGTCGTGGTCCCGAACCACCTTAAAAATCTGTGTCTTGTGGTTTTGCCTGTGTGTTTGCCATTTCTTCTATCTCCCTTCATAGGTTCAATACATAGGTTTTTATCTCACTACGCTATCACACATTGCTACCTCCGTTATTTGTATTTGAGCTTAATCTCCTTGTTAATCACTGTTTAATCTTTGTTAAACTTGAACTCTCTAAATTGTTGCATTGTCAATTCGAGTGAGATCGGAAAGCGTGAGAGAACTCTTTAATCTCACTCCTGTTTAAGAAATCAACGTTGCAATTTTAAACTCCGCTGTGGTTGTCAAGGAAAGTTTTTTAAAAATCCGCCATCTCGGCAAGGGGACAATTCAACCCCCCTTCTTGTCCGCCATCTCTATCTGGGCAATATACTCTGGACAGTAAGCACGCTCGAAAGTGCTAACAAAGTCACTCCACGCAATCTGCTCAAGCGGACGAGACTGAAAGGACGTCTTCCACTCGGAAGACCACCACGCCCGAGCCGTGCCCTGCAACTGGTTATAGGCCAACATCACCCTGTCCTCCGTAGTACACCGCGTGGAACTGAACACTCGCTCCATCTCGTCGAGCCAACTCCGAGCCAAATTAGGGTCTGGCTGACCACCGTAGTAAGGTGGATGGAACTGCATGAAATCCCTCACTGCTCGGTCTGGCCCACCCCTGGTCGACGAGCCCTCACCAGCCTCTCCGCCGAACTGCTGCGACATAAGCTGGTACATGCCACGGAAGAAATCCTCGGCCCCCAGGAGCCTCGCAGCATCCGCTGCCTCGGTGGCCGCTGGTGGCACTCTACTCTGCTCCTCCTGCTCCTGCTGAACCTCCTACTGGAACTCCTGAACCTCAGCCGACTGCCCCTGCTGAGAGCGAGTCCCCCGCCTCAGCGCCATACTCGCTCCTAAAGCAAAAGACAGAAAACACAGAAACGGCAAGGTCAATAAAAACACACGGTGCCCGATGCCAGCGTCAATTGTACATCATCGTTGTGGACTAGTGGACCACTACAATTACTTATGATTCTCGTATCATTCTACAACCGTGCTCTGATACCAGCTGTAACGACCCGAGAATCCGATTACCGGGAAGGCCCGATAACCCGAGACTCGTACCGCCACCCACGAGTCCGAAGACTCGGAAGGGTTAAAAGGATGGTGTGGAGACTACACAAGTATCATAAATAATTATAGAAATTAAACAATTTATATAATTAAGCAGGAAATAAATTAACGTTTTACACGATACATGGTCCACAAGATATAACAAAATAAACAACAATAGTCCACAACTACTACAGAGACAAGAAAGAAAAGTACAGCTACACGGGGCATACCCCGGCTCTGACCTCTGGCATTAACGCTGGGCACCTGAACCACGCTCAGCCTCAATCGCGCTCCTCTGAGGCCGCGCCTCGCCTGAAACACGGTGAAAACACGCATGGAATGAGTCTCAGAACAAGACTCAGTAGGGATCACTCGAACCCTACCTCGCGAAACGGGAAACCACTACGCTAGAGGTTAAGCGAGTACCTTAGAAGTAATAGCCCTGTAACTACAACACCGGTCTTGCGGCGCGAAAATCGACGCACGCGCCACGGCGAAACAACCGGAGCTCAACGGTCAACCCGACCAAAACCCGAAGGTCGAAGTCACAAGACTGACAGTCTGTCACTCCCGACTCGACAGGAGTATCTCCCACTAGAAGCACAGTCGGTAGCGTCCCCTGACGACTTACACCGCACCGCAGGTGAACTGCCTGACGTGGTAGCGCCTACCAGAGGCACGGACACCGAACAAGTAACCACAAAGCAAGTGACTAGCTGGGGTCACGCTCGTCAGCGTGGGTCCAACCGCCCCCAACCACGTGTGCACATAGAGACCATGCGTCCTAGGTCTGGCCTCTAACTGGTTTTCCCCTTCAGCCGGACTCTGGCTACAGACGAGGGGCCCGACGGAAACCACTCTAAAAACCGTCCTCAGGGTAGCCTCTCCACCACTCCCTGGTGGGTCCACACGCGTGCAGGAAGGCTACGACTAGTGGAGGGTCACTGAAAGAGTAGACTCTCAAGTCAACGGAAAATAACGTCCGCATCCGACGACGTACGGGGACCATCCCACGTACCAGCACCGTCGCACGGTGACCACAATCGGAGAAGAAACGGGACTACGAACCACCCGGTGTAGTCCTGAGCCTGGCGGTCCAACACGGGTGCGCCACAGGCTCTGACGGTCTATCACTGGGCCGTCACAGCCGTCTGACGGTCTAACACAGGAGCGTCACACGTTTGGTGCAAAAACGACCGTGACGCGCCTACCCTGGTGCGTCACAGGCCCTGACGCACTCAGCCCGGCGCGTAAACTAACTGTGACGCGTGCCACTCGATGCGTCACAGTCTGTAACGGACCATCTCTGGTGCGTCACAGGGTGGGAACGTGTAACGACCCGAGAATCCGATTACCGGGAAGGCCCGATAACCTGAGACTCGAACCGCCGCCCACGAGCCGGGAGGGCTCGGAAGGGCTAAAAGGAGTGTGGAGGCACAAAGAAATAGGAAATAAAGCAGGATAATTCAACAATTAACAGAAATAAATAAACAACTACAGCTACAACAGAGTCCAGTCCAACAGAAAGTACAGTCTAAAGCAGTACAAACGTACCACATGCCAAGTGAGCACTCGGCCCGGCGAGCTGGCAACTGAGAACCTCCGCACCGCGCCCTCGAACCTCGAGGAAGAAGAACCGCCACACCTGAAAAGCAGGGAATGAGTCTCCAAAACAGAGACTCAGCAGGGATCCCGTGGAACCCCAACCGGAAACGACGGCGGTAGCGGAGAGGAAGGCTACAAGAGCAACTGCAACAGTAGGAACAGTAAACCCGGTGGCCGGTCGAAACCCGGCACTACAACTACTCCTACTATACCGGAAACACACCCCGAACTCACGGTCGGGGGCTACCGAACTACCTTGTACCGCTTACCGAAGCAAAATCCCACGACAACCACGCGGTAGAGGCCTGTCTCCCGGACACAGCCGACCTGGACATGCTGTCCAAGGTGCAACCCTGACCATCCGGTCACCGGTACCGCACAACAAGATGCCACCTCGGTAAAGCCACTAGCACTAGTCTCACGGCGCGAGAACCGACACACGCGCCACGGCGAAACAACTGAAACTCAACGGCAAAACCCGAAGGTCAAAGTCACGAAAACTGACAGTCTGTCACTCCCGACTCGACAGGAGTACCTCCCACTAGAAGCACAGCCGGTAGCGTCCACTGACGTCTTACACCGCGCCACAAGTGAACTGCCTGACGTGGTAGCGCCTACCAAAGGCACGAACACCGCACAAGTAACCACAAACAAGTGACTAGCTGGGGTCACGCCCGTCGACGTGGGTCCAACCGCCCCCAACCACGTGTGCACACACAGACCGCGCGTCCCTGGTCTGGCCCTCTGACTGGTTTTTCCCCTCAGCCGGACTCTGGCTGCAAGACGTGGGGCCTAACAGAAACCGGTCCACAAACTGTCTCTAAGGGTGGGTGTCCGTACACCACTCCCTGGTGCGACCAGCACCGCGTACTGGTGGGCTACGACTAGTGGAGGGTCACAGAAGGAGTAGACTCTCAAGTCAACGGAAAACGACGTCCGCATCCGATGACGTACGGGGACCGTCCCACGTACCAGCACCGTCGCACGGTGGCCATAGTCAGAAAAGAAACGGGACTCACCGTCCACGGGCCGTACACTCGGCCACGCAGAAACACGGAAACACAGTTCCCAAGGCAGCCCACAGGGCGCCATACCAAATCCCACACTCAGGGAAAGGCGGGAACCCTCCAGCTCCAGGCTAGGCAACTGGACTCGCAGTCCAAGGCCACACACATGGCCCACGCGGGAAGCACAGAAGCATGATTCCCAGGGCAACGCACAAGCCGCCACGCCGATAACTGGACTCGCAGTCCAAGGTCAAACACATGACCCACTCGGGAATCATCTTACGGGAAAACTCACGGCATGCGGGGGAAACCCCACCGCACACACATCGACACACGGTGACTCGGTCTAGCATAACACGACAGCCTGACACACGAGAAGTCACCCGGACTCTCAAACTCACGGGCACGCTAAATGAGGTAGCACGGTTCTCCCGACACCCTCAAAACAAGGATGCAAAAACCCATGGGTGTCTGGCACACTCACGAGATCGCGAGTCGACCACTGGGTTACCACCGGGTCGATCAGAGGTCCACACATCGCGAAACGATCGCGAAAAGCACGAAAACTCACCTCGGCGCAACCTAGGGCCTGACGGTCTATCCCTAGACTGTCACAGAATGTAAAGGTCTAGGTCTTGACCGTCACAGCCCTCTAACGCTCCAACGCTGGGGCGTTACACACAAGAAGCAAAGCTGGCCGTGATGCGCCCACCCCGGGGCGTCACGGCCTCTAACGGATCCGGCCAGGCGCGTTAGAGACAGGTTGTGATGCGCACCCCTCGGGGCGTCACAACCCCTAACGGCCCTGGCCAGGCACGTTAGAAGAGGGGAGACGTCCACTCTGACGCACCCGAGCAGGCGCGTCACGGCACTCTGACGGACCCTGGTGCGTCAGGGGCCGTGACCCCAACGGTCCGAAACCACGGCGACCACGTAACGGTCGGACCCAAGCGCGTTACAGCACTCTAATGGCATATCGTGGGACCGTCAGGCCCACGAACGCCAACGCTCTAAACAAGGGAAACGTAACGCACCTGCCCAAGCGCGTTACAGCCCTCTAACGGCCTATCGTGGGACCGTCAGGCCCACGAACGGCACCCTCTAAACAACGGGAGTGTAACGCACCTGCCCAGGCGCGTTACACACTGTGACGGTCACTGGAATGACCGTCACACTCTCCCGAGAACGCTACGGCGGGAAACGACCCAAAACTCAGATCCATGCCCCGATCACCCCTGGGTGATGGGGAAACAAAGGGGAATCCATCCCCAAGCCCCTAGGCATGCATCTAAACCCCTGGATCGGCCAAAAACGCCGTAAAACGAGAGATCCAGCTCACAAGCCCTAAAACATGGATTTTGCCCAAAAATCCCCAATTTCACCCGCTCGGCTCACCACGGCCTACGAAACTCGCGGGAAAGGAAGTGCACAAGCTGGGGGTCCATCTCCCTACCTCCACCGAAGATTTCGCGCCCCGAGCTCGCCAATCCGCGAAGAAAACGTCGTTGAAGCCTCGCCGTTCCACGAACTCACGGCTGAGCTTCAACACGTCTCCACCGCCTCGATCCTCATCCATCCTCGCCCGTGCCTCGCCCGCGCCATCCCCGCCTCGCCCGCACTCCGCCCCGTCAGCCGCCGGAGAGAGAGGGTGAGAGGAGAGAGCGTGAGAAGAGAGAGGGAGGGAAGAGAGAAATGAGAGGGGAGAGAGAAAAGGGAGGTTTATATAGGAAAATCCGGAAATTTGGAAAAATCTCAAAAAATAGAAGAATACACCTCCTCGATCCTCGCGACGCGCTGATCGTAACGGTACCACCCGCGCTCAGGTGAACGCCCCGGTTCACCCGCAACGAGGTTCCAAAGGAGTTACCGAAACACACACCGGAAATCGGAAAACACACGCCGAAAAAGCCGCGGAGCGCTTCCGGGCCTCCGAAACAACTCCGGATCGCACCGATCCGAACACGAAAGGTGTCCAAAATGAAATTTCAGACACAACGGAGTCGGACACTCCGAGAAACCAGATCTGGGACCCACGAAGAAGGATCCGAAAAATCTGGGGCATTACAGCCCTCCCCCCTTAAAAGAATTTCGTCCTCAAAATTCAGGACCTAGCACGAAGTCATAGGGGAAGAACACTGAACCAGCTGACAACGCTGTCAGAGCCCCAGCACAGGAACCCTCGATTCTCACGAAAATGCCGATCCTGAGGGACACAGCCAGACTTACAATCACAAACCACACCTCGCTCCTCGCGCCGAGCACACTGGCCAACAGAGCAGGCATATACTAGAGGACACAGTTCGGCATCACCTCAGACACCACGGAAACCAACATGGCACCACTGCCACCATCACGCCCACCGAGGAAACACACCCTCGACACGAGAAACAGCTACCGATCCACCCTATGGTCGGCAGACAAAACACACATCAGCTTCAGAATCAGCTGACAGGTCGCACACCCTCCTCAAGGGAGCAACCAAAACAGGGCCTCCATCGGCTCAAGCAGTCATCTCAGCAGATCGCAACCAGAACATCGGCTCAGCACCAAGAAACACCCCACACATGGCAAGCTGAAAGCCAGACATATCATTGTGCCGACTCTGTCAGAGGACAAACTTCGACAAAGCCCAGATCCCATCCGGAAAGGCACATCTCAGAAACGACCACCAAAAGGTCTTGCTAGCACACGGCTCTCGCCACGCTGGAGCCCCAACGACCAGCATCTTCTGTCTGTGGGAAGACCACACGCCGACGATCACCAACCGCTCGCTCAGGTTCTTCCTTCTTTCCTAGTCCTCCACCGGGTCCGATGGAAACATTCCAAACCTTGGCAAGCCATCCGTCGACTCACACACAGATCGATACCACATCTTGAGCCGCACTCCTCTCGGACTCCGCATCTGATCTCAATCATCGTGCCAACTCGACCCTCTCGGGGCGCACGACGAAACCAATCGACAAGATCCTGGTGTCTTCAGTAATCACCTCAGTCGACTCAGACTCACAGGGGAACCATCCCATGCTGGTCACCAAACCAGGGATAACCATTGCGACACCAACGTCCCATCAAGGACCACCCACCGACGCCAATCTCACAAAAAGGCCTCCGTCAACAGGCGTCGCTCCTCCATCTGGTCTCATCAAATCCTTCGATCAATCCAAGTGGACACCTGCCAATCCCGATTCCGCCCTTACCATAGAGCCACGGGACACCACCTGAACAGTGCTCACGGGTCCCCAAGCAAGATACATCTCACCGTGGTCGGCTACGAGACTAGCCTTACCAGTCACTCGCAGCTACCAACAGGAACCCATAGCCTGCCAGTGATCACTTCTCCAAAAATGATCTCATCCGAGGACACGAATGGGAACACAAGTCGGGCACCAAGCCACCGACCCTGACCAACCCGTCCTCGAACTTCGTCAGGCGACATCCTCAACAACCCCATCCGGGTCCAACACCGACGCCTGACACGGCTTCCATCACAGAAACATGGTACTCATGCGGCACACTAGCCAGCACATTCCCCAACACTCCATCCTGCCAGTGCCAAGAACCACGACTTCTCGGGCAACAGCACGGCAACAACACGTTTCACACAGAGGAACCAATCCTCCGATGCTCAACGCAACCTCAGGAATCCTCCCGTAGCAACCAACGCTACGATCCTGAACCAGTGGGTCACAAGCCCACCACGCTTCCGCTGCGCACTCTGATCCGCGCGCACAGCCACAAATTCTCGGAAACACTGCCCAATCGGCACTCGTCCTTCCGGAACAGCGCCAGTACACCCTCACATGACAAGGGAATGGGCACAACTTCTCACAAGCAACCACCTTGCCAAGACAAGGAGCACGTCTCGCACGGACTTCATGGCATACAAGGCCAACCAATCTGAACACACAATGCAAGACGACGAACCTTAACCCAACATAATCTCTCCAACCAAAGGAGGAACCAAACACACTTCCGACCAACGGAAGAACTCCACACTCGACCTGATCTCAAACCTCGCGCATGCTGGAAACATCACCATCCAGCACCAAGGAAAACCATCGCTTCCATCAGGTCAGCGCCTCCGACACACTCGGCGAGTGTCACGTCGGACCACAATCACAGCATCTCTCGATGCACCACCGCTGCAATTCCTCGAATTGCAACACACCACGCCAAGAGCCGCAACACGAGCCATAACGACAACCGCCGATGCTCATCCTCGAGTCCCGAACTCGCCGTGGAGCCTTCACATCTCAAGCCAACTCCAGGGCGAACACAACCCATCCACTGAAAGAAACGCAGGAGCAAAGACTTACCGGGACATATCTGTCAAATCCTGCCTCGAAATCCGCAGAACAATCGGGACCGACATGTCATTTCTGACGCCACAGAGTACGATAAGAACATCATGCTCAACGAAACAGCAGCTCACCGAGAAGATCCTCCGCTTACCCGAGCACACTTCTCGATCAGAACACCCGCTCTGCCACCTTAAACTACAACCTAAACACCTCAGGGGCTGGATGAACCTCAAGATGGAGTGGCCAAACCGACAGCAGCTCCCTCAGAGGACGCTCATGGCCACTTAACCACGAACAATCCCCTCCAGCCACCTGACCACGCTGCACACACCTTGAACGTAGCATCGCAGCAACGCGCCTGCCGACAACCTCTGCCCAACGCAGCGCAACCAGGGCCACCACCGATGAGGGAGAAGGCTCTCGACCTCGATCCTTAGACCCCAAGCTAGCACGAAAGCCACGGACAGTAACCACATTCACAGCGCCGCACAGCGTACTCAAGCTCTCAAGCGAGAAACTAGGCGGAAAGCAAACACAAAACCCTAAGCCGGCTGCCGATCACTGCAATATCTTGAATTCCTATGTACGTCCACAACCTCCGCTCTGATACCAGCTGTAACGACCCGAGAATCTGATTACCGGGAAGGCCCGATAACCTGAGACTCGAACCGCCGCCCACGAGCCGGGAGGGCTCGGAAGGGCTAAAAGGAGTGTGGAGGCACAAAGAAATAGGAAATAAAGCAGGACAATTCAACAATTAACAGAAATAAATAAACAACTACAGCTACAACAGAGTCCAGTCCAACAGAAAGTATAGTCTAAAGCAGTAAAAACGTACCACATGCCAAGTGAACACTCGGCCCGGCGAGCTGGCAACTGAGAACCTCCGCACCGCGCCCTCGAACCTCGAGGAAGAAGAACCGCCACACCTGAAAAATAGGGAATGAGTCTCCAAAACAGAGACTCAGCAGGGATCCCGTGGAACCCCAACCGGAAACGACGGCGGTAGCGGAGAGGAAGGCTACAAGAGCAACTGCAACAGTAGGAACAGTAAACCCGGTGGCCGGTCGAAACCCGGCACTACAACTACTCCTACTGTACCGGAAACACACCCCGAACTCACGGTCGGGGGCTACCGAACTACCTTAGTACCGCTTACCGAAGCAAAAGCCCACACAACCATGCTGTAGAGGCCTGTCTCCCGGACACAGCCGACCTGGACACGCTGTCCAAGGTGCAACCCTGACCATCCGGTCGTGGGTACCGCACAACAAGACGCCACCTCGGTAAAGCCACTAGCACTAGTCTCACGGCGCGAGAACCGACACACGCGCCACGGCGAAACAACCGAAACTCAACGGCAAAACCCGAAGGTCAAAGTCACGAAAACTGACAGTCTGTCACTCCCGACTCGACAGGAGTACCTCCCACTAGAAGCACAGCTGGTAGCGTCCCCTGACGTCTTACACCGCGCCGCAAGTGAACTGCCTGACGTGGTAGCGCCTACCAAAGGCACGAACACCGCACAAGTAACCACAAACAAGTGACTAGCTGGGGTCACACCCGTCGACGTGAGTCCAACCGCCCCCAACCACGTGTGCACACACAGACCGCGCGTCCCTGGTCTGGCCCTCTGACCGGTTTTCCCCGTCAGCCGGACTCTGGCTGCAAGACGTGGGGCCCAACAGAAACCGGTCCACAAACTGTCTCTAAGGGTGGGTGCCCGTACACCACTCCCTGGTGTGACCAGCACCGCGTACTGGTGGGCTACGACTAGTGGAGGGTCACTAAAGGAGTAGACTCTCAAGTCAACAGAAAACGACGTCCGCATCCGACGACGTACGGGGACCGTCCCACGTACCAGCACCGTCGCACGGTGGCCACAGTCGGAAAAGAAACGGGACTCACCGTCCACGGGCCGCACACTCGGCCACGCAGAAACGCGAAAAACACAGTTCCCAAGGCAGCCCACAGGGCGCCATACCAAATCCCACACTCAGGGAAAGGCGGGAACCCTCCAACTCCAGGCTGGGCAACTGGACTCGCAGTCCAAGGCCACACACATGGCCCACGCGGGAAGCACAGAAGCATGATTCCCGGGGCAACGCGCAAGCTGCCACGCCGATAACTGGACTCGTAGTCCAAGGTCAAACACATGACCCACTCGGGAATCATCTTCCGGGAAAACTCACGGCATGCGGGGGAAACCCCACCGCACACACACCGACACACGGTGACTCAGTCTAGCGTAAGACGACAGCCCGACACACGATAAGTCACCCGGACTCTCAAACTCATGGGCACGCTAAATGAGGTAGCACGGTTCTCCTGACACCCTCAAAACACAGATGCAGAAACCCATGGGTGTCTGGCACACTCAAGAGACCGCGAGTCAACCACTGGGTTACCACTGGGTCGATCAGAGGTCCACACATCGCGAAACGATCGCGAAAAGCACGAAAACTCACCTCGGCGCAACCTAGGGCCTGACGGTCTAACCCTAGACCGTCACAGAATGTAACGGTCTAGGTCTCGACCGTCACAGCCCTCTAACGCTCCAACGCTGGGGCGTTACATGCAAGAAGCAAAGCTGGCCATGACGCGCCCGCCCCGGGGCGTCACGGCCTCTAACGGATCCAGCCAGGCGCGTTAGAGACAGGTTGTGATGCGCACCCCTCGGGGCGTCACAACCCCTAACGGCCCTGGCCAGGCGAGTTAGAAGAGGGGAGATGTCCACTCTGATGCAGCCCAGCAGGCGCGTCACAGCACTCTAACGGACCAGACCTGGTGCGTCAGGGGCCGTGACCCCAACGGTCCGAAACCACGGCGACCACGTAACGGTCGGACCCAAGCGCGTTACAGCACTCTGACGGCATATCGTGGGGCCGTCAGGCCCATGAACGCCAACGCTCTAAACAAGGGGAACGTAACACACCTGCCCAGGCACGTTACAGCCCTCTAACGGCCTGTCGTGGGACCGTCAGGCCCATGAACGGCACCCTCTAAACAACGGGAGTGTAACGCACCTGCCCAGGTGCGTTACACACTGTGACGGTCACTGGAATGACCGTCACACTCTCCCGAGAACGCTACGGCGGGAAACGACCCAAAACTCAGATCCACGACCCGATCACCCCCGGGTGATGGGGAAATAAAGGGGAATCAATCCCCAAGCCCCTAGGCATGCATCTAAACCCATGGATCGGCCAAAAATGCCGTAAAACGAGAGATCCGGCTCACAAGCCCTAAAACATGGATTTTGCCCAAAAATCCCCGATTTCACCCGCTCGGCTCACCACGGCCGGGGAAAGGAAGTGCACGAGCTGGGGGTCCATCTCCCTACCTCCACCGAAGATTTCGCGTCCCGAGCTCGCTGATCCGCGAAGAAAACGCCGTTGAAGCCTTGCCGTTCCACGAACTCACAGCCGAGCTTCAACATGTCTCCACCCCCTCGATCCTCATCCATCCTCGCCCGTGCCTCGCCCGCACCGTCCCCGCCTCGCCCGCACTCCGCCCCGTCGGCCGCCGGAGAGAGAGGGTGAGAGGAGAGAGCGTGAGAAGAGAGAGGGAGGGAAGAGAGAAATGAGAGGGGAGAGAGAAAAGGGAGGTTTATATAGGAAAATCTAGAAATTCGAAAAAATCTCGAAAAATAGAAGAATACACCTCCTCGATCCTCACGACGCGCTGATCGCAACGGTACCACCCGCGCCCAGGTGAACGCCCCGGTTCACCCGCAACGAGGTTCCGAAGGAGTTACCGAAACACACACTGGGAATCGGAAAACACACGCGGAAAAAGCCGCGGAACGCTTCCGGACCTCCGAAACAACTCCGGATCGCATCGATCCGAACACGAAAGATGTCCGAAACAAAATTTCGGACACAACGGAGTCAGACACTTCGAGAAACCAGATCCGGGACCCACGAAGAAGGATCCAAAAAATCTGGGGCATTACAGAACACGTCAGCTCTAACGCACCCACATAGGGGCGTTACAAGGCTGTGACGCGTCACCCTGGGTGCGTCACAGGCCTTGACCTCCCAACGGTCAAAAACCAATGGTCGGATCGTCACCTGACGGTCCTACCTAGGCGCGTCACAACGCCCTGGCGGTCTATCGTGGGGCCGTTACACTCACGGACCACCCAGTTGGCCAAAACAGAACTGTGACGCACCCACCCTGGGCCGTCACAAGATGTGACGGTCACTGGAAGGACCGTTACACTGACCCGACGGTGAAACGGCGTGAAACGCCCAAAAACATCAACCACGCCCCCATGTCTCCATAGGAGAGGGGGAAAACAAGGGGGAAGCCCCCTGGAGACCCCCAGCATGCTTCTAAGCCATCAAAACGCCGAATCACGGCCTATAAACATAGATTGGGCGAGCTCTCCCCAAATCATGGAAAACCCCAACCCGGCATGAAAACCCGTCTCTCGGCCTCCCCTCGGCCTACAAATCACGGGAAAGGAATGCAAGAGGCTAGGGAACGTCACCCTACCTCGATCTCGCCTCGAGACGCGCCGGATCGTCCACGAATCACAAAGAAAGCTTTTAGAACCCTCGTTCCTTCACGATTCCCCACAAGCTTTACGCCGCCACGATCGCCTCGCCGTCGCCCACGTCGTCGCCCTGCGCCGTCTGCAGCCGGAGGGGACGCCGCCGCGGTCGAATGGGAGAGAGAGGGGGGCGGTTCTCAAGGTGGGGGGGGAAGAAGAAAGAGGAAGAAGAAGAAGAGAAAAAGAAAAAGAGAAAATATGGGGGTATTTATAGAAAATCTGAAAAATCTAGAAAATATCAAAAAATTAAAAATTACATTTTCGCGATCCTTGGAACGTACTGATCGCAACGGTACCACTCCCGCCCAGGTGAATGACCCGGTTCACCCGCAACGAGAGTCCGAATGATTTGACGGAACCCGTACCAGAAATCGGAAAACACGCGCGGAAAAACCGCGGACGCACTCCGGACCTCCGAAACAACTCTGGATCGCGCCGATCTGAACACGAAAGATGTCCGAAATGAAATTTCAGACACAACGGAGCCGGACACTCCGAGAAAGCAGATTTGGGACATAAAAAGAATGATCCGAAAGGTCCGAGACATTACATTAACCCTATTATTAATTGAAAAGGAGGGAAGGCAGGAGAGAGAGAGGGACTGAGAGAGATAGTTACGAACTATGTGTGTGAGAGAGAGAGAGAGAGGAGGAAGGGTGGGGGAAAGAGAGAAGGGGGCAAGGGGAGAGAAGAGATAGACATACAGAGAGAGGGGGCAGGAGAGAGAGAGGGTTGGTCTCACTGTGAGTGTGAGAGAGAAATAGAGAGAGTGTGTTAGAGTGTGGAGCTCGAACTTGTCATCATGCGTCCTCGCACGCGGATCGACCTGCGCGGTCAGGTCGCGGGGGTCAAGGGGGCAGCGTCTCTTGCGGAGATTTCTGGGGGCGGAGCCCTCGGAAGAAAATTTATGTTTATAATAGGGGAGAAGAGGGAGAGAGAGATGAAGATAGAAGGGGGCCACCTAGGCGCCACTTTGGGCGCCTTGGCAGCCCAAGCGGCGCCTTGGCCCGCCTTTTTCAAGCCCAACAAGGCGTGGACTCGCCTTACCTTCAAGAAACCGCCTTCCCACCTAGGCGTTGCTTAAGCGGCGCCTAGGCGGGCGCCTTGACAACTATGGCGCTTGGCCTGGGGATCGACCCCTTTTCCAAGCTTCGTTCACCTCCAGATGCATGTCCCACTGTTCTCACCATTGCAAACCCTACAGAACCACGTCAACGACGCAACAAACTAGCCCTCCTCCCACCCCACGACCGTACCAGATCGGTGACCCGACTTGTGTGTGTGTGTGTGTGTGCGCGCGCGCGTGTTGTGTGCGTGCATGTGTGTGTGTGAGAGAGAGAGAGAGGCCTATTGCAAGAGTAAGGGAGTATCTTTAGAGACAGAGACATGCGTCTACTGTTGGAGACAGGCGTCTACTACTGGAGTAAAGGGAGTATATTTTTACTCTTTTAAGGGGTGTTTGATTTTTGTATCAAACACCTCCATCAATATCAATTTTATAATTAATATTGACAGATGATGTTTTGTAAATCTATATTGTAGAGATCAAAAAGTGTCTACTTCATCTCGTACTATATTTTTAAGATTTCTTTGATAAGAAAAGTAGTCAGTCACTCAGAAAAAATTTGCGATCACTAACAAGAACGTCAATAGTCCTAAGAGAGATCTCAAGGAACAACTTTTCGATGCATGAGTCATGATCGTCCAAGAGAGTAAATAGAGAGCTGAAAGGAAAGAGAGTAGAAGAGGGGGAGTCCAGAGCTTATAGTCTGGAGAGGGCGCTCAGAGAGTGTTCGAAGAGGACAAGGAATGCTCGAAGAGATAGAAAGTGAAAAATTGTGAAGAGATCTCTCTCTTACCACTATCCGACTGGAGTCTCCTTCGGTGGCAAACACGTGAGGAGCTCTCTCTCTCTCTCTCTCTCGCTAGGTGAAAGTTTCTCTCTGTGATGATGTGAGTCTCTCAATCGCATAGTGCATGCACGTGTGTTCTTGTATGTCTCCTCCCCTAGGTATGACTGGAGACCTATTGATATAGGTAGGTGGAGTCACTCGTGAAGTGATGTTCTGTTTGATCAGTGACCCGACGTTGTGTGTGCATGTGTATGTGCACGCGTGTTGTGTGTGCATGTGTAGGTGTGCGGGTGTGTGTAAGAGAGAGAGAGAGAGAGGCCTACTGCAGTAGTAAGAGAGTATCTTTAGAGAGAGACGGACGTCTACTGCAGAAGTAAGGGAGTATCTTTTCTCTTTTAAGGGGGTGTTCAGTTGTTGCATCAAACACCTCCACACCTCCATCAGTCTCAATTTTGTAACTAATATTGACAGAGGATGCTTTGTCAATCTCTATCAATTTTAATCCTATCATGTTGAAATAGTGCAATGCTGTACCAGATTTAATATAGAGTGCAAACCTATAATTACAACTCTCAGAGTCCAAAATAACATCCCTTCCCCTATATTCATTTTATCGTTCCCCTTCGATTGCCATACTTGATATTTCTTCTGTATCAATATCAACATTGATATGTTATAAGAACATTAACTAAAAGTAATACTATATCCAAATTAACACTCCAAGCAAACAGAGCATGAAATAGCCACCATGCCCTGGTGGCTATTTCCCAAGCAATCCGCTGGAGCTTTACGGGGCCATATAGGAGGGAAAACTAGAAACCAGGAACAAGTCTCCCCATGGCTCAATCTTCCATCCTTTCAACGCCATGAACTCTCATACAATAGCAAATATTTCAACGAAGGAACTTCAGCGCCAAAAATGTATCCCATTTTCTTTTCTCTTCTTGAAGAAGAAAATCTAAGCCCTTGTTTAAAATGGACTTTTACATAAGAAAACAACAAAATTTGTATATTATTCTTTGAAAGCATCAATGGCACAAATGATCCCATGCAATGATAGGTAACTGCTTATTGTTCCCCAAGACATGTTGAGCAAGTTAATGTAGGAATAACCTCTCACTTGAACGAATGCCTTGTAATGATGATCGAGATCATAAAAACTCAAATCTGAGGGCTTTCTTTTCACTGTGAAAAGTGGTATTTCTTCGCTGACATCAATGAATGGTTTCACTTGAACCAAATTACAGAGTCTGCACCTTTCTGCTTCCCAAATCTCAAGTATGCCTATCTAAGAACTTCTCAATTACGACAGAGAAAGCAGCAAACCCGGCGCATCCAGCACATGCTGCCTTTGGACCACCTAGCAAGCAGAGAAGCCAACAATGTCAGAAAACCAGTAGTTAGCATACCAAGGGAGGGGGGAAAACAGCAAAAGTTCAATAAAAACACAGCAATAGCTAATCTAAGATTGATAACTAGTTTAGAAAAGAAATATTTTCTACAGTTTTGGCAAGTCGTTAGTGAAGGACTTCGGCTTCCTCTCATTTTCATATGTGCCAGGACAAGATGGGTAATTTATTTGTTTTAGTTTGTACATTGTATTCCATTCAAGTTTTACGGTAAATTTTGTTACAAAACCTGCGTGTAACTTTTATAACATTGGACAAGCCTGGAATGTAACTTTATGATTATTATACTAATTTCAGAATTTAAAAGATTTCCTCGTTTAAGTATTCTATTGAGAGTAATCTGATTACTTCCCACGGCACACTAGTTTCTCAATACACTACTACTAAGATTCAATGACCTCTCCACATGGAGACTAACATACTCTGGCATGTGACACTATGCCGGGGGGGGGGGGGGGTGTGTGTGGAGTGGAAGAGGGGAGAAGAAGGGCACTTGATTGTGTCTATAATACTCCAACCAAGGAATATAGCTATTTTGTAGTAAAATTATTAGCAAGCTTCAACTCTTCAGAAACAAAGAAAATCCTTGCCAAAGAGGCAAACGATTGTTTGTCCGAAAAAATGAGAAAGAAATAACTTGAAAAGTGATTATGGTAATCAAAGTATGGTCATAGATAAAGATGCAAATAGTCCAGATTCGGTTCAGACAAAGGGCACATCCATATCAAGATCTGGCTTGGAACCAGCCAATTTGTAACCTATCTAATATCAAGAGAAATGACTCTGACACCATAACCTTATCCAATAACATTACTGCTATTGGATAATTTGATACCATTTAATTTTTCCCCTTAATATCAGACATGAAATTTTAATCTAATAGTTCATTTTGTACATGAATAGTATTTACATTATCATGTTTTATATAATATGGTATCAATTCATTTACCAAGAGTTCAGACAAACTATTCATTTTTATTTTAGTTATACATATATCCCTTACATTATTCAATATGACAAATGGTTCAGATGTGCCATCCATGGCCACACCCATTAAGGCTTTAGTTACCATGTCTGATAACAGGCAAAAATGCAAAAAATGAGGTCAATTATCCAATCATCAGTTATCATGTGCATCCCAAGTAATGAAACAACAGAACAACATGAATTAGAATCCATAGGTGATGAAATGTATACATAACAGACTTCTAAAAAGTTAAAAAAAGATGTAAATCTCTATCATTAAATGAGGGTATCATTCAAAATTTGAATTTCTAGTGGATTGCGTAAAACATTCATTTTGACCTCCATTCTTGCAGGTTTATTTTTTTTTTCAAGTTTTTTGCAGGGTTCTTATTAACTTCAAAATTAAAAAGCCTTCCTCCTTTAATCATCCTATTTAGAGGATTACATCTTTTCAAGTTTCCCGAGTGTCCACCTTCTTCAATGGTCCCCCAATTATGGCATCTAATTTGTAGTGATAATTGCAAAAATAACCACATGACATTCATAATTGAAGAAATGCCACCATTGGATGCATATTAATCAATAGAATCACGGTGCATAAACATATGCATGAAAATGCCCCTTCAGTCATGTGTCACAGCCAGCCGTTAGAAAAATGTAACTAAAATTAAAATCTAATGATTTGTCTTTTTAAAAAAAGACTCTAACGTCTTGACTAATTAGCACAAAAAGACCCCTACTGCATAAACACGTGCAAAACTCCACCTTGTTATACACCGTCACATGTTCTTGGACGACAATTAACTGCAGGAATTTTTGCACTTATCTCTATGTAGTTAACATTCATGTAAGAGTGGCATTTCTGCAATCATGTATTTAACAATGTTATTTATGCAGTTATCCCTAATTCCTATTGTTCCCTTCATTCTGTTGTCATAATTTCTTGGGATGAAATGATTACTAGCAAGTTGATTGTTTTCACTTCTTAGGAAGAAGTTGCTCAGTTTTTGACAAGGATTTTATATTTTCTAAAGAGCCAAAGCTTCGTAATGGTTTCCCCGGAAAAGGGGCTAACTTTTTTGGGTTGAAGCACAATAGGAACAAAAGCAAGTTTTTTATCCCGCCCTTCTTATTTCTTCTCAATTTTCTTGGTTTTTTATTGATATTTGGAAATTAGTACACATGTGCTGTGTACATAGAAGTGCACTGCAGGGAGAGGGTTGTTGAATCTCAGGAGCAGTATATAAGGAACCTTGTGCACCATGGATAACAGAAAATCTACTCTAAATAAGATTTTTATAAGAGAAAATCTTTTAGATTTTGGAATTAACAGGAAAGCTCAAAAAGAGAGGTATAAATAAGTGTTTCCAACAAAACCTTGGTCACACCAGTTAGAGAAAGAAACAACCTCCCATCTAAAAGTTGTCAAATTCTTAGTTAATGGTCCGTTGGGAGCATAATCTAACACACAATAAGTACAACTTTATATATAAATAATTTTGATAAATTTACATATTAAATATCTAAGATTAAATAAACAAGACATATACTATGAAAGGCAACCAGTAAAGAAGCACACGGGCGATATAATAAAAATGTGCTAAGGATGGTAGAAACCAGGACAGCCTTATAATTATAACTGCTGCATTAGCTAAGCAATTATTTGACTTCCAAGACAGGGATAAGGCAATCTGCTATTCCCAGATCTACATGCATTTGTGCTCGATGTACCAATATGAGGAGCATTGTAGAAAGGAAAGCGACATTTGAGACCCCAGCTCCTAATCCTGCTTACACATTTGTTGGGCTAATATGATAGCCTCTAAAGTATCATAGGAAGGGATACTGGGGGATTGCTGTCTTCATCCCTAGTTCCAGTGTCCTGTTTGTTTCTGTAATACATGCCACATGCGTATGTTAACTCTGGTCTGCATATAGTTGTGAAAACTTCTCCATAGAAGTTCTTCTTAATGACTAGTTGATTGCATCTTTTTTGATGTTTATTGGCTGATTGTGCTTTTGTTGGAGTGAAAAAAGAGCGATGATGGGAGAGGGGGAAACCGATGGCGAGAGGAATGACTTTACGAGCAGGGGTACAGGGCAACCCCCACCCGACATCGGCAGCAAAGCAATCTCCTGGCGGCCGGACCCCTGGTCTAACTCGTGCTTCCGGTGTCTTGGGAAAGGGCATCATGTGAGTTTGTGCAGAAAGGAGACGGTTTGCTGGCACTTCAAGAAGGCAGGGATCGGAGTTCAACTGCACATGGGGCAATTCCATAGCTCCAGTGGCAGCTAGGGGGTGCAATTGACGTTCTTAAAACCATGCCGTGTTCAGAAGAGCCACAACAGTTTCTTCTGGTGGAAGCTCCTTGGCCTCTTCATTTGGGACACCATGTGAAGGCCTTGCACTGTGCTTTGATCAGGCAGGTTCAAGAGGGATCTGTTGCACGCATCGTCATTGTCAAGGCCATGCAGCAGCGGTGGAAAGATTAGGGAAGGTGGTTTGTCAGTTCGTTTAGCTCTAATTCTTTTTTTAGTTTTCTCTAAAACAAAGGACTTGAAAGAGAACGTCCTATAACCTATTTCGTTGATTATCAACAATGTTTCTTTAAGGTGGTTGGAATGGAAGTAGGGATGGGGTCTGTGTGAGGCGGCTAAAGGTTCTGTACAGTGGTGTCGGCTTCCTAGAGTCCCTTTGCATCTGTGGAGTGTAGAGGTGCTTTCTTTGTTGGTGTCCTGTTTTTGGGTTGTCAATGGACTTGGATGAACAAATGAAAGCGTGGGAAGTCTTGCACTATGCCAGAGTGCAGGTCGAAATTAGCATGTTGTTTAGCCACCCGTGCTGGGTGAAGCTTCGATGGCGCAACAAGTTTTATTGGGTGGGTGTTGAGGTCGAACCTCCTTCTACAATGCAAGTAAGAGAGCAGTGTACCACTGGCTCCTACAAAGCGGCGGTGGTGGTGGCTACAGTGAAGGGTAGGGTTCCTGGCATCTCCATTGGAGGTGATCTGAGGTTGAAGACACCTGGGTCAGCTGGATTAACTCAGCATAACTCAGCCAAGTGTGGGTCAACTGAATGTAGCATACCATTGATTGATTGCACTCCCTTTCCTCCTAATCCATGCAGGGAAAGGATTCATTCGCTCTGGTTTTCTCAGCTAGTGCGGCGGTCTGTTTGGGCAATGAAGACTTCCCTTATCCTCTTCAAAATTTGAACAAGAAAGGAAGGAAAGTGATCTTTGTGGTAAGGAAAGCTCAATAGAGGCCCTACCAGTTGGGGAAACAGCCTGGCATCAGAGCCTTTCGCAGCATGCCACTGAAATTTTAGCCAGCCTTCAGAAGGTAAGGCGTAGTCGTCCATTGCGGGCAGTTTCTCTTGCCTGTCGCCTGAGGAGGGCTAAACCCCTCGAGGCAGCTTTGTAGACGCTACCCGCTGCCCAAATGGCATTGGAGTGTTTGTTATTTGTTGAGGAGGTGGACATGACAAGGAAGTCTACTGCTTTTTCGGCTCCTCCAAGGTTGACGATTGGGCCACCACTAGTGGAAGAAGGGCTCCCGGCAACTCTTGAACGTGATCCGGCAGATCTGGCTTGTTCTATGCCAGTGTAGGAGGATGTTCCGGTGCTTTTCCAAGGAGGAGACTCTTCTTCACTGGATGCTGCTGTCAGGGTGATACCTGTGGGCCGCAACCACCAGACTTGACCAGCTTCAGTGAGGACTTTCTATCCTCCTGGAGCAACAAAGTGGTGATCAAGAAAGCTAGTGCCTTAGGACTACAGATTGAGAATAGCCCAAGGCAGTTTTGAAAATTACTCAAAGACCTTCAGTACAATGAACCACCTCAGTTGAAGACTATCCGAGGTAGACGTGAATTGGCTTCAATGATGAAGGATGCTCGAAGTGCCCATGTTGTTACCCAATAGCGGTCCGTTGTTACTGTAAGGCAGTCACGTTCGGCTCCTGTGTAGTCTCTAGAGGGTCCTACTAGTAGGGAGGCCGGTTTCATTGCAGTCTATAGGTGATGGTTGTTTTTTTCTGTTGGTTGCAAGGAACCTCTCCTCAATTAAGGTTGTACTACCTCTGTTTATTTTTCAATAAAATTGGTGGTTAATCCACATTTCTTTCAAAAAAAAAGATCATATGAAGGAATATTCTCAAAGGGTCTCCCAGCAAATCTTGTAGTTATGCAAAGGAACTTACATGTGCTTCTGCACTCAACAAATATCTATTGAAGGAAAAGAAGAACAAAAGAAATCTCCAATATTTTCGTAGCATATCATCCATAACTTCCCTTTTTGGCATAAAAAAGAGAGCACACTCCCACCTGATTAAGAAAGTAAAGATCACTATACTAATCAACCTCTCTACACACTAATCATGACACCGGCATGTCCACCCTCAGAACCCTTCAAAGAGAAGCAAGGTATCTCCTTAAAATCCGCTGGTGTCTTGGAATAAGGTCACTAAGTCTTTTATAGCTCCCTTGTAGATTCAGAGTAAAGGTACCTCACCTTTGCTCTTGGGATTGTACTGCCTCTATTTAGGAAATAAAATGGGTAGTGCAGTGGTGAGGACACCCGAGCGCGGATCCGATTCGACTCGACCCGCGTTTACCGCCGTCGGAGACCACCAGTAGCGACATCGGCATCCCTATGACTTGATGATCACACATAGCACATTGATGTATTTTTCTTTTGATTAGTTGGCATTTATTTGAGAGAGAGGCCCATTAGGGACCCATTTGATGTATTTTCTATTTATTGTGTATTTTCGGGTGCAATTTTAGCACTATTTTAGGTCTCAAGGCCATTTTAGTTTTAGTCTTGTGAGGAGACCACTAGGGTTTTCCTCCAATATAAATACTGATGTAGTCCCCCTTTTTTGGGCATGTTGAAAAGAAAGAAACATAGAAATTGAAGAAAAGGAGCCGCCATTGTCTCCCTCCCGTGAAGGGTTTCTGTGGGACGCGAAGCCCTAGGCGTGAAGCCTTCCCCCCTTCCACTGTTCCATCCATTTAATCCTCCATGTACTTCTCTCCTGTTTAAGCATTTAATGTTCTCTCCCCCCTCTTGGCCCACGTTGCGTTTGCTCTTGTTTCCTCCCGTGTTCGCACCCCTCGCGACCCCCCCCCCCCACGTAACTCCCTTCCCCTTCCTCCCTCCCCCCCAACCTTCGCGTTTAAAGTTCCCTCCCCCCTTCCTGCAGCAGCCGAGCTCGCAGCTTCCCCATCGCTTGCAGCAGAGACGGCGGGTCCCACGGCCACCGGCGCTCCCCTCCCGGTCCCCACCTACAAACAACGGACCGTGGTCGCCGCCCCGGCCACTGTCCCGGTCTGCAACCGGGAAGCGACCGCCCACGCCACCACCCTCCTCCCCCGTCGTCTCCCTTCCCGCAGGCGGTAGCAACGGCGACGAACGGCACCTTCTCTCCGCCACACACCAGGAAGGTCGGCCGCCACCTTCTAGCACCGTCGCCGCCTACTTGCGTGGCCGCACTGCTACCGGTCGCCCCAGCTGACCCTCTGCTTCCCGCAGCCGCGAGTTCCCTCCACCGCCGGCAACCCCATGTGGCAGCTCTCTCTCTAGCAGGCCACCCCACCACCGCGGCTGCTCCCCTCCCTGCACTTCGGTGGCCAACCGAGTCACTTCCCCCCCCCCCCCCCCCCCCGTGGTCGCCGTTCCCGCCGGTACCCACCCTGCGCACCCACTACGCCGGGGAAGCCACCACTGCGCCTGCACCTTCTTGTCGCCGGCTCCTGCTTAGCGCTGCTCCACCGTCGCGGCCACCTTCCCCTGCTGGCCACATGACCGCTACTATCGTAGCCGCGCAACCACCATCGCCACCACCGTGCGCGAACAGCGGGCAACCGTTCTGCGCGCCCACGCTCCCGCCACGATCGTCAGCCACAGCCCCCCCCCCTGCGGCCACCTTCGTCGCCACCTGTGCACCTTTCTGGCTCCACCAACGCGGCTGCCAACCGCCCGCGCCGCCGGTGCCTGCGGCAGTCAACGCTGCCCTCCCTGCCGTCATGACAACCACGCTAGAGGCCGCCCGTCTCCCTTCCCTCACGGTCTACGCGGGCTCAGTTTGATCCTCGCTCTTCAGCGAGTAGGTTAGTGTGAGAAGCCCGTTCATTTTATTTGCTCATTTAGTATCTGTCACATTTGCCGCCGTGAGTGATTTAGGATGCCTAGCCCGATATTTTATATTGCTGCCGGTTAGTGAGTTGTAGCGTTTTCCCCTCTCCCGGAGAGCACCGATTTGTTTACATTGCCTATGCGTGATTGATACCCTAGGCCGCGGTAGTTCTATCTACCGATCGGTTCGACGTTTCTCGCTGCGAGGGACGGCTTCTTAGAGCATAACTACTGTTATTTTGCGTAATTTGTCTCCTGGTGTTCGAGTACACGTCGGGTTACTTGTCGATCAATTGTAACGTGTTTGCTGATCTCGTTAGTTACCTAGTCGGGTCCATTTGAGTACACCGTCCCGCATCATGCAGTTTGCACTTTCTTCTTTAAAAAAAAAATTCAAAGAGGAGCAAGGTGGATCTAGCCACTATTGGCTAGAACCAGCCAGCTTGCACATGGAGGGAGAGCTATTTAAAAATAAGTAAGGGTGTAGTTATGATTAATTGAACCATCAAGCATTCCAGCACATTCATAAATATGCTCTTGTCAGGTTGTTCCTTTTTTTTCTCTCTCATGTGTGTCTGAGTGGTCGGGGGGGTTGGCAGAAGGTGACATATAGAATATGGACACCGTAGAGACATTTTTGGGTGCGTGGCCCCTGCCAAGGTATTGTCCACAAAGCGGAGGTGGGGTTTTATCCTTTTACAGGAAAAGATCCTCACTATGAAAAGGGGGATAGAGACAACCACCATTACGTGAAACCAATATGGGACTAACATCCACACATAGCACAGCCCCCTAGAGGTGGACATGTGCTATATGCCAGAGTTCCCACAGATGATATCATTTATATAGCGGCATTTTTTTGGTGTGTGGCCCCCTGCCAAGGTGTTGTCCCTAGAATGGAGGAGTTTTGTCCTCTTAAAGGAAAGGGCCCTCGATACAATAGAGGGATGGACCCACCTTATAAGATCATGGAGATAATTGCCAAAAAGTCCAGATTCAACGGTCACATTTCATGCAGATGGAATAAGGAACTCTATAGGAGCTCCTCACACAGCACACTTGCAAGGCACTACTACACTATTCTACAACTATGCTAGTTGAGCCTTCGGAATAAAAGGAAGAAACAAATGCAGAACAAAAATCCTCTAGTCTACCAAGATAAAAACAGAGAGACTCCACTAAAAGAAAACCAGAGCTGGTAGAGGCAGCCAACATAAGTAGAAGATTATAACATGCATCAGTGGCAATGGCAATAGAAGCAGAGTGCAGTAGACACTAGACAGCAGGGCAGGAGAAAGCTCTCTCCCCCCCCCCCAAATTTTCCTCTCTACCTTTTCCCTTTTTAAAACTTTTTATATCCTTTCCAGTATCATTAAGAAAGAAGTCAAGGGTTCATCATCCAGCATCGGTTTGTCAACATTTCTGGAAGGCTTAAAAGAAATAGGGGCATGTTGTTCGACATGTAACAAAAGTAAAATGGAACTCGGTCATTGTGAAAAGACAGTTATGCCTTTTTCACTTTAGTTTTTAATGAGTGGAATGGCAAAGTGACAGTATGATATCAACCATGGAAGGCAAAATCAGATCGGATCGGCCCGAATCAGCCGATCCAATCGGTTTTGGGACAAACTGACCCGACCTCAACCCCCCGGACCCCGATGCTTCTTCAGAATTGGCCGGATCGGGTGGATCAGTCTTGGATCGAGCAGGATCAAGCAAACCCACACTGGGATCGGCCGATTCAATGTGATACCCAGGCCAGTCCCACCCAGGTTTAAAAAAAAAGAAAGAAAAAGAACGAGAAGAAGAAGAAGAGGGGGGCAAAATTGCAAATATTTACCTGTTCGTGCCGCTGGCGCCATCGCCATCGCCACCTCCCGTCGCCTTCGCCACCGGCCACCGGCGCCGTTCCTGCGGCATCGCTTCCTCCTTTGTATGAAATCCCCTGAAACTTTGTATACATACAGCTTAACCATTGAATATTAAAAGTGGGGCTCGCCCTGGATCGGCTGTGGATCAGGCTTGATCACCCGATCCGACCAATCCAGATCGGGTTTTGGGCCCCCGATCCAAGCCCCACCCACGATCCTGCCTTCCTTGACAACAACTGACATTCATCCAACTATTGAGTCTGCAACTACGATGTTTGCCTGATAATAGCCTGCAAACCTCTCACATAGGCAACATGAACTACTAGATAAAAAGTATAGAAGCCTTTTCTCAATGATAATCCTGATGAATCCCGGGAACACTGGAGACCCATTTTGATGCATGCGATCTGTGGTATATGAATTCAGGCAAGAAGAATGCAAGTTACAGCCACAGGATAAGCACGAAGACAGTCTCCTCATATCAGTCATAAGCCAATGTAATATGCCACTTTTCTTCTTGGTTGGCAAGGAACCTCTGCCAAACCTCATTGAATCCATTTAAATCCCACATGCACATAGACCCAGTGTCCCCATCTACCATTAAAATTTCCTCAAAAACATATGAGCTTTTAAAATCCTTTTGGCCGGCCCTGTTTGGACATCATCCTATGATTTCTTCTTATCATAGACCTTGCCCATTTGCATTTCACAAAGTAAATTGTTTCCATTTTTTCACTGTCCCATGTTCGAAATATAAGTTGATGTAAAATTTTCATTCATGATATCTATCTTTTTTATAATCCATCTGCAATCTTCAAAGAGGGCAATTCAATTATCAAAACTTCAAGTAGGAGGACGCTTCATATTTCTTTTCCATGGTATGGAAAAACACCATCCTTTCTTGACACAACAATAAGTATATCATGCCAAGAGATGATCTGCGACCCATGGCCTCAAATTCCTCTCTTATCACTGTGAACCTTCAATAATGACATTGGTCTAGAATGCAGTTAGCACTCCATCAACCTTAAAAATTTACCTTCATAAACATCAATATTTGTGCCAATCAGCTGTTGTTCTTCATTTTCCTATTGTCTTATTTGGGTGGGATACAAACTTGCACCTCAATTGATGCTTTTACCCAGGTTCCCGCAAGGGAACACAAAGGAACATTAAATGTTCTCAAAGATCATCAGAATTGTCCATTTGACAATTATGGCATTGGCTGGTTGTTGTCCTCAGGACTGGCCCCAAGAGTTCAAATCTCATAATCCATGGCAGTCACCTTTTGGGGAATCCACATGATTAGGCCAAATCATTTATATTTTTTTTTCACTTCTTTGCCTTGAAATCCTAATGTTCAACAACATTCATCCCTTGATGGAGGCACCAACATGTGCCCAAATTAAAAGACAAGGTTCTCACCATGAGTGATCCCTCCAAGATTTTAGGGGAGTGGCCACTCATTCCACAAGATTAGAATGATGATCTGATTCTGATGCAGAAACTGATGGACTTGGAGATCGTTGTTACTTAGTGCTATACTTGGAGGCCTTTGTCTCCCACTTATCTTTCTTCCACTTTTGTCTTCTCCTGGTTGAAATTTTGGGGGCCGTCTCTTGTCTTGATAGATCTTCATGTATTTTCAGGGCGTTTAGTGATCCTCCTCTGTTGTTTGCACTCTTCTTTTGCTTTAATGAAATGGGGCTTTGCCACCTTCCAAAAAAAGAGGATCCCTCCAAGATTCACTCTCTTAGCTAATCAGAGCACAAAAAGATTTAAATTCAACCTTTCAAAAACAAGAAAAGGGAACTGCAAAGGATCATCCAGTTCCAGTCCCATATTGATCATGTCAAGGAACCAGCTGGTTCACCAGTTCTGGCAAAAAAAACAGAGAGTGGAGGAGATGTATGGGTAACATGGTATGCAAAAGTGATCACTCGTACAAGACTGTAGAAACGGATCAGCATTGGCAGTCTCTGATCCAGTTTGGCTGGGTTTTTTTAGTGCAGTTTGGCTGGTTCCAGAGTTGAAACTGGCTGCTGGTTCCCTTTCTTTCCGAAGGAAGAATCATTGCGATGAAGGAGACTCAGGGAGAAGAAACAACTCATGGATCAACCTTTTCTAAGAAGAATTGGTTTTAGTTGATCGGTCAACTCATCAAATACCCCTAAAACTACAGCTTAAAACCTGGGGTGCTAATGCATGCCCTCCATTTTGAAGCTGTAGTTTGTTTTAAAAAGCTAAGTGAACCATGCAGAACCAGGCCAAACTGGCCAGTTCCACCCTGGTTCACCTATCAGGACCAAATTCATCCATAACCCTATGATAGGTTTTAATGTAGATTGATGATGATGATGAGAAAACTACATTTTTTATTCTGAATGTCAAGGCAATTTAATATAGAATTGCCATCCAAATATGTTTATTTTTAATTTTATCAATGATTACTATAAAAATTGTGATACTTATGAAACTCTTAAAGTATTATCAAACATTTCCCTCAGTTTAAAAGTTTTTTCACTATTTTTTGTGATTTGATAAATATTTATTTTTTAAAAAATAATATATAGGTATCTAAGGGGACCAGTTGAAGCTGGTCCTCCAAAACTAGAACCAGCTAGTTCCCGGTCTGAACCAAAACCAGAATCAGATTCGGCCCCCACTGGTTACAGTTTGCCAATCCTCGATGGATAGGGGAAGGACTGTTCTCATGACCCTGTGGCATAAACCCAAGTCACGGAACAAATTAATCATTCAGCTAAGTTACAATGAATATTAGCTGACACTTTGCAATAGCCACAACAACAATGGATTATAATGGCCATGATGAGATAATTCACCAGAAGGCAAACAAACTTTATCACCAATGCCTACATTGTAGCCTTTTCTAAAGAGAGAGATGTTAGATATGGAGAGAGCGTCCGGGGCGAACCGCATCCCCCTCGGGGGCGATGGACCTCGCCGCTTCGGGGTTTGGTGGGGAAGCAGGTGGCAGAGGCAGCAGGTCGGCATCGAGAGGAGTGGCATCCAGTCCTACATGTTATTGTTGCCAGCAGAAGGGACACTTGCAAAGGCATTGCAGGGCTCCAGTAGGGGGGACGATGGGCAGAGGCAGGACGGGAAGGAGTAGGTAGATCCTATGCGGAGGTCGTGAAGCAGAGGTCGGTGACGCAACCCCAGCTGGGGAGGAGGCAACCTGTAGACATAGGAGGGCTCTCCCCAGAAAGCATGACAAGGAGCCTAGAATGGCTCAACCGGTGCATCAAGATTCCTGCCCCCCCAAAGGTGGGATGGATGTGGAGAGGGTGAGGGAACTAATGGATGACCGGTGGGGAGTAGGCGGACCCTTGGAGGTCAGAAGAGTGCACAAGGAGGGCCTCTTAGCCATCGCATCCTGCGCAGAAGGAGCTAAGGATGCGACAAAGGCTAGGGTACTGGCGGCAAGGGGCTCAATCCTCCGAGTTCAACGATGGAACCTGGAGAGAGGAACCATCTCCATACCAGGGAGGGCCTCCTTCTGGGTCAGATTGGCATGGCTCCGTTGTGCATATGTGATGATGCTGGATCAGGTTCTTAGCCAGCTCCTTCGGGAGGATGGAGGCCAGCACAGTGTGCCTAGTTCCGGAGGGTAGGGTGACCATGGTAGAGGCCTTGGTCTTTGCCCATTCTCTCATGAAAGTACCATCAGTGATCCTATTCTCCACTGGAGGGGTGGACTTCACAGGTAGGGTCACCACCCAAACGGAGCTCGACAAGTGGCGGTGACTGGCGATGAAAGAATTAGGGCAACCATTGCCCAGAACTGAAGAGGAAGAAGCACATGGGGTGGGCGGTTTGAATTCAAACCAGCCCTTTGCCGACGCTGGGTGGATCGCACACGGACCATGTGTGTACTTGTTACCCACAACTTACTCGAATCTGGGCTGCGTGAGCTAACCGGGACATAAGGACCCATTAAGGGTCACCCCTCCCACCCGAACGCAGTGCGTCTCCTGGAGGCTCTTCAACGGACGCGGCGGCCATTTCCAGTGCGCAGCCTGTGGCGAACACCCCGCCGACCAGCCAGCAGCATTCCAATCTCCCCCGACAAGAGGCAAAGTGACCACAACACTCTCCGGAGAACAAGAACCAGAGCCTACGGGAGGATGTAGAAGAGGAGGTCGGCATCCATCCCGGTGATTGATAGCTCCTAGCGGCGGTTGGGTGTGCGCAAGGCTCCCCCGACCACCCCGCCAAGGGCACCCTCGCAGAAGGACAGGGTACACCGGCCTCTCACAGCCCAGAGACGACATCTGCAGCATCAACTGGCTCTAGGCCTCTCAGCCAGTAGACTCAGCCTACGATGGGCCGGCAATCAGAGAGCGGCCCAGAAGGGGACGACGGAGATGGCAAAGTATAGGAGGAAAGGGAGGAGCTGAGTTCTGAAGAAGAAAAGACTATCCTGGAGACACCGGGGGGGAGCGAAGAGGTGTTAAGAGAGCAACCTGTGGGCGAGGAGCTTTCTAATAAAGGTACATTGGGGAAGGAGGAAGTGAAGGAGTGAAGGAGTTGGTGGGGGTAACTGTAGCACCCCGAATAAAATATAAAAAATATTTAACACAATTAAATAGACAAAGGATCATAAAATGGGTTTCATTAAGACCCAAAACTCTTTTACGTATAAACCAAACTAGAAGCCCAATAATAGACTTTAAAACCAAGCCCATTCCTTAGAAGCCTTAATGGGGCCTTACGTAACCCAGTTGAGAGCCCTGTTCGAAGGGATTAGGTCGACCCATGCATAAGAGCTTAGGGTCTTTCGATCAAACAGGGATGGCGGCAAGGATTATAGCAGGAAAAAGCTTATCATGGGAAATTTTAATCCCACTAGAATTTCTTAGTCCGTATAGGATTCCACTAGGATTTTTTCCTATAAATACTAAACTGTTCGAACGTGCTATGGCTACTGTTGCCTGTGCGTTCGAAGGAAGGAAGTGCTGCTGCTGCTGCAGCTGCGTCCTGTGCGTGAAGAAGGAGCACGTCTACTTCCTCTTCTTCTTCCGTTCGTCTTCTGCACCGTGCGGTTGCTGCTACCGTTGCAGAAGAGCTGTGAGGAGAAGCGCGTGACTTCTTCCTCTACTTCTTCTTCCCTGTTCGCGTCGTCTGTTTCTTCTTCCTCTGTCTGTCTCTCCCAACCAATCAAGGCAGGGGTTCTCAATATCTCAAGCAAAACCCTGTTAGTAAAGGAATCGTGCATGCAGTTACATCCATCTTAGAGTCCTATACATGATTTCCATGTTCCCTGCATGTTTCATGTTAGTTTTTACGTACTTTTTAAAGTCTTATGTTTCACATGAAATTGACGACCAGAACAGTGGACGCTATTTAATTAGCGGCTGTCCAGAAGGGCGCTAATTCTTGAATTAGCGTCAGCCTGATAGACGCGGATTAATGAGCGCCCACTACCCCTGACGCCAATTCTTTCAGTGTACTTAATAATTAACGCATGTTAAAATTTTAATAAGTATAGAACATGATTGTAAAATTCGGTATGAGCATGATTTTAGGATCCCCATAATTTTCTCTCAATTATCATGTATTCTGATCCCTGAAATTTTAGATAAACGTCAACGTGCTACTGTTCATGCAATCCTAAAGAAATGAACAGTAAAGTGTATCTGTGAACGTACTTTCCCGGTGCTTAACAGCCAGTAACCAAGAAGAATTAGCGTCTGTTTACACGAACGCGAATTTATAAAGTAGCGCCTCTTCACAGAGACGCTAATTCCTAAAATAACCTGAAAATCATGAATTAACATCCGTTCACATGGACGTGAATTAAAGATATGGCGCCTCCGTATACGGACGCCAATTATTATAAATTTTATTTAATTACAGAAGTTTCTAGAATTGGCGCCTCTCTAAAGAGACGCGAATTAGTAAATTAACGCATGTCTATTTGACGCGAATTCTATATCTCACAGTTTCTATCGTGTTTTGACCCTTATCGCGGGTCCTTTGGCACTGCTGTCTCATGGCCGAGATTGAGTCCCTGTTTCACGAGTTTTCACGCTGACACCTCAATTTTTGGAGATTGAATGACCCTCCGCCGGATATTCCTTCAGCCGGATTGGAATTTCTTTCTCTAAGGCCTCCGTAAGTCTCCGCTACCCTTGGAATCCCTCAAGGCGGCCGAGCAGGTTGTACCCTAAAAACCTTGAAAAACCGTGTCTTGTCATGTCACTCTGAAGAAACATGACACCCTAGCCATTATAGAGCGATGTTCTGGTGTTCTGTGAGAGTCCTGTCACTGTCTGGAATTAGCGTCCAGTACAGTTGACGCCATTATGGAATTAGCGTCCGTTACAGGTGATGCGATTTCCTTTGTGCCTGTACTGTTCACAGAATTAGCGACCACCACAGTGGACGCGTATTCTGTAATTGGCGGCTGCCTGAGTGGACGCCAATTTGTCCCAGATTTATGAATGTCCTAGTTTTGTGTGAGATTTGTCGCCGTGTCATCTTTACACAAGGTTCTGTCCTTGAACTCTCTATTTCGTGAATCTACCTTAATGTTCCTACAATGGCTTATTCCTTTGGAACTCTATTAGCTATAAACTATAGTGGATGTCTAGATATTTACATGACTCAATGTCTGGCGTTAATGGGCCCGGTCTGATCCTAGGAGGAGCACCCGAAAGTATTTGTACCCATGAGAGATATATTGACCACGGTGTGACATTGCACCGAAGTGCATGACTTTCTAGATTAATCTATAGCATTCGACATCTCGTACTTGACATGACGTGACGTGACTTGCGTGGCCCGGAATCGGATATTTACTTGTTACATTAAATAGCCAAATCTCATGACGTGACTTGATATTACATGTTTGATATCCTTGTTAACTTTACATGATTCGTCTTGAAATTTTGCTAGTTCAACTCTATAGTTTCCTTGTTCCATATTATCGTGAGTTCATTCATGCATAGCCATAATTACATTTCATGTAACATGTAATCTACTTAAAGCAAGTTTGTTATTGAGATGTAATCCTACTGAGCGTTCGCTCATCTAGTGTTTTTCCTCTATTTTTTAGATAATTCCAGTAATGAGGTTCAATCGGATGGGGATGGCCAAGAGTGATGAGCGTAGAGCCGATCCCGGATGTCATGAGTTGTCTTTAAGTCAAGTCTTTCTATTTTCTTGAGTCATCATTGTAATTTTTTTTATTGAGTCTAGTGACTTTGAAAGTATTAGAAAGTTGTACTTGGAATATTAGTTTGATGAATAAAACGGACTTGGTTATTTCTCCTTAGCGCACTCTGTCTATGTGTTGATTACCTCGTGCTCTGATTGACATGAATGATATAAACTCGTCGCGCAATCCCGGGTTCCTTCCGCGCTCGGGGCGTGACAGCAACAGAGAGGCTAACGGTAGCTCAAATGCGGGACTTAGTGGATAAGGTGGGCATCTCATTTGTAGGGGTGGAAAGGGATGTGAAAGCATGGATGGCAGTATCGGCCGAAACCAAAACGGGCCTTGTCACTGTAGCAAGTCCGATACCAAAAAAAATTATTTTTTTAATGGTTTCGGACCGAAACCGGACCGAAACCGTCCGGTTTCGGCCGAAACCGGACTTGCTCAATATAATTTTTGCCTTTTCTGACTGTTTTGAACCGGTTTCGGCCGAAACCGATACCGAAACCGATACTGCCATCCCTGTGTGAAAGGGGTCTTCACCAAAATCCAGAAGAGGTGGCTCATGAATATGACAAGGCAGGCAAAGGGGGGGAAATCCCAGATGGCGGAAAGGAGAGGGACATCCTATTGCCCATGTGAGGATTGTCTCATGGAATATGAGAAGGATATGTGGGATGAGAAGAGGAGGACGATGAAGGAACTAGTGAAGAGATGCAAGAATGATATCTTATGTTCGCAAGAAACAAAATGTGAAGAGGAAGGGGAGAATTTGATGAGGGAGATAGGAGGAGCCAAAATAGCGAAGGGTGTAGCTTCCCCGACAAAGGAGAAGTCAGGGGGTATTATGATTCTCTGGAATCAGTTCGAGGTAGAAAAGGTGGAGTAGGATAGACAAGTTGGTCAAGGATCCATTTTCCTTCATTTCCAGAATGTAAGGGATGATTTCTTTTGGAACTTCACAGGCTATATGTTGGCAACATTTTTTGCCCACCTGCGGAAAGGGGTGGAGCCAGACCTCCCCGGGGTGAAGCAGCAACTCACCCGGCGAAGGCAGCAATACCTGTCCATAGCCACCTGTCTGGGGTGCAGCAGCATCAGTAGAAGAAACCCGCCTGTGGAGACCACCTCCCCGGGGTAAAATATCTGTGAAGACCTGCCCGGGGTGGGGCAGACCTCCTCCGAGGTGAAACCTTGAGTAGGCCAACACTCCACTCTAGTAGCAGACCCTCGCCGGAGTGAAACCCGCTCAACACTGCTCCAACAGGCCAACACTCCAGCAACAGCAGACCTGCACACCTCTACAACGGAGTCAGACCTGTAGTAGCAGACATCACACCGGAGTCAGACCAGACCTCCACAGTAGAGTCAGCAGCAAACCTCCCAGCAGAGGCAAGCCTGGTGTAAAAAGCTTGCGCAGGGTAACAGCCCAGCCAAACCCGTGCAGGGTGAAACAGGCCAGCAAAGGATTCCCCCCGGGGTGAACAAGCTCTCGGGATATGGTCACCCCATTCTTCCCCCCCCCCCCCCCCCCCCCCGGGGGTGAACAAGCTCTCGGGATATGGTCACCCCATTCTCCCCCCCCCCCCCCCGGGGGTTCCGGTCACCTCCCTGGCCAAGGGTGATCATAAAGCAATTGTCACCTCCTCTTCTTTTGATATAGAATTTCCCCTTTGACCTAGGTTGACAGAAAATGGGAGAAAAGTCACGGAGAGGAACCAAAAGGGGCGCCACAGGTCTTTTTGACCCCTCTGGCCTACACGGCTGACCCCGAGGGTTGAGCCCACCCCGCTGGCATGCTAGCGGGGTCAAACTAACCCTCACGGGGTCAGTTCACCCCGCCTGACCCCCTTGGCGTCATTCCACCCCGTTGGTAGCCAGCGGGGTCATTTGACCCCTCCGGGTCTCCGTGTTCAAAAAAAAAAAAAGAAGAAAAGAGGAGAAGTCAAAAAAACATTTTTTGCCATTCCACCGAGGTCATTTGACTCCTCTGGTAGCCAGAGGAGTCATTTAACTCCTCTGGGGTCATTTGACTCCTCTGGTAGCCAGAGGGGTCATTTGACTCCTCTGGGGTTATTCCCCGTGCTCCAAAACAAAAAAAAAGGAAGAAAAAAAAAACAGAGGGGTCAAAAAATACGTTTTGACACCCACCTTGACAGAAAAAGTGGTTTTTGCACCCCACCCTGTCAGAACTGAAACATTTCTCCACGTTTCTGTCAACCTGAGTCTTCCTACCTTCTATAAATAGACCCCCAAGGGTCCAAGTGGAAGACACAGAGACGGGCGTAAAGAAGCCACCAAGCATCCGGAGGAGTTTGTTTTGTTTGTCTTGGCCTGTGAGGGGTAAGTCCCTGGGTCTTGTATTTATGCCCCTACGGGGTATGTTTGTAATTACGTCCCTCAGCGGGCCATGTTTGTAAGTTTCTACGCCCCGGGACGACTAATTAAGTAGTTCCGCCCATATAATGGAGGAATTATGAAAACATCCCTCCCGGTTTGCGAGAAACAAAATGTCTTGTTGTTTGCAGTTATACCCTGCAACTTTTGTAATTGGGACTACGTCCCTACTTCCCGCGTTATTGCGGATCTTTGTACAGTCGACAACTCGCCGACAACCCTTGTACCCATTTGGGCTATAAATGTATCCAGTGTGTGCTTTACAAATTTTCTTTGTATGTCAATCGGGGAAAGTTATAAGAAAACCCCTACGACTTGTGGAAATTACACACATCCCCCTCTTTTGACAGAATTGACAAATGTGTGTCTTCTATGAAATCCCTTGTCATTCCTTCGGTCCGAAAGTGTTGTCAGCTCAGTCCGACACTTGGGTGCCACCTCAAACCTAAGTCTATAAAGGGTGATAAAATTACCGAAATACCCTTGTGACTTAGAAATGACCTAGTAGCCCCCGAAACCCTCCAGAAACGGCCTCAACGCCTTGGGAAGCCGGGAACCTTATCCTACATTCTTTCCAACCATGAAATTTCGGGAATGCCCCTAGCCTGGTAAAATTACCAAAATACCCCTGAAGGTTTAAAATTACCAAAATACCCCCAAGGCCCAGGAAACCTCTCGTGACTTCAAAAATGCCTACCGCTTTCGCACAATTGCATTCATACTCCTAAATTCTAGAATTTTGCCAAAATATAAGGGGCCTCAGTTGAAACCCTAATTCAGCCATTCTGTTGGTCGGTGGTAAGTGAGTGGACACTGTGAGCCCTCCAAATGAGTTTGCCCTCAACATCAAAACCCCTATAGAAGGCTTCGCGATTTCTTTGCCAGCTAAACAAAGGTGTTCGGACGTTAGGCCGATGTAAATCAACATTGACTTCGGTCAGTGGGGAGAGGTCCAGCACCCGAACCCAAATCGTATGATATTATGCGCACTCACGAAATAAACCTCTACACATAGGGGGAATGTTTCTTTTCAAAAAGAACATTTATTTTCTATTTTATCTACGATAAAAAATTCCGTGGCCAACAGACTGGCACGCCCGGTGGAACTTTTCTCGCCTTTCTTCTTTCTGTCAAAGAAAGTCTCCAAACCTTTCTTAAGGTTCTGACTACCCCTCTTCCTCTGACAGTAGGGAAGAGGAGGGCAAGTTTCCTTCACTCACGTGAGGGTCTTTGTGCATCTGCGCACTTTTCCATTCGTGCTACGCACCACAACCAACAACAACTACGACGACGATGGCAGCCGTCACCTACGGCCCCCAGGTCATCGCCAGCCACGCCAGGTTCTGATACCTGACGACCCCACTCGTGTTCGGCGACTTTCCAGCAGTCGTCGGTTCGCCCTTCTTCCTGGGCGTGATACCCGTGGTTGAGGCCAGCTCAGCCACGCCTGCGGCAACAACCTCCACTTCAGCAACTGGCCGGGTCCGCTCGGCCAACAAGCCAGCCGTCGGGGGTGTCAGGCCCTCGGCTGCATCAATCGGCCAGGCCCGCCCGGTCAAAAAGACAACTGTCGGGGGTGTCAGGCCCTCGGCCCTAGGCCCCCAGCAACTGGCCGGGTTAGCCCGATCAACAAGACCACCATTGGGGGTGTCAGGCCCTCAGCTTCAACAATTGGTCGGGTTCGCCCGGCCGTCTCTTCGCGGACCAAGGGTGTCAGGCCCTTTGTCCCAGCAACTAGCCGAGTCTTCTCGGTCAATCAAGTCACTGCTGGCGTCGCTCCTGCTCAACCGGGGCAGTGTCGTCGCCGCAACGGCACCGATTCTATTGCGGCAACCCTCAAAGGTACTGCTCCTGTTCAACGGGGGCAGCGTCGCCGCCACCATGACGTCGCGCCTACGGCGGGCATCACCAAGGTTGCTCCTGCTCAACGGGGGCAACGTCGTAGCCACCAGGGCACAAAGCCTGCGGCAGCTACATCTCGCTCCAGAAATACTATAATTGTCGGAGACCTCCGCATTCGGCTCGATGGAGGCGAGCCGATTTTGCCTCGAGATCGACACGTCCTGACCATTTCTACCTCCAATCGCTTCGAGCTCCTTCGGCAAGTCCGCGAGGATGGAGCGAAGATGAAGAAGCCCGCCGTATCGGGGGCAACTCAGGGTCCCCTGCAGCGACCCAAGCCACGAGCTCCCCGGTCAAGGACAGGGGGCAATCGAGTGGAGGAGCATCACCTCCAATTGAAGAAAATTTAGGTCACCAAGGAGGAGGCCCGAATTATAAGGCGAGCAAGGGCAGAAGCGCCTTTCCACATGTCGGAGCTGCAATAAATGCGGAGCCCGACAAGCGTTGAAACCTCGGCACCCCCGAGGCTTGCACCTCAGCCCCCACGTGGGCAAAAGCATCGAGGAGCCGGCAAGAAGGTGCGGCCGACCTCTCCGTGGACCAGTTCAACACCCACGGACGAGGATTGTTCTACACAGGCTTCCACGTCCCGAGTATCTATTTTTGACAGAATTGGGATGCCACCCAAGCCGAGTAGACAACCGCCCAAGAAGAAGCGGGTGGTTCAGGTGACCGATGACTCTGTCAAAGTGCTCACCTGTTACACTACCTCTGCCGATAAGCAGCTGGAGGACACTTCGGGTGACTTGAATCAGCCTCTTCAATATTTGAGGAGGCCGAGACCCGTGTCCCGGATCCTGGCGCAGACACAGCAAGGGCCGACTGTCGGGACATCTCAACCCGAGCTGGCGCGACAAGAAGAACACCAAGACATCCATAGTGTTGATGGGGACAGTAACCCTGCTCACGAGGAAGATCTTGGGAGAGAGGCGCAGACCCCCGCGTTGGAAGAGCTCCGACGCGAAAACTAAGAACTCAAGAACCTCTTGCAAACACTATTGCGTGAAAAAGAGGTTCATGTCCCACCTCAAGCTGCGCCAACTGGAGTGGAACAACAGTCTCCCCCCATTCCAGTCGCGGCCAATGCCTCCGTTACAGCGGCAAAATTGCCATTGACGGTGGAATTTGAAGTGCCACAGCATGAAGCCAATGTCCGGTCATCTGCCACCCCTGTTACAGAAAGTCTCATGGCACAAAGGCAGATGATCGAGCGGATCGTGGAGGCGAAATTTGCCCAACATGGAGAGGGGGTGGCTACCGTTGATTTGTACAGCGTGCCATATCCCCTCCATCACCAATTCAAGAACTTCCACCGGATTGCCCGAAGGCCCCGAAGCTTCAGAAGCTCAAGGGGCAGGGCTCCCCACATGAACACCTGGCCTACTACATGACGGCCAAGGGTGAATTGGCACTGGAAGAGGCATACTTGCTGCGGCACTTCGCCACGTCTTTGACTAGCACCGCCTTCCAGTGGTATTCCAGGCTAAAGCCCAATTCAGTGCCTGATTGGGTTGATATGCAGAAGAAGTTCGTCGACCGTTTCCAGAAGGTCGAACGCAAAGTCTCTCTGGCGGAGCTCTCTTCCCTCCGGCAGAAGAAAGGTGAAACAACGTTGGACTTCATCAAGCGATGGAGGGGACGTCAGCATGCGCTGCGATAATCCTCGCGACGCCCGAAGACGCGATCAACCATCTGCCGCAGAGGTCTGTTCGGCATACGCCTCAGACTACATAGGTCAGCATGCGCTACGATCACCATCTGCCATAGAGGTCTGTCGGCAGAAGTCAGTGAAAAGCTTCTGGGCTCAAACATCAGAAGCTTCGACCAGCTGAATACGGTGGTGGCGGAGATTGAGATGTTCTTTGCTGATCACCCGATACAAGCTTCTGCCAAAGGCAAATCCTCCAAGGACCGCCTGGCCAGTGTCAAGGAGGTAAATGTTGTAGACTTCTCCCCGACGAATGGAGACAAGGGGGAAGGAAAATCAAAAGGCAATGGCAAAAAGCCCGATGCCAAGGCGAATGCGTCTCTCTTAGCGGAGCGCATGAAGACGCCTTATACCTTCAGGAAAGAGCACACTAAGATGCTCTTCGACCTATGCATGAAAGAGTAGCTCATCACCTTGCCGGATCGGCGGAAGCCCTCAGAGGTGGATAAAACAGATGATCCTACCTATTGTGTATATCACCGGAGGTTGGGTCACACCATCGGGGACTGCTATGTTTTCAAAAACATAGCAGAAGAGCTCATTCAAAATGGCTTGGTAAATATGTTGGGCCTTGCAGTCGACCCACCACAACCTCATGCTTGGAGTCGATCGAATCGGTCGGCTAACGTGGTCTACATGGTGGCGACGGCTTCGAGCTCCAATGCCTCCGAGGCCGGGCCTTCAAATCAACAGCCCAATACTGGCCGCGGAGCAGCCCCTTCCGCACTCCCTGAGTGTTAAGCATTGCGGAGGACTATTCGGAAAATCCAAGGAGAAATCAGACAATTGCAATTAGAACAAAGGCGCCTGCTGCAGTTCTTGGAAAGCATCGACGAGCAGTTGGCCACTTTCCCCTTTGGCCCATTTGCCAGGGTGTTAGCTCCAGCCCACATACGGGAGGCAGGTGTACCGCCTATTGGCCGGGCTCCGCTCATGGGTTGGCTCTCGGAAGAATCCTCAGATTCATCTGAAGGCGAGGAGCATACACCCGAAGGGGAGCAGCCCGAGAAGTTATACTCATTCCCTCACAAGAAGACTCTGAACATCTTCTTCGTGTGCCAGCGAGCGGTCTTGATAAGCCCATCACCCATGGAGCAGGCACTAGGTACCGCATTTCATCAGGGCTATTGCCCCTACCATGAGGTGATAGGCCACATCATCCATAATTGCCAGCCGTTCAAGGACCTCGCTGAGGACTTAATCAGGCAAGGGAAGATCAATATGGGTGAATTCCTGGTCGACCCACCTCAGCCACATGTGCAGGAGACTTGTCATTTCTCCATCAATGTTATACGTGCCTCAGCAGCTTTCCAACTCCCGGAGCCGCAGGAGGAGGGAGTCACTTCCCAGGGAGTCAATTCCCAGCCGCCTAAGTCCACAATGTGATACCCAGGGTGGCAACCCTCCCATCAGTGTTCATTCCCCAAGGAGGACACTCAGAAGATTTTTGACAAGCTCCTGGAAGATGGTAGGGTGTTGACATATGATCCGCCGTCCTATTACAATGAGATGGCCAAGAGCCATCCCCGCTATTGCAAATATCATGCCAGGATGTCTCATCCCACTCGGGAGTGCCCGGAAGTCCAAGATTGCATTGAAGTCCTCATCCAAAGAAGGGAGATCGATGCGCAGGGGAACTCTATGACGAGGCGGCGTCTTAAAGAGGCCGCTAAGAAGATTCTCCAGCAAGCTCAACAGGAGCAGACCAAGCTGCGTGGGACCAAACCCACCTCTCAACAAGTCCAACCGAACAAGTCTACAGGCAGCGGTAATCCTCAGCCAAACCCCAAAGGCAAGGCCATGTGCGAGGGGCCTATGGCCCAAAGCCCATAAAGCCAAGCCGTGGGGGAAGGCTCCAAACCTCTGTCCCAGCTGAGTCAACCCAGCACCGTCATAAGGGGAAACCCTCCACCAAATAATAAAGGCAAAGCCAAGGTGAGGGAGCCTTAAGCCAAGGCTCGTATCGAGCCAATGAGGTCGTCAATTGAAGAAAGACCTAAATAGCTCGAACAAGCAAAGCCGCTAGTCAAAGCAAAATTGGTGGAGCTGCAACGCCCCCAAGGGCCCCACTGTGGATTGGCAGAGTTCCAGGAGCTGCCGCCTGATGTAATTACTCAGGCGATCAATGCCACCTTCCAGGTCCAGCCGAAGGAGGCCAATTGGACCAAGGTCACCCCCAGAAAGAGCCGCGGCACTAAGGCTCCTAAGGAGCCAGCCCGGAGCAAAAAGTAAAATTATGGGGGCAAACTAGTCCCACCTCCGAAGCAAAGTCCACTTTCTTCTCAAGAGGCGGCCCACCAAAAGAACAAGAGAAGAATCGTAGGAAGAATCTGAAGAGGAGGTTGAAGAAACAAGCTGAGCAAGCAGCAGCTATGGAGACTCCTAAGGAGCCAACTCCTCTCCAAAGACTACAAAAGCTCATAGATGAGCTGGAGGAGTACACTCCCCCTCGTCCCACCAGGGTTGTCACTCTAGACAAATATATTCCCTGGGATAAGTTTGGGTGTAAAGCCCGGCTTCTTCAATGGCTCCGAGATATGGCTCATCATCTCGAAGAAGGGGAAGACTTCCCAATCCTGGAGGAGCTCTCCTTATTTTACAAGGACGAGGAGCTCACTGTTGAAATGCTGCAAGAGCTCTCCTGCAACATGGTGGCGATCCCGCCGCCCGACAACATTAACTCACCTTCGGCTGATAACACTGGGGGCAAGACTCCCATGGCGACATATCAACGTCGCTCGGCGAGGAATAGCCGTGGTCGTGGCCGAGGACGAGGACGTGGGCGTGAAGGTCCCTGACTCTCGATCGGGTCATAATATTCAGAGGGGAGAAGCCGGGTCCTGTCCAGAAACCCAAGTTCGGGGAATCCCTTTTATCCTCAGCCCCTCAGAGGTTCAGGCCCCATCTCAGCGGCTAAATCGGGTGGCGTCCCTTTTATAATCGCCTCTTCTGATGAAGAAGAGGAGCCAGCCAAGTCGCCAGTGCGCGAGAGGCGTCAGAGCAGGCCGGCCCCTCTACAGGGTCGAGCCCGCAAGCCCAACAGGTCCTTCTAATGAAAACCAACATGATAAGCCTTTGCCACCTCCGGAGGAATCCTTGGCACCGCTGTTCCAAGAAAATGCGGAAGGCCAAAATGGGGAGGAGCGCCCTTCTAAACGGGAGAAGCCTCGCCAGGCACCAAAGACTTTGGCGGAAATCATCCCGCCATTTGACAAGACCCGTGCTCGGGCGGACTGCAAAATTATTCATCATATGAAGCGGTTCCCAACAAATGTCACCATCTGGGAAGCCATCGCTTGGAGCAAGGATCTCAGGGAGGCTCTTGTCAAGATACTCCAAGACCCGGAGGCCTATGAAGCCCATGTTGCAGAGTTGCAAGCCCAGGCATACGAGGCATTTGCAGCCAACATCTCCTTCACGGACAAAGACATGTTACTGTCCTCTCCGTGCCACAACCGCCCCTTATATATGTGGGGGACGATTAATGGGCATGATGTGAATCGCATTTTGGTCGACGCTGGAGCGGCCATTAACATCATGCCTTTGAAGACCTTCAAGTCTTTATACTTGGCCCCTTACTTGCAGAAGGTGAATGCGGTCAAGATCTCGGGATTTAACTAGGATTCCGAGGAGGCGCTAGGTCGGATTGAAGTCAAGCTTGCTTTGGGCGATTTTGTCACCCAAGCGACGTTCTATATCATCAACGCCGACACATCATACAAGATGCTGATCGGGATGCCCTAGCTCCATGAGAATTGGGTGGTCCCATCAACTCTACACCAGTGCATTAAATATGCCAAAGGAGGGGAGCAACATACGGTCTTCGCAGATCAGGCTCCGTTCCACCCCAATGAGTGCCACCTGACCGATGCTTCCCTATATTTTGAGGAGCCCACTCTGACAATCCCTGAGCCTTTAAAAGACAAAGGGAAGCAAAAAGTGGACTTTGAAGTCGAGGAAGGGCAGTTGTTCACTGTCAATCAAGACATGGTAAAACTACACAGGCTAAGCCTCCAGGCCGCCTCCAAGCCGACTCAGCCGGAGAGACGAAGTGTTGACTTTGAAGCCAACCTCATCAGCCGGGTCATTGACGGAAGTATCTCATTACCGCCCAAGTGCCTTCAACTCTCGTCCCAACGGGAAGAGTATGAGGTGGAGCAGTTGAAGACCTTCACAGTCTCCTATCAACGGAGAAGAAGACGTAACAAGGGCAAGGGGGACAAGCCGATCATCTTTTACAAAGGTGACTTAGTCCCACCAGGCCCTCCCGAAGATGATTTCGGCTGGGATACTCCTGCCGATGTGGCGACAGAGCCAGTCCAGGAGATGGACGATATGCCAAAGCACTTCAGGGAAATATGTAAAAAGCAACACATCCCACAAGCTCAGGATCCCGCACGAGCGGCATATTTCCATCAGCTGTGGAACCCTCCGCAGGTCCGTGGGCAACATCCCTTCTCCCGCAAAGACACGCGGGGACTCGGCTACGACCAGGAGAGGGACTTCGAGGTCTATTATGCAGTCAATGTCATAGGACTGCTACCTCCTCATGGGCAAGCAGAAGTTGAGCCCAAGGTCGATGACTCTGTAAGGGAGTCCGACGAGACGTCAATGACATTATCGCCAGAAGTCAACACTAATCACCTCCCTGAGGGAAGGACAGCTCAGCCTGTTAACCATCAGCAAGACGAAGCAAGCCCTTCGACTTCAAGCCATGAGCAAGATTGCTCCAAAGAGTTTGAAGTCTATGAAGCAAACACAGATGATGAGGGAGACTTTGTCGACCTCTAACCAGCTCCACCAAAGCTTGAAGATGGTGGCCAAGCAACTGTGGACGAGTTGATCGAGATCAATCTCGGAAGCAAAGAAGACTACCGCCCAACCTTCGTCAGTGCTCTCCTCAGTGAGAAAGAAAGGCAGTCATATCAACAGCTCTTAGAAGAGTTCAGGGATTGTTTCGCCTGGACTTATAAAGAAATGCCCGGGCTCGACCCTTCTGTGGCTGAACACGAGCTGGCAATTCTTTCAACAGTCAAGCCAGTTAAGCAAGTCCAAAGGCGTATGCGCCACGAGCTGGAATTGAAAGTCAATGCTGAGGTTGACAAGATGCTCAACGTGGACTTCATAGAGCCTTGCATGTACCCTGTGTGGCTCGCCAACATAGTCCCTATCAAGAAAAAGAATAGCCAAGTTCGAGTCTACATCGACTTCAGGGATTTGAACAAGGCATGCCCGAAGGACGACTTCCCTGTCCCAATTACCGAGACGATGGTGGACATGACCACCGATCACGAAGCCTTGTCCTTCATGGATGGGTCGTCGGGCTATAATCAGATCTGCATAGCCATCAAAGACAAAGACCACACGGCTTTATGATCTCCTAAGGGGATCTTCAACTACAAAAGGATGTCGTTCGGTCTGAAGAATGCCGGCGCAACCTACCAAAGGGCAATAACCAAGATCTTCGACGAAATGCTTCACGACCTCGTCGAATGCTACGTCGATGACTTGGTCGTCAAAACAAAAAGGCGGGAAGATCACCTGACCGATTTGTGACGAGTCTTCGAGAGGCTCCGACAATACCAGCTCAAGATGAACCCAATGAAATGCGCCTTCGGCGTCTCCAGCGGCAAGTTCCTTGACTTCATTGTCAAGTATCGAGACGTAGAAATCGACCCTGACAAAATCAAGGCCATAAGGGGACTGCTTCCGCCCAAGAACTTGACAGAGCTCAGATCTCTGCAAGGAAGACTCCCTATATTAGGCGATTCAGTTCTAATCTCTCGGAAAGATGCCTGCCTTTCGGCAAATTGATGAAGAAAGGAACACCCTTCAGATGGGACGAAGACTGTCAGAAGGCCTTCGAGCAAATCAAGGAGTATCTATTGACTCCTCCTGTCCTAGGTGCACCTGTCAGAGGGAAGCCCCTTATTCTCTATATTGCTACCATGGATGCCTCTTTGGGGGCACTTTTAGCCCAGATCAATGACGAGGGCAAGGAGCAACCATTATACTACCTCAGCCGGAAGTTGATCGGGCCTGAGCATCGGTACGCGCCTATGGAAAAGGTTTGCCTGGCATTGATATTTGTTGTCAAGAAGTTAAGACACTACCTTCTAGCTCACCGGGTGGAGCTCATCTCAAAATGTGATCCACTCAAGTTTCTGCTCAGTCAGCCCGTCCTCTCCGGTAGGCTCGGCAAGTGGGCGTTGATCCTCATAAAGTTTGGCATCACCTTCGTCCCACGCAAGGCGATCAAGGGCAAGGAATGGCGGAGTTCTTAACTGCACACCCTGTGCCAGAAGATTCGCCACTTAACTTAGAACTGCCCGACGAAGAGGTGTTAGTGCGTTCTCAAGAAACTGGGGAGCATTCTGAAAAAGTCCCACCGCAGATGGAGCCGGGCGTCCTCACTCTTGACCTCCCACAATGGGAGTTGTATTTTGATGGTGCTTCCCGAACAATCAAAAGGGCCGGTGGCCTTACAGACTTCGTCTCGGGCGCGGGGATAGTTTTTGTATCTCTGCGAGGCGGCATTCTCCGTAACTCTTGCGCTCTCATGAAGTCATTAACTAATAATGAGGCAGAGTATAAAGCGCTAATCATTGGGCTTCAACTGGCACTGGAAATGGACATCAAGTGCATCAAAGTCTACGGGAATTCTCAGCTCGTCATTCGGCAAGTACTGGGCGTCTATGATGTCCGGAAGAAAGAGCTTATTCCCTACCATACAGCCGTCGTGAGGCTCAAGGAAAAATTCTACCTATTTGAAATAGGCCATGTCCCCAGAGGCAGCAACTCCTAGGCTGACGCTCTTGCAAAGTTAGCAGCAGCCTTAAAACTCCCACCTGAGGGAGAATTGAATATCACTGTCAGACACCGAAGGCTCATGCCAAGTGTGCTCGACAAAGAGTCGGGCCTTACTGTCTATGAGGTCGACAACATCCAAGAAGGGAGTATTCCCGAAGAAGAGGACTAGCGCGAGCCGATCATAAAGATACAGAATGGCTGGCTCCCTCCTAATCGGGCTCAGAGGGTGCAACTGCTATGCAGGGCAACATCCTACCAGTTGATTGACGGCCTGCTCTTCAGGCTCGTCCATGAAAAAGACCGATCGATCCTCCTACGATGCCTTTCATCCGAGGAAGCAAAGACTGTCATGCACGAGGTCCACTCCGGATTGTGTGGGGCCCACCAAGCAGGAGCCAAGATGAAGAATAGCATCAAGATCAAGGGGTTTTATTGGCCCACCATGTACGAAGATTGCAACCAATATGCCCGTACATGTCACTAATGCCAAGCATTCGGGCCAGTCCCTCGGAGGTCACCTAACCCGCTCCATCCAACGGCACCAACTTGGCCTTTCGCGAAGTGGGGCATAGACATTGTGGGACCATTCCCGCCATCATCTCAGGGCCACAAGTTCATACTGGCCGCCACTGATTACTTCTCCAGATGGGCAGAAGCCGTTCCGCTACGAGAAGTTACAGGGGAGATAGTTGCCCGCTTCGTGAGGCACTATATCATATACAGATTCGACACCCCCAGTCGGATCATATCTGATAATGGCACGCCATTCAAGAATAAGAATGTTTATGCTTTGGCGGCTAAGTTCCACATCGATTGGAGGCCACCATCCGTCTACAACCCCCAAGCCAACAGGTTAGCCGAGGCCTTCAACAAAACCCTCTGTAAGCTGCTGCCTAAGATAGTAGGCGGCCGCAAACGGGATTGGGGCGAGAAGGTCCACGAAGTCCTATGGGCCTATCGGACTATTTACAAAACCCCTACGGGTTCCTCCCCATTCTCCTTGGTCTACGGAGCCGAGGCGGTGGTCCCTGTAGAGATCGAGCTGGAATCTTATCGCGTTGCTGTGCACGTCGGATTGCCAGGCCAAGACCAGTCCGAGATAGAAAGAAGGCTTGAGGAGCTGTCTAACCTTGAAGGCGAAAGACTCAAAGCCTACAAGCACTTACAAATGTATCAAGCCCGCATGACACGAGCCTATAATAAGCTGGTCAAGCAAAAGGCGTTCAAGAAAGGCGACCTCGTCCTGATCAAGGAAAAGGAGGTCCTCGCGGGAAGATCCAGCGGTAAACTCCAACCCAATTGGCGTGGACTTTATGTCATCCAGAAGGTCTACGAAGGAGGGGCCTATACGGTCGTCGACCACAAGGGAAATAATCCCTTCCCTCCTCTTAATGACAAGCATATGAAGTTCTACCATGCGCCACCGCAAGAGTTTCTGCAGCAGTCCTCACAGGACATACCTCTCTCCAGCGAAGGTTCAAGCTAAAAAAAAAAAGGGGGTTAAAAATATTGATACCCCGGCGGACTTAGTCGACCTTCAAGGGTTGGCTAAGGGTAAAAAGGCCATAACCCGGCCGAGGTGAAAACTCGAAAGGGCGTCTCGGGCAAAAATGGGCAACCCCTCGGTGTGAAAATCCGCAAGGGCGCACCAGAAAAAGCTAAAGGGGGCCAGCCTCGGCGAAAACTCGAAAGGGCGGTGAAGTTGGTAATGTGAAAAAAAAATCCTCTCTCAGCTTGCTTCATGGGTGGTTCTAAGTCGATGATTCCACCCCATCACGGCAAAAACAGCATATTGACGTCATGGCCATGCCTCCCATGTCATTCTGTGACACCCGGTCCCACCGGGGCGTCCCGACATTGTCACATTCTGTCCCACCGAGACCATCAGCACTGTCATTTTCAATAGATTTGACTCTTATGTCCCTTCAGGCTGTCAAGTCTATCCATTTCCTTTCAAGAGTTGACTCATACGCCCCCTGGCATGTCAACTCCACTCATCTTTCGGGCTTCCCGGGGTTTGAATTCCATGCCTTTCCGGGCTATCCAATCCGCCCCTCTAGTCCCATCAGGCTCGGCCTATGCATGTCCCTTTTGGGCTGCCGACCCACTTCGCCTATCGGCTTCCGGGTTTAGCTCTTATGTCTCGTTCGGACAGTTAAACCCACTTATCCTTTGTCCCACTGGGTTTGGCCTACGTACGTCCCTCTCGGGCTGCCAACCCATCTAATGCCTATCGACTTTCGGGTTTGACTCACATCCCACTAGGGCTGTCAAATCCATCATTTCCTTCTTTTGGGTCCGGCCTATGCACGCCCCTCTCGGGCTGCCAACCCATCTCTTGCCTATCGGATTTCGGGTTTGACTCTCACGCCCCACTAGGGCTGCCAAATCCACTCCGCTCATCTTTCGAGTCTGGCCTATGTATGTCTCTTTCGAGCTGCCAACCAATGCCTTTCGACACATTTTACCTTCGGGGGATTGGCCTTAGCATACCCTCTCGGGCTGCCAACCCATCATGCCTTTCGGCACCCCTTTCCTTCCTTAGGGATTGGCCTCAGCATGTCCTCTCGGGCTGACAACCCATCATGCCCTTCGGCTCATTTTACCTTCTAGGGATTGACCTCAGTATGTCCCCCTCGGGCTGTCAACCCATCTCTTGCCTATTGACTTTCGAGTTTGACTCTCACGTCCCACTAGGGCTGTCAAACCCATCTTTTCCTTCTTCTGGGTCTGGCCTATGCATGTCCCTTTTGGACTGCCAACCCATCTTGCCCGTCGACTTTAGGGTTTGACTCTCACGTCCCACCAGGGCTGTCAAATCCATCCTCTCCTTCTTCCGGGTTTGGCCTATGCATGCCCCTATCGGACTGTCAACCCATCTCGCCTCTCGGCTTCAGGCTTGACTCATATCCCTCTGGGACCGTCAAGTCCATTCTTTTGTCCCCACAGGCTTCGCCTATGCATGTCTTCCCAGCCCTATTTGCCTATCGGCTTGTAGATTTGATTCATATGTCCCACTCGGGCTGTCAAATCCCCTCTTTCATCCCGCCGGGCTTAGCCTATGCATGCCCTTTTCGGGCTGCCAACCCATCTCGCCTATCGGCTTCCAGGTTTAACCTGCATGTCCCTTTCGGACTGTTAAACCTACTTATTTGTTGTACCAACCGAGTTCGGCCTATGCACGCCCTTCTCGGGTGGCCAGCCCATTCAACCTATCGGTTTTTGGATTTGACTCTCGTGTCCCATTAAGGCCGTCAAATCCACCCACTTGTCCCACCGGTGCGGTACACATGTCCCTCCGGGAATGCAACACCCTCTCCGCCACTTTGGCACTATAGGTGTTTAAAAAAAGAGAGAGAAAAAAAACGGGATTAAAAACATTGATGCCCCAGCGGACTTGGTTGTTTCCGTTAGGGGAGCAATCAAGGGCAAAAAGTTTTTAACCCGGCTAAGGTGAAAATCCGAAAGGGCGCCTTAGGCAAAAATGGGTACCTCTTAGTGTGAAAACCTGCAAGGGCGCACTGGAAAGAGCTAAAGGGGGCCAGTCCTGGCGAAAACCCGAAAGGGCGGTAGGGCTGATAAAGTGAAAAAAAAAATAAGAAATGAGCATACATGCAAGAGGATAGAAGCAAAAATTGCTAAGTTCTGTCCTTTATTTATCAATTTCTTCAATGGAGCCCGAGACAAGCCCTCAGGGGTAACTCAAAAAAAATTGGGGCGCGAGGGCCCTATGTACAAGAAGGTGTCACAGCCCATCAAGCACCAGACTCGCTCGTCCCCACGTCAGCAAGGCGAGTCTCCTCCTGGAGCCCCTCAAGCCTACGGCGAAGAGTCTACATCGGCACGTGCAAGATTGCGCTCCTTGGTCTCTCAGACCTCTCGCAAAAGCTCCTCTACTCTGCGAGAGGCCATCTGCTCGCGCTCGTAAGCGTCCTCGACCTGGGCACCCACCTCAACCTAGGCTCCCCGAAGTCTGCAAAGTTGCTCCTCCTGCTGAATCATCAGCTGAGTCCTCCGCCTCCGCTCCTAAATAGTGTGAAGGCGAAAGAACTCCTCCCATGAAGACGCAAGCTCAGTCATCCAAGCGTCCCGAGGGAGACCATATGCATGCATCTGGCAATGCTACACCGAGTTGAGGACCATTCGGCCACTCCATCCCAAGAGCCAGGAAACTCTGAGGCAACTATGAAGCCTCACCAGCTGAAGTTAAAACAAAGAAAGGAGACAGAATCCAATGAGTGCCCTTTCGAAGCAAAATTAAAAGTACAGAATTTTGATGTACAAGTTACAACGCCCTTGCCCAGGGTAGTGCTACACTCGAGTTTGTGATGGATGGTATCTGCCTTAGCCCGTGCACGGCCGACATCAACTCAGACCAACACGCCCTAAGGGCTGGTCTACACCAACTCTGGCTATCACAAGTCAACGATTAGCCAGCTTCATTATTCGGCGACATACCTCAGTGGTCAGCCGACACATCTTCGATGTACTTCAGCGGTCAGCTGACACAACGACTTTTGGCCAACGCACCCTCAAGGGTCAGCCAATGTCAGTCTCCGGCTATTACAACTTAACAGTCAATCAACGACGACTTAGACGGATGTGTCTCTCCGAGACAGGCCTACATCAACCTCAGACCAGCAAGTCTCGCCGAGGCAGGTCTACATTAACTATAGGCCAACAAGCCTCTCCGAGGCAGGCCTACAGCAACTTTGGATCAATATGCCCTAAGGGCCGGTCCGCATCAACTTTGGCTAATGCAACCCCAAAGATTGGCCAGCATCCAGTTTTAGGCCAATACATCCTAAGGGATGATATACATTAGCTTTGGCCAGTACAACCCTAAGGGTTGGTCTTCATCAACTCCATGACAAAGTGCCTCGCCGAGGTAGGCCTGTATTACTTCTAGACTGGTGGGTCTCACCGAGACGAGCCGGCATCAACTCTCAGCTTTCTGGAAAGCAACGAAGCAGTGAGTTGCAGTCCTAGAATGATCTCCCCATGTCACGAAGACTCAGGAGACATCAAAAGATGACGGAGAGCACGGACCGTCCGCCTCTGCCTACGGCTTCGACGAACGCTCTGTGGGGGGCATTTGTTGGCAACATTTTTTACCCACCTGCGAAAAGGGGTGGGGCCAGACATCCCCGGGGTGAAGCAGCAACTCACCCGGCGAAGGTAGCAATACCTGTCCATAGCCACCTGTCCGGGGTGCAGCAGCAGCAGTAGAAGAAACCCGCCTGTGGAGACCACCTCCCGGGGGTAAAATATTTGTGAAGACTTGCCCGGGGTGGGGCAGACCTCCTCCGGGGTGAAACCTCGAGTAGGCCAACACTCCACTCTAGTAGCAGACCCTCGCCGGGGTGAAACCCGCTCAACACTGCTCCAGCAGGCCAACACTCCAGCAACAGCAGACCTGCAGTAGCAGACAGCACACCGGAGTCAGACCCGACCTCTACAGCAGAGTCGGTAGCAAACCTCCCAGCAGAGGCAAGCCCGGTGTGAAAAGCCTGCACAGGGTAACAGCCTAGCCCAGCCAAACCTGTGCGGGGTGAAACAGGCCAGCAAAGGATTCCCCCCGGGGTGAACAAGCTCTCGAGATATGGTCACCCCATTCTTCTCGCCCCCGAGGGGTTCCGATCACCTCCCTGGCCAAGGGTGATCATAAGGCAATTGTCACCTCCTCTTCTTTTGATATGGAATTTCCCCTTTGACCTAGGCTGACAGAAAATGGGAGAAAAGCCGCGGAGAGGAACCAAAAGGGGCGCCACGGGTCTATTTGACCCCTCTGGCCTGAGCGGCTGACCCCGGGGGTCGAGCCCACCCCGCTGGCATGCCAGCGGGGTCAAACTGACCCCCGTGGGGTCAGTTCGACCCCTCCGGGTCTCCGTGTTCCAAAAAAAAAAAAAAAAAAGAGGAGAGGAGTCAAAAAAGCATTTTTTGCCATTCCACCGGGGTCATTTGACTCCTCTGGTAGCCAGAGGGTCATTTGACTCCTCTGGGGTTATTCCCCGTGCTCCAAAATAAAAAAAAGGAAGAAAAAGAAGCAGAGGGGTCAACAAATACTTTTTGACACCGACCTTGACAGAAAAAGTGGTTTTTGTACCCCATCCTGTCAGAATTGAAGCATTTCTCCACGTTTCTGTCAACCTGGGTCTTCCTACCTTTTCTATAAATAGACCCCCAAGGGTCTAAGTGGAAGACACAGAGACGGGCGTAAAAAAGTCACCAAGCATCCGGAGGAGTTTATTTTGTTTGTCTTGGCCTGTGAGGGGTAAGTCCCCGGGTCTTGTATTTATGCCCCTACGGGGTATGTTTGTAATTACGCCCCTCAGCGGGTCATGTTTGTAAGTTTCTACGCCCCGAGGCGACTAATTAAGTAGTTCCGCCCATATAATGGAGGAATTACGAAAACCTCCCTCCCGGTTTGCGAGCAACAAAATGTCATGTTGTTTACAGTTATACCCTGTAACTTTTGTACTTGGGACTACGTCCCTACTTCCCGCGTTAGTGCGGATCTTTGTACAATCGACAACTCGCCGACAACCCTTGTACCCATTTGGGCTATAAATGTATCCAGTGTGTGCTCTACAAATTTTCTTTGTATGTCAATCGGGGAAAGTTATAAGAAAACCCCTCCGACTTGTAGAAATTACACACATCCCCCTCTTTTGATAGAATTGACAAATGCGTGCCTTCTATGAAACCCCTTGTCATTCCTTCGGTCCGAAAGTGTTGTCAGCTCAGTCCGACACTTGAGTGCCACCTCAAACCTAGGTCTATAAAGGGTGTGATAAAATTACCGAAATACCCCTGTGACTTAGAAATGGCCTAGTAGCCCCGAAACCCTCCAGAAACGGCCTCGACGCCTTGAGAAGCCGGGAACCTTATCCTACATTCTTTCCAACCCTGAAATTTTGAGAATGCCCCTAGCCTGGTAAAATTACCAAAATATCCCCGAAGGCGTAAAATTACTAAAATATCCCCAGGCCCAGGAAACCTCCCGTGACTTCAAAACTGCCTACAGCTTTCGCACAATTGCATTCATACTCCTAAATTCCAGGGTTTTGCCTAAATATAAGGGGCCTCAGTTGAAACCCTAATTCAGTCATTCTGTTGGTCGGTGGTAAGTGAATAGACACTGTGAGCCCTCCAAATGAGTTTGCTCTCAACATCAGAACCCCTATAGAAGGCTTCGAGATTTCTTTGCCAGTTAAACAAAGGTGTTCGAACGTTAGGCCGATGTAAATCAACACTGACTTTGGTCAGTGGGGAGAGGTCCAGCACCCGAAAGCAGGGAGGAGAAGATTTATTTTCTATTTTATCTACGATAAAAAAATTCCGTGTTCCACAGTGTACAACCCCAAAAGCAGGGAGGAGAAGAGGCTCATCTGAGATGAACCGGCATGACATCACCTCAGCTTAGGCAGGCCTTGGTGTGTATGGGATGACTTCAACGCCATTGCTGCACCATGGGAGAGGACAGGTACCCACTTCAACTTCAGGGAAATAGAGAACTTCACTGACTTCATAGAGGAAGCAGCACTGATTGATCTTGGTATGGCTAATGCCTAGTTCACTTGTCTAACCTAAAGGTAGAACCCACTTGCTCCAGACTAGATAGGTTTATGGTGTCGGTTGATTAGGAGGACCATTACCCTCATGTGCAGGTATCTTCCATAGCCAGATCAATGTCAGATCACAAACCACTTCTATTGAAGACCAGCCACAGACAAGGGATGAGGAGAAACTTCAGACTAGGGAGGTTTTGGTTCAGAGAAGCAAATTTTATGGAGACTATTAGGCAGGCATGGAATGTGCACAAAAATGAAAGGTCTGCTATGGCAAGGCTGATGGGTAAACTGAGGCAGGTGGTTCAAACTCTCAAGATCTGGGGTGCATATAAAACCCTAAATAGGAGAGTTGCTAAAGACAGAATACTATAGCAGATCGAGAGACTAAATTGCTTGGAGGAGACAAGGCTATTGGATGACTCAGACAGAAGGTTCAGAGACACTGTCAGGGCTAATTTTCAAGAAATCCTCACAATGGAAGAGATCTACTGGAAGCATAGGTCGACGAAGAAATGGATAAAGGAATGAGATAGGTACACTTCTTATTTCCAACGCACTGCCTCAGGGAGTAAAGAATTTAATTCCACAAGTGGGAGATCATCTCTTCTCCAAAGAGGAGGTCAAGGAGAGGAAGAGGGATTTCTATACCATACTTTTCATAGAGGAGGACCACAACAAACCAGTGATTGCCACAGATCTCCTCCCTTGTCTTTCTCCGGATGATAGGGAAGCTCTCTCCCAAAGCTTCTCAAAGGAAGAGGTCCCCCAGGCAATTTTTTCTCTTGCAGATGACAGGGCGCCAGGTCCGAATGAATTCTCACTTGCATTTTTCCATAAATGTTAGATCATTATTAAGGGGGGTTCCTTGACTGTTATGAAGGAGTTCCAAGAGGGGAGGGGTCATCTGGGGGGCATAAACTATACCCTACTGATAAGTGTGTATTTTTACATCTTAATTCATGATTATATACACATTTTTATGAGCTTAAATAACCATAAATATACACTTCTCACACTTATTGTTGAGTTTGAATCAAATGTTTAATTTTCTGAAATTAACTAATTTTAATAACGATTTTTGTGTATTTATGCAGGCACGCAATACGAGGAAAGCTCCAAGAAAAAAATAAAGAAAATAAAGTTATATGTGAAAATGGGCCAGAAGCCCAAGAAGTTGTTCAAAAAGAAAAGAAAAAAAGTAGAAAAAAAATTAAAATTTATTTGATATTTTCTATAATTTTCTAACGATATATACTAGATATATATATATTTATATTTATATATAATAAATAAATAAAACAAAAAAAAAATGTTCAAACCCCCGCCCCCCTTCCCGCCTTCGCCGCCCGCACGGGCGACGAGGCGAGAAGGGCGCGAAGGCGGGGGGGGGCTCGTGGCACGCGACAGCAGCGGGGGTCGTGGCAGGCGAGGAGGGCCCAAGGGGAGGCACGCGGCGCACGCGCCCGCGTGCGACACGCGGAGGCGGCAGGCGACGGCGGGCGCACGGCGGGCCCACGGGCAGGCCGCCTACCCGGTCGGCCGGTCGGCGCAACGCGCCGGCAGAGAGAAAGTGAGAGAAAGAGAGAAGAAAGAAGAGAAAAGGAGGCCAGAAAAATCCGAAAAAATTCCAGAAAAATTAAAAAAATGTGTGCAGCACATGCCAGCCCACATTTAGGTCAAAATTAGGTGCACTTGAGTTGTTTCACATGGGCAAGAAGAGTTTGTTACCCTATATAAGGGCTTCATTTGTAATGGAACAAGTAGTTAGTTGTTAAGGTTGAGTTAGAGATAGAGCTAGCTATGGGTCATTTGTAATGTAAGCTTGTTCTTTGTATTTCTGAAGTTGTTGATTGTTGGAGTTGTATTTTACAAGCTTTTGAAGTCAAAGTTGTAAGTGGAAGTAATTTCAATACAAGTTTCATTTTGGAATTCAGTCTTTTCTTAGCCTTATTTCTCATTGTTATGATCTTCATTTAAATTTGAGTTCTTCATAAAAGTTGTTCCTTTTTAAGTTTTCTTCAACTTCTCTGTTTAGCATTTCTTCAAATTCTTCCTACTTCATAGAGTTCTTGTCCATTTTCTTAAGTGCTGTTTTGTATGTTGACTGTTCATCCGTGGTGATACATTCTGCCATTTCTTCATTTTGAAGCCTTTCCCATCTTAATTTTACTCTGAGTTCTTCATGAAAGTTATTCCTTACTTGTAGATCTAAGTTTTGTTCTTCTGCCACTTCTCCAAATTCTGCTTATTTTGTGTGTTAGAATTAATTTTTCAACGTTCTGATTTTTGCTATGTTACTGTTCATCCGAACCAATAGGTCATAGTTTTTCAAGTTTTTCATTGTCTTCCTTTCATTTTCTGTTTCTGTGTTCTTCATAAAAGTTCTTCATCTTTTTATTCTCTACAACTTTCATTTAGTTCACTTTGTCTAATTTCTTCTAGATTTCAAATTATTCTTTGCCTTCCAAACCTCTATTTCAATAGATTTCTGTTGTAATTGCCACTTGTGTTTCCACTTGTGTTTTGTTTCAATTTCAATCCAAACCTTTTTTTCACGGTTTCATCACACATACCCAAAGCGGTAAGTCTTCTTCAAATCATCTCACGGCGTCGACTTCCAAGGCGGAGCGATCTTCATCAAAGGCTCGGCGAGGAAACGACGTCATTCTTCAATCAATTGGCTAATTATTCTTTCACTTATCTTTTGTTATTTAAAGTTGTAATTTCATTTCCTTTAGTGATAATCGCACTCCAAAATACAAAATTGACTTTTCCAAACATAAGGGTATTTCCAACAGGAGCTAAAATCAAATATTCTCTCCCCGTGGGATCGACCCGTATTCACCACTGTACTCGTATTTTCAAAAATCATTCGAGTGAGTGAGTGCGGTTATAAAATTTGAAATTTGTGTGGCACGGCATTTTTAAACGACGACTGTCGAGCGCATCACCTACTAGTCCTCATTCCCAAGAAACAAGGTGCACAATGTTTCAAGGACTTTAGGCCCATTAACCTCCTCAATGGCACATACAAGATCATCACAAAGCTGTTGGTGAAAAGACTAGGCAAGGTGATTGGAAGGATGGTCAGTGGCTTCCAGGGGGCATTCATTAGGGGCAGGCACATTCAAAAGAATTTTCTAGTGGCCCAGGGATGTCTCTTTGTTATGAAGACTCAGAGAAGAAAAGGGGTGGTGCTGAAGCTAGACTTAAAGAAAGCAAAAAAACATATGGCAGTGTCAACTGGGCATGCTTATTCGATGTGCTGGAAAGAATAGACTTTAATGACAAATGGATTGGTTGGATTCAAGCATGCATCTCTTCCACTACATTTGCAGTCCTAGTTAATGGAAAGCAGACCGCTCTTTTCACAATGGTAGAGGCCTCTATCCGGAAGATCCTATGTCTCTTCTTCTGTCTGTGATGGTAGCACACATATTGAGCAGAATGTGGTTGAGAGCGGAGGCTACAGTGCTAATCAGAGATTTCTAGGCTAGGAGAGGTGATACTACTATTACCTACCTACAGTATGCGGGTGACATTATCTTATTTCTAGCAGAGGATGAGTTACAACTATATGTGGTTAGGCTAATACTTGAGTTGCTGGAGGAAGTTAGTGGTCTCGAGGTTAAATTTGACAAGAGCCTCCTGGTGTGTGTAAACATGGAGGGTAGGGCTCTTGACAACGTGGCATTCATTCTGGGATGCCAATTAGAGCCTTTCCCCTTTCCTACTTGGGCCTCCCGTTATCTCCAGGGGCCCTATATCATAGTAATTGGCATCCAGTGGTGCAAAGATATGAGTCCAGACTAGCTAGATAGAAGGCGAGACTTCTCTTCTACGGGGGGAGATTGGTACTAGGCAACTCAGTGCTCGATAGCCTAACCATATACCAGACTCCAAAGGCAATGGCTAAGAAGATGGAACCGATTTAGGCAAGGTTCTTCTGACATGATAGTGGCGAGAGGACTAGGGTTTGGCATGATAGTGGCGAGAGGACTAGGGGTTAGACGAAGTGGCTCATTGTACGATTGTTTTGTTGTTTTCCAGATAGACCAAAAAATAAAGGAATAGACAATACAATGAAGGAATAGACGATATAATGAGACATTAAGCGATATATTGAAGGACTAGGTGAGGTATTGATGAGATAAAGTGATATATTGACGGAATAGACAATATAATGGAAGGTTGAGTGAAATAATAGCGATATATATTAAAGGATCATATACTACGATGAAGAGTTAGATGACTTATTAAGAGATTTGATAAAGTTGGATGACAAGAATGATAAACAAATGAAAAATAATAAAAGGCTTAGACCACGCAACTGAAGGTCAAACTAGACGGTGAGAGTAACGACACCCAGGAAACGACAAAAGATGTAGAACGTTGATCGTGCTGGGCTTTCCTTAAACTTAAATAATACTGAGCCCTGCCGATATTAGATCTTCCTTAGATTCGAATACTGACAGGATCTGAACCAGCCGGATTTTTCTACAAGGAGTGGGGCAATATGACCAAACGTAGAGAATAGAATAGAATAGAATGCCAAGCAATGATGTAGGTCTACAGGTAGGAGTGGTCTAGCGGTCTGATCCTACATGTAAGAGTGTCAGGGCCGACCATAACCTAGGGCAAAGAGTAAGTTAAATAGATTTCCCCTCATTTCCATTCTCTTACTCTTGTTCTTCTCATTTCCTCGGCTTCCTACACTCCCCAGAGAATTCTTGAGAGGACCTGGTCGTCTGACAAAGGTAGGTCCCTGGTAGGCTTCTCAAGTCACTTTTCAGCTTCTTCTATTTCCTTTGAAATTCGGCTCTAAGTTATTTCTACCCCTTACCTTAAGACGAACCAATGAGAGGAGAGGACGAGCTACTTGAAAGAAGAGGGTTGGAGATCCAGAGTAGGCTTTCGTTGAGGTAAGATTTTCTAAGCACAAACTAAGCGTGAACCGCATGCTTGAGCTTGTCTGCTCTGTGTTTTGACCGCATCTTAGGCGTTCAGCTCTAAATAGGGCTTGTGATTCCATGTCCTTAACCTTTCCTTAAGTGACTACGATGGTTTCCATGGATAAGTTCCATGTAAGAAAGCGTGTTTCATCACGTACCAGTTGCTTGGTAAGGCAGTCATAAGATTTAATAAGTTTTGCATTGCATGAAAATAGGGTGATCTAGACATAAGATCCACTGCATGTCACGATTAACCTGAAATTGGATCTTATCACCCAATTAAGCTATGTCTTTTCTTTGAACTCTCATTCGAACTGTAAAGGAAAGGGATACTCGATGGAAAGGGCTACCAGTGAAAAGAGCTACTTGGAGGAAAGGTGTAAGACCCAGGATTTTCGGATCAGAAATCCGTGGGTTTCGGAGTGTTTTCATGGGTCCCGAATTGCGTTTTGTAATTAAATCGGAATTTTGGTTATCGGGCCTTCGGACCCCTATGTAGGGTGAATCGTTGTATTTTCGGGCTCCGAAACGTTGCAGGCGCGTTGTACGTTTTCCGAGAATCGTGGGGATGATTATTTCCCATTTTTCTATTTTCCGGATTTTTGAATCCCAAAAATAATTCCTATATAAACCCCTAGATACCCCCTCTCCCATCATTCTCTCCCTCTCTCTTCTCTCGTTCTCTCCTCTCCACCCCTTCTCCGGGCAGCCGACGGAGGACGGTGTGGAGGAGGCGGGGGCGACTGGGACGGCGAGCAACGAGGAGTCGAGGATGGAGCGAGGAACAGGGCGGTGGTGCGGCGTGCTTCGCCCGCGGATTCGTGAAGCCGACGGTGGTTCGAGTGCCGATTTCGTGTGGAATCGGCATCCTCGGCGCTGGAAATCGTCGTATGAGGTAGGGGGATGGATCTTTGGCCCTCGCATTTCATTTTCCCGCGATTTATAGGCCGAGGTGAGGCCGAGAGTGGTTTTCTTTCATGCCGGGGTCAAAATGCCTGATTTTGGGGTGAGCGACGAATTCATTGATTCGACCGAGTTTTTTTAGTCTAAATGCGCCCTCTCGGAAGCTTAGAGGTTGGGGAATGGTTCCCCCATGTTTTTCCCATCACCCGGGATGATTGGGGCATGGAATAGGGCTCCTCAGATGGGGTTTCGCAATCGCGTCGCCGGATTCGGTCAACTGAATGGGTAGTTCGGTCGACCGGATCGGCGTTCGCCACGGAGGGCAACCCGCCCTAGTTCGGTCGACCTACCCAAGCCAGGGGGTGACTGGCAGTGAACCGGTCGAGTGACTGGCAGTGAGCCGATCGACCGACCCAGTGGGCTGGTCGACTGAAATGAAATCCTTTTGCCCGTTTTGGCCACCGGTCGACCTGGTTGAGACCCATTGGTCGACCTTTTGTCCCGCGGATGTCCCGAACACCCCGTGAGGACCAAGTTCATGTTTCTGGGTGCCCGGAGAAATCGTGTTGCCTTGATTAGTATGCTCGCGTGGTTTTAAGGGTTCGGGTGACCCCGTGTGTTTCGGACTTCCTTGTTTTGCTAGTTCGAGTCACCGTGTACTCATGTATGTGCGGAGGGCCGTCCCCGCACAGTGTTAGCTTTTTCGGAAAGCGATTTCCGTGTGGGCCATGAGTATGGCCAGTGACCATGAGTTCCGTGACCCAGCCAGGGGTGCTGGGAGCTTCTTAGTCTCCCTTAGTGAGGGAGTGAACCCGGCGATTGTGAGCCGCCTCATGAGTTCTTTTGAGCGTGATTTTTGACTTTCAGACTAAGATAATTTGACGGCATGGTGCCGTATGGTACAACGGCATTGGGATGAGTCGCATGACTCTATGGCCGTTGGATTAGCGAGTCTAGCTAGTCGTCTTGAGTCTGGTGGCACCGTGCCACCCTGTGTTCCATGATACTTGCGATGGGTGCGTGCGTAGCCGTTGGTGCTTCGGTGTTTCCTCTCTACGGAGAGTTCCCATGTCGAGTGGTTGCCCTCACTAGTCGTAGCTTGCCTGAGTACACAGGTGTCGACCCACTTGGGAGAGGTGGAGAGCTAGACCCGGGAGAAACAGTCTTAGGCTGGTTACTTTAGGGACTCCCACTGTGGCAGCTCGAGTTCGGGCCGGGAGGAAAGCCAGCTAGAGGGCTTAACGTAGCACAGTCAGTCAGTGTGTGCACACGTGGTCGGGGACTACGGACGCATGCTGACGAGTACGACACCGACTAGACCCTTGTCTTCGGTTACTTGTACGGTGTCTCAGTTTCCACCTGGGGCGAGTAGGGAGACACCTGAGGAGCAGATTAAGTCGTTAGTGGACGCATCCGGCCTTGCTTCTAGTGGGTAAGTTCTCCCGTCACGCGACACGTGACTCTCTTAACTCGAGATTTTGGTTTCCCGTTAGCGTGGACGTGATTCTTCGGGTGACTTCTGCGTACTTTTCCCGACGTTGAGGTCCAAGGTTCCCAGTAGAGCTATCGAGGTTTCACCCGTAGACAATGTAGGGTTCACGACGGCAAGGTCTTGACTGTACCCTTAGACCGCGTGGTCTTAGTTGGGCCTCTGTCTGTGAGGACAAGCCTTCACGACAGGGAAGTCATGATTTTTCCTTCAGTGGCGTAGCCGTGGTTTTACCGGTGGTTCGGCGGTCCCGACTGTGAGATCGGGGATTCCTTTATGTTGCCGTTAGGAGTAAGCTTAGAGAGCTATGTTCCGCCGCCTTCTTTTGTTACGGTTGATGTAACGATCGCTACTGTCGTTATTGTTGTTATTTCTGTTATCGCTGCTGTTTATCGCTGTTGTTTAGTGGTGGGGATCCACGGGACCCCTACTGAGCCAATGAGATGAGGTTCACCCCTTTCTTTTCAAGTGTTGCGATTCCTCCTCGAGTTCGGAGGTGCAGTGCGGTTGCCAGCTTGTCAAAGCCAGGGGCATACCCGGTGATTGAGTACGTTTCTTTCCCTGTATACTGTACTTTGTGGACTGAACTCTGTAGTTGATTTATTAATTGAAAATGTAATTTATTTTCTGTTATAAATAGTTAATTATGTAGTTATTTTTTACATTATTTTAAATTTCAATGTACCTCCACAACACCCAAAAAACCCTTCCGAGTCTTCCGGCTCGTGGGTGGCGGGCCAAGATTCGAGTGGCATCATGTAATTCCCGATATTCGTATCTTGGGTCATTACAGGTGGTAGCAGAGCGGAGTTGTGGATGTACATGGGAATTTGAGATAATTGCAGTGCTCTAGAGTCCATAAAGTCTAGTACAGTCGGCAGCTGGCGTAGGGTTTTTGTGTTTATTTACCGCATTATTTCTCGCGTGAGAGCTAGAGTGCGCGGTGATGGCGCTGTGAAGGCAGATTCGGTTATTGTCAGAGTGTTGGCAGGGGGCCTGAGGAGTAAGATACAGAGTTATCATTCCCAGTGGTGGTGGCCCCAGATGTGCTGAGTTGGGCAGAGTTTTGCCGGCAAGTGCGAGTTTGTGGTGCAACATCAGAGATAGCGGCGACGAGGCCGGTGGCTAGCGAGGATAGTTTGTGGCTAGGTGGCCATGAGTGTGCTCCGAAAGTGTTAGCGTCGTTTTGGCCACCCCAGCTTGAGGTTTAGCCAGCCCTGAGGCGTTAAGGTCGTGGTTTGAGATGGTGGAACGGATGCCTTGATCAAGACAGTACTCGAATGAGTGGAGGATCTTCCTGGTGAGTTGTTGATTGTCGAGCCCGATATTTTCGTCAAGCTCTGTGATGTTAGAGACGACTTTCCAGTCCCGATTATTTTGGCAGATGTCGAGGCAAAAATGGGTAGAGATGTCCAAGTGAGTTTTGAGTCCTTCGCGTCTACGCGTAAATGGTCGTACTAGCTTTGGATCTGATTTGGAATAGTATGGTGGTGGCTTAGTTCTGGGCCCGAGTTGTGAAATTAGGGCCATTATCCACAGCACTAAGATGCACCGAGCGTGGTAGCAGAGGAAGTGTGGAGGTTCAGCAGTAGATTAGAGACTTGAGGATAAGCCTTGGCAAGTGCAGATCATGGTTCGTGTTGTGGTTCCGGGTATGGTGGTCTGGGTAGTAGCAGCCCAGGAGTAGATATTTTGAGGACCCGAGAATTAAGAATGGGTTGGTGTCAACAAGGACAGATTCGATGGAATAATGTCCTGTGGTTAGAGGTGTAGCGACCTTCGAGCCTGGCGTCTTCAGTGATTTCCTCGCTCCCCGGTAAGCCTTTTGACAGGTTAGTGATTTCGGGATCAGAGACAAGCATAGGTAGGGAGTGTGTGGGAACGGCTAGCTCAACCGCTGTGGCAAAGTGCGGCTGGCAATCAACAGAGTCAGTGCTCGAGGCGTAGTGAGTCGTTGTTCGGCAAGTTGTGATGGTGTGCTGAGAAATGCTACCAGTGTGGTCCGGCGGAACACTTGGCGAGTGTTGTCGAAGGAGCTGACTTGATAGTAGCGATGGTTTTTCTGGTGCTAGAAGGCGAGGTTCCCAGCATGCGCCAGATTCAAGGTCGGGGTTAGTCTGTGAGGACTAGGTGCAATGGTGCACACACGGATTCAGAGGGGGGGTGAATGAATCCCCTTTAGAAATTCTACCTAATTTAAAGTTTAAGCTACAATCAGTAAACTATGCGGAATTAAAACTGATTGACTTTAACTGAACGTGAGGCACAAGATCAAATATGTTGAGGCACACTAACGAACAGATCGCAGGTCTATGCAGTGAACTACACAGGAGCTTCTCAGCCGTTCGCAGAAGTAGACTAAGCACACTTATGAGTTCTGAAGGCACTCAGGTAAAACTATCAATCGGAGCGCACATAGACATTCATCTAACAAAAGACAGATAAGCAATCAAACCACAGTAGAGAGAAGATTTTTAGGTGGTTCGGTCCTCCAGACCTACATCCACCCCACACTCCAACGAGAGTGTAGATTCTGCTGATACACAGCTTAAACTGCTGGGCCTTATAACTTGCCTACAACCGCTGACTTACAGCTTGCTCCGCTGGGCAATATAGCTTAGCCACCGCTGATTCACAGCTTCAAACCGCTGGGCCTTACAGCTTATGCCGCCGCTGATTCACAGCTTCAAACTGCTGGGCCTTACAGCTTATGCCACCGCTAATTCACAGCTTATAAAAAGGTATGTAAAATAGAAAACAAGTATGATAAAATTCAGCAACGGAAAGCTGGAAATGAAGCTCGGAAAATATAGCTCGCTCTTGGAGCAATGTAGCTTGGATTTGATCCAGAAGCTACAGATCTTCTTCCTCCTTCGATCTTGCTGCTGCACTCTCTAACGATCTCTGCTCTCAAAAATTTTCTCTAATTCTTCTCAGTCTGCTTTTTCTTTCTGATCTCTTTTTCTCACTTCCTTCAATTCTATCTCCCTCTCTTTCTTTTTCTCTTTCTTTTTCTTCTGCTAGATCTCTGTTGCTCACCCTTCTTTTCTTCTTCTGCATTCACCTCGTTGTTGTTGTTTTGTTCTTCTCTGTAGGTGCTTTTATACAGATATCAGGGGCACCGGAGGTAATTTAATGGAGATGATGATGCTCCCTCCGTCAGATGGTTCCACGTGGTAGGATCCCAGCGATCTCCAAAAAGAATCGCCTGGTAATGTGGAGGGAATGTTCCCGCCAAAAATTGGAGGACCACGTGTCAGATGGAGAGGGTTCACTTTCCACGTGTCAGATGCTCCAGGCTGCTTTCCTTCTTGGATCACGTGCACTTTTATCCTGGTGCTTTAGTTGCTCGTGACTTGGTGTTCGCAGGTAGTTGGGACACGCGTCAAGTGCTTGATCAAAAAGTCTTACATGTCATTATAACGAACAAAGTATCAGTCACGTGTTATAGGACTTAGACAACTCATACGTCCATATGTATAGGCACAGATGCAAGAAGAATTAGCACAGACTATATCATGCAACTAGCGCAGACCTGAAATACACATGCACCGACCTTATGTGTGCGTGAGGCACTACGTGATGTGATATAAAGCAGAAAGTGCACTGACCATCTACACTTGTAAAGCTAACAATGCACTGACTTTGGTTGGGCAGGATACAAGTGTGCACTGATCTTATTACGCATATATGAAAACATGCACAGACCTTGCACCGATCCTTGCATGCGTATATCAAGACATGCACCGACCTCCAATATGCGTAAGGCAAAAATGTGCACAGATCTTATGTGGTCACAGCGAAACCTGCACCGACTCTACATGCCCAAAACCTGCACCGACTCTATATGCTGATAACAAAACCTGCACCGACCCTATATGCTGACAACAAAAACTGCACCGACTACATGTAAAATGCAAACCTGCACCGACTATATGCTCAATGCAATCGTGCACCGACTATATGCAAAATGTAATCGTGCACCGACTATATGCTCAATGCAATCGTGCACCGACTATATGCAAAATGCAATCGTGCATCGACTATATGCAAAACGCAATCGTGCACCGACTTTGTGTGCAGTCACACAGGATGTGCACAGACCTTATGTGCAAGCATATACAACATGCACCGACCTATATGTGTATGAGACAAAAACATGCACCGACCATGTGTGAGTTCTAGCAACACCAGGCTCAGACCTATATATGCTATAAACTAGCGTCAACCTTAGTTTCATGAAAACTAAAACTAGCAACGACCTGTATGCAATGATAAAACATGCATCGACCTTCTTCATGCAGTGAATAGTGATGTGCATAGACCTTGTGTATGCATGAACAGTAACATGCACCGACTTGCCTCTGCCTCACTAGCAACATGCATCGACCTTCATGAGCAACACAGTAAACATGCATCGACCTTAGTATGCATGCAATCTGTTTGATGAAATGACTGTGCATTCAATCTGATGAGGTTCTATGTAGCGTGAAAATGCATCTATCTGAAAAAGCATATATCATGCAAATGATTATGACGACAACATTAATGCACAAAAATCAATGCACAGCAAACAATCCTCATTAATGCACAGTGCAATGACCAGATACATAATCAAATGCATATTTCATCATCATTCAATCTTTCATGCAAACACATGATGACTTATAGTGTTTGCTATCATCAAAACCACAAGGACACAACAATCTCCCCCTTTTTGATGATGGCAACACTATGAGTCATAAGGATAAAGCAAAATGCTGACTCATGTCAAATTATTCTCCCCCTTTGACTTCATCAAAAAGGAAATAGTTTGATACGATAAATACAAACATGCATGATATGATTGAATCATTAGCTAAAATGCATACAGTAGACAACTCTCCCCCTGAGAGCTATAAGGGGTGCTGGGAAGGCACTCCCCCCTTGGAAAGAAATGATTAGAATGTATCAGCAAAAACACAGGTAAACAGATGGAGATCAGTTTCATGAAAAATTTGCAATGAGTTATCAGAATCATAATTCCAAGGTTAAGGTATTTCAGACTCTCCCACTATAAAGGCTTATGACATAATCTTTATTGAACACCCTGGTTTAAACATGATGTATTCAAGTTTTATTCATACATTCTGTACTCGTATCTGAAATCAATTTCAATAAAGATAAACTATGCCTTCATGTTAACATCTAGTTTAACCTCCCTATCTCTTACTCATTCAAATTCAATGACTCCTTTAGGAGTTACAAAATGTAGTGTTGAGATTAAACAGACATGAAAGGATCTGATTTTGTCCAAAGTTTCAGCAATATTCACATTTTCAGATTGTTTTTCTATCTATGCAACATCAATGTTTATTGCAATAACTCTCAAGATCAATCGAGTTTAGTCCACACCTTGTAACTAGAGGATACACGTTGTTTAGACGCCAGTATCCCTAAGCACTTAGTATGACTGACTGTCATGATTCATATAGAACAAAGTTAACTAGGACACTTCATGACATAGGATGACTCCATTTCTTTGATGAGGATCCTAGTTTCTCAGTGCAACCTAATCATTGCTCTGCCTTAACCTTTCACAGATTTTTCATTTAAATTTTCACCAGAGATAACTAAGGCACTTCATGACACAGTCCTTTGGACATGGTTTCTCAATGACCAAAGTCATTGCTCTGACCTTACTTTACATTCAGACATTACTCAGATCAAACAAACGTTTAAGAGTAACACTCACCTTATGTATCTCTACCAAAGAAAGCCATGGTTATAAAACTTTCAGATTTCAGAAGGTTTTACATGATATAACATGAATCAACTAGTTAAAGTTTATTAAAGGGTTGATTCAGATATTTTCAAGATGTTCGAAATCAAACTCAAGAAATACATAAGACTTAAACCAGCTGAGTTATTTCAAATATTCATAATTCCATACAATGGAAGATTCCTAGTACAAGTGTTTTCAGATTTATGATCAGGATAACTCATTGAAAACTTCATAAATATCTGACAGAAGTGTTCCAGTCATAGAGAATGATTCAGAATGATGATCATCAAGTAGCATACAAGGAGTGAGAAGTTTTTACAGAAGATCTGAATCAAAGATTAGTCATGAAAGAATTATATCAGCCAGACAGATTTTCAGAGAATAATATCGAGCAGGTGACTATCATTGATTAGGAAATTTCAACTTTAAAAGAATGATTATGATAATCAAGAAGTGCAGACAGTAGCTCCCCCTTAGCAAATGGGATTTAAGTTCAACCGATTTCAAAACAGATGAAGGCAAGTGAGACCGACTGATACCATGTTTGAGATAAATTGCTTGAAGAGCAAAAAAGATCAGTATGACAAAAATGGTCATGCAGTCCAAGAATTCTTCTTATGCTCCCCCTGAACAAATATAGAAGCAGAATCACACGAATGAAGATATCGACTCTCGGTGTCAACATTTAAACAGAATACTTGTAAAATAATGTCAACTCATGGTGTCGACACTGAGGATCAGATGAAGCTTGCATACAGAATCAATCAAGGATAAAGTGAATTTTACTTCACTTGCATCAAGAAACATTAAGGTTCAATCAAGAGAGATTCAGATTGAAGAGGGAACAGCTCAATCCAAGGATGTGAACAAACGATTCAGATTAAGACAAGAGCTCCCCCTAAGAGTATGCATGACAGTTACTCTTTTTGGTATTTTCAATATGAATGATATGCAATTAACACATGCATGCCTATGCATTGACTCCCCCTGACTAAATGAACTACATATACTCAAAACTGAATTTTAAATGCAACATATGCAAGGTACATCATACAAGGAAGTTCAATGAATTATGTCTTAGACTGCCCTATATGCAACATGACCCATGGTACCAGGCAGAGGACTTGGTCTAAAGGACCACCTCACACATAGTAAGAACCTCCAGACATATTTCATCTGTCCTTTAGTAACTTACCATTTTATATACCATAATGGTCATTCATGACAATGCAGTGCCAAAGCAGTCCTATATGCATCAGATTTTCAATGTATGTATATTAAACACATGTGTATGCAGACAATTGACATACGCAATTCACATATATGCACAAGTATGCAGACTATGCTCACGAGTTTCTAACCTTCTCTATGTGCACAATCAAGTGTCAAGACATTAGTGCATGCAGATGAGAAATATGTTGCTCAATGCAATTGTTAAAGCAAATAAGAATATGTATGCATGAAGATTTTGACTAATCAGATTTAACATGATATGCAGTTTCAACTGAACAATATGAAGAATGCAAATATTACCTGAAAAATACAAGAATGGGGTTTCATCAACTTGGGTGCCTTAATTTATTTACCCCTCTTTATTCTTCAACCCAAGGCACACCTGCAAAACATCAAACTATTTTGCACAAACAGGCACCCAAGATATCTTGGGTCCTGAAATGACAGTGGCACCTTTGATTGGTGCTCTAAACAGTTTCTGTGCATGAAGGTCATCAAATTTTATCAGGTGACAGTTATTCATTGAATGACCTATATGTCCACAGTAATAATATGATGCAGCATTTTTCAAATTCTTTTCATGCACATTACTATGAACATTGAACCTGTGAGCATTATCATGAAAATTCCTTCAAACAGAATGAATATTCTGTTTAACAAAACTAGTTTGTTTATGATAGACTCCCAACCAACAGGTTGCAACCCTGTGGCCTAGCTTTCCACAGTTAAAACATGCCAACAATTTTTCTTTAATCACACATTTATTTCTTCCAAAAGCATTTTGTTTTGCAGGAAATTTACCAGATTTCGAATCAAATCTCTTTTCCTGAGCATGCCAACAGTCCTTGACTGTATGGCCATGCTTCCCACATTCGAAGCACACATTGTGCTTGCCTCTAGAACCAAAATCATTTCTCTCAAAAATATTTTTGTTAACAGGGAGATTAACAAATCCAGAGTTAGATTTTTTTCCCTGAGCATGCCAATATTGAGCAGCAATGTGGCCCAATTTGCCACAATGGAAACAATGAATTTTCTTATTCAGATATGCATGATTTCTAGCATGAGACTTCTTAGCATTCATATCATCTTACTTCATTAGTCTACATTCATGCATAATATGACCAATTCTATGACAATAAAAACACTGAAACTTTTTGTTCTGAACAGAAGAGGATTTCTTAGCACGAGAATTCCTAGCATGAATTTTATCACTCTTCAAGTCATCTTTCTTCATTACAAAGTAATTATGCATATGATGTCCATACTTCCCACAATAACGATAAGAACCATTGGATTTCTTTGAAACATGGTTTTTCTCATGGTTGCATTTCTGTTTTTGAGTTTTCAAATTTCCAAGATGTTTCTGAGGTTTAATATTCTGTTTTTGAAATTTCTTTTGTTCTAGCATTTTCTGATTTTCGGACTTTCTCACTTGGGATGTGGTGGCTACATTTGATGTTTTTACAAAAGATGTCATCAGTTTGTTTTCAAAGCATTTCTTGTTAATCGGCTTGTAACCCAGCCCTTCTTTTCTGAAGTTGACCTTGACTCCTAGCAGCTTATCCAAATTTTCTTTTCCATCAACAAATTTAGACAAGGAGTTTTTTAAATCCTGAATCTCATTTTCTAGAGATGCAATGTGTATTTCATAACTTGCAATCTCTTGTTCACTGCAATTAACAGCTTCATTCAATACTTTGTTTGCAGTTTTATATTTCTCAATTTCTTGTTCCAGATTACTCAGTTTTTCATATTCTTCATTGCAAACATTTTTTCTATTTTCTAAAGCAAGAAGTTTTTCTGATATAGCAGTGTTCAACAACTCCAGTCCTTCATTTTCCTTTATTAATTCTTCATTCTGAACTAGTTCGTTGATCAACAGATGATCATCATTACTTGAACTCAATTTTTCTTCCAGTTCAGAAAGTTTCAGATTAAGTTCTTCGTTCTCATCTTTTAAAGAACATAGTTGTTTCTTGTATGCATGAACATTAGATAAACATTCATCAAAGGACTGTTTCAGTTTCTGACAGTTTTCACAAGAAATATTAGAACTAAACTGACCATGATTAAATGAGCTCAGTTTCTCTTCAAGTTCAAAAATTTTAACAGCAAGTTCATTGTTTTCATTTTTCAGCAAGGAAGTTTGTTCTTTATACCTGAGAACATCAGCTTGATTCTCTTCTTGAAGTCTTTTGACCTTTTCATCATTCTTCTCAATGATTTTCTCAAGACTTTCATTTACAGACTTCATTTTACTCATTTCTGAAACAACATTTTCAAAACCTTCCAATTGTTTCTTCAAATGTTTATTTTCTGTTTCCAGGGTTTAGAAATTATCATTGTCTATACTCGAGCTCACTACACTGTTTCGTTTTCTTCTTAGCTTTCTATTTTGTTTTCTTAACTGTTCACGAGAATCAAGCAAATCATTGTAAACTCTAATCCAGTCATCCACAGTATAATTTTCAAAGTCAGAAGATACCTCATCTCCATCTTCTTCTTGATCACTATTCTATCCATCTTTTTCAACCATCAGACATGTGTTGCAATTCCCTGCAATCTTCAATTTGTCCAGAATATCTTTGGCAGACCTGCAGCATAAAACACACGAAATTAGAGCTCTATCAACTGATGTCTTTATCAGATCTAATGCTCTAATGTTGTCAGAATTTCTTAATCTATCCTCATCAGTCTATTTAGATTTATCTCTTGATAATTTATATGGACCACGAACAATTACCTTCCATAGATCAGGATCAGTTGATCTTACATATCGATGCAAGCTTTTTAACCATAAATCAAATCATTACCACTGAAGATCGATGAATGAGCCATTGAAAAACAACTGACCAAATTTAGATCTGAAGACTAGAAGACAATATATAAGAGATGCACCGAACTAAAACAGTAAAGAACGAAACCAAATAAGTAGGATCCTCTGCAGATCGTTGGATCTGGAAGTCAGAGACCCGCTCTGATACCAATTGTTAGTCTGTGAGGACTAGGTGCAATGGTGCACACACGGATTCAGAGGGGAGGTGAATGAATCCCCTTTAGAAATTCTGCCCAATTTAAAGTTTAAGCTACAATCAGTAAACTATGCGGAATTAAAACTGATTGACTTTAACTGAACGTGAGGCACAAGATCAAATATGTTGAGGCACACTAACGAACAGATCGCAGGTCTATGCAGTGAACTACACAGGAGCTTCTCAGCCGTTCGCAGAAGTAGACTAAGCACACTTATGAGTTTTGAAGGCACTCAGGTAAAACTATCAATCGGAGCGTACCTAGACATTCATCTAACAAAAGACAGATAAGCAATCAAACCACAGTAGAGAGAAGATTTTTAGGTGGTTCGGTCCTCCAGACCTACATCCACCCCACACTCCAACGAGAGTGTAGATTCTGCTGATACACAGCTTAAACTGTTGGGCCTTATAACTTGCCTACAACCGCTGACTTACAGCTTGCTCCGCTGGGCAATACAGCTTAGCCACCGCTGATTCACAGCTTCAAACCGTTGGGCCTTACAGCTTATGCCGCCGCTGATTCACAGCTTCAAACTGCTGGGCCTTACAGCTTATGCCACCGCTAATTCACAGCTTATAAAAAGGTATGTAAAATAGAAAACAAGTATGATAAAATTCAGCAACGGAAAGCTGGAAATGAAGCTCGGAAAATATAGCTCGCTCTTGGAGCAATGTAGCTTGGATTTGATCCAGAAACTACAGATCTTCTTCCTCCTTCGATCTTGCTGCTGCACTCTCTTACGATCTCTGCTCTCAAAAACTTTCTCTAATTCTTCTCAGTCTGCTTTTTCTTTTTAATCTCTTTTTCTCACTTCCTTCAATTCTATCTCCCTCTCTTTCTTTTTCTCTTTCTTTTTCTTCGACTAGATCTCTGCTGCTCACCCTTTTTTTCTTCTTCTGCATTCACCCCGTTGTTGTTGTTTTGTTCTTCTCTGTAGGTGCTTTTATACAGATGTCAGGGGCGTCGGAGGTAATTTAATGGAGACGATGATGCTCCCTCCGTCAGATGGTTCCACGTGGTAGGATCCCAGCGATCTCCAAAAAGAATCGCCTGGTAATGTGGAGGGAATGTTCCTGCCAATAATTGGAGGACCACATGTCAGATGGAGAGGGTTCACTTTCCACGTGTCAGATGCTCCAGGCTGCTTTCCTTCTTGGATCACATGCACTTTTATCCTAGTGCTTTAGTTGCTCGTGACTTGGTGTTCGCAGGTAGTTGGGACACACGTCAGGTGCTTGATCAAAAAGTCTTACCTGTCATTATAACGAACAAAGTATCAGCCACGTGTTATAGGACTTAGACAGCTCATATGTCCATATGTATAGGCACAGATGCAAGAAGAACTAGCACAGACTATATCATGCAACTAGCGCAGACCTGAAATACACATGCACCGACCTTAAGTGTGCGTGAGGCACTACGTGATGTGATATAAAACAGAAAGTGCACTGACCATCTACACTTGTAAAGCTAACAATGCACTGACTTTGGTTGGGCAGGATACAAGTGTGCACTGACCTTATTACGCATATATGAAAACATGCACAGACCTTGCACCGATCCTTGCATGCGTATACCAAGACAGGCACCGACCTCCAATATGCGTAAGGCAAAAATGTGCACAGACCTTATGTGGTCACAGCGAAACCTACACCGACTTTACATGCCCAAAACCTGCACCGACTCTATATGCTCATAACAAAACTTGCACCGACCCTATATGCTCACAACAAAAACTGCACCGACTACATGTAAAATGCAAACCTGCACCGACTATATGCTCAATGCAATCGTGCACCAACTATATGCAAAATGCAATCGTGCACCGACCATATGCTCAATGCAATCGTGCACCCACTATATGCAAAACGCAATCGTGCACCGACTTTGTGTGCAGTCACACAGGATGTGCACAGACCTTATGTGCAAGCATATAGAACATGCACCGACCTATATGTGTATGAGACAAAAACATGCACCGACCTTGTGTGAGTTCTAGCAACACCAGGCTCAGACCTATATATGCTATAAACTAGCGTCGACCTTAGTTTCATGAAAACTAAAACTAGCAACGACCTGTATGCAATGATAAAACATGCATCGACCTTCTTCATGCAGTGAATAGTGATGTGCATAGACCTTGTGTATGCATGAACAGTAATATGCACCGACTTGCCTCTGCCTCACTAGCAACATGCATCGACCATCATGAGCAACACAGTAAACATGCATCGACCTTAGTATGCATGCAATCTGTTTGATGAAATGACTGTGCATTCAATCTAATGAGGTTCTATGCAGCGTGAAAATGCATCTATCTGAAAAAGCATATATCATGCAAATGATTATGATGACAACATTAATGCACAAAAATCAATGCACAGCAAACAATCCTCATTAATGCACAGTGCAATGACCAGATGCATAATCAAATGCATATTTCATCATCATTCAATCTTTCATGCAAACATATGATGACTTATAGTGTTTGCTATCATCAAAACCACAGGGACACAACAGTCGGGTCAAGCGTGGAGATCTCTGGCTTCATAGGAGGTATGTTGGTATCTCCTTGGTTGGAGAGAATTGCGTTTTGGTTGAAGCCTGCCGTTGTTCAACGCAGATTTGATTTGGTTGGCCTCCACGTGTATGCCAAGGAGTCCGTGTGAGAAGTGCTTTGCATTTTGACAGTGCGACTGCCTGTGAAGAGTTATGCCCTCCCCTTGATGCGTAAGGGTGTGTTGACATTATTATGGAAGGATGAGTGCCTGCTGGGCTATGTGTGCGAGAGTTCATGGCCGGTATTGTAGTTTTCGATGTTTTGTGGATCGAAGCCTGCGGAGTTGCAGAAGGATTGCCATATCAGGAGAGAGAGTCTGTGCTCTGGGTTCGAGGTATTTGAGCTTTTCTCACCCTATTTTTTAGAGTTAGCCAACTGTGTTGAGAAATGTCAAGGTAGCAAATCCCAAGTTGTCTGCGATGATTGTGTGCATTGTGCAGCGAAAGCCTGGTGGGCCCACGACCCACGGGTCCAGGATCATAGTGATCGTAGGAAACAGAAGGATTCCAAAAATTTGTATAGTATCGGAGGATTCTGACCGATAAGAGAGGGTCATTTCCTCGGTGTAAGATTGTTTCTGGCTGTGTGAGCCATGTCGATTGCCGTACCATTGCTCGAGGCATTGTGGTCTGTGGCACCGACGGGATAGAGAGTTGGGGAAATATGACGGCAAGTGTGCCAGACGAGTACCCTATCCATCCAATGGAAGCGATATCAGGTAATTGGTGGTGGGCCTAGCTGGGGGTTGGAAAGAAAATAGCCTGATAGAGGACGAGGATGCGACGATCAGAGTCGGTAAGCTGGTTGCTTGACTTGTGTTGGAAGCTGTGTCCTCGGGATAGAATTGGATCCAGGAAAAGTGAATACAAAGAAAGGATTTGTGGGTCCCAGTGGGTAGCTGTGAGCGGATGATGAGGCTAGCCAAGTAGTTGGCTGTGATAACACCTGAAAGGGGCCCAGTTGAGTCCGAGAGTTTCAGAATGATGCAAGAAGGACCCAGTTGGGGCAAGGATCGGTGATGTTTGGAGATCCATGTAGATTGGTTGTGGCGTCGTCGACCAGGTTGCTATGGTGGAAAGACGGCACTTGTTTGTCTCGGAGATATGTGTCGTGATTCGCTAAGGTTGTCCTGTGGCTCTATGGTGAGAGTAGAGCCGAGAATGGTAGGCGTTCATTGGAATAATTGAGACGAAGGATTCAATGAGACTGTATAGTGGACGATGCCTGAGTACGGAGGTCTCAGGAGGAATGTCGTCGAATGAGAGCCTTGGTCTTGTGACCAGCATGGGAGGAATTCCCTATAAGTCTGAGTCTAGAGTTGGCGTGGACCAAGGATTGTGGAGTCTTGTCGTTTGGTTTCGTCGTGCTCCCCTGAGAGGATAGAGTTGGCGTGAGAATCGGAATCGGATGAGGTGTCCGAGTGAGGACCGACTCGAGGAGTGATGGTGGCCAGTGTAAGAGTCAACGGATGGGCCGTCGAGATTTAGAGTGAGATTATTGGGCCTAGTGAAGGAGCAGGAAAGAGGAAAGTTGAGCGAGTCGAATTTTTTCTGTTGACGAGTAACTGGTGGCTGGCGGATGGATTTTCATAGCCAGGAAATGCTAGTTGAGGTGAATTGAGAATGGCGAGAGCCGTGTGCAGGAGCGGCCTTGGGTGGCCGATTATGATATACCTTTCCCCGGATTGGACCTGAGTTGATAGGAGGTTTATGTTGGGACCGGAGTTGGTCCAATGATGTCATTGGTGTTCGGCTCGTCAAGTATGTGTTCATGGCATGGAGCCGATGGAAATGTGGCAGTCAATTGAGATGACTGCGTGAGCAAGTTGAGGCTCAGGGATGGATGTCCCTTGTGAAGAGAGTGAGATTGGTGGTAGGTTTTCGTGGCGCAGGTCGCGTCTCCTCAGTGTGCAAGAAGATGGCGATGATGCCATGGTTAGAGTTCCGATGTAGCTGAGTTGATGTAAGACGTGTATCCTTTTCATGTGTAGTGCTCGCTTTGGGGATCGATGAGGATTGTGATTGTGGAGCGAGATCTTTCTGTTCGCGGTAGTAGTCTGGTTGTGTCCCTCTGGAGAGGTGATTTTACGAGAACTGAGGTTTTAGCTGGAGCTCTGGGAGCGTTGGCAACTGAATAAGTCGTTCTTCCCCTGTGAGATGGAGGTTGCTTCAAATTTCGGGAACGAAATTTTTGTAAGGGGGAAGACAGTAAGACCCGAGATTTTCGGATCAGGAATCTGTGGATTTCGGAGTGTTTTCGTGGGTCCCGGATTGAGTTTTGTAATTAAATCGGAATTTTGGTTATCGGACCTTCGGACCCCTATGTAGGGTGAACCGTTGTGTTTTTGGGCTCCGGAACGTTGCAGGGGCATTATGCATTTTTCGATGATCGTAGAGATGATTTTTCCCCATTTTTCTATTTTCTGAATTTTTGAATCCCACAAATAATTCCTATATAAACCCCTAGACACCCCTTCTCCCCTCATTCTCTCCCTCTCTCATCTCTCGTTCTCTCCTTCTCTGCACCCCTTCTCCAGGCAGTCGACGGAGGACGGCATGGACGAGGCGGGGGCGACGTGGGACGGTGAGCGACGAGGATGGAGCGAGGAACGGGGCAGTGGCGTGACCTGCTTCGCCTACGGATTCGTGAAGCCGGCGGTGGTTAGAGTGCCGATTTCGTGTGGAATTGGCATCCTCGCTCGAAAAATCGTTATATGAGGTAGGGGGTGGATCCTTGGCCCTCGCATTTCATTTTCCCGCGATTTATAGGCCGAGGTGAGGCCAAGAGTTGTTTTCTTTCATGTCGGGGTCAAAATGTATGATTTTGGGGTGAGCGACGGATTCGTCGATTCAACCGAGTTTTTGTAGTCTAAATGCGCCCTCTTGGTAGCTTAGAGGTTGGGGAATGTTTTTCCCATCACCCGCGGTGAATGGGGTGTGGAATAGGGCCCCTCGGATGGGGTTTCGCGGTCACGTCACCGGATTCGGTCGACCGAATGGGTAGTTCAGTCGACCGGATCGGCGTTCGCCACAGAGGGCAGCCAGCCCTGGTTCGGTTGGCCGACCCAGGCCAGGGGGTGACTGGCAGTGAGCTGATCGACTGACCCCTGTGTAGGTCAACCGACTCAGTGGGCTGGTCGACCAAAATATAGTCCTTTCGCCCGTTTTGGCCACCGGTCGACCCGGTTGAGACCCATTGGTCGATATTTTGCCCCGTGGATGTCTCAGACACCCCGTGAAGACCGAATTCGTGTTTTTGGGTGTCCGGAGAAGTCGTGTTGCCTCAATTAGCGTGCCCGCGTGTTTTGAGGGTCCGGGTGATCCCGTCTGTTCCGGGCTTCCTTGTTTTGCAAGTTCGAGTCACCGTGTACTAGTGTACGTGCGGAGGGCCGTCCCCGCACAGTGTTAGGGGTTTCCGTGTGGGCCATGAGTATGGCCAGTGACCGTGATTTCCGTGACCCAGCTAGGGGTGCTGGGAGCTTCTTAGTCTCCCTTAGAGAGGGAGTGAACTCGGCGGTTGTGAGCCGCCTCATGAGTTCTTTTGGCTGTGATTTCCGACTTTCAGACTAGGATAATTTGACGACATGGTGTCGTACGGTACAACGGCCTTGGGATGAGTCACGTGACTTTATGGTCGTTGGATTAGCGAGTCTAGCTAGTCGTCTTGAGTCTGGTGGCACCGTGCCACCCTGTGTTCCGTGATACTTGCGATGGGTGCGTGCGTAGCCGTTGGTGCTTCGGTGTTTCCACTCTACAAAGAGTTCTCACGTCGAGTGACTGCCCTCACTAGTCGTAGTTTGCCTAGGTGCGCGGGTGCCGACCCACCTAGGAGAGGTGGAAAGCTAGACCCGGGAGAGACGATTTTAGGTTGGTTGCCGTAGAGCCTCCCACTGTGGCGGCTCGAGTCCGGGCCGGGAGGAAAACCAGCTAGAGGGCCTGAAGTAGCGCAGTCAATTAGTGTGTGCACACGTGGTCGGAGACTACGTACGTGTGTTGACGAGTATGACCCCGACCAGACCCTTATCTTCGGTCACTTGTACGGTGTCTCAGTTTCCACCTGGGACGATTAGGGAGACACCTGAGGCGCGGAGTAAGTCGTCAGTGGATACATCCGGCTTTACTTTTAATGGGTAAGTTCTCTTGTCACGCGAAACGTGACTCTCTAGACTCGAGATTTTGGTTTCCCGTCAGCGAGGACGTGGTTCTTCGGGTGGCTTCTGCGTACTTTTCTCGACGTTGAGGTCTAGGGTTCCCAATAGAGTTATCAAGATTTCATCTGTAGACAGTGTAGGGTTCATGACGGCGAGGTCGTGACTGTACCCTTAGACCGCGTGGGCTTAGTTGGGCCTCCGTTTGTAAGGACAAGTCTTCACGACAGGGATGTCGTGATTTTTCCTTCAGTAGCATAGCCGTGGTTTTACCGGTGGTTCGGCGGTCCCGACTATGAGATCGGGGATTCCTTTCTGTTGTCGTTAGGAGTAGCTTAGAGAGTTATGTTTCGCCGCCTTCTTTTGTTACTGTTGCTGTTACGATCACTACTGTCATTATTGTTGTTATTTCTGCTATCGCTGTTGTTTACCACCATTGTTTCGTGGTGGGGATTCACGGGACCCCTACTGAGCTAATGAGATGAGGCTCACCCCTATCTTTTCAGGTGTTGCGATTCCTCCTCGAGGTTCGGAGGTGCAGCGCGGAGATTCGTAGTTGCCAGCTTGCCAGAGCCGGGGGCATACTCGACGATTGAGCACGTTTCTTTCCCTATAAACTGTACTTTGTGGACTGGACTCTGTAGTTAATTTATTAATTAAAAATATAATTTATTTTTTATTATTTAAACAGTTAATTCTGTAGTTATTTCCTGCATTATTTTAAATTTCAATATACCTCCACAACACCCAAATATCCCTTCCAAGCCTTCCGGCTCATGAGTGGCGGGCCAGGATTCGAGTGGTATGGGGTAATTCTCGATATCCGGATCTTGGGTCGTTACAAAAGGACTACTTGGACTAGGTATTTTGGAGAGGACGTCCGGCGTGGAGTCACCCATAGGTGCAGCCGCCCGTAGGTGAAGCCGTCCAGAGTGTGAAACCGCCGATGCATGTTCCTTATGCATTTAACTTACGATAATGTTTCATGTTAAATTTCGATTACTCTGGTTAATGTGCAAAAGATATAGGTGTAAGCTTCATGTTATGACTATGATATGCAAGAATGTGCATGCTATAGGTATGTATGTACAAGTATACTCACCCATAGGCATTCACACGTTAATTTTCCTAATAAAGAAGTATGTAAAGACAAATTTTATTCAAGTATGAAATGCTCAGATGCCTTATGAAATGTTTATGTTCATGTATCTCCATGTGCAAGTTATGCTACGCTACTCGTTCAATTCATGTTATTGAATCATGATGCAAGCCTACGTTTCTACCATGATATATGTAGATTCCATGTCTAGTTTGCATGTTTTCTCCCTTGGCCTCATCAAACTTTGACGGTAGAATGGGACCCCCCCTATAGTTAATCCACCCATGCTTGCCTGATTAAGCCTTTATCTCATGTAAGTCTCATTCCATTATGATTAGATGCACTTAATATAATTGTGTCATGTTTATGTTTATGGTGGTTTGTCCGACAGTCAAATTAAGTGTAAGCATCCCCGGTTAGTAGGTGACCATTGGGTCAGTGATAGGAATTCTACTAAGTGTTGTACTCAGTCTATTGTTCGCTTTGTTTTTAGGTGTTGGGCAGTAAGGGTGGCAATTTCTAATCAGAGCAGCGCATCGGAAAAAGCTAGATTACAGGTGTGGAGTAGCGACCGAAGGCTAGCTGCGCTTTTGCTTTTAGTGTTGTTGGCTTTTGTTGCCTTTGTGGGCCTGTGTACCAAGATAATTTTGTAATTAACTATGGATTATGAATAGAAAAAAATCTTTGCATATTTTCTCTCTCTTCTTTCTTCTTCTTTTTTTTCTCTCGTTTTTCCTTCTTTTTTTGACTAATGGGAAGGCCTTCCTCGGCGGAGTCCCCCGAGGCATCGAAGGAAGTTGAGAGGACAGCTCTATCGTCGAAGCTTGATGCACCTATAAGCTTGCCAAATGTGGAAGCTCCTTTAAAGGTGCCCATCTTGGCGCTTGTCCTAGTTGATGAAAATTCAGTTGTTGGAGATTATTTTCTTCTCTCCCCCTTTAGTTTTTGGTAGATGAGTCATCTTCAAGTGCAGATGTCGACTCTATAAGCACATTATGAAATTCTCCTTCACCCATTTTGCAAGTGGTTTCATTGGAGTTTTTCTTTTCTGAAACACCCATGGCGTCGGTGAGACGAAAAAAGTTTAAGATTTTATGAGGATAACTTGATTGGTGTTTATGGTTTGAACTTTTGAGTTGACAGACCTTCATGGTTTGTAGAGAAGGATTTGAAGTTTTAAGTTGGTTAGCCTTCGCAGTTTGGAATCCAAAGGTTTCAAGTTTAGGGATGGTTAACCTTTACGATTTAGAAGCTAATGATTTAAAGTTTGGATTTGAAATGGCTGACCTCAGTGGTTTGGAGCCAAAGTTTGGAATTTCAGTTTAGAATGACTGGCCTTGATGGTTTGAAGCTAAAGCTTAGAATTTGGGAATTAAGTTGACAAACCTTTGTGGTAAAAAGTCGAGATTTTTGGGATTTTTGGGTTTTGGATTGACGAACCTTTGTGGTATGAAACCAAAGATTTCATATTTTTGAGTTTGGGGATGGTGAGCCTCATGGTATAAAGCCAAAGTTGATAAAAGGGTTGGGTTGACAGCCTTTGTGGCATGTAAGCCTAACACTATATCAGCCTTTGTGGCATGTAAGCCTAACACTATAAGTGAGATTGAATGGTATCGACAGCCTAAAAAGGACATGTCAGTCAATACCAAAAGTTAAAACATAAGTAGTTGACAGCCAAAAAAGAACATGTAAGTCAACACTACAAGTGAGATTTGACAATTGCGATATGTGTGCCCTAGTGGGACAAAACCATGGAAAGAGAGACGCCCAAGGTAGCGACTCATGATGATGGATAGTAATAGTTTCTTGCCCTTTTTCCTTTCGCTCTTTTTTTCTCTCTTTTGTTCATTGTCTTTCTTTGTTTTCTTCTCTCTCTCTCTCTCTCTCTCTCTCTTCTCCTCTTTCTTTCTCCTTTTTTTTCCTCTTTTTCTTCTTTTTTCTCTTTTTTCTTTTTCTTTTTTTTCTATGTGCTTGATTATTGGTGATGCAAAGAAATTTGTGGATTCTCGGACCCTTCCTCTTGAGATAGATGGGGGATCATTGGTTGTGTAGATGCGGCTAATCACTTACAGTGTAAAGCTAAAAATTAGGAATTGGGTGGCCGACCTTCGTGGCGTAAAAGTCAAGCGTTGGAGCTAGGGTTGAATTCGGCTGACCTTTGTGGTTTAAGGGCCAAGGATTAGAGTTGAGGATAAGTTGGTTGACCTTTATAGTTTGGAAGCCAAAGAATAGAATTGAAGTTGAGCCAGCTAACCTTTATAGTTTGGAAGCCGAGGGTAGGAATTTAGTTTGGCTGACCTGTAACCGAGGGACTTGGGTTTTAAGCTTAAGTTGGCTGACCTTTGTGGTTTGTTGCCAAGGAATTTGGACTTGAGTTTGAATTTTTGTTGACCTTTGAGTTTTGAAACTCGGTTGACCTTTGTGGTTTGGAGGTCGAGAATTGGAGTTGGGGCTTGGCTGACCTTTATGGTTTGAGGGCCAACGAATGAACTTAGAGTTTGGCAGACCTTTGTGGTTTAAATGTCGAGGATTGGAATTGGGGTGGGTTGGCCGATCTTTGTGGTTTTAAAGCCAAGGATTGGAATTATAATTTAGAATTTACGATGGCTGACCTTGATGGTTTGTAGCCAATGGTTGAAATTTGGGTGGGTTATTCTGAAACTTTTGATTTGATAGTTTTGATGATGTGTTCGCCACGTGGGGCAAAACCATTGGACAAAAGACGTTTTAGATGGTGGCCCATAATGATGATGTATTTTTCCTTCTTTTTTTCACATTACCAGCTCCACCGCCCTTTCGGATATTCGTCAAAGTTGGCCCTCTTTTATTTTTTTTAATACGCCCTTTCGGGTTTTCACACTGAGGAGTTACCCATTTTTGCCTAAAGTCCCCTTTCGGGTTTTCACTCCAGTCAAATTTCATGACCTTTTTACCCTTAGGCAACCAACAAGTTGGATGCCTAAGTCCGTCTGGGCACCTCAATTTTAACCCCCCCCCTTTTTTTTGTTGCTATTGTTGTTGATGTCGTTGTTGTTGGTGGTGTTGTTGTAGTAGTTACTTCTGGTGTTATTGCTATGGTTGCTTGATGTTGTTGTTGTTGTTTGTTATTTGCTACGTGCTACTTGCTACTTCTTGCCCATCGCTACTTGCTTGTTGCCTGTTGCCAATTGCTTACAGCTTGTTGCTGTAGCTACTTATTACTGTCGGGACAGAACATCTCGATTTTCATTGACCCTTCATCATAAGGAAGATGTGGAGCCAATGACTTGTAACCCCGTGGCCTTTTAACTTGAAAAGGACTCGACGATGAGGTTTAGGTTTTGGAATGGTAACTGACTCGAAAGGAGTTTTGACACCATGACTTTGGTTTTTTTTGTGGTTGCTAACTCAAAAAGAGTTTGGGCAACAAAGATTTGGTTTTATATTGTAGTTGTTGACCCGGAAGGGGTTTTGAACTAAGGATCTAGGTTTGGTTTCTTTTTTTTTTTAAGTAACTGATCCAAGTCAGTCTTGGGTAATCAAAGAGTTAGTTTTGATGATTCGGAGGGGATTTTGAACTAAGGATTTGGGTTTCGTTTTGAGTGATTCTTGACCCAAAAGAGGTTTCAAACCAAGGATTTGGGTTCTAGTCCTCCCCTTCCTTTTGAGTGAGTGGTCGCTTCTCTCTTTCGAACCACAGTAGGGCAAGATATTCAGGTGGAGGATAACCACGATGATGGTTCATAATGATTGATCAAAATATTTTTTATTTTTTTCTTTTTTTTTTACCTTACCAACTCCGACGCCCTTTCGGATTTTCGCCAAAGCTGGCCCTCTTTAGCTTTTTTCAGCGCACCTTTTTCGGGTTTTCACGCTAAGGGATTATCCAATTTTGCCTGAGGCGCCCTCTCGGGTTTTCAGCTCAACCAAATTTCTTTGACCTTTTTATCCTCAACCCTCCCTGCGAAGGGAATAGCTAAGTCCGCCGAAACACTTCTATTTTAAGCCCCATCTTTTTCTTCTCTCTCTCTCTCTCTTTTTTGCTACATAGATCTGTCGATTTTGTTGTTGCTTGCTCGACGTCCATTGCTTGTTGTTGTCAGTAGACATCGCTCATGGATTGGTTGTCAATGACTTATTGCTTGTTGTCGTAGCTGCTTGTGGTAGATGGCTTGTTGCTTGTTGCTGCCATTGCTTGATGCAGACTATTGGCTTTTATGGTTTGTGGTCAAGCAATCTAAAACTTCAATTTTGGGTTTTTGAACAGACTGACCTTCATGGTTTATAACCGGAGTTTAGATTTAAGCTTGGGTGGGCCGACCTTGACGATTTGATGGCCAGGGTTTTAGAAACTTGGTTGACCTTAGTGGTTTAATGGCCAAGGGTTTGGATTGGCCGACCTTTGTGGTTTATTGGCAAGGGTTGAGGATTGACCGACCTTTGTGATTTGTTGGTCAAAGGTTTAGGGTTGACCGACCTTTGTGGTTTGCTGGTCAAAGGTTTTAAAAACTCGGCTGACCTTTGTGGTTTGCTAGCCAAAGTGTTTGGGTCAACCGACCTTTGTGGTTTACTGGTCGAGGGTTTAGTTTGAGTAGGTTGACCTTTGTGGTTTAGTAGCCAAAGGATTCGAAGGAGATCGGCTAGCCTTTTGTGGTTTACAGCCGAAAGAATAAAATTTGAGGCGCGACAATAATATGCTTACCGTTGTGGGACGAGTTATTCACCGATTTCGGCAATGAAGAAAGAAGATTTTTTTCTCTCTCTCTCTTTCCTTTCTTTATTTTCTTTCTTCTTTTTTTCTCTTTTTTTTCTTTTTCACATTACCAACTCCACCGCCCTTTCAGATTTTTACCGAAGCTGGGCCCCTTTAACTTTTTTTGGTGTGCCCTTGCAGAGTTTTCACATCGAGGGATAACCCATTTTTGCCTGAGACGTCCTTTAAGGTTTTCACCTCAGTCAGGTTTAAGGCCTTTTTACCCCTTACATCCCCTTCGTAGGAATGGCTAAGTCTACCGGGACACCTCTATTTTAAGCCCAATTTTTTTAACTCTGGATTTGAGCTCTGACAAGGTGATGATCCAACTGAGGTGGATCCTGTCACATATGCAGCTTCAGCTTCACATGCTTTTCATAGAGTGGGGAGAAAGATTGCTCCCTCTTTTGCAATTCTTCGCAAATAAATTTTCCTTTCTGGGGGTTTCGATGGCAATCATCTATTCAGCTTTGCTTCTTTAAGTTTCTCTTCAAGCGCTTCTTTTGTTGCTCTTCTCCTCCTTAGCTTGTGCTTCATTTCAAAAGGAATGAATGTTTGATGGCCGGATTGGGTGGAACATCCCCTCGAGTTGAAATTTGCACTTTGAGCCTTTGCCTTGAAGGGCCTAGGTCAGGAATGCTCCTCTCTGTCTTCCTTCCTTTCTTTTCTCTTCTTTCTCTCTCCTTTTTCCCTCTTTCTTTGAGATAAAATTTGGTTGGAAATTTTACAACTTCCCTGTGGGTGGTAAGAAAAGAAGTTGACGTCCGAAGTTAGTTTGATACCACAAACACAGGTTTAGGCTCAAAGTCAATTTTGTGTATCAAATAAAGGTTTAATTGCAAAAGATGGCTTAAAGCCCGAAGTGGGTCAAGACACGAAATTGGCGGATCAAGGAATATGTTGGTGTTCAACACTGGTTTGGTATCAAAACATGGATTGGATCTCATGCATAGATGGCTTGATGTCAGAAAGACATGTTTAGAGCCATAGGAGGTTTAAAACCTCAAGGTTTTGAGGTAAATTCCACTGAGGGAGTGTTGAAATTGGAAGGGGAAAGCACAGAGGTCCTCCTTAGATCTGCCTTCTTGGCTCTGCCTATGATTTTACTTAGTCTTTTTCTCCTTGGGGCTTATCTTTCTGGCTTCGCCTAGAACTTTGCTTGGAGCCTTCTTCCTTGGACTTGTCTTACTAGCTTTGCTGGGACTTGGTTGAGAGCCTTCCACTTTGGACTTCTGCTTGGGCTCTTGCTCGTCAGAGTTACCTTGCTTGACATTTTGCTTGAGACTTTGTTCAGAACATTATTTAGTGCTTTGCCCCTGCCTTTTCTTAGAGTTTTCTTCGCCAAATACACCCTTTTTGACTTATTGAGATGGCAGCCTAGTTCTTCAGCAATTTTTTCTTCCTTATTCCTTTTCTATTCTTCTTCCTTTCCTCGCCTGGTGTCATGTCTTGAGGGAAAGGAGAATCAATTTTGGGGGTGATTGGAACATGGTCAACCGGTTGAAATCTTGCCTCGGGTTCTTGCCTTAAAACGCTTAGATTCTTCGAGGCCTCTCTAACCCAATCGACCTCTTGTTGCCACACTTGTACAATTTGTGTTGTTTCATTGCTGTTGACTTTTCTTGGCAATTTCTTTATCAGGATTGGCTTTTTGTATCTTTGGATCAACAGCTTATGTAGGACGACATGCTCAGGCATGGTGTTTAGAGAAGCGAGGAATGCCCCATCTCTGCTTCTCTGTGAGCGATTTTGGGGCATGTTTTATCCTTTTCTTCTGAGGCTCTGAACTCGAGCGAGTGAGCCCCCCTAGTCGGTTAAAAACTGACACATGGGACAAGGAAGCCCCAAGGTTATTAGTCTTTTCGGTTCAGATTGCTTCTGAAGACTAAAGGACTTTATCAGACCCCTTTTCCTTCTGCCCCCAACGATGGAGGGTTCAGGGATCTTGGATTGTCGGCTTCTGGGCTTGATGCTGGTATGGTGACTGGGTAGATTGAACTACCCTTGCCTTTTTGATTGCTCAGGCCTCCTCCTTAGTGACCCATATTTGTTTAATACAAAACTTCTACATATAATCTCCCCCTCGCTTGGGCTTAAGAGCTTTGACTTCCCACCGACACACCATCTTTTTTTTACGTGAGACTTGGATGCCAGCTTCTTTCATTTCCGCCTTAACTTGATGTAGACGGCAATAGGATTGCCCTCTTGCTCAAGCTTAGAGGCCTTGGCTTTCCACAAGTGCACTGGCTTCGAGCACGAAGCTTAGGCGATGGCTTCCATTTATGCCTCAGTTTGATGTATTCTACAAAGTATTGTTGTGAGATCGGCTTGCCTCCATCTAGCCGGTCATATCCTTCTTTTTTTTGTTTGTTTGTTTTTCGACAAGGATTAACATTGTCAGACTTGGACATAACCACAATAGGTTTTCTATCTTGGTGGCCGCATTGCCCTCAGCTAGCAGGAACAATACATAGCGCTCATTGGCACTTGGTCTTCAAAAGGAAGCCTTCGCTTTGATGCCCCCTGTTAGTAAGAGTAGCGTGGACATATATTGTGTTGACATTTGGCCATCGAAAAGAAGCCTTAAGCTTGATGCCCCCAACAACAACAGTAATGGCCGGGATGGCGTTACCCCCTGTAGTAGCTTTAGATGTGTTTTATGTCAACATTATTTTTTTAAAGGAACCGCTTAGCCTTGATGCCCCCGGCAGCCTTAACCTTGATGCCCCCAGCAATAGCTTCAACGGCAGAAATCCTTTGAATTTCTTGCAAGAGTATGAAGGACTCACAACCTTTATAGAGGCAAGGCTATTCTTTGATAGAGAGATGAAAGAAAGGAAAAATCTCACCGAGCATGCCAATCTGTTTCACACGCGAAAAATCTTAATTTTTGACATATCCATTTGTTGGATAAATATGCACATATTTTGGCATATTGATAATTCCGCGCAGTTGATTTACCAGACGATTAGGGTTCGTGTACTGGACTTTTACCCACTGACCAAAATCGATGTTAATTTATATCGGAACAAGTCTGAACACCTTTGATTAATTGCCAAAGAACGCCTTTCGCCTCTATACATTGTGATATAAATGATCTTGATGATCCCCCATTACCGGTACATACTCTTGCAAAGAAATCTGAAGGCTTTATTTCCTTGTATATATGTAATTTGAATTACACTCGGTCTTTCAAGGCCTTTTCACATGGTCCCCATTATGTAATCAAGTTTTCAGGATGGCATCCGGTTACAATCAGACTATTTGAATTTGCTTCAATTTGCATTTGGACCTTTGAATTTGCTTTCATCCAGATCGGGTCATTAAATTTGCTTTTGTCTTCTGATCGGAGGGTTGAATTTGAATTCCATCACGATCAGACTATTGGATCGCCAAAATGATCACTATCGGCCGGTCCGTCAGATCTGCTTCCAGTCATGCTCTAGCCATCTGATTTGTGCCTGGTTGAGATCTGATTGTTGAATCTACTTTAGATCAAGATTTGACTGTTGGATTGCTTTCTCGATCCAACCATTAAATTTGAATGTGGTCAAGATCCGACCCTTGGATTTACTCTAGATCAACATTTGACCATTGATTTCAAATTTTATCACGATCGATCCGTTGGATCGCCAACATGATCACTATCAAACCGCCGGAGTTACTTCATGGTCATGATCACTTTTTTGTTGTGATCGGACCCTTAAGTTGACCTGATGTCCATAAAGGACATTTTCGCATAAGGTGGGGGGTATATTTGTAGCTTCTGACCCTTTCTGAATATTTTTATAATTTTTGACCTTTTTTTTAGTATTTCTGTAATTTTAGACCCTTTCTGGGTATATCAGTAATATTGGACCATTTCTGGGTATAGTTGTCATTTCTTGACAACTTGGGGTAATTATGCATTTTCTTAACTTTTAAGAGGTAGTTTTTGTCATTTCCTGACCTTCCCGGGCATTTCCGTCATTTCCTAACTTTCACGGGTATTTCCGTCAATTCTTGGCATCTCGGGACAATTCCATCATTTCTTGACATCCGAGGCATTTCCGTCATTTGTTGACCTTCCGAGATATTTCTATTATTTCTTAACATTTCTAGGCGTTTCTGTCATTTGTTGACTTCCAGTGTATTTCTATCATTTCTTGACATGTCTGGGCATTTATATCATTTGTTGACTTCCCAGTGCAATTTGAAGGTTCCCCGGGACTTATCAATCATTTTTAGATTTTTCAAGGTTTATTTGCAATTTCCTGACCCTTTGTGGGTATCTTTGTAATTTTCCCACAAGCAGGGGTGACCCTGCAACTTTCCCACAAACTGGGGTATTCATGTAATTTCTGAACCTTCTAGGGTCTTTTCTACAATTCCCCCCCCCCCCGTCGGGGTATCTTCATAATTTTCTAATAGATGATAGATTTAGGCATTTCTACAATTTTTAATCTTTTCAGGGTTAATTTGTAATTTCCCACCATCAAGAACTTTTGTAATTTTCTGAAACTTCAAGATTTTTCTACAATTTTCACCATCGAAGGTATTCCTGTAAATTAGGACATATATGCTATTGCTAATCTGCTCAAGGTTTTTTCTGCAATTTCTGGACAACAGAGGATATTTCTACAATGTTCCCACATTTAAAGGGTTTTTCTGTAATTTCCCACCAACAAAGGGTTTGTGTAATTTTTCCACTGACGAGGGATATTCCTACAATTTTCTGAAACTTCACGGTATTTCTGTAATTTTTCTTGGACATCGGGGTTTTTCCCCAACCTTCTTAGACATTTCAACAATTTTGCAAAGTTGCATGGTATTTCTGCAATTTTTGCACATAACTGGGTTCTTCCCATGATTTTCAAGATTTTTTTCATGGACTTAAGCTACTTCTGAAAATCTTATAGTTTCTCCATCATTTCAACAACTTTTCAACATCACGAAGGCTTATCCCCAATGTTAGGGGCATGTACGCAACATATCACCTTTGTGGGTTTTTCAACAACAAAACATCTTCGAGTCTTCAAGCCTTCAGGAGCTCCAAGTGCTCCTTAACCAAGCTTCTCCGAGGTGCTTCATCCTCTCTTTCCCTTTTTTTGTGTTCTGTAAAAATGAGCCAAGGGTCCTATTTATAGGAGTTGGGGTGAGAAGTGGAGAGACCTCCCTCCGGTTGATTGTGGAGGAACCTCCCTTGGTTGATTGGCGTGCATTTATTGCTAGAGGAAGAGCCTCCCTCCAGTGCATGATGGTGGAGATGAGTCTCCTTTCTTTCTTCTCCCTTTTCCTTTGTATGTGCGCAAGAGAGAGAGAGGAAAAGATAGCCGCCACTCCTCCTTTCAACTCTGATTTTCAGACATTTTCTTACAGCAATTCACATGATTGCAGGGGCATTTGTGTGAATATACCCTTTGTGGGTTCTTTTTTTTCAACAACAAACATCTTCCCTTCTTCAAAGAGCCCTAAGGCCCTCAAGAGCTCTAAGTGCTCTTTGCGTAAGTTTCTCCAAGTGCTTGCGTCCTTTTTTCTCCTCCCTTAAGTGCTGGCCACTCTCCCTTTTATAGGCGTTGGAGAGTGGAGCAGAGGTGTGGTGCTTCCAATGGCTTGCTCTTGGTGTTGTGCCTCCGGTGGAAGTTGAAGAGGTAAGGCTCATTTCTCCCTTTCCTTTTCTTTCTTTCTTTTTTTTTGGTAGGCAATTGCGCAAGGCAGATGTCAAGAAAATAAGATGGCATGGCCCATGTCAAGAAAATATGACAGTCATTGAACAAACATGTTTTACCAGTTGTCACAATGATGAACTCATGATCTACACTCAAGTAGAGAAAAAATATATTTTTTTGAATGTGGGTGGTACCACAATTGCAGGAAGTGAAAAAAGAACAGGATGTACAAGTATATTCAATTTGCTCCCAAAGATCCCTGTACAGAAAAGTTCACACCAAGGTGGTGTGCTCCTCACTTAGACCCCAACAAAAGGAAAAGAGAGTTGTGTCTCCACTTTACATAAATGTTCAGCCCATTCTCCCACTCTCTCACAAATAAAAGAAACAAGCCTATCCTCAATTCTGGCTTCACTTCCAAATATTCTGTTGAAAAATATAAATCTTGAAAATATGTGGCACATAGTGGCAGCATATCATAAGTTCAGTGCATAAATTGACATCATACACAAACTGTCCTTGATTTGAACCGAAGAAAAGGGATAACTACCTTTAGCTGAGATGGTTCCTCCTGTAACACAACCAGCTACAACCGTATTGGTGATGTCATGTTTTGCCCGCGCCTGAAAAAATTAAATACTGAGGAAAGCATATCAATATGAAAAAGGAACGAAAAACTCTATATGTTTTCTCTGTCCATCTTGATTCACCTTCTCGACAACACATTCAGCAGCTGAGAAAATAAGACCCATGACAGCAAATGTTTTAGCAGAGTTCCAACTTCTTCTTCCCATCTGCTTTGCTGTGTGTATGAACTGCTGCTTTGCAGTCATTTCATCTTGCATTATAGGATTATCCAGAGCCCCAAGAAGAAAGCCCATGAAAAGGCCAAACCCCCCTCCTGCCAAATGTGCCCAAGTCCCAAGAAGAACCATTAATAAAATAGAGATAACCATCAAACAGCCTCCAAGAAAATGAATTTCAGATAATGATCTATCTCAATACTTGCAGAAACGCAGAAACAACCCTCTTTTTTTTTTTGAAAAAATGCTCTGGCTTATTGAAGAATAAATAGACGTAGTAGTGTAGTACAACCCAGCAAGGACAGAGAAATTCCTCACTTACACACAAACACTTTGAAAGCAAGCAAACAACACCACACTCATAAATCTCTAAGAGTTACAGCAACTAACAGGATGAATACGGGATCAACGTGTCAGAACAAGACGAAGAAAACCGATGACACAGAAAAATCTAGAACCACGTGTTTGGACTCCAAGGATGTCTAAAAGTGAATTCACATCTCCTGTTACCAGCTGACATTCATCCGCTTTGTTTTACAATGCAAGAATGTAGAAAACCAATTAACCAAAACATAGGGCTGTAGCATTCTTTTCTCTTTTGCTTACCTTCTCTCCTTGACAAGAAATAAAGAACTGAGAAGAAAATAATTTTATCTCTAAACTCCTCCAGTTTTTTAATTTAAAAATACCATATTCAAACAAGATGAAGGGGGAGAAAAAAGAGGGAAATGTTTTCCAGACAGAAGGAATAAAGAGGGAAATGTTTTCTAGACAGACAATCTTGAACTTCAACAGATCTCTGTTCCTTAAGACCCAGGATCCATACTGTTTGTACCTTTCAAACAGACACTAAAAGAAAAAATGACTTACATGAACAGAGAAGAAGAGAAGAACCGGGTAAAGAAAGGAAATCCACTTCATTGAGTGCCAAAAAGGCTTATCAAGGAATAGAACCTTGATCTTTGGACATTAGACTGGAAAATCCAAAACTCCCCAATGACCACCGAGGAACTGCAGGTTGCCCACTCCTGACTGAGCCTCGCGAATAAGTTAGCTTGCATGATAATGAGCTTCTAAGAACCCCCAGCTTCATGCCAGACTAGGCAGGGAAAATACATGCTGGACAAATTAATACGCAAACTCTCCATGTGTGAGCATGCAACGAGATGAAACTTAGACCTAGGAGAGAAAGCCCAAATCCCATGAAGACCATGGCATAGAAGGGACAGGAAGAACCATATTTTATCGAGGGCAGGATCTATAACTCAAAAGTTTACAGTTGGTCTGATGTCTTTCCACATGAAAACACTAACTAACAACAAAAGATTTAAAGATTCTTTTCGAAACAGTTGCTTCGGAATGTGATCTAAGGCCTTGATTAATGATAAATCCATGCAAAAGAAGCTCTTAGTAATCAAAGCTATATGATTACACGGAGAAAAACTACATATCCAAGAGTATTATAATATTCAATTGACTCAATATGCAAGATATTCAACATTGGGACAGGCTAGAGGTGGGAGTGCAGGCTTCTCGCCCTCCCTCTCACTGGGACCTCGCTCTTTGGGTTCCTCCTCTCAAGGCCCTCACACCTCTCTCTCAGAGACAAAAATTATTGTAAAATCATAACTCAAAATTCATCATTAATTAGAAAAGAGAGGTTACAAGCAAGGATTATTTAAAGGAGTTAGGCTAACCCTACCCCTAATATGACCTTGTTGGACAACTTTACCCCTAGACTCAAGAAATAGTGCAAAAATCGCACCAAAAATTATAGAAAAATAGAAAAGACATTAAGTTGGCTCCCCATGAGCCCAATACAACTATAAAAATGAAAGTTACTTAGGACATCGATGACTACAACAGTATACCCAAATAAAGATAAAAATTACATAATAAAAATAAAAATGATGTCGCTACAACTCCGATCATCGTCCGTGTAAATAGTGCCAGTGTGCAAAACGCCAATCGAGTCCGTCGTCCGACATCACGAGTCTCGCTCTGCATTAGGCTTCATCATTCAAAGATTTAGCGCCATCGTTCTGCTGGCTCTAAGAAGTGCTGGCTCAATTGACATTCCATTTCATAATGGAAATTGTTCAGGTTTAGTCTCATACTTAGTTGTCAAGGTAGTCACCTAGGCAGCAGGAGCTTATATGGGGCCAAGCCCCCCCCCCCCCTTTCTGTGCCAGGCAAGCAAGTTGCCTACCTAATTTTAAATATATTATTGGTTGTTTGTTTTTAATTTATTTTTGAATCGTAAACTGTTCAGTATCCTTTATTATTTGTTGATAGCTTTGTTTGTCATTATTGATTTTTTCCCTTATATATTCAAGCTTATTATCTAATTGCAATTCAATTTTCTGCCATTTATATATTTAATTCATTAAATTTCAATTCCTAAGATTGAAATCTGTAATGTTTTCATGTTATTGTATTCTTTATTTGTATATTGGAGTTAATACCTTTTTAGGGTTTTTAAAGAGGCACCAAGGTCTTGCCTAGGTGATGCCTGAGTGGATGCCTTATTGCGTAAGTGCTTAGGCTCCCCATGAATGCGTTGGGTCCCCTTGTCGCCTTGACAATTATGCTCAGATTGGATATCCATGGGTGCCTTCCCTCTACATATGTGGAGGATTATCCTCAACTCAACACCCAGGTTTTGGTTTGAGTCCGGGCCTTTACAGGAACAAACACAGTTTCAATGTCACTTGACAATATAAGAAAGAACCTAACTGCTAGCACATTCAAATTTCTACCCTCTTTCTCTCTCTCTCTCTCTCACTGTTCTGTGTGCACTTTACACCTTCACAGAAAGCAAACTCTGTGATGTTATAATATTTCAACAACTTGCAGCTTCTTCATCTTACAAAATCCCAAGATGTTGCTTATTGTTTCTAGCAAAAGTGACACTTCGAAGATAGTCTGAATTAGACTTCTTAAGAGCTGGCACTTCCGGAAAGAACATTATTAAGAGCTAGATACCCCATGTAGTTTACACCTTCATCAAGAGGATACTCTGTGATGGTTAGCTAGATACCCCATGTAGTTTACACCTTCATCGAGAGGATACTTTGTGATGGTTATAATATTTCCACACATTGCAGCCTTCTCGTCACTTCAAAAAATCCAAGATGTTTCTTATGGTCGTTAGCAAAGAGACACTTCACCAGATAATTTGAAATTTCCTTTATTAAGAGCTGGATTTCGATCACAAGCTACCGTTACTTCCAAGGTCCAAATTTAATTCATCATAGAATAAAATATTGTCCAATCACGGCTAGAAATAAGCACTAAAAATTGTTAACATGATCTAATTGAACAGAAGGATTAAAAAATCCCAAAATGGCCCAACAAAAAATGAGCGACGAGAAAAAGGCACACCTTAAATATCTGCATAATATTAAACGAACAGATACTAAAGCAAACAAAGAAGACATTCCAAAATGACATAATGCATTTCCTGGTGGGATTATGGGAGCGTCGTAAGGGAAAGAAAAATTACCCATAATGCCACTGACGGCGCTGCGGATGGCGCAGTTGTTCCATATATCCTGGCCCCGGATTTCCTCGACAGTTGGAAGCCTCAGTGCCTCTACCTTCGGTTTCTCTTCCTCCTTGGGCAACGCGGCGGTCCCTGTTTCCGGTGGAGCAGCCATGTGTTGAGATCCCCGCAACTACCAAGTGCTTGTATTTATATTCTCTGATTAAAAAAGCACCTGTTTTGGAAAATATAGAATAAATGTTAAACTTCGGACTTCATATACGAACAGTGGTATTAACTTCACAAATGTCATCAACTTCCGGAGAATGGGTTAGGCAATAATCGTGGAATAGCAACCAAGACAATGCTGAAATTGCAAAATAAGCTGGACCGGCTCCAGCTAATATCAAGAAAAATTTTCGCACGGATATCTTTTTATGCTGCAGACATGGCTTTCCAAACCCAACTGTCGGCATCTGGCCGACAACTTTTCTCTGCAGCTCCCGATATGAAATCAACTGGGTTCCCGGTCGCGGCAGGGAAGAGAAAGGAAGGTCAGGAAAGAACGGGAAGAAGAGGATGAGTAGGATGAGAAGAGGAGAGAACCTCGAAGTGATAACGGTTTTCTCCGTCTCGACGGCGACGGAAGAGACGGACGGCGGCGCTGGAACCTTTCCCGGGGGGCCGAAAAGCAAGAAGAAGAACTAGCGGTGGCGGAGACGACCGACGGCGGGGGGGCTGGGGGAGGGAGGGGAAGGGCGGGGCGTGTGGCCTTTTTGGTTCTTTTTCATGGAAACTTTTTTTTTTTTTTTGGAAACATAGGCTTTCATTCATATTATACGATAGTCATAATACATGGAGAGCAGAGACACCCAAACATAGATGGCAACCCAGTCGGCATAGCGACGTACAAGAGGAAAGTAGAAACCCCAAACCGAACGGGAAAGCCCATTTTGTCACCGGAGCGACGAACAAACATAGATGGAAACGAGGAGGGGTGAAGAGCCACGCCAACCACCAGCGGTGGGAAACTCCAGGGGGTCGGAAGACGAGCCAGTCGATGCTGAAGGTGACCGTGAACTTCCTCGAGGCGCACATGGCAGCCGAACCGCTGTAGCACTGAGCGGAGAGAAGAGAACGCTCGGGAGGCCAATATCATGTTGGATACGGGAGGAATGCACTGTATCTCCGAGCTTCTTCGAATCCGAGGAAATAGAACTGTAACCTGCGTCACAAGGACTGGACCCAAACTCCAACGATGCCCGAGAGAGAGCCCAAGCCGACGGGGGGGGGGGGGGGGGGTGGCAAGAGTCGGTGGGCTTCAAAATGGTGAGAGGGGGGGAGCTAGGAGGCGGGGGTGGGGGACAGCGAACGGCGAGGGAGGAGAAGGTGGGGGGAGGCGGGGCCGAGGAATTAGGGGAAAGGGGTGGAGGGCGGCGGAGGGTCGGCGGAGGAAGAGGGAGGAGGTGAGGGGAAACCGGGGGAAGGAGGGGGGTGTGTTGGTGGTCGGCGGCTGGAACGGTAACAGGAGGGGGGGGGGCGAGGGTCGGGAGGGAAAGAGGGAGGGAGAGGGAGAAGGGGCCGGACAGGGCGGAGGACGGCGGGAGGGGGGGGAGGGGGGGGAGATCGGCAAGAGCGGAGGGGGGGGCGTCAGGGAAGGAGGGGGGAAGGGCAAAGGGGCGGCAACCGGAGAAAGGGGTCGGGGAGGGGATGAGGGCCGCAGGGAGGGGGGAAGAAAGGGGGGAAGAGGGGAGAAGGGCGGGGAAGGGGAGAGGGACGGCGGGGGCGGAGGTCGGCGGCGAAGGGGACGTACCTGGAGAGAGAGGGGAGGGGGTGTCCCCTACGGGGGCTCCCCCCCGCCCAATGGACCACCGGGGCGAGGCCGCCGGCGACGTTTCCGCCGGACGAAGCTGGCGACGGTTCCACCACCGAAGGGTGGTGAGAGTTCCTCCCCACGGGAGAGAGAGTATCACTCTGGCGAAGGCCTCCTGCAGAGGAGAGGGAGGAGGGGGGGGAGATCCCGGCGGGAGCTCCCCCCCACCCAACGATCCGTCGGGGGAGACCCCCGCGATCGGAGGAGGAGGGAGGCTCGGCGCGCGATAAGGGGCTATTGTTGGTTTTTTTCGTGGAAACTTATAGTATGCCCCAATAAAATCTAGAATATGAACGTTTTAATCCCAAGTTAGAAAAAAGTGGACATTCATGGCCTCTTTGTTAATCGAGGGCAGATGTCGCGTTTGACCTCTGAAAGTTGAACACGTCGCTCGAGCTCGATTAGTAGGGAGTGTGTGAGGGAGAGTGTGAGCTTCCCGTCAATTTTTCTCTCATCGAGTTAGACAGTCGATCGATAATTCGATTAACAAATCGGCCCTTAGGTCACCGGAACTTTTTTTTTTGACACAGGAATCACATGGAGAGGAGCACGAGAAAGATGGGAGAACATATTGTTGTTCCTAAAAACATCTCACAATATGTCAAGAGAGATATCTACTTGTGTCTTCTTAAAGTCCGGAATAGCGGAGCCACTAGTCGAGTCACCTCCAATGGAATGCTAATAAGAGACTAGGGCCTTCAATCTCAACTTTTGGGGGATTGTCAAGTCCGAGCTCTATACCTCTCCTCAAATTGAAATACGTAAATATCTACTGTATATACTACCGCATACGGACATCCAAATTTAATTTTTAATTTTAAATCTTGATATCTACTCCTAATTCTTTGACGAGAGGAATTATCCGTGAACGGCCTAATCACTATCTAGTCTAGTCAAGGCCAATCTCTGTAGATCCACCCGTCCAGACGTCCACGAGCTCACTTGGCAAAGGGCAAGGGTGGACGAAGCCCCAGAAATAACCCCCCACGGGCTTCTGACTGTTGAGCTAAATAGGTCCACTAAATAAGGCTAGTCTGCCACTATCCTTCGTGTAGAAGCCACCCGAATCATAGGTCATGGCGGGCTCTAAGGGCATATTTGGTATCGGGATATTACGGAGATAAGTGGAGATATGCTCGTTTCAATCTCATACTTCGTTTGGTATGATAAAAATTGACTGAAATATACGAGATTAAGTAGAACGAGGATAATCCCAAATACGGGATTAATACGTGGATAACTCGTTCCTACAAAAAGGTGGAATGAGTTATCCCTCATCTCTAACCCCATTCTCTCTCCCTCTCTTATCGCCGCCCTCTCTCTCTCCTCCCTCCCTCTACCTCTCACATAAAAAATAATATAATTAGTAATAATTATTATAAAAATCTTATTATTATTGATGATTATTTAAAAAATATTATTAAAATAATACTATATCATTAGTAATATAGCATTATTATTAATATATCATTATTATTAATGTATCATAATTAATATATCATAATATAGTATTATTAATATATCATTATTATTAATTATTATTAAAACAATAATATATCATTATTAATATATCATTATTGTTAATATATCATAATATATTATTATTAATATATCATAATTAATATATCATAATATATTATTATTAATATATCATTATTATTATTAATTTATCATTGTTAATATATCATAATATCTCAATATTAATATATCATTATTATTATTAATATTATTAAAATAATAATATATCATTATTAATATATCATTTTTATTAATATATCATAATATAGAATTATTAATATAGCATTATTATTATTATTATATCATAATATCCCAATCTTAATATATCATTATTAATAATTATTATTAAAAATATTGTTAAAATAATAATATATCTGTTGAGTCCCAAACGGTGGCAATCAAGAGGCGATGGGTGAATTGATTGACCAATTAAAATTCTTTCCGAGTAAAACAATGATAAGCAAACATACAAGCACTGGGCCTCACTCGATCATGATCTCACTTGTGAATGCGTGTATATAAGAGTAGGTGTTTGATTAAGGACTTGGGTACGCTCAACTCACCGTGAAACTCACTCGACAATGAATCTGGAAAAACAAACCACAAGTAACACACGGAGTTTTTTAGGTGGTTCGGGTACACTGCCGTGTCCCTACGTCCACCCCTCACACGTGAGGATTAAGACTTCACTATGAAGTGAGCCACACACACACGCTGTGTAGAATAGCAAACACCCACACACACGGCACCCGATTTGGGTTGCTAAACGATACACACACACACACACACGTTCGTGTTTCCAAACACGAACTCCACACACAAGAATATGATTTAATATTTACAACATATGCACAAGCTTAAGCAAAAAGATTCAGAAAATGGAGAGTAAAGAAATGTTTATCGTGGTTGAAGCTCCCCCTTTCGCTTCTTCGGATGTAGTTCAGCACTTCTGCAAGTGGAAGAACGATCTTGGAGGAAGTATGAAGCAGTGCCGCATGAACAAAGGTTGCAACTTGATATCCGACGTAGCTTTCAGTTGTAGATGGTCTTGAGGGTTGATTCAAGCTTCTTCCCTTCGATTTCAGGTTCAGAACAAGGTTGAAGTGGAGCTTGGAGCTGCTGCTGCGAATCTGCACTCATAAGGGTTAGAAAAATAACACAACTTTAGATGCCTCTCTCCCCTTAGGGTTTCATACCCCAATAAGATGTATATAAAGAGTTTGGAACGTTCAAAGACACCCTAGAGACCAGATCCACAATTCCTGGAACGATTTAGGGATGTTAGGTTCGATTGGTATGACTTTTGGTGCATGCGCATGTAAGTCAAAAATCACGGCTCGGGCTCGAGACTGAAAGGGTCGACCCTTGGGGTCGACACTCGTGAGGGTTTAAGGGTTTCTGGGCCAATGGGTTGACCCTCGGGGGTAATCCGTGCGGGTTTTAAATAACATGATCAGGGGTCGACCCTTGGGGTCGACCCTTGCAAGTGTGATGAAAAGGATCCGACGGATTTTTAAATCAAACTACCAGGGGTCGACCATTGGGGTCGACCCTTGCGTCTGGGGGTCGACCCAAGCGGTCGACCCTTTCAGCTAGAGTTCAAAAGCCCAAATGATATGCACCCGGGGACCTAGGGGTCGACCCAATGGGTCAACCCTTGTTCCAGAACATCCAAATGGTAGATTAAAAAGCCCACTAAGTCCAAGAACAAGTCAGGGGGTTTCAAAATGGTTTTTAAAACATGAGAGGGAATGAAACCCAAACCATTTAAGCTTAGATAAGTCCTAAACCAATTTAACCCTTGAGATCAAAATAATGAACTTCAAACCACACAGTCAAAAGCCAATAAGTTGAAGTCGATCTCAGCAACCGTCCTCGAGTTCCTTAAGCACTTAGGCACGTTCCTTGCCCTGTAAAGACATACATTCTGAATTAGATTTAGCATTGCAATTTAAGTTCAAACGCCTTACCAGACGAAGTTACTCTTGTACCTCCAAAAGCTCCAAGTCTACATCAAGGATGTGCATTTCCAAAGCTTTTCATGTTAGAACAACTCAATTTCAATTCACACAAATATATAGTGTTTGGTCATCATCAAAATCTATTTAGTATACCCACAAGGAGGGGGTTCAACAATCTCCCCCTTTTTGATGATGACAAAATACTATATGCCTTGCATAAACATATGACTTCAAAAAAAAATGTAGCATTTATGGAATTCAACCATCAACCTCCATATCAAGAATAAAACATTCATACTTCACATGAATCATTCAAGAAACATCATTGCATGAACCATACCGATCCAAACATATAAGATTGACCATAAAAGGCAAGATTTCTGCCGACAACATAATTTAAAGGTGAACAAGGTCTGAGTTCAAGGGCAAATGACAATATGCAATGCATGAGACGCAACTGAGATGCAACACAACTTCAATGCAACACTAATAATGGACAGAAAGTATGATAAAGGCACACATGCATGCAAGCATACAACACACGATATCATATAAGTAGCCGAAGAGCCGAGGCACACATATAGGCCTAAAAATTCTCCCCCTTTGGCATCATCAAAAAGGAGGGGGTGAATAAGGATAAGTAGGGTGCCATGCTGCAGGAGCATAACCGCTTCAATCATCAGCCGGAGTGGATGGACGTGATGGACGCCGAATATAATCCAGAATTTCCTATAACATGTGGCTTTGATCGGCCAAGGTGTCGGTGAAAGACTGAGTGTACTCATCGTGAGAAAGCTTCAGATCATGAAGGTCCTTTGTTATAGCATCAAAAGTCTCCCCATACGTGTCTAACCGATCATCAATAGAATCTAAGCGATCCATGAGCAGCTGAACCGCCTCGGAGGGCATCTCTGCAGCAGGAGCATGGGGTTGTTCCTCATCGGCCGGCTCTTCATCATCCTCGTCTTCCTCATCAGAACTGTAGGCTGAAATGGCACTTTTCAGTTGGCGAACAAGCTCACCATTTCTGAGTTCATAGCCCATGTTATGACAAATGGAGTGCATTGTAAAAATATCAGCCTCTCGAATAGTTTGGGAGGATTAATTCCTTGGACAGATCCAGCTCCATGTAGACAAAAATGGAAGTCAATGCAGCGGCATATGGTAAAGTTCTGTTCTTGTGCTTCACGCTTGAACACATGTGTTCCAAAATAAGTGCGGGAAAACAGATTGGGATACCACCCAAGAAACAATAGAATAGGAGCATACGAATTTCAGTGACTTTGTCATGTCCTCCCTCTCGCGGCAGTAGGATGGTTGTAATCATCCGATGCAATATGTGTTGTAGGGGAGGAAAATGATTAGCATTTAATCCAGCAAGTGACCTACCACCCTTATCTTCGGATGTCATGAATTGATAAACTGTTTCATCTGGAACCAAAATATCGCCAAAGGCATACCCCTCATTTGATAGACTAAAAGCAGCACTTAGAAGCTCCGGTGAGAGGATAACTTGAATCCCATTCACTTTTGTAATTGGTGTGTCACCGGCCATAGACAAATTACTATAAAATTGATGCACCAGATTGGGATAAATGCGGTGATGTGCAGACATGAACAAATCCAGATTGGGTTGACTGCAAAGAATATCGACAAGGCTTGGCATATAGCGGCTTAGATTACCGAAATCGACCGCCCGGGGACGGAGAACTTTCCGATCCAAGACCTTGCTGACGATGGGCGGCCTCTGAGTGCTTCAGCTTGAGCGGCCTGTTTAGAACGAGCTTCACTAGTAGAGCTCGATGCAACTCCTGTGCGAGAGGGGCGTCTCCTTGGGGCCATCTTGAACACAAATCAAAAGAATCACTTGATGGGGTATATAACGAGATGGTTCAACTTGGAAGACTAAAACATGGATTAGAGATCCTCCACACTCACAAGAGTTTACCTTAGGTGGATTGAAGAGCAAAGAACGACCCTTGGAGTTGCAAGAAGGAGATGCGTGCGGGTGGCCACCGGAGAAACCGCGGCTAGGGCTTGGAGCGTTGTTGGGTGCCAAGAGATGATTTGTGAGCTTGCAAGAGGTGGTGGCTAGGGTTAGAAGGGGGCTTTAGGGGTTTTAAGAGATGGGAAGGGGGAAACATAGGGTTTCCACCCACTTGAAAGGCGGTTCGGACGCGGCTAGAGCCGCCCGACCGTAACGGGTCGACCCAATGGGTCGACCCCTGTAACCCCGGCCCCAGCCAGATATCAGATCCACGAGGGTCGACCCTTGGGGTCGACCCTTCAGTTCAGGTCTGCGAGGGTCGACCCTTCAATTGAATTTGACAACAAGGATTATGACTGAAGTAAAATGGAAGATCAACAAGGTTCGACTCTAGTCCCCAATGATAAATTCATGTTGGAAACAAGGAAAATTGATTTGTTTAAGGGTTGAAATCAATTGGGGAGATGTTTTAGGAAACGACTAAGATTATATTCGACGTTTATGGTCCAATGATCCAGATTTCAGACTTTGATCAGTTTGTGCTCCGTTGTTGGCATGTAAATATATCCAAGGTGATTTCGGCCATAGAAATATCAATAAACATGTGTGTATACAATATACATAGAAGAAATGCAGAAACACATCAACATGATTGTTCACACAATTTGATTTTTCTTTTGTTTTTCACACAACATAATGCACATGTATGACAAAGGAAAATTCAGTTATGCTTTACGCTAATGCAAATGCAAGTTATGCAGCGACCTATACACACATTAATGCATATGATCATGATGCAGACTCATCTATCCTACAGACCCCTAGTTCTCTTCTAAATGTAGTGAATTTCTCTTCACTAAGAGGTTTGGTGAAAATGTCGGCAATTTGACGATCTGTTTCAATAAAGCTGATTCTACATCGCCCTTGCTTACATGATCCCTAATGAAATGATGTCTAATTTCAATATGCTTGGTGTGAGAGTGATGAACATGGTTCTTTGACAGGTTTATGGCTGATGTGTTATCACAAAGGATTGAGGTGTTTTTGAAAGAAATGCCATAGTCAATCATTTGTTGTTGGATCCATAGCACCTGGGCAACACATCTACCGACAGCCACATACTCGGCTTCGGCGATTGATAGTGCCACTGAGTTCTGTTTCTTGGAGGCCCATGAGACCACGCATCCCCCAAGAAACTGGCAGTACCCGCTGGTACTTTTCCGATCCACCTTACAACCCACATAATCGGCGTCAGAATAAGTAATTAAATCAATGCTCGAATTACGCGGAAACCATAATCCCAAATTAACTGAACCAGCAATATATCTGAAAATACGTTTAACAGCCGACATGTGTGATTCCTTTGGATTTGATTGAAATCGAGCACACAACAAATTGGATGTCGGGTCTAATGGCAGTTAAATATAGCAATGAGCCTATCATGCTTCTAAAGAGTTTTTGGTCCACGCATTTACCTGATTCATCTTGATTAATTTTTATTGAGGTGGACATGGGAGTTGGTTGTGGTTTGGTAAAGGTCATATTGAACTTTTTCAGCAGCTCCATTGCATACTTCTTCTGATGTATGAACATACCGTCAGCCGTCTGTGTGACCTGCAATCCCAAGAAGAATGTCAATTCTCCCATAAGACTCATTTCAAACTCACTTTGCATCAATTTGGCAAAGTCTTTGCTGAGAGCATCTTTGGTAGAGCCAAAAATAATATCATCTACGTAAACTTGAACAATTAAGATTTCCTTACCATTCAACTTCGTGAAAAGGGTTTGATCAACATTACCTCGTTTGAATCCATTTTGAATGAGGAATTCACTTAACCGTTCATACCATGCCCGGGGTGCTTGTTTCAGACCGTAGAGTGCCTTGTCTAGTTTGTACACATGGTCTGGATGCTTTGTGTCCTCAAACCCCAGTTGTTGCTCTACGTACACGTCCTCCTGTACGTAGCCATTCAAAAATACACTTTTAACATCCATTTGAAACAATCTAATGTTGTTACAGCATGCAAATGCTAATAAGACTCTCACTGCCTCGAGTCTTGCTACTGGAGCAAAAGACTCATCAAAATCAATTCCAAGCTCTTGGCTATAGCCTTTAGCTACAAGCCTGGCCTTATTCCTAGTTACCACTCCTTGATCGTTTGTTTTGTTTCGAAAAACCCACTTTGTTTCGATCACTGAGTGGTTTCTAGGACATGGCACGAGGAACCATACTTTGTTCCTTTGGAACTGGTGTAGTTCTTCTTGCATAGCCATGATCCAAGACTCATCTTTCAAGGCCTCTTCTATAGAGTGAGGTTCAAACTGGGAAAGTAAGGCAATATAGTCTTGATTTTCAACTTCCCTGAAGGAGGCTCGTGTTCTTATTCCGTCTTCAACATTTTCGATCGCATTCTCCGGCAGATGGTCCTTTTCGAAAGTCCATTGCCTTGGAAGCTGTTGTTCCAACTGATCTTCCTGATTTGCGTCATCTTCTTGTGGTTCTTTTACTTCTTATTTTTCAGTTTTTCCTTCCATCATCTCGATATTACCGTCATTCAATTCATCGTCCTGCAAAACAGATTTTTCATTAGTGCTTTTAGAAGATGATTCATCAATGATGACATGGGGGCATTCCTCAACTACAAGAGTTCTCAAGTTATACACTCGATAAGCTCTTGAGCTAAGAGAGTATCCAAGAAATATACCTTTGTCACTTTTGGGGTCAAATTTAGCCAGGTCCACCTTACCGTTGTTGTGAATGTAACAAACAGAGCCGAACGGTCTAAGATAGGAAATGTTTGGCTTCTTACCTCGGTACAGCTCATAAGGGGTTTTCTTCAACAGTGGTCTTACCATGGCGCGATTGACAATGTAACAAGCAGTGTTCACTGCTTCAGCCCAAAAGTACCTCGGCAAGTTGTTCTCGTTTAGCATGGTTCTTGCCATCTCAATTAGCGTCCTGTTCTTCCTTTCAACAACACCATTCTGTTCGGGGGTTCTTGGTGCAGAGAAGTCATGCGTATAGCCTTGAGCCCTGTAAAAGTTGCTGAACTCATGGTTATCAAATTCCTTACCGTGATCACTCCGCACGGCTTTGATGCAACACCCATTTTCATTTTGAACTACCCTGTAAAATGCTTCAAATTCTGTCAGGGCATCGTTTTTATGTGAAAGGAAGTAAACCCAACAAAATCTTGAGTAATCATCCACAATGACAAAGCCATACAATTTATCACCCAAGCTATGTGTTCTGCTTGGTCCAAATAGGTCAATGTGGATTAACTCAAGGGGTCTTAATGTAGTTACATCATTCTTGCATTTAAATGATGTCCTTGTTTGCTTACCCATGCTGCACGCCCACAGACTCCTTCATCAGTAACCTTCAGCTTAGGCAATCCAACAACAAAATCATTTCGAGACAGTTTTAGCAAAACATCAAAACTAGCATGCCCAAGTCGACGATGCCAAATCCAAACATCATCATTATTCCTTGCAACCAAACACAGATTTTTATGAGAGGGTTCATCCAAATCAATCATATATACATTGTTATGCCTAAAACTAATGAACTTTATCTCATGAGTATTTTTATTCACAACGGTGCAGTGGTTAGAATCAAAAGTCACATTGCATCCTTTATCACAAAGTTGACTTATACTCAAAAGATTATGATGCAATCCTTTCACAAGCAAGACATTCTCAATGGCATGATTTTGATTCTTACCTATCTTACCTTCTCCGATGATTTTGCCTTTGTCCTTACCACCAAATGTCACTGTTCCACCATCCTTTTCATGCAGGTCCGCAAACAATTCTTTGTTTCCCGTCATGTGCCGAGAGCATCCACTGTCCAAATACCACCTATTCCTTTGAGCTCTCAAGCAGACCTGCAATCACAACAAACGTACTTATGCAGATTTTGGTACCCAAGAAAGCTTGGGTCCACGATGGTTAGAAATATGAGATGTGTATGATCTATTTCTCATTCTAGCAAAGCTTTCATCATCAAATTTCAGAATTCTGCAATCATACATGTCATGGCCTAACCTTCCACAATAAAAGCATGTAGTGGCTCTATCCCTGTTTCTTCTCCTTCCTTTATTCAAGAATGAATTATGCACATGTGTTTTTGACATGGATGGAGATGAACTTCTGGGAGACATATGAGTTGAACGTGTTTCAGATTGTAAAGTTTTTCCTTTTTCAAGAATGACAATAGCATCCTTCAACTCATGGTTTTCATGCATTAGAGAATGGACTTGATTTTCGACCTTTTCTTTTGCTTGATTACATGCCACGCTTTCAAGCTTTTCTTGTTCCAGATTATTTTTCAAATCATCATGCATTTTACTTAGTATGAATTGCTCCTCTCTCGTGCATGAAATCTCTTCTTCAAACAATTCATTTTTAGACACAAGAATTTCTTTCTCATTTATCAATTTCTCAGTTTCAGATTTCAACACATGGTAATTTTCACATGAGTTTTCAGCATGCAGAAGATGTTCAATTTTCTTTTTCAAATGTATGTTTTCAGATCTGAATTTTTTACATTTTTCATATAACGACTCATATGTAATTTGCCATTGTTCACAAGTAAGAGTTTCAGTTTCAGAATTTACCTCATTTCCATCGTCGTCATTGGCCATGAAGCATAAGTTCTAGACCAGCTCATCTAGTCCATCTTCATTCCCGGACTCTTCCTCATCTTCATCGCTCCAAGTGGCCACCATGGCCTTGGGCTTCTTAAATTTTCCTTTCTTCAGCTTCTTCATCAGATCGGGGCATTCACCCCGCATGTGACCGGGTTTCTTGCATTCGTAGTAGATCACTTCTTCTTTCTTGCTACTTTCTCCTCTGTTTGGACCTTGCCTTCTTGGTCCCTTTCTGAGTTGACCACCGAAATTTCTGGTCCTTTTGACGAACCTTCTTGCCCTTCTGTAATCATGGCAACCAGCTCTTCATCTTCAGTGTTGCCGGTTGAATCATTGTCACTGCCCTCTGAATCTTGTGGATTCACTTTTAGGGCCAAAGGTGTGACTACCTTCTTCTTTTTGTGGTCCTCCTCGCTCCTCTTGATGTTGATTTCGTAAGTCATCAAGGAGCCAATTAGCTCGTCCAATTTCAAAGTGCTAAGATCCTTTGAGTCCTCGATTATAGTGGCCTTTGTGTGTCATTGTGATGACAAGGATGTCAGTACCTTTCTGACGAGTTCCTTGTCGAAATACTCTTTACCAAGACCCTTTAATCTATTCGTGATTTCCGTCAATCTTGCAAACATATCAGAAATGGACTCTTCTGGTTTCATCATAAATAACTCATAATCCCGGACTAACAGATTTGCTTTGGTTTCCGTTACTTCCGATGTTCCTTCATAGATCAACCACAGCTTGTTCCACATCTCCTGCGCAGAAGAACACATGGAAATACGTGAGTATTCATTAGGATGAATGGCACACTATATTATATTCATGGCTCTAAAGTTGGCTGAACACTTCTTTATATCCTCATCATCCCACTCATCCTCATTTTGAGACAAAGTATACGGACCCTTGCTTATGACGCGCCACACGTCATATTCTTGGACTCGTAGAAAAATATACATTACGTTCTTCCAATAAGGGTAGTTTGATCCATCAAAGAACTGGGGTCTTTGGATCGAATGCCCTTCGGGCATCATCCCCTTATTTGCCATAAAAAGGGATCTGCTCTACGACCGTGTGGTCGAGTGAAACAGAGACGAAAGCTCTGATACCAATTGTTGAGTCCCAAATGGTGGCAATCAAGAGGGGAGGGGTGAATTGATTGGCCAATTAAAATTCTTTCCGAGTAAAACAATGATAAGTAAACATACAAGCACTAGGCCTCACTCGATCATGATCTCACTTGTGAATGCGTGTATATAAGAGTAGGTGTTTGATTAAGGACTTGGGTACGCTCAACTCACCGTGAAGTCCACTCGACAATGAATCTGGAAAAACAAACCACAAGTAACACACGGAGTTTTTTAGGTGGTTCGGGTACACTGCCATGTCCCCTACGTCCACCCCTCACACGTGAGGATTAAGACTTCACTATGAAGTGAGCCACACACACACGTTGTGTAGAACATCAAACACCCACACACACGGCACTCGATTTGGGCTGCCAAACGATACACACACACACACGTTTGTGTTTCCAAACACGAACTCCACACACGAGAATCTGATTTAATATTTACAACAGATGCACAAGCTTAAGCAAAAAGATTCAGAAAATGGAGAGTAAAGAAATGTTTATCGTGGTTGAAGCTCCCCCTTTCGCTTCTCCGGATGTAGTTCAGCACTTCTGTAAGTGGAAAAATGATTTTGGAGGAAGTATGAAGCAGTGCCACACGAACAAAGGTTACAGCTTGATATCCGACGCAGCTTTCAGTTGTAGATGGTCTTGAGGGTTGATTCAAGCTTCTTCCCTTCGATTTCAGGTTCAGAACAAGGTTGAAGTGGAGCTTGGAGGTGCTGCTGCGAATCTGCACTCATAAGGGTTAGAAAAATAGCACAACTTTAGATGCCTCTCTCCCCTTAGGGTTTCATACCCCAATAAGATGTATATAAAGAGTTTGGAACGTTCAAAGACACCATAGAGACCAGATCCACAATTCCTTGAACGATTTAGAGATGTTAGGTTCGATTGGTATGACTTTTGGTGCATGCGCACGCAAGTCAAAAATCACGGCTCGGGTTCGAGACTGAAAGGGTCGACCCTTGGGGTCAACCCTCGTGAGGGTTTAAGGGTTTCTGGGCCAATGGGTCGACCCTTGGGGTCGACCCTCGGGGGTAATCCGTGCGGGTTTTAAATAACATGATCAGGGGTCGACCCTTGGGGTTGACCCTTGCAGGTGTGGTGAAAAGGATCCGACGGATTTTTAAATCAAACTACCAAGGGTCGACCCTTGCGTCTGGGGGTCGACCCTTTCAGCTAGAGTTCAAAAGCCCAAATGATATGCACCCGGGGACCTAGGGGTCGACCCAATGGGTCAACCCTTGTTCCAGAACATCCAAATGGTAGATTAAAAAGTCCACTAAGTCCAAGAACAAGTCAGAGGGTTTCAAGATGATTTTTAAAACATGAGAGGGAATGAAACCCAAACCATTTAAGCTTAGATAAGTCCTAAACCAATTTAACCATTGAGATCAAAATAATGAACTTCAAACCACACAGTCAAAAGCCAATAAGTTGAAGTCGATCTCACCAACCGCCCTCGAGTTCCTTAAGCATTTAGGCACGTTCCTTGCCCTGTAAAGACATACATTCTGAATTAGATTTAGCATTACAATTTAAGTTCAAACGCCTTACCAGACGAAGTTACTCTTGTATCTCCAAAAGCTCCAAGTCTACATCAAGGATGTGCATTTCCAAAGCTTTTCATATTAGAACAACTCAATTTCAATTCACACAAATATAGTGTTTGGTCATCATCAAAATCTATTTAGTATACCCACAATGAGGGGGTTCAACAATATCAATATTAATATATCATAATATATATATTATTATTATTAATATATCATTATTAATATATCATTATATCGTAATATTAATATATCATTATTATTAATTATTATTAAAATTATTATTAAAATAATAATATATCATTATTAATATATCATTTTTATTAATGTATCATAATATATTTGTATTAATATATCATTATTAATATTAATATATCATTATTAATATATCATAATATATCAATATTAATATGTCATTATTATTAATTGTTATTAAAAATATTATTACTATTGATGATGATTTGATAAAATTATTAATTTATCAATACTAATAATGAAGAGTAGAATTGATAAACACATTAACAAATCCTATAATATTGTTAATTAATCATCAATCAAAATAAAATAATTTTAAAATAATAATATCATTGTCATTAATTATTATTAGAAACTGAAAATATCTTAAATATTAATTTTATTTATGTTAATCATAACTAATCAAAAAAATTAATTTGTTAATATTTTAAAATAATAATATCATTGTCATTAATTATTATTAGAAACTTAAAAATATCTTAAATACTAATTTTAAGGATGCTAATCATAACTAATCAAACAAATTAATTTGATACTATTTTTATTATTAGAAATCAAGATCATCAAATATAATTAATTAAGTTTATCATTAATCATAATCATAATTGTTATTATTAATTAAATATAACTTGAATATTTGAAAAAAATTAAGTCATCTTAATTCCAACCAAACGAAGAATAACATTATCTTTTAACCGAGGATAAGAAGGGTAAAATAGTCTATTTTTACTACTTATTCTCGTTCATATCCCTATTTTTTACCAAACAAATAATATGAATACTAACATACTTATTCTCTCGCATATCAAACGCATATGAGAATAAGAATAGAAATAAATTAACTCAGAATGACTTACACCTATTCCCACTACAACTTATCCCGATACCAAACATAACCTAATTGTCGATCACCCCGGCCCCGATCGCACAAAGCTCGCGGGCCCAGACAAGGACTACGGGTGTTCATGATTATGTCTAAATCAAAAAATCAAATCATTCCGTTTTGATTTAATTTTATAACGTGTGAAATCAAATTAAGTTTAAAATATTATTTATATTTTATTAATATTATATATCATAAATATATTAAAAATTTTAATTACATACACTTATAAATTTTTTATTCTATTATATTATATATTATTAAATATATATATAATAATAATAAAATACATAAATTTTAATTTTAATCTAATCAAATCAAATTTCAACATAAGTAAATTCTGTTCGATTCAATTTGAAAAAAAAATCTAAAACTCAATCGATTCAAACCATGTTCATCCCCACCTACCATGTCGATAGCGCAACCCACACACGCCAAACAAACGAGTCCCCGTGGACATCCGTACCAACATCATATGTTGGATGAAATCTCCGCCTGTACAAAAGAGTCGACTCACTCCATATGGTGAGTAATCTTTGACCATCCAATCTTGAAATTGACTCTCTTATCATTTCTTATTGACTTAAGTATCGAAAGATTTTTTATCCCGGGCACTTATGCCTCTCTTGACGTCTGCCCTCGATAGAAACTACATTAAGAGGTTGAGTTCTCTACTTTTTCTGAAAAAAAAAAACTTGATGAGTGAGAGGTTCAACGGGATACCCTCCTTCCACCTTTGAACATCAAGACCTTGTAATCTAATGTTATTATTATGCAATGAAACTTCTAAAAGAAATAGGAAAGACCCGTTCAAGTATTAAGGGGGAACCCAAAAAGTCAAAATGTATCGAGTAAAAATGTGTGTTTGGATGGGGTTAAATATAAATATTAGAATTAAGAGGGTTGAGAATTAAAAACATATATAGTGTATAATGCAGAGTTCGCCGTCTCGGTTGACCTGCTCGTCTCGGTCATAGTCCAGGACAGGTCGGGTCGATCCCGTCTCGCTCCGTCTCGATTCATCTTGTAAAATATTAAAGTAAAAAAGACTCTTTATATATATAATATATATTTAATAAAATAAATAAAGACTATATATATAATAAAATATTAAATTAATGAAGTGTCTCGGTCACGATCTACAACTCGAGCGTCTCACCCACCGCTTAGGTCGGGTCGAGACGTACAAGTCGAGACATCCCAAACCAGAACGTCTAACCATGGTACAATGGTTACCTTTGAGCTGTTTCTAAATTTTCTCTCTCCTTCTTCGATAAGAATGTATTCTCCATTATTCTTTTTTTAAAATGAGAATGTTTGGTATCATTCTTAAAATGTCTTTTCAACATAATGCCTTTTCAATATGAGGAGTCAACGAGGGTTATTTTTGCAATAGGATTATATATATATATATATATATATATATATATATTGCGTGAGAGAGAGAGAGAGAGAGAGTTTAGAAACTTACCTTGATTGAGAAGGGGTTCCGTAACCTTATCCGATTGAGAAGGGGTAGGTGAGTGAGAAAATAGATAATTTTGTCTAAAAAATAAAGAATACACAGAAAGATGAAAATTTCCTTGCATATTTGAGAAAAGTTTATTATAGGGCCATATACATGTAAATGCAAATTTAGTATGATTTGTCACGTAATTTCACTCTTAACGTGGGTATGTATGCAAAAAAATTATTTACTTGGCGATCATTCTCAAAATGACTTTCAAGAGAAAACCTTTTAAATATGAGAAGAAGGTTTTAAAGTCATTTCCATTCAATGATTCTCTTGGTAAGACAACGAAAAAAGGGCAAAAAGGATATTCTCCTTTATTTGAAGATTTTAAAAAATATTAAAAAAATAAGTTAACACATTTTTCATAAGATTTGTCAAACCGATTTGATATCGATACATAACATATATTTTTTAAATATTAAAAATTTATAAAAAAATTATTTTGTAAGTTGGTTGGTTCACGTTTGATTTGATTTACATTTTTTTTAGAAAATTAATTTAATTTTAAGTTAAAAAGTGCTCAAGAACGTGACAAATATGAGATTCGAATCGAGGAGACTCAATTTAAATCGCATACCAACTAACCAACCGAGATAAAAAATCATTTGAGTATTCTTATTTTATAATATATATATAATATATTTTTTGTCTCGGTACGCAACGGTATTGATCCATACCGTACTGTACTAGTAAAATACCGATACGGCCGGTACGAACAGGACTGCAAACCTTGATTTCTCGTGTTACTTTGAAATGTCTTTACATGAGTGAATGTCAAGTAGACCTAAAAAAATGGCTATTTTGAACATCAATTTATATATGGTATTGACTATTACAATCTTTGAATATGGGAGAGCTAATTTATTAATTTACAAAATAGTGGCGAAGGGCGAGGCATGAATAAAGTTTGAGAGTCTAATCATCAAGTTTTACATATAAATGAGATTGTAATTATAATTGAGGAGGGAGAAATTCGTCAAACTCCAAGAGGACCCATCTCCCATACCCGTCTCCAAGGCCCATCTCCAGTCGACCCACGATCCAACCTATAGCTTGCAAGAGGACTAGCACAAGTCCAGTCCTCGTACGCCCACGTGTGCCTCCGTCTTCTAATGAGACGGCACACATCTCCGACGAGCGTCACCACATTAATGGCGGAACAACACCAATCCGATGAAGAGATGGCAGATCAGTGCCCACGCCGCCTCCCTCCTATTAGGCGAACAGACAGGGACCTGTTGTGCCCCTTGTGCTTTATTGATGTTGTGGTGTTTTAATGATAGCAACATAATGAGTCACCATATTGAATGATAGCAACATGATTGTTTATAACTGATATACTATGTGGATAATGCATATGACTGTGATTGGTATATTATCTGGAGAATGCATGTGTTCTGTGACATTGCTGCATTGCTTGCATTTCAGAGTCTATACACCGTTCATGCATGCACATGTTCGTGGACATAGTCTATACATTGTGTTGTGTTTGTGTTTCGTTGAGAACACAAGTCCATACAGTCATGCATTGTCTCAGGCGAAGTCTGTACATTGCATTGATGCTTTGATCGCATGAGTTGAAGTCCATACATTGGACTGTAGCATGTATGAGTCGAAGGCTTCATAAGTCTGTACATTGGACTGTATCTTCCAGCATCTCATGTATCCTAGTCTACACACTGGTCGGTGGCAAGCCTGTACACTGGTCGAGCATTCAAGTCTGAACATTCACAAAGTCCATACATCGACATTGTAGCTTGTATAGCTCAAGTCTGCACATTGGGCTTTCACGTGAAGTCTATACATTGGTCTCCACTTGAAGTCTATACATTGGCTAACAGTCCTCAAGTGTTACAAGTCTATACATTGGCCATCAAAGCCTTCAAAGTCTGTACATCCGTCAAGACTTTCAAAGTCTATACAACGTGGGCTTCAGTTCTTCAAGTCTACACATCATCAGTTGAACGTAAAGTGTATACGTTGCAGCGTCAACTCATTGGGCTGCAGCGTCAACTCAGCAAGTATGCACATCGCCATTAGACTTTCAAGTCTACACACTGGAAGCTCTTCATTTGATTGAGTCTATACATTGTCCTAGGCTAAGTGTGTACAGCGTCTCATTCATACTTTGATTAATGAAGTCTGTACATTAGTCTTCACCTTCCAAGTCTGTACAGCCGTTTGCATTAAATTTCAAGTCTAAACATTGCACTGTTGCATTCATCGTCTTCGTGTTGTGTTTGTGTCTTCGTGTTGTGTCTATGTCTTCGAGTTATTTTTATGTTTGAGTCTTCACGTTATTTTTGTTATTCATGTCTTCGTGTTGTTTTTCCTAGACCTCGTGTCGTTCCTGTTTTGTAGCCACAATTCGTGTCGGTTTCAGTTGTTTCTGTGTTTGTGTCGTCGAGTTGTTTTTATGACTTCGTGTCGTTTCCTTATTCGTATCTTCGTGTCAATTACTGTAGTTCCTCGAGTTGTTCTTCTGCTTCCACCGTTTCATCACGTGTTGTTGAAGACGTGTCTATCTCATGTCTTCGTGTCGTGTTTCCTAGACCTCGTGTCTTTGTCGCTTTGTGACCTCACCTCGTGTCAGTTTCTGTTTCATCTTCGTGTTGTTTTCGACTTCGTGTCGGTTTCTGTTTTCATCTTCGTGTTGTCTTCAACTCGTGACGGTTTCTGTTATTTGTCTTCGTGTCGTGGTCAGCCCGTGTCGCCTCATCTTCGAGTCGTTCATTCGAGCTATTGTGTGCTCGAGTTGTTTTTCTTGTGTTTTCAAGTGTTGTTTCACTACGTGTCTTCGTGTTGTTTTTTGTATTCGTGTCTTCGTGTTGCTTGTGTATCTCGTGTCATTCTCAGTACAGTGCATTGTGTATTGTTATCACATACCTCATGCAGCTTTAGTTATTGTGGTCCTCAGTGTTAATGGTTTTTATCTCCTTGCAGGTCCGAGGAAGAACATTCACCAGTGACTGGGCAGCACGTGATCCGAGGCTGGAATGAAGCTTGCTGAGAGACTGCCACGTGGTCCGAATACTTAGGGCTGGAAATGTGGAGGTCACACGTCGGGGTTGATGCTGATGCTGCTGCTGCTATATATATGAGTCTTCGTCCACAGATGAAGGATCATCGAGGAAGAAGCCAGAGAGCAGAAGCTGAGAGAAGAAAGGGAAAAAGAAGAGAGAGCTTCCACGATCCAGAAGAAGAAGAAGAAGAAGAGAAGAGCAGAGAGTGAGAGATTAGCGAAAGAAGAAGAGAAGTGAAGAGAAGAAAGAGAAAGAGAGAGAGTGAAGAAAGAGAGTGAGATCGAGGGAAGAAGTGAGAGAGAGAAAGAGAAGGAGTTCGTTCCTCAGATCTTTGGTTCAAAACCAGATCTGAGGTTGCTCATTGTTAGAGCTATATTTCGTGCTTCATTGTTCAGCATTTAGTTGCTGTGTTTCCATCATTTTCTATTTTCTATTTTACATCTTCTTCGAGCTGTTAGTCAGTGGATTGCAGAGGTGCTGCCTCTGGACGGCTAAGCTGTATTGCCCAGCGGTTTGCAGAGGAGGACTCCTCTGGACAGCAAGCTGTGTTGCTCAGCGGGCAGTGAAGGTTCCACTGGACGGGTAAGCTGTAATCCCCAGCGGCTGCAGTGGTGGATTCCACTGGACGGCAAGCTGTGTTGCCCAGCGGTTGTATGGCAAGCTGTGATGCCCAGCTGTTCAAGCTGTGAGTCAGCGGAATCCACACTCGGGTTGAGTGTGGGGTGGATGTAGGTCTGCTGGACCGAACCACCTAAAAACCCCTTGTGTATTGTGGTCTGTTTTATTCTAATGTGCTTCCGCTAGATGAATGCATAGGGGCGCTCGATGTGTTTGGCTTCTGGTTGAGCAGAAGAGTTAATTAGTCTTCTTAGAGTGCTTTGTTTTGTCAAGAGAGCGAAATTCTAGTTGAGCTATATTTTATCTAAATCTGTCTTGTTAGCACTCTAGTGATCTTAATGTGTGTTTGTTCAGTTCCGCATCTGCCCATTAGCATTTAAGCTTGTCTAGTTTGTGAACTAGTAATTCTAGTGAGCATCATATTTTAATTGGGCGAAAGATTTTTAAAGGGCTATATTCATTCACCCCCCTTCTGAATACTGCACCGAACCCTACAGGACCCACATCTCCGACGAGCATCGCCGCCTTAATGGCGGAACACTACTAGTCCGATGAAGGGACGGCAGGTCAACGCCCACATTGCCCCCTCCTGTCAGGCAAAAAAATGGGTGACCCACGTCTCCGACGAGCATCGTTGCATTAATGGCGGAACAGAACCAGGCCGACGAAGGGACGACGGGTCAATGCCTACGTTGCCCCTCTCATGTCTAACGAGTAGGTGGGTGACTCACGTCTCTATGCCCAGGACAACCCCAATAGCAATAAGTCAGAAACTAAAAGTTAGCGTATGAACTTGAATATAACCCTATAAATAGAACTCTGACCAAATGACTAGGGAGGTATGTAAACTCTCTCACCTCGAGCTCCTACTTCACTTGAATCTCTCAGAGTTAGTCTCTATATTCCACCGCCTGACTGGTCTCCTCCCTCTTCTCTCCACCACGTTCACTCCGAGCACCCTCTCTCTCCATTCATCTCTCATTCTCTCCTCTACCAAGCGATCGAGCATCCTTTTGGACGCTTCGCACCCCCCCTCGAGCGCTCTCCCACTACTCTGACAATTGTCTTACTTAAGTATCGGAGGGTTATCTCCTGTGATATCTTTCCAGACTCTTTCTGACAGGTGTTTGTGCCTACATGTTCCCATCAATAACTATATCCTCCTCTCTCACCAAAACAAATCTTGGGGTTATAGCTTATGGATTGCTACGATGATATTTTTTAAGTTTTTATTTACATTGAGTATTTTGACCATCACATGAGCATTATAACATATGTTGAGGCTATCTCTCATCCTGACTTTAATTGTAATGCCCTGCGTCTTTTGGATCATTATCGGAGAGCTTTCGGATCGCTTTTGTGGGTCCCGAGTTGTGTTTTACAATCCACGCGGGTTTTTCTCTCGTACTAGTTACGGAACCCGGTGGAGAGTTTATTGTTGAGTTCATCGACTCGAGGACGCTACAGTTGTGTTACATTCTTTCCGAGGATCGTTTTGACTATTTTTCTTAATTAGTGCATTTTCGGGCTGAAAATCAGATTTTGCAGAAATTGTAAAATTTCCTAATTTTCTATTTTCTTCTTAACCCTTTCTCTCCTTCCACTCTCCTCCCTAACGCTCACTTTCACTTTCTCATTCTCTCTCCTCTCTTCTCCTCTATCCGCGAGGCGCGCGACCGTGGCGAGACGGGCGAGGCAGGGACGTTGTGGAGTTGACCTGGCGCGTGATGGTGTGACGGATGGAGCGTGGTGTTGGCGCGATCCGTCGGTGGATTCAAAGCCGATGTGTTTGGTTCATTTGATTAATTTTGGCGTGGTTTAGTCGCTTCGGCGCATTAGAACTTCGGTGGAGGTAGGGAGATAGAAGCCCTACTCTTCTTCTGCATTTCCTCGCGATTTGGAGCAGAACGGTGCGCGTATGAGCGAGTTTGGCTTCGTTTTGGGCAAAAGCATGTTCGGGGGGTGTGAGACGAGTTCACCTCTTTCGGCGATGGTTTCTTGCTAGATTAGTTTCATTTGAACCCCTGGCGTGTCAGCGTTCCATTTCTGCTGGTTTCATTGCGATTGGTGGTCATTTGGGACCGGTGTGAGTCCGGGAACCCATGTGACTCATTTTGGGTCGATTCGGTAGAATCGCCCGTTTCTTGTGTTTTTGATGTCGTTTGGACCCCTTCCGGTCTGTGGAAGGTTTATTTGGTCATTAGGGCTGTTTCCCCGTCGTTTAGATGCGATTGGGGCGCGGAACGGCAGGATTTGGCCATTCCCCTATTTTTCCCGCCGTGACGCCCTAGTGGTCGTTCTAGCGACCGTTTGGGTGCTTCCAGCGGTCCAGTAGGTGACCGTTTGGGTCTATGTCGATTCAGGTCTTCGCAGTCACGTGATTGACCGTTTGCGTTGGCTAGCGACCCAATGGAGGACGGCTAAGCTTCGTCAAGCGGTCCATTGTTAGACCGCTAGGAATGGTGTTATGTCAGTTTGGCCAAGCCGTCACGCGATAGACCGCAAGGCTAGTCCTGGCGGTTCAGTGGATGACCGCTAGGCCCTGTTTATGTCGGTTCGATGATTTTAAGTCGGTTCGGGCTAGTGGTCCTAGCCTTGACCGCATGGGGTTCTTAACGGTCCTTTGGGAGACCGCCTGGATGTTTGACTGGTTTATGTCGGTTCGGGGGTTGACTGGATCAAGCGGTCAAGTCCATGACCACTATAGTCTTCTTGCGGCCCTGCGATAGACCGCATGCCCCTGTGTTTTTGTAGTTAGTTGGCTATCGGCCCTTTGGCTGACCGCTTGGTCTTCCTAGCGGTCATACATGTGACCGTTTAGTCCTAGTGTTCTGTTGTTTGTTGTTTTGACCTCCAATTGTCTTGGCTTGACCTTGTGGTTTGCCCGCAATCCCGTTGATGTCTTGGACATCCCATGAGGGCTGTGACCATGTTGTGGGATGGCCGGGAGTGCCATTACATCAAGTAGTGTTTCGTATTGTTTCAGAGTCATCATTGGTTTCTGGTCAACCCGGTGTGATCCAGTGGTTGACACGTAATTTCATGAGTATCTCGTCTATCATGTATGGACTGAGATATGGTTTTGGACGCTGTGAGGTGATGTCTTACCTCGGTTTGTGTCCATGTATTTTGAGAGTCTTGATGATTTCTCAGGTCTCCGTGGTTTGTGTTATGCGGATGTGTGGATCCGACTATCCTATGCCATTTCCTTTATCAGTGTTTTATCGTGATATGGCTTAAGGACTAGGCTGATTGGCGGCGTATTACCGCTTTTGTGCGATGATCTTGACCCCGAGTCTTGTGACTCAAGGATCGTTGTGTCAACAGGTCTAGTTATTTGTCCTGAGTCCGGTGGCAGTCTGGTATGCTAACTTGTGCCTTGTGTTTGTGCTTCTTAGGACGTGTGACAGTGCGTGCTTAGCCCGTCCGTACATCAGCACTGATATTTTGGAGTCTCTGTGTCTGATGAGCCTCCACTAGTCGTAGCCTGACGACACTTTCCTGTGTGTTGGTCCACCTAGGAGTGGTGGCAGGACGTGTTCCCGATATACGGTTTGTAAGCTAGTTCCCGTGGGCCCCCCTGCCTTGCGGTAGCGTCCTACTGGGGGGGAAAGCTAGCTAGAGGCCTGGCTCAAGGCATTGAGCTTGTGTGTGTGCACACGTGGTCAGGGGCGTTTGGATGAGCACCGACGGGCGTGACCCTGACTAGTCACTCGTTACTGTGGTACCTTGTCTTTAGTTATGTGGTACCGTTGCTCCTAGTACTTGGTACGGTTGTTCCTCATACTTGAATCTGTGAGTGTCTCAGTTACCCCTGTTCTCGGTGTGTGAGAGATACTTGTGGCGCAGTGTAAGACGTCAGTGGGTGCATCTGGCTGTTCTTCTAGTGAGGAGGTGCTCCTGTCACTTGATGCACAATCTCGTGACTCTCGTAGCTTGTGTTTTGTGGCTGGTTTCCGTCATGATGGGCATGACTTGTCGGGTAGTGTAGCGACCCAAGATCCGGATACCAGGAAAGGAACCCGATACCATTCGAATCCTGGCCCGCCGCCCACGTGCCGGGGCCCGGAAGGGCTAAAAAGGAGTGTGGAGGTACAAAGCAATAGGAAATAAAGCAGGACAATTCAACAATTAACAAAAATAAATAAACAACTACTACAACAGATTCCAGTCCAATAGAAAGTACAGTCTAAAGCAGTAACAACAGTAGGAACAACAAACCGGTGTCCGGTAGAAACTCGGCACTATAGCTACTCCTACCGAAACGAAACTCAACACCCCGATCCCACAGTCGGGGACGACCAGACAACGAACCACCCTAGTCACGCTATTAGGAAAATGACCACTCGTCGGGAACTCGACGCTGTCTAGGGGAAAGCCCTCGGTGACGCTCACTGGAACCCCTAGACCTCGGCATCGGAAGACACTCGGAACTCCACGCAAAATCACGTCTCGCAGACGTGAAGCAGAACTCGATTCACGAGGAAACTCACGTCACGTGACGGGAGTACCTGCCCACCAGAAGCAAGGCCGGATGCGTCCACTGACTACTTAGTCCACAGCCTCATGTGTCTCGCTGCGACGCCCCAGGCGGAGACAAAGACACCGTACAGTAACTAGGAACACAAAATAAGGACTAGCTGGGGTCGCGCTCGTCAGCACGGGTCCAACAGCCCCCAACTAAGTGTGCACACACAGACCATCCACTCTAGGTCGGGTCCTCTAGCTGGTTTTCCCCCTAGCCGGACTCAGGCTGCAAAGGCGAGGGGCCCTACGGTAACCAGCCTAAAAATCGTCTCTCTCGGGTAAGCCGCTCCACCATTCCCGGGTGGGTCAGCACACGCGTGCCGTAAGAAGGCTAAGACCAGTGGGAGGTCACTAAACGTGAACACAGGAAGCCACTCACGCACCCATCGTGAGTAACACGGAGTAACAGGTGGCTCGACGCCACCAAACTCTGGACAGCCCACTAGACCTACTAAATCCAACGGTCTTTGAGTCACAAGACTCAGGGTCAAGACCGTCGTACAGGGACAACTCCACACCGTCAATATGCCCTATGCCAAGGTCAGAAATCATGGTAACATGAATACCGAGGCAGCTCACAAACCACCAAGTTGATCCCCTATCTAAGGGAAAAGCGGGAAACCTCCAGCCCCAGGCTGGTTGATTGGACCCACAGTCCAAGGCCATACACCTGGCCCACGCGAAAACCACCTTCCGGAGAAACCCACGACGTGCGGGAAGACCCCACCGCACTAATACCGATACACGGTGACTCAATCTAATGAGAACACGAAGGCCCGAAACACATGGGGTCACCCAGACCCTCCAACCGATGGGCATGCTAATCGAGGTAATATGGTACCTTCAGACATCGAAAAATACGGACATAGAACCCACTGGGTGTCCGGGACACTCACGAGACCGAAGATCGACCACTGGGTCACAACCGGGTCGATCGGAGGTCAACATGACACTAAACGGCATGACAACCAATAGGCGGTCCTCCCTAGACCGTCTAAACAAAGGCGGTCAAGCCCTAGGCCGCTAGGGGAATAGAACGGTCACACATGGACCGTGACTCCCAAAACTCACGGTCTACCACCAGACCGTTCGAAGAGTGACACGGTCTACTGTTAGACCGCTCCAAGCATAAAACGATCTCTCATGGGCCGCTCTAGAATTAGGCGGTCTGGCTAGGACCAGGCAACTCTGAGCGCCTCAAGAACCTAACCGGTCACTCCCAGACCGCTTAGGGATAAAACGATCAGCCGATAGGCCGCCGCTAGACCCAGATGGTCTCCTAAGGACCGTAAAACATGCCGACAAAACAGTGACCAATGGCGGTCCCCAGGTGGCCGCCTGAACCTTAGGCGATCAACCCCTGACTGCCCAGCCACAATAAACGGTCTGGCTTGGACCACTTAAACCAATGGAACAGTCTATCGCGAGACCGCACAAGGAAACACGGTGAAACGGACAGAAAACGGTCTGACTGGGGACCGCTTCACCTATAAGCGGCTTCTGTTAAGACCATTTTTAAGCCGAAAAATCGAGAACGGCGTGAATCGTGGAAAACTCCATTCCACGCCCCGTTTGCGCCCGAGCGAAGGGAAAAATAAGGGGAACCTAGTCCCCAGCCTCTTTAGCACCGAGAGGACCCATTCAAATCACAAAAATGCGGTTAAAACCTTAGATCCGGCTCACTCCCCAAAAATATGATTTTCCCCCAAATTCACAAATAAGCCCACTCGGCTCACCACGACCTACCAAACTCGCGGGAAATAAAGTACACAAGCTGGGGATCCATCTCCCTACCTCCACCGAAGATTTGACGCGCCGTGGACGCCGATCCACGAAGAAAACGTCGTTTAAACCCTCGCTGGCTCGCGATCCCACGAACCGCCTCCACCATCGCGATCCTCGTCCCGTGCCGGTCGCTCCACGCCCCACGAGCCACGGCGCCCCGCCTTCGCCGCCTCCGTCGGCCGCCCGGAGTGAGAGGGGGAGAGGAGAGAACGTGAGAGAAGAGAGAGGGAAAATGGAGAGAAATGAGAGATGGGAAGAGAGAGAAAAGGAGGTTAATATACATAGAAAAACCCAAAAATTCCAGAAATTCAGAAAAATATAAAAAATTACCTCCGTGATCCTCGGGAAGAGCACAATACACTGGTCACGTCCCAGAGTCGGAGAACGCAACGGTTCACCCTGCACAAGGTTCCGCGCATATCAGGGAAAAACACACGTAAAGCACAAAACACACTCCGGGACCCACGAAAATGATCCGAAAAATATCCAAAAAATCCGGGGCATTACAGGTAGTCCGTGTTGGCTTCACTCGAGGTCCAGTCTTGTGTAGCGTACACGACGTGATCTCGTGTATGTTCATGCCTTTGACCATGTAGGTCTTTTATAGGGCTTTTACCTGTTTCGGTAGGCTTCAGCTATGGAGCTTGTGCTTGGTCGACGTATCGGTAACGCCTGACTTTGTGAGATCAGAGTTCTCCTTTCTATTGCTGTTTGGAGTAGCTTAGGGAGCCGTGGTTCGATCGACTACCGTGTTTCTGGTTAGTACAACTTTACTCTTTCCTTTAGTTGTTCTTACTCCTGCTTTTACAGCTTTACTGTTGTAGTTAGTACTGCTGTTACTTATGTTCTTCATACTTTATTGTTTAGCGCTGTTTAGCATGTTACTGCGTTATTTCCAATGGGGATCAGTGTGACCCCTACTAAGCCAGTGACACGAGGCTCACCCTTGCTTTTCAAGTGTGGTCGTTCTTCTTCCTCGTGGTTCGTGACGCGGTACGTTAGTTTGTAGTTGCTAGCGTTACCTGCGTCGGGCTTCCCCCGACTTCAGTGTACGTTTTCCTTTCTGTTGGACTGTACTTGTCTTTATTTTGGACTGGACTCTGTTAATTTAAATTGTTAATTGAAAAAGTAATTTTATTTCTGCTACTTTAGCAAACCTGATTAATGAAATATTAATTGCTTACTTCTTTATCTGGGACTTCAATGTACTCCACACACGCCTTTTTATCCCTTCGGAGCTTTACCGCTCTTGGGAGGCCTCGCAGGATCCAAGTGTTACCGGGTTTACCCGGTATCCGGTGCCTGGGTCGTCACAGTTGGTATCAGAGCTGTGTTGTGTGAAAGTACATGGGAATTCGAGATATTGCAGTGTTCAGAGTCCTCAAGGTCCAGTACAGTCGGCAGCTGGCATTGGTTTTGTGATTATTTGTCGCTTTGTTTCCGTGTGTGATCTTGTGCGTGCTGTGTTGGCACTGTGCGAGATGGTTTTGCTCTCGTCATGATGTGACATAGTGTTCTTCTTTTTGTCATGGTGTCTGTCTCGATTGTGCCGTACCTGGCAGAGTTCGCCGGCAGGCGTGAATTTGTGGTGCGGTGTTCGAGATTCTTCTGTAATTTGTTCCGGTGGCTGGTGACTTTATCGTTGGTGTGATGACCGTGCACATTCCTATGTTGCTTTGGTTGTCCCAATCTGAGATTGGTTCAGCCCCTGAGGTGTTAAGCTTATGTCGAGGTGTTCGATTAGATGTCTTGTTTGGAAGAATGCTCGGGCGAACCTAGGATTTTCCTTCCTGGTGAGCTACTGTTGGTCGAGCTTGATTCTTCTCCTTTTGTTTGGTGGAGTCTTTTCGAGGTAAGCATTGGAAGTGCCATCTTGGTGAAGCCTTTGTCATGTGTCTGCTTAAGTGTGGACAGTATTACTTCTGAACTTGATTTGCCTTTGTTCGACGGTTGCTTAGCTTTGGACCCAAGTTTTCTGTTTGGGGGCCGTTGTGCACCGTGTTCGATGTGCCGTGTTTGACGGATGTTGTGCTTTGAAGGTTCAATAATCGTTCCAGGACGTTAGGATGAGCTGAGACATGTGTTCTTTGTGCTTTGTGCTGAAGCTGATGCTCTTCGTGATCTGCACTATGGCGACATGTGATCGGTTGTTAGCAGGATCAGTACTCGAGGCTTGGTACGTTGCAGTTTCATGAATTGCGATGGTGCCGAGTGTATGCTGAGATGCGGGTGACGAGTTGTTCTTGATGCCTGTGTGCATTGTATGAGTGCGCAGCGGAAGCGTGTGGGCTGATAACCCACAGGTCAAGGATCATTGGTTGGAAGATTCTGGCCGACCGAGAGGTTCGTTTTCCTCGGTGTATCTTCGTCTTGGCTATGTGTGCCTTGATGTTATTGGTTGCCGTGCCGTTGCTGGAGGCATTATGGCTGTTGGCACTGGCATGTGTGAGGATTAGGGGAATCTGTCGGCATATTTGTTGATTGAATGCCCTTTCCTTTCTCTGTAACTTTTCTTAAATGTTGTGCTCTCGAGACGTGATCGTGGTCCTTGAGATGCATTCCCCAAGGTTATTGTTGCTGTTGTTATGGGTCCTTGTTGGTGAGTTGTTCGTGGCATGGCTTGTGCATGTTAGCCATGTGTTCAACTATAATTGTGCCTTGATATGACCCAGCTTGCAGTTGTGTCCTGTGGTTCTGTGTTCAGTACGGAGCCAAGATTCTGCAAGTGCTGTTGTTGTTGTCATTCGTTGGTGGTCGTGTTCAGCTTGGGAGGATTTCCCTGTGAGTCTGAGTTGGCATTGTGTGGATCGGGGTCTTGTTAGTTGATTTTGTTGTACTCTTTTGTTATGATAGAGTTAGCATGCGACTCGAATCAGATGTAATGTCTAAGTGAGGACTGACTTGATTATGCTCGTGCTCCAGTGCTGTCGTTGGCGTTCTGCGTGCCAGTTTCGTTGTTATTTTTAGCGCGGAAGCCGATGTTGTCGAGCTGTCAGCTGAGAGGACTGTGTTTCCTTATTTAAGCTGATGCTTGTTGTGTGTGCCGAGTGTTTTACTGATAGCTATTTTCATAGCATAAGTCGTGTCTCCTTTCCCCGTGAGACGGAAGCGTCGTTGCCTTGTTTCAGAGGTGTCGGACTTGTGTTCACTTGGGTGCCGTGCTTGTTCCTTGGATCGATTTGTCTTGAGATCCAGAACGTGTACGTGTGATTGTGGTCGGACAGTGTTCCTTTGAATTGTGTTTTTTGTGATTTGTGTTGCCGTGTTCTAGGTGTTGGTGTTGGCTGATGCTTGGAGAGCGTAGCCAATGTTTGGGTTTGTTCTTCCCTGCTCTTTCTTGTTAGTTCTTTTAATTTCGAGGATGAAATTCCTGTAAGGGGGGGAGGCTGTAATGCCCTGAGTCTTACGGATCCTTATCGGAGAGCTTTCGGATCGCTTTTGTGGGTCCTGAGTTATGTTTTACGATCCACGTGAGTTTTTCTCTCGTACTAGTTACGGAACCCAATGGAGAGTTTATTGTTGAGTTCATCGACTCGAGGACGCTACAGTTACGTTACATTCTTTCTGAGGATCGTTTTGACTATTTTTCTATATTTTTTTGAATTAATGCATTTTCGGGCTAAAAATCGGATTTTACGAAAATTGTAAAATTTCCTAATTTTCTATTTTCTTCTTAACCCTTTCTCTCCTTCCTCTCTCCTCCCTTACGCTCACTTTCACTCTCTCATTCTCTCTCCTCCCTTCTCCTCTCTCCGCGGGGAGCGCGACCGTGGCGAGACGGGCGAGGCAGGGACGTCGTGGAGTTGACCTGGAGCGTGATGGTGTGACGGATGGAGCGTGGCGTTGGCGCGATCCCTTGATGGATTCAAAGTTGACGTGTTCGGTTCGTTTGATTGATTTTGGCATGGTTTAGTCGCTTCGGTGTGCTAGAACTTCGGTGGAGGTAGGGAGATGGACGCCCTACTCTTCTTCTGCGTTTCCTCACGATTTGGAGCCGAACGGTGCGCGTATAAGCGGGTTTGGCTTCATTTTGGGTAAAAGCATGTTCGGGGGGTGTGAGACGAGTTCGCCTCTTTCGGCGACGGTTTCTTGCTAGATTAGTTTCATTTGAACCCCTGGCGTGTCAGCGTTCCATTTTCGCTGGTTTCATTGCGATTGGTGGTCATTTGGGACCGGTGTGAGCCTGGGAACCCATGTGACTCATTTTGGGTCGATTCGGTAGAATCCCCTATTTCTTATGTTTTTGATGTCGTTTGGACCCCTTCCGGTCTGTGGAAGGTTTATTTGGTCATTAGGGTCGTTTCCCCGTCGTTTAGACGCGATTGGGGCGTGGAACGACCGGATTTGGCCATTCGCCTGTTTTTACCGCCGTGACGCCCTAGTGGTCGTTCCAGCGACCGTTCGGGTGCTTCCAGCGGTCCAGTAGGTGACTGTTTGGGTCTATGTTGGTTCAGGTCTTCGAGGTCAATCGATTGACCGTTTGCGTTGGCTAGCGGCCCAATGGAGGACCGCTAAGCTTCGTCCAACGGTCCATTGTTAGACTGCTAGGAATGGTGTTATGTCGGTTTGGCCAAGCGGTCACGCGATAGACCGCAAGGCTAGTCCTGGCAGTTCAGTGGATGACTGCTAGGCTCTGTTTATGTCGGTTCGATGATTTTAAGTCAGTTCGGGCTAGCGGTCCTAGCCTTAACCGCATGGGGTTCTTGACGGTCCTTTGGGAGACCGCCTGGATGTTTGACTGGTTTATGTCGGTTCGGGGGTTGACTAGGTCAAGCGGTCAAGTCCATGACCGCTACAGTCTTCTTGCGGCCCTACGATAGACCGCATGTCCCTGTGTTTTTGTAGTTAGTTGGCTAGCGGCCCTTTGGCTGACCGCTCGGTCTTCCTGGCGGTCAGAGATGTGACTGTTTAGTCCTAGTGTTCTGTTGTCCGTTGTTTTGACATCCAATTATCAAGGCTTGACCTTGTGGTTTGCCCGCAATCCCGTGGATGTCTTGGACATCCCATGAGGGCTGTGACCATGTTGTGGGATGGCCGGGAGTGTGTGGACGCGGGATTTTTCTCTCTCTCTTTTTTAAATCTGGTTTGATTTTTATTTATTATTTGTTTTATTGATTTATTGGTTTAGTTAGTTGGCGTGCCAGTCACATGTGTGACGATCTCATTGTGCGCTCGACTTGACTTGGTCAGTCGATTGTGAAGTTCGAGTCGGGACCAAAAGTCCGTCATACCATAAAGGCTATGACGTTAATTACGCCCTTCCTAGGAAGGACAACCCTTGATTAAACGCCAAAATAGGAGGCCGCAAGAGGCAAACAGATACTCGTGTCCGCAGTTTGAATTTCATACCAGAGCCAGGAAGATGGGCAAGATAATAACATTAACTGTCGAAACAGATGATATCGTTAGGTCAGCGGTTCACAGACCGGGCTTAAGGGGGAAGGAAAAATTTTATTGGTCACAGGTAAACTGAGCCATGGCCATGATAGGGATGATCCCCTGGAATCCAGACACAGCTACAGGAACTTAATAAATATATCCCCTTCGCAGGGAATGAGAGAGATGGGAAGTCCGTGAACTCCCCCAGGCGCATGGCTTATTGTGTTTTATTATGTTTTATTATTCTTTTCATTTCATTCTGTATGCATGGTATATGTGAATGCAAGAAGAATCACGTATGAAACACGTCTATATGTGGGAAAAATATGCACTGGTGGATCACGTAGAGGCAAAGATGTGTATGGATGCGGAAGCATCAATGCAGGAAATAGGCACGAGACTCATGGAAATGTCAATGCATAAAATATGCACGGGGTATATGAATGCATCAGTGCACCAAATGTGCACTAGGTTTCATGAGTCATGCGTCTTTTATAGCCAACTCCCGGGAGAATTTTGGCAGCACCTCCCCCGGACAGAGCATTTGCCAGGGAGTGGTATAGGCTGACATCCACGGAGTGCCGGGATGAAAGCCGAAAAGTGAGGGAGCACTAAGGCTCAAGGAGACTGTACATGTCTCTAGCATCGGTCACTATTCCCCTTTTCGGAGACCGACGAAACCCTTGTAAAGACAAAGTCGATCGGACCCACGAGGTTACATGCGAATCCAATTCAGGACATAGGAATGTAGGGGAGGTCAATCCCCTGTTAATTTATCTCCGAGGGTGTATATGACGACTCAAGAATGTCTCGGGGTACGTGTACGAAGCGATGAAGGGGAAAACAAAGGGTAGAAACTTGGTTATCGGCGCAGTTGGGAGGCAAAGGGGGTTCCCGGCTTGAGGGGCTTCTCGGCGCGGTTTTAAGGAAGGAGGAGGGGCTCTCGGCGTGAGGTTCCCGGCGCGGGCCGCGCTGGGAGCTATGGCGCCGCCAAGGTTTGAGGAGGTTCGACGATACTCTGTTCTGAGGTTCTCTTGGATTTCAGTCCTGATTAGAGGGAATTTTGGGGGTTTTAGGCTGGGATTCCGGTTGGGTTACTTGGGCATGGGTTTAATTTGCCAAAGATAGGCTGGGCTCAACGAGAATCGGAGAAGCCAATTACTGGGGGGGTTTTGAGTCGTCATATGTTATTGACCTTTAGGTGCTCATTTGCTGGCATCTTTGGTCGCCCTGGGAGCCAAGAGATGGCCGTCTCTGGCCCCAGGGATGACCCTGATGGAACTGTTTATACTGGAATCAGATTGGAAACCCTCGGTATCAATCCATCGAAGTATCTTACTTATTCCTGTGGGAAGTGGATCTCGAGCAGGCCGTTAGGGTTATGGCCAATATCAGTAGCAGACTGCCCGAGAAGCCAAGAGATGGTCTGTCTCTGGCCCTGGGGCAAGCCTGGGAGGCTTTATGCAGACAACGACGAACGGCGAGGGACATCAGTATATCTAGAGCCACACTTATTCCATTGACGACAACTGAGCCCGAAGACCCATTGGAGAATCAGGTGCGCTTCAATTAAGCTAAGAAAGAAAACGCATGAGGGAAAGACATAGCAGCAGATGGAAAGATAGACGGCCGATATCTCGATTACCCAGCACCCAAACGGGCCATGGTAGCATTTCATTTCATCAAATCATTCCAAGACTCACACCGATCACGAGGGGAGAATGGGGAAAGGGAGATGAAACAGAGGCCGGGATATCCCGGCTACATACGGTGAATCGAGAGAAAACTCATAAGATTACAGGAAGAATAATAGAAAACATGGGGGAGGGCGGAGCATTGACTCCTCTCCCTCCCCAGCTGCCCACCTGGAGCTTCTTCTTCTTCTTCTTCTTCTCTCGGGATTAGTCTCTTCTCTCCTTCTTTCAGTGGAGGAGGCTCTCTCTTCTCTCTTCTGGCGGTGGTGATGGTGAGGATTTTCTGAGCTTCTTCTTTTTTTTTGTCCCCCCCTTTTCTTGCTCGAGGGGAAGGGGGTTTTATAACTGTATCTTGTGTCTTCTCGGCAGGCCTGTCACGGCGCGCCTCAATGAGGGGCTTCCCGGCGCGCAGGACTTCCGCTTCTCGGCGCGGCTTTTGGGCTTCGACAAGAGGGTCCCGACGCCACTTTATAGGCCCATTTAAGCCTTTTAGACTAGGCATCTTGTTGGTCCTTCAAGTGCATCAACACCCAAAAGGGCCCTCCATTGGTCACATAGTTTCTATTGAGATCATTCATAGGTTTTTTCATCAGTCGGTAGACCGGGGTTTCATCGGCGTTGCCGTCTAAATGATGACAAAACCGGACATCATTTTATTGGCATCGTCACCGGAACGGTGACAAGACCGGGCATCAGCTCTAGCCTGGAAAGACTTCAGCCAGATGACTGCTATTTCATCAGTGCCGTCGTCTGACTGACAATGGCATCGGACATCAGCTTGGCCCGGAAAGGACTTCAGCCTGGTGGACGGTTGATGAACTTCGTCATTGATCTTTCACTGTTGGTCTGATCTTCCTTTCAATTCTGTTTCTGCCCTTTCTCATTTTCAAGGTGTCAACAGAGTGCCATTACATCGAGTAGTGTTTCGTACTGCTTCAGAGTCATCATTGATTTCTGGTCAACCCGGTGTGATCCAGTGGTTGACACGTAATTTTGTGAGTATCTCATCTATCCTGTATGGACTGAGATATGGTTTTGGATGCCGTGAGGTGCTGTCTTACCTCGGTTTACGTGTCCATATATTTTGAGGGTCTTGATGATCTCTCAGGTCTCCGTGATTTATGTTATGAAGATGTGTGGATCCGGTTGTCCTATGCTGTTTCCTTTATCAGTGTTTTATCCTGATATGGCTTAAGGACTAGGTTGATTGGCGGCGTATTATCGCTTTTGTGCGACGATCTTGACCCCGAGTCTTGTGACTCAAAGATCATTGTGTCAGCAGGTCTAGTTGTTTATCCTGAGTCCGGTGACAGCCTGGTATGCTACCGTGTGCCTTGTGTTTGTGCTTCGTAGTACGCGTGACAGTGCGTGCTTAGCCTGTCCGTACTTCAGCACTGATATTTTGGAGTCTTTGTGTCTGGTGAGCCTCCACTAGTCGTAGTCTGACGACACTTTCATGTGTGTCGGCCCACCTAGGAGTGGTGGCAGGACGTGTTCCCGATATACGGTTTGTAAGCTAGTTCCCGTGGGCCCCCTTGCCTTCCGGTAGCGTCCTACTAGGGGGGAAAGCTAGCTAGAGGCCTGGCTCAAGGCATTGAGCTTGTGTGTGTGCACACGTGGTCAGGGGCGTTTGGACGAGCGCCGACGGGCGTGACCCTGACTAGTCACTCGTTACTGTGGTACCTTGTCTTTAGTTCTGTGGTACCGTTACTCCTAGTACTTGGTACGGTTGTTCCTCGTACTCGGGTTTGTGAGTGTCTCAGTTACCACCGTTCTCGGTGTGTGGTAGATACTTGTGGCGCAGTGTAAGACGTCAGTGGACGCATCTGGCTGTTCTTCTAGTGAGGAGGTGCTCCTGTCACTTGACGCACAATCTCGTGACTCTCGTAGCTTGTGTTTTGTGGCTGGTTTCCGTCATGATGGGCGTGACTCGTCGGGTAGTCCGTGTTGGCTTCACTCGAGGTCCAGTCTTGTGTAGCGTACACGACGTGAGCTAGTGTATGTTCGTGCCTTTGACCATGTAGGTCTTTTATAGGGCTTTTACCTGTTTCGGTAGGCTTCAGTTATGGAGCTTGTGCTTGGTCGACGGATCAGTAATGCCTGACTTTGTGAGATCAGGGTTCGCCTTTCTATTGCTATTTGGAGTAGCTTAGGGAGCCGTGGTTCGATCGGCTGCTGTGTTTCTAGTTAGTACGGCTTTACTCTTTCCTTTAGTTGTTCTTACTCCTGCTTTTACAGCTTTATTGTTGTAGTTAGTACTGCTGTTACTTCTGTTCTTCCTGCTGTATTGTTTAGTGCGGTTTAGCGTGTTACTGCTTCGACGACCCAAGATCCGGATACCGGGAAAGGAACCCGATACCATTCGAATCTTGGCTCGCCGCCCACGCACCGAGACTTGGAAGGGCTAAAAAGGAGTGTGGAGGTACAAAGCAATAGGAAATAAAGCAGGACAATTCAACAATTAACAGAATTAAATAACAAATACAACAACAGAGTCCAGTCTAACAGGAAGTACAGTCTAAGGTAGGAAACATACAAAATGTCGAGTGAACACTCGGCCCGACGAGCTGGCAACTAAGAACCCGCACGCAACGCCCTCAAACCCCCAGGAAGAACCGTCGCACCTGAAAAGCAGGGGTGAACCTTCTGTCACTGGCTCAGTAGGGGTCCCGCAGAAGACCAACCGAAAACAATGGCGGCAACGGAAAGCAGCAACGACAGCAGGAACAGCAAACCGGTGGTCGGTAGAAACTCGGAACTATAGATACTCCTACCGAAACGAAACTCAACACCCCGATCCCATAGTCGGGGACGACCAGATAACGAACCACCCTAGTCACGCTACTAGGAAAATGACCACCCATCGGGAACTTGACGCTATCTAGGGGAAAGCCCTCGGTGACGCTCACCGGAACCCCTAGACCTCGGCATCGAAAGACACTCGGAACTCCACGCAAAACCACGTCTCGCAAACGTGAAGCGGAACTCGACTCACGAGGAAACTCACGTCACGTGACGGGAGTACCTGTCCACCAGAAGCAAGGCCGGATGCGTCCACTGATGACTTAGTCCGCGCCTCAGGTGTCTCGCTGCGATGCCCCAGGCAGAGACAGAGACACATAGTAACCAGTACCACGAACAAGGACTAGCTGGGGTCACGCTCGTCAGCGCGGGTCCGACAGCCCCCAACTAAGTGTGCACACACAGACCATCCGCTCTAGGTCGGGTCCTCTAGCTAGTTTTCCCCCCAGCCGGACTCAGGCTGCAAAGGCGAGGGGCCCTACGGAAACCAGCCTCAAAATCGTCTCTTTCGGGTAAGCCGCTCCACCAATCCCGACTGGGTCAGCAAACGCGTGCCGTAAGAAGGTTACGACCAGTGGGAGGTCACTAACGTGAACACGGAAAGCCACTCATGCACCAATCACGAGTAACATGGGTAACAGGTGGCACGACGCCACCAGACCCTGGATAGCCCACTAGACCTACTAAATCCAACGGTCTTTGAGTCACAAGACTCAGGGTCAGACCGTCGTACAAGGATAGCTCCACGCCGTCAATCTGGCCTATCCCTAGGTCTAAAACCACGATAACACGGTTCCCAAGGCAGCCCACAAGCCGCCGGTTTACTCCCTCACCCAAGGGACCCGCGGGAAACCTCCAGCCCCAGGCTGGTTGATTGGACCCACAGTCCAAGGCCATACACCTGGCCCACACGGAAACCACCTTCTGGAGAAACCCACGACGTGCGAGAAGACCCCACCGCACTCATACCGATACACGGTGACTCGATCTAACAAGAAGACGAAGGGCCGGAACACATGGGGTCACCCGGACCCTCCAACTCATGGGCACACTAATCGAGATAACACGGTACCTCCAAACATCCCAGAAACACGCTCACGGAACTCAAGGGATGTCCGAAACACTCACGAGGCCGATGGTCAACCACTGGGTCACAACCGGGTCGACCGGAGATCAACACAACGCAACCGAAACGTGTTAAGCACTAGAAATAGAGTGGCGGTCTTTCCTGGACCGTCACAGAGATAGGTGGTCGGGCTGGGACCGCATAACTCCAGTAAGCGGTCCTTCTTTTACCGTAAAATCCATAACAACGGTCCCCATTAGATCGCTACTAACCGGGAACAAGCGGTCAAAGGGGCGGTCGCACCTGGGCCGCTCCAGAACCAGGCGGTCCTGCCCTAGCCGCTATTCACTAACTAGCGGCTAGTCGCGAGGCCGCGCACGAAACAAGGCGGTCTCCTCCAGACCGCCACAGACACACAACCATAGGTACCCTAGGAGGTCATGGACTGACCGCTTACCAACAGTAGCGGTTTGTCGCGAGGCCGCTTAGGACGCCCGGCGGTCTCTCACGGACCGCAAAACCTGCCGACAATATAGTGACCAATGGCGGTCCCCAGGTGGCCGCTTGAACCCTAGGCGATCAGCCCCTGTCCGCCCAGCCACAAGAAACGGTCTGGCTGGTAACGCTTAAACCAATGGAACGGTCTATCGCAAGACCGCACAAGGAAACACGGTGAAATGGACAGAAAACGGTCTGACTGGGGACCGCTACACCTATAAGCGGCTTCTGTTAAGACCATTTTTTAAGCCGGAAAACAGAGAACGGCGTGAATCGTGGAAAACTCCGTTCCACGCCCCGTTCGCGCCCGAGCGAAGGGAAAAACAAGGGGAACCTAGTCCCCAGCCTCTCTAGCACCGAGAGGACGCATTCAAATAATAAAAATGCGGTTAAAACCTTAGATCCGGCTCACTCCCCAAAAATATGCTTTTCCCCCAAAATTCACAAATAAGTCCGCTCGGCTCACCATGACCTACCAAACTCATGGGAAATAAAGTACACGAGCTGGGAATCCATCTCCCTACCTCCACCGAAGATTTCACGCGCCGTGGACGCCGATACACGTGAAAATGCCCCCGAAACCCCGCCGGTGCCCCACGCTCGCGAACCGGCTTCACCGCGCCCTCGTCCCTCGATCCTCGACCCATCCTCGCCATCCTCCTTGCCCGCGTCGCCCCGCCTCACCCCCGCCTCGGTGCGTCAGCCGTCGGAGAGGAGAGAGTGAGAGGAGAGCGTGGAAGGGAGAGAGGGAGAGAGTGAGAAATGAGAGGAGAGAGAGAGGGGTGGGAGGGTTTATATAGGAAAATCTGGAAATTCCAAAAATTAGGAAAAATTACCTCCGCGATCGTCGGGAAGAGCATAACGCGCTGGCCATGTCCCGGGGTCAGAGAACGCCACAGTTCACCCTGCACAGTGTTCCGAAGGCTCATCAGGGAAAAACACGCGTAAAGCACAAAATACACTCCGAGACCCACAAAAATGATCCGAAAAATATCCGAAAAATCCGGGGCATTACAGCCCTCCCCCCTTAAACAAATTTCGTCCTCGAAATTCAGGACTCGCATCAAGCCACAGGGGAGAACACCTTAACCAACTGACAACGCTGTCGGAGTCTCAGCACAGAAAAACCTCGATCCTCACGAAAGCACTAATCATGAGGGATACGGCCAGACCATAATCACGAATAACACCACGCTCTGCATACCGCACACACATCGGTAATCAGAGCAGGCATAACACAAAAGCACAAGCCTGGCACAATCTCAAACAACACAAAAACCAACCAAGGCACCGCTGTCACAATCTCGCTCACCGAGGAGACACAGTCCCCGTCACGAGAAACAGCCACCGATCAAAATCCATGCTCGGCGGACAAACCAAACGTCGGCCTCTCTACCAACTGACCGCCACAAATCCGCCGGCTCCACGCCAAGGACCACTTCACACCTCGCAAGTCGAATGCCACAACAGCACCGGACCAACTCTGTCAGAACTCAAACTTCGACAAAGCTCAAATCCCATTCGAAAAAAGGCACATCACAGAAATGGCCACAAAAGCCCTCGCTTGCACACGGCTCTCACCATTCCCGATGCGCAACCACCAACATCTTCTATCTGTGAAAGACCATCAACTAGTCAACAGACATTCCTCAACGGGAAACCTTCGCCGGCCCAGCAGGCATGATCCAACTCGCAATAGGCCATCCGTTGACTCTCGCACAGACCAACACCACATCCAGACCTCTAGCCTCACGCCAACTCTACCCTCTCAGGGGAGCACGGCAAAATCACATGACATGATCTCTCCTCCGTCCTCACGTCACGCGACTCAGACTTATGGGGAATCCTCCCTTGCCGGTCCCAAACCAAGGATCACCATGTCCAATGCCAACGTTTCTTCAGAGACCTCCAACCACAGGCGTCACTCTTCCATCCCGTCTCATCAGATCCTATCTCATCTCAATCGCTCCAAATAGACGCCTGCCAATCCTGGTTCCGCTCCTACCACAGAGCCACAGGACACAACTTGAGCAATTCACGGCACAAAACTCCAAAATAGGAAAGTGCCACCCGCCATCACAGCATCCTGGTCGACAACGCCACGACCAATGCATACGGGTCCCCGGACAATACACATCTTACCATGGTCGACCACTCAGTCAACCTGATCAGCCACTCGCCGCCACCAACCAGGACCCATAATCTCTAAGAGATCACTTCTTCAAAACACCACCTCATCTGCGAACACAACCTCCAACGCAAGAACATGGTACTCATGCGGCAACCTCGCCAGCATATTTCCCCAACTCTCCACCTGCCAGTGCCATGAACCACGATATCTCAAGCAACGGCACGATAACAACACGTCTCACACCGAGGAACCAATCCTTCGATGCTCAACTCATCCTCAGGAAATCCGCTTGTAGCAACCAACGCTACGATCCACGCACTCTGATCCACACACACAGCCAACCACAATGCCAACTCGGGATCCTCTATCCCGACAATCCTCTGCAACTCCGCAGGCTCCGATTCACAACACCTCGAGAATAACAACACTAGCCGCAATTCCTCACAAACACCGCCCAACCAGCACTCGTCCTTCCGGAACAGTGCCAACACCCATACACAGCAGGGGATGGGCACGCTTCTCACAGGCAACCACCTTGCCCAAAACACAGGACGTGTCTCGCATGGACTTTATGGCACACAAAGGCCAATCAATCCGGACACACGATGCAAGACGATGAACCTTAACCAAACACGATTCTCTCTAACCAAACAAGAAACTCAAAACACCTCCGATCAACGAAAAATCTCCATGCTCGACCTAACCTCGAACCTTGCACATGCTAGAAACGGCACCTTCCAGCATCAAGAAAACCATCACTTTCGCCAGGTCAGCTCCCCCGACACACTCGCCAAGTGTTTCGTTTGGACCACGTTCACAGCATCCCCCGATGCACCACCACTACAATTCCTCAAACTACAACATGCCACGTCAAGAGTCGCAACACGAGCCATAATTGACAACCGTCGACGCTCATCCTCGAGTCCTGAACTTGCCGCGGAACCTTCACATCTCCAGCCAACTCCAGGGTGAACACAACCCATTCACACACAGGAGCGCAGGAGCAAGAACTTATTGGGACAACTCCACCCAATCCTGCCCCAAAATCCATAAATTAACCAGGACCGACACGTCATTTCTGACGCCACAGAGCATGACAAGAACATCGGCTCGACAAATCAGTAGCTCAACAGAAGATCCTCCGCTCACCTCAAACCACAATCTTAGCACCTCAGGGGCTGGATAAATCTCAAGCTGGAGTGGCCAAACTCTATAACAGCTCCTTCAGAGCACGTTCACGGCCACTTAACCACAACCAATCCTTGCCAGCCACCTGACCTCACTGCAGATTCCTCAAACACAGCAACGCAGCATCGCACCTGCCGGCAACCTCTGCCCAACGTAGCACGATCGGGACCACCACCCATCGGGAAGAAATCTCTCTATCACCTCCCTTGGGCCCCACACCGGCACTCCAACGAAACAGCAACCGCATTACAGCGCCAACACTGCACACTCAAACTCTTGCGCGAGAAACCATGCGAAAAATAAACATAAAATCCTCAGCTAGCTGCCGACTGTACTGGACCTTATAGACTCTGATCACTGCAGTATCTCGAATTCCCATGTACGTCCACAACCACGCTCTAATACCAACTGTGACGACCCAAGATCTAGATACCGGGAAAGGAACCCGATACCATTCGAATCCTGGCCCGCCGCCCACGAGCCGGGGCTCGGAAGGGCTAAAAAGGAGTGTGAAGGTACAAAGCAATAGGAAATACAGTAGGACAATTCAACAATTAACAGAATTAAATAACAACTACAACAGCAGAGTCCAGTCCAACAGAAAGTCCAATCTAAGGCAGGAAACGTACCAAATGCCGAGTGAAAACTCGGCCCGACGAGCTGGCAACTAAGAACCAGCACGTGTAATGCCCTGGATCCTTGGTAGGTCTTGCTTGATCTTCATTGGATCTTTTGGATTGGTTTCGGTGAGTTTCAGTTCATTTTTGTGGCTTCCGAGTTGAGCTTTACGATCCGTGTGAATTTTTATCTCGTACTAGTTACAGAACCCTACGGTGAGTTTGTTTGTCAGTTCATCAACTCGTGGATGCTACAGCGACGATGTACTCTTTGAGCCGATCGTTTCGACAATTTTTACGTATTTGTCTGAATTAGTGCAATTTCGGTGCATTTTCAGAATTTTCAGAAATTAAGAAAATTTCCTAATTTCTTTTCCTTTCCTTTTCCTCTCTCCTCCTTCTCATTCGCCGCCGTCGTCTCTCTCTCTCCCGTTTCCTCTCCTCTTGTGGCTTCTCGGCTTCGGCTGCAGACGGGGTACCTAGAGGCACGTGTTGGGGATGCTGTGGAGCTGGCTGGGTGCGTGATGGAGCGAGGATCGGAATGGATTTGGCGCGATCCCGAACGGTGGATTCAAAGCCGGTGTTTGAGCTCGCGGCGTGGTTTAGTCCCTTCGGGGCACGGTTTCTTCGGTGAAGGTAGGGTGATGGTTCCTCACTTCCTCCTGCTCGTTTTCCCTGCCCTTGCACTTCGTTTGGCACGGAAACGGCTGAGTTTGGGCTTGTTTAGCCTAAATCATGATTTTCAGATTTTGTAGGGTTCGCCGGAGAACGGCAACCATTCGTAGCTCGGTTAGTGTTGAACTGACCGTGGGGATGTTAGTATCCCATTCATGCTAGTTTTGTGTCGATCGGTGGTCATTCGAGGCCGGTAGGAGCCCAGGAACCTTGTTGACCCATTTAGGGTGGATTCGTTGGAATCGCCCCGATCTTGTGTTTTTGTGCTTGCATGTAGGCTTTTTAGCCTTCTTATATTATTTTTCATCGTCGAGGGTTGTTTCCCCTGCGCTTCGGCGTGAATGGGGCGTGGAACTGGCCGATTTGGCTAACCCTCTATTTTCCCGCCGTAGCTGGTGTGGCGGTCGTTCCAGGGACTGTTACATGCCCTGACGGCCCCACGACTGACCGTTACAGCGTCTGGGTTGATTTGAGTTCTTCGGGGTTTTGAGAGTGTGACGGCCCAGGGGTGGCGCGTCACATCTCTATGACGCGTCCCGTGAGACGTGTTACGCCTATTTTGTCGTTTTATGTTTGGGTTAAGTCGGTTCCTCTGACGCGCTTGCCCCTGTGCGTCAGGTGAGTGTAACGCGCCTGCCCCAGGCCGTTACATTCTGGTTGACTGACGTTGACCTTTTGAGGCGGTTCCTCTGGCGTGCCTGCCCTAGCGCGTCAGGTGTGCGTAACACGCATGTCCCAGGCCGTTACGTTCTGTTTGACCATGTTTGACCGAGTGAGTCGGTTCGCCTAACGGCCGTGCTCCCGTGCGTTAGGTGTGTGTAACGCGCCTGCCCCAGGCCGTTACATGCTGTTTTGGCTGAGTTGGGTGGCTGCGTCGTTGGCTCTAATGGCCGCGCCCCCGTGCGTTGGGTGATTGTAATGCGTCCGGTTGGGACCGTTACATGCCTCTCAGCCAGTTGTTGTTCTGGGTTTTGTTGGCCCTGACGCGCTTGTATTGCCGCGTTAGGTGGCTGTAACGCGTTCGGTCTAGCACGTTACATGCCCCGAGTGTGTTTTGAGTTTGAGGGTTGTTGGCCCTGATGGCCCCGGTCGGGCGCGTCAGGCTGGTGTAACGTGCCCGATGCTGGCTGTTACATGCCTTTGTGTTTCTGGAGTTGGTTAGGGCGGTGTGTGTGACGGCCTGTTCCTCGACCGTCACGTGGAGTGTAACGGCCTAGGCTTAGACCGTCAGGTTCATGTAGCGGTCTAAGGGTGGTGCGTTACATGCCTTGTGCTCCGATTTCCGTGATTTCGGTTTCTGCTTGTCTTGGCTTGGCCTTGTGGTCTGCCCGTTGTCCCGTGGATGTCTCCTGACGTCCTATGAGGGCTAAGACTACGTTGTAAGGTAGCCAAGAGTCTTCTTGCTTGTGGTAGGATTCTCTATCCTACTCTTGTGTGTGTCTTTGGTTGGGTTCTGGTCAACCCGGGGTGACCCAACGGTTGATGGGCGACCTTGCGTGTGGGTGTCTTGGCGGTTTTGTCCAGCCCAAGACACTGGTTCTGGATGCTTCGAGGTGCTGCCTTACCTCGGTTTGTGTGTCCAGGTGTGCTGAGGGTTTTCAACGTTCCCTCAGGTCTCCGTGAGTTATTTTCTGCGGAGTGTCGTTTCTTGTGGCTTAGGATTAGACCGATTGGCGGCTTGTTCCACTGTCTGTGATGTTCTTGCATTTGAGTCGTTCGACTCGGGATCGTTACGTGGTAGGTCTAGTTACCTGATCCTGAGTCGGTTGGCAGTGGTTGTACTACCGGTGGTGCTTCGTAGTGCGTGTGACAGGGCTTCTGTAGACTGTCTGTACTCTAGCACTTATGTTTTAGAGTCCGTGCCTTGTGAACCTCCACTAGTCGTAGCCTGTGACGTAGGCTTTTTAGTACGTCACCCACCGGGGGGGGGGGGTGGACAGGCATTTCCCGTTATACGGTTTTTAAGCTAGTTCCGTGGGCCCCGGCCAACGGTAGCGTCCTACCGAAGGGAATACTAGCTAGAGGCCTGACCTAGGTAGTGGTCAGTGTGTGCACACGTGGCCAGGGACTGAGGACTTGCGTCGACGGGCGTGACCCTGACTAGTCACTCACAGCGTGGTACTGCGGTCTTGTGTCCGTGAGGTGCCATTTTTCCTTGGAACGTCGTTGTTCCTTGGACCTGGTTCTTGGTGTGTCTAGTCTCCTCCGTGTTGCACACGGTCTGGTAGACGTGACACTTGTGGCGTAGTGTAAGACGTCAGTGGACGCATCTGGCTGTTCTTCTAGTGGGAGGGTACTCCTATCACTTGACCGGCGACTCTCGCGTTTCTCGGAGCCGGTGTTCTCCTTTCCGTGTCGGCTAGTCTTGGCCTTGCCCAAGATTTGCTTTCCTGGCTGTGTGGGTTGTTCTTGGCTGTGTCCAAGATGAGCCTGGGGTTGCGTACATGATATTCCAATCATGTAGGCCGCTGTGGTTGTTTTATCCGTCCTTGCAGGTCTTCGTTTTGGACCTGGTGTCGGGTCGACAGATCGGTAACTTCCGACTTTGCTGGATCAGAGTCGCCCTTCTGTTGTTGCTTGGAGTAGTTTGGGGTGCCGAGGTTAGTTCGGCCGCCGCTTGTCTGGGGCGGGTTCTTCCCCTTTCTTGCTTGTTCCCTACTCCTACTTCCCGTCTGCTTACTACTGCCTGTAGCGTAGTTTTACAGCTTTGTAGTGTAGTTTCCTGCTTTGCTACACCTGCTGTTTTTGTTGTTGTTGTTCCGTGTTACTGCGTGTTTTTTAGTGGGGATCCGCGTGACCCCTACTGAGCCAGTGACACGTGGCTCACCCCTACTTTTCAGGTGGGGTGACGTTGTTCGTTCTGCTTCCGCGTTGTTCCTGGAGTGCGTGCTCGTTGCGTGCCGTAGTCGCCAGCTGGTACCTGCGTCGGGCTTCCCCCGACCTTTTGGTACGTCTTTCCTTTCTGTCGACTGTACTGTGCTAGACTTGTTGTGATGCGGGACAACTACGAGACTCGACTAGACAGACGACGCGACCAGCAACACACTACGATGCGGCACCGACGAGCTCCAGAAGAGACGAACTTGCCCCAAACAAGAAGCGCTACTCACAGTCGTCCCCATCAAGGGAAACGCGACGATCGTGCACGGTTGGGAAACCGGCTTTGAGACTTTGGGTAGTGGGCTCACTTTCGTGCTCGGAATGAGTCACGGGACGGGTTTCGCTCTCACAACTCACAGCGGTGATTAAAATTAAACTAGCTGGGAAAGATAACTACTCACATGCAGCGGCAGTAAAGTGCATACTAAATAAGCAGAAAGACAATAAGAGTGATGGGTGTACCTCCACGCTCACGGCGTGGCGACGACGTCCCGGCCGTGAACCGTCACTCCCGGTACAAACTAATATTTAATTACAGCAGTAAAAATAAACTACGGCCCACTCCACGCAGGGAGGTAAAAGGCCACAACCAGCTATCCGGGAGCGCCGTTCAGGGGTTGGCGGGCAGCAATGTGCGGTTCCGGGCGGTGGCGGGTAGCACGGTGGTGGCGCTCAATGTGGGGCCCACAAGGCTCCAAGTGGGCCCGACTACTGGGACAGCGGCTTTCGGGCGTCTTCTGGCAACGGCGACCGGAGGGAGAGTCCCTGGAGTGCCCCGGGTCGATCCCCGGGAGCGGTGGTCGCCGGTGGTGAGTTGGGGAATTTATTGGGAATTAATCCCCAATGCTGTCCCGCAGCTCCGCTTCTGGTCGGATCTGCGTGCTCCGACGAGATCAGCCGGTACGCCCAGCCATGACGTCAGATCGAGACGAGGTTAGCGCCGTTGCGAAGAGCACTCGAAGAACTTCAACATACTGGAGTTTCAGAACCATCCAACGGTCTGAATGGAAATTAATAGCTCTGCAAACTGAGTGATGGTTCTATCCCGAAACTCAGAATCCACAGGGCAGACTAGAACCAGCCTGTTTATGGGCTTTGACCGTGGATCAAAGGAAGGAATTAGGACTTGAGATTTTTATGGTGGGTAGAGGGGAGGGACACGGTGAAACACATAGTTTTTTTGTAGGATTCTGATCACGTTTGGGGGGTTGGAAAAATCACCTACCACAGACTATGTCCCTGGCCTACTCACAGGCAGACTGTGAGGGGAACAAACTACTGACTGGACGGGGGGCAAACGAACTCTGATCGGCGTGAAATTTAAACTGGGGATGTAAGAGACATGGGGAAACCAACCCTCAAAATATCAGCTCGATCCAACGGTCGGATCTGGAGTTATGGCCTCCTCTTCAAGCTTCAGATTTGCAGGCCGGAATCCAGGACAGCAACTCGGAGAAGTGGTGGTGGCAGCTTGATGGCGGCACGAACGGCGGCGACGGCGGCAGTGGACATTCACAATAGGTAGAGGGAGAAGAGAAGGGGAAGAGATTTGAGAGATAGGAGAGATTTAGATCTAGATCTGGAGAAGAGAGGGGGAAGGAGATGAAGAACACCAAGAACACTAGAAGAAAGAGGGGGGGTGCACACCAAGCATAATTCTCTTGAATTTTTCATTAGTTTCTCCACAAATGATACAAGAGACTATAAATAGACACACCCTAGATCTAGACCAAAGGACATCCACTAACATCAAAGGACATCCACTAATATTGGTCAAGGGTAGGTGGGGGACAAGCATGGGGGACAAGGAGCACCAAAGGACATCCACTAACCTTGGTCCAAGTGTAGGTGGGGGACAAGCATAGGGGACAAGGAGCACCAACGGACACCCACTAACCTTGGTCCAAGTCTTCTAGAAGGTCCAATTGGGCTCCTAATGGTCTTGAGACCCAATTTAGAAGTTGGACCCCTTACATGAAGAGTAGCCCATATTACAATCTTGACCCGACTAAAAGTTTAAAATAAAAATACACACTAATACACTCAAAGTAAATACATAAAATGTCAAAGCTCCGACGAAAGCTCCGTGCTGTCACCCAACCACAAGGAAGTCGGCATGCTACGCTTCTGGTACCGGCGACTAGCTCTGGTGTCCGCACCAATTCTCCCCGGGTGGGAGAAGCTCGACCCCGTCGAGTAAGGGTCCGGGTCGCTCTGGTATCGATCTAGCAGATCTGGATCTATCCTCTGTAGCTCGTCCCAGGTGATCCAAGTGTCATCGGACGCGGGCCCTCCCCTCCAACGCACTAAATAGCGCTGGTACACTTCGCCTCGAGTAGTAGTCACCTGCTCATCCAGTATACACTCTATCTGCTCTCGCTGCTGAGGTAACAAGGCTGGAGGTGGGCGCTCAAGGGTGGTGTCACTTACAATGGGCGGGGATGGCTCAAAGGGCTCGCTGGGTATCACCGCTGGGTCCCTATAAGCGACGAGATCCGAGATGTTGAAAGTGGAGCTGATCCCGTAATCCTCTGGCAAGTCCACAACATATGCGTTCGACCCGACTCGCCTCACTACCCGAAAGGGACCGACACCACGAGCATGCAACTTCTTCACGACTCCCGAGGGAAACCGTTCAGGTCTGACCCTGATCATGACATAGTCGCCCTCCTGAAACTCACGGTGGTGCCTATGGGCGTCAGCCAATTCTTTGTATCGTGCGTTGCTGGACTCAATGTGACGACGGATATGCTCATGCAACTGTCTAATGTGATCGGCAAAAGACTCGGCTGACTCAGACACACGGGACTGGACGGGAGATGGAACTAGGTCTATGGGCCTTCTGGGTCTACGGCCAGTGACAATCTCGAAGGGACTCATACCGGTAGACCTATTGACCGAATCGTTATAAGCAAACTCGGCTAAGGGTAAGACCAAATCCCAATCCTTGACTCGATCTCGGACAAGACACCTAAGAAGATCCCCCAAACTCCTATTGACAACCTCAGTCTGACCATCGGTCTGGGGGTGATATGCCGTGGAAAATTTCAATTGAGTGCCCATCATATGCCATAGGGTTTTCCAGAAATAGCTAGTAAAACGTACATCCCTATCGGACACTATAGTGTGGGGAAGTCCAAACCTGGAGACACAGTGGGAAAAGAATAGACGGGCAACTCTAGAGGCATCCGAGGTTTTGAAGCAAGGAATGAATAATGCCATCTTCGAGAACCTGTCTACAACCACAAAGATGGAGTCATGCCGTCGGAGGGTGCGGGGTAATCCCAACACAAAGTCCATGCTAATGTCCTGCCATGGACTATCCGGGACGGGGAGGGGAGTATAGAGGCCGGTATTCTGCTTCCTTTGTTTGGCCATGGCGCATGTGCGGCACTGGGCCACGATGCGAGCAACATCTCTCTTCAAGCTAGGCCAATAGAATCTATGCTCGACCGACTCTATGGTCTTGTTCCGGCTGAAGTGGCCAGCAAGACCCCCCGCGTGCATCTCCCAAGTAAGAAAGTCACGAACCGAAGTCCGTGGGATGCATAATTTGTCACCCCGGAATAGGTGACCCTCCTGTAGCACAAACTCGCTATAATCCCGCGAGGGACCAGCCTGAAAGGCTACATAGATCGGACCGAAATCTGGACAATCAGCATAGGCATCCTTCAGCCTCTCTAAACCTACCACCTCTACACTCATGGTGGTCAACATCATCATCCGCCGACTCAGCGCATCAGCGACCTTGTTCTCCGCCCCTGCTTTGTGCTTGAGCACAAAGGTGTACTCTTGAAGATATTCCACCCAACGACTATGGCGAGCATTCAGCTTCTTTTGGGTATGGAGGAATCGTAAGGCCTCATGATCGGAAAAGAGGACAAACTCCTGGTGCAAAAGATAATGTCTCCAATACCTCAATGCCTGGACGACTGCGTAAAATTCCTTGTCATAAGTGGAATAGCGCAGTTTGGCATCGTTAAGCTTCTCGCTAAAGAATGCAATGGGGTGGGACTCCTGACTCAATACTCCACCAATGCCTACCCCAGAAGCGTCACATGTGACCTCAAACACCTTAGAAAAATTAGGAAGTGCAAGGACAGGTGCCTGGGTCATACGCTCCTTGATGTCCTAGAATGCTGTGGCTGCGGCTTTGGTCCATACAAATGCCCCCTTCTTTATGCAATCAGTGATTGGGGCAGTGATAGAACTAAAGCCACGAATGAAGCGGCGGTAGAACGTCGCTAAGCCATGGAAACTCCGAACATCGTGGAGTGTGCTGGGCTCGGGCCACTCCTGGATGGCCCTAATCTTCTCCAGATCAGCGGAGACTCCATCTCTCGACACAATAAACCCGAGGAAAGTGATATGATCAGACATAAAAGCACATTTCTTCAGGTTGGCGTATAAAGTCTCACGCCTCAACACAATGCAGACCTACCTAAGATGGTCTAAGTGATCCTCCCTAGTGCGGCTGTAGATAAGAATGTCGTCAAAGTAGACGACCAAGAAGACCCCTATCATAGGGCGTAAGACCTGGGTCATCAACCGCATGAAGGTGCTAGGGGCATTGGAAAGCCCAAAGGGCATAACCAACCACTCAAAAAGACCATCCTTGGTCTTGAATGCCGTCTTCCATTCATCCCCAGGCCTGATCCGCACCTGGTGATAGCCACTACGAAGGTCTATCTTTGAGAAGATAGTGGCTCCCGACATCATATCAAGCAAGTCATCCAATCGGGGAATGGGAAAACGATACTTCACCGTGATCTTGTTGATTGCACGGCTATCAACGCACATCCTCCATGTGCCATCCTTCTTCGGGGCCAATAATGCGGGAACAGCGCAAGGGCTCTTGCTGTCCCGAAGAGATCCCCGACTCATCAACTCCTCGACCTGCCGCTGTAGCTCGGCATGGTCTGTGGGACTCATCCTATAGTGGGGAAGGTTGGGCAAGGATGAGCCCAGGACGAGGTCGATCTCATGCTGGATATCTCTCATAGGTGGAAGGCCTCCAGGGAGGTCTTCGGGGAAGACATCGGAAAATTCCCGCAATATTGCGGCTATCTCTGGGGGATGCTCATCCTCTGACCTAGGGGCGACATCCTCTATGCCCCTGACAACGACAGCTAGAATGGGGTTACCCCCGGTCACCTCCTGTTCCATCTCTCTCGGACTGATCATCATCAACCTCCTGGGTGGAGGGTCCACTCTGCTAGGAGTAGTCGACGAGGTGGATGCATGTGCCGAGGATAAAGTGGGTGGACCGACCTTCCCCTGACCAGAAGTGGTCGTAGTGCTGGGGCCAGCTGGTCCGCGGATAGATGGGTCCTTCGGCTGGACTGGGTGGAGGGTAATCCTATGGCCATCATGGTCGAAGGTGCAAGTGTTCGACCTACCATGAAGGGTGGCATCTCGGTCAAAGAGCCAAGGCCTACCAAGGATGATACTTCCCACCTCCATAGGTAGTACATCGCACCATATCGCATCATGGTATGCCTGGAACTGCAGCGGCACCAGACACCGCAGTCTGACCGGGATGGAAGTGGAATCCACCCAAGAAACTCTATAGGGTGCGGGGTGATCCACGGGCGTCAAACCAAGGCGCTTGACGGTGCCTGTGGAGATAGCGTTGATGCAACTCCCGCTATCTATAATCACCTTGCAAGCTTTCCCTTCCAGCCTACAAAATGTGTGGAATATGGTGGTGCGACGCCAGTCGTCGCTCACCTGAGGCTGGGTAAGGATGCACCTGACTACACCCAAATGTACGTCATCCTGATACGAGGTACCAGGGACGTCAACCTGCTCGCCCTCCAATAACTCGTCAAAGAATTCCTCGGCCAATTCTTGGTCCGGCTCGTAGCTGACTGGGACCAACTCAGGCGTGGGGTCACGGGCCGGTGTGTCGGCAATAACAAGTGCTCCCCGGGTGGGACACTTGCTGGCAAAGTGGCCAACTCCACCACAAGTGTAGCAACGGTCTCGTGTCCCATTGCCCTGAGATGTTCCACCAATCATTGGCCCCTTACCCTTGTCCTCTCGATGGACTGGGGGTGTAGGAAGAAGAGGCCGAGCTGGTACGGCAGGCTGATAAGGCCGAGGGGCAGGGATGGGTGCCTGCGGGCGAGGGGGAGGGTCCCTCGGAGGGAAAGTGCGGAGCCTAGGAGCAGTGGGGTCCTATCGAGGGGGTTCCGGGGGACGGGCCACCGGAAACCGGCTATAGGAGGTAGGCGTGGTACGAGGGTCGGTCCCACGCGAGTAAGTGAACCCCGGGCGCTGGACGGGAGCAAACTCCGCCTCGAACTGCTCCAACTCTAGAGCAACCTGGTATGCGTCTTCCAAGGTGGTAACATTGCGGCGAAACAATTCATATTGGTAGTGGGGCCGCAAACCACGACGGAAGCGCGATACAGGCATGGTGCTCTCCTCCGTAACGCCACATCGCAAAAAGTACTCGTCAAACTCCGCGATGTAGTCTGACACGGATCGGTCCCCTTGGGAGAGACTCTGCCACCTATCAATAAGTCGCTGACGGTATGTGGCAGGAAGGTACTTACGCCTAAGCTTGTCCTTCATCTCATCCCAAGAACCTATCTGAGACTCATGACGCTGAAAGAGCAAGCTCTCTACATTGCTCCAGTAAGTCTGTGCTTGCCCCAACAACTTCATCTTGGCATATCTGACCCTCCGGTGGTCCGTCATCTCGAACCACTCAAAGTACCGGTCCATGCTGGCCTCCCAATCAAGATAGATCTTGGGTTCCAAAGGCTTGGACCCATCAAACGTGGGAGGGTCCACACGGACGGTCTTGAGGATCCGTTCGTCCTCATCATCCCTATGTGGTCGGTGACCATGCCGGCACCGGCCATTTCCCCTGTAATCGTTGTCGGACTCGTAGTCCTCAAAATGGGGGGCACGTTGCCGTTGTTCCTCAGCCTGAGGTGGTGCGAGCTGGGCAGCAGGCGCGAGCTGGGCAGCAGCCACAGGCTGGGCAGCATGTGCCTGAGGGGCCGGGAGAATGCCGGGTAGGTCTCGGCGAGGGGTTCTCTCCACACTCTCTAACCTTCCAACCAGTCCTTGGACAGATCGGTCAGAAGCCTCGGCGCGATCCTCCATGGCTTTGAATCGGCTCTCCATACGCTCGGTATGCTCCCTAAGAGTTTGCTCGGACCTATCCATGCGCTCCATGAGTAGAGCTATCATGTCCTCCAGGGAACGGCCTCCCGGGTTGGCACCTCGGTGTTCACCCATAGTGTCAGGGCGATGGTACTGGACACCTCCACGGGTGGGCATGCAATGAGATGTAAAGAGAGCTAAGGGTGACTCACTAGACAAATAGGGATGGACCGATGTAAGTTGAGGACCCTAGACTTAAACCGATATCCGGTACCTGGCGGAGTCCGGGGATCCGAAGATCCTCTCAAGCGAGTGAGTCGCCTCTTCGATAGGCGTAACCTAACGCTCGGGCAACACTTTTTTTTTTTATATACCGAATATTAGGATGCAATGCAAGACCTTGGACAAGACTACCCTAGACTCAAACCGGCTCTGATACCAATTTGATGCGGGACAACTACGAGACTCGACTAGACAGACGACGCGACCAGCAACACACTACGACGCGGCACCGACGAGCTCCAGAAGAGACGAACTTGCCCTAAACAAGAAGCGCTACTCACAGTCGTCCCCATCAAGGGAAACGCGACGATCGTGCACGGTTGGGAAACCGGCTTTGAGACTTTGGGTAGTCGGCTCACTCTCGTGCTCGGAATGAGTCACGGGACGGGTTTCGCTCTCACAACTCACAGCGGTGATTAAAATTAAACTAGCTAGGAAAGATAACTACTCACATGCAGCGGCAGTAAAGTGCATACTAAATAAGCAGAAAGACAATAAGAGTGATGGGTGTACCTCCACGCTCACGGCGTGGCGACGACGTCCCGGCCGTGAACCGTCACTCCCGGTACAAACTAATATTTAATTACAGCAGTAAAAATAAACTACGGCCCACTCCACGCAGGGAGGTAAAAGGCCACAACCAGCTATCCGGGAGCGCCGTTCAGGGGTTGGCGGGCAGCAATGTGCGGTTCCGGGCGGTGGCGGGTAGCACGGTGGTGGCGCTCAATGTGGGGCCCACAAGGCTCCAAGTGGGCCCGACTACTGGGACAGCGGCTTTCGGGCGTCTTCTGGCAACGGCGACCGAGGGAGAGTCTCTGGAGTGCCCCGGGTCGATCCCCGGTAGCGGTGGTCGCCGGTGGTGAGTTGGGGAATTTATTGGGAATTAATCCCCAATGCTGTCCCGCAGCTCCGCTTCTGGTCAGATCTGCGTGCTCCGACGAGATCAGCCGGTACGCCCAGCCATGACGTCAGATCGAGACGAGGTTAGCGCCGTTGCGAAGAGCACTCAAAGAAATTCAACATACTGGAGTTTCAGAACCATCCAACGGTCTGAATGGAAATGAATAGCTCTGCAAACGGAGTGATGGTTCTGTCCTGAAACTCAGAATCCACAGGGCAGACTAGAACTAGCCTGTTTATGGGCTTTGACCGTGGATCAAAGGAAGGAATTAGGACCTGAGGTTTTTATGGTGGGTAGAGGGGAGGGACACGGTGAAACACATAGTTTTTTTTAGGATTATGATCACGTTTGGGGGGTTGGAAAAATCACCTACCACAGACTATGTCATTGGCCTGCTCACAGGTAGACTGTGAGGGGAACAAACTACTGACTGGGACGGAGGGAAAACAAACTCTGATCGGCGTGAAATTTAAACTGGGAATGTAAGAGACATGGGGAAACCAACCCTCAAACCATCAGCTCGATCCAACGGTCGGATCTGGAGTTATGGCCTTCTCTTCAAGATTCAGATTTGCAGGCCGGAATCCAGGACAGCAACTCGGAGAAGTGGTGGTGGCAGCTTGATGGCGGCACGAACGGCGGCGACGGCGGAGGTGGACATTCACAATAGGTAGAGGGAGAAGAGAAGGGGAAGAGATTTGAGAGATAGGAGAGATTTAGATCTAGATCTGGAGAAGAGAGGGGGAAGGAGATGAAGAACACCAAGAACACTAGAAGAAAGAGGGGGGGTGCACACCAAGCATAATTCTCTTGAATTTTTCATTAGTTTTCCACAAATGATACAAGAGACTATAAATAGACACACCCTAGATCTAGACCAAAGGACATCCACTAAAATCAAAGGACATCCACTAATATTGGTCAAGGGTAGGTGGGGGACAAGCATGGGGGACAAGGAGCACCAAAGGACATCCACTAACCTTGGTCCAAGTGTAGGTGGGGGACAAGCATGGGGGACAAGGAGCACCAAAGGACACCCACTAACCTTGGTCCAAGTCTTCTAGAAGGTCCAATTGGGCTCCTAATGGTCTTGAGGCCCAATTTAGAAGTTGGACCCCTTACATGAAGAGTAGCCCATATTACAATCTTGACCCGACTAGAAGTTTAAAATAAAAATACACACTAATACACTCAAAGTAAATACATAAAATGTCAAAGCTCCGACGAAAGCTCCGTGCTGTCACCCAACCACAAGGAAGTCGGCATGCCATGCTTCTGGTACCGTCGACTAGCTCTGGTGTCCGCACCATGTTATCTTTAGCTTTGGACTGACTCTGGGATATAATTGTTAATCTGAACAGTTAATTAAAAAGTAATTTTATTTCTGCTACTTTAGCAAACCCATCTAAAGAAATTTAATTGCTTCTGTTATATCTCTGTGGCTTCAATGTACTCTACACGTGCCTTTTTCCCTTCGGAGCTTTCCCGCTCTTGGGAGGCCTCGCGGGTTCCATGCGGTATCTCGCGTATCCGGTAGTCCTACCGGGTATGCCGGGTATTTGGAATCCGGGTCGCTACAGATTGGTATCAGAGCAGTGTTCTGAGATGTTCGGAGTTCTTTTCTGAGCTATCAGAGCATTGTCGTGTGAAGTACATGGGAATCTGAGATATACAGTTTCCAGAGTCGTGAAAGTCCAGTACAGTCTTCAGCTGGCTTCGGTTGTTGCGCTGATTTGTCGTGTTATTTTCTCCGTGTGTTGTTCAGGTTGCTGTTGACCTTTAGCCTTGGTTTGATGACCGTACACGTTCTCACGTTGTATTGGTCATCCCGGCTTGAATCTGTTCAGCTCCTGATGTGTTTCGCTTCTGTTGAAGTGCTCGATTTGATTCCGTGTTGGAGAAGTTGCTCAGGCAAGCTAGGATTTTCCCTTCCTGGTGAGCTTTTGTGGTTGAGCTTCATGCTTCTTGTCCCATTTAGTGGAATCTTTTTCGAGTTTTGCCTTGGAATTGCTGTCTTAGTGATGCCTTTGTCATGTGTCTGCTTAAGTGTGGACATATTTGTTTTGAGCCTGAACTGCTCTCTGCTATACGGTTGCTTGGCTTTGGACTCCATTATGGTGTTAAGAGCTGTTGTGTACCGTATTGTCGTGCCGTGTTCTGCGGCCGATGTATTGTGAAGGCTCCTTTATCGTTTTCGGGACGTAAAGGTAAGCTGAGATTGATGCTTTCCTTGTGCTTTGTGCTGAAGCTGGTGCTCTTCTCTTGTTGCACTTAGGCTCCTTGTGATTGGTTGTTCGCGAGATCGGTACTCATGGCGTGTTGTTTGCGATCTTCATTGATTGCGATGGCGCCTGGTGTGTATGCTGAGGTGTGACTACTGAGGTTGTTCTGTTGCCTGTGCGCGTTGTTGAGAGTGCAGCGGAAGTGTGTGGGTTGGCTACCCACGGGTCGAGAGATTTGTTCTTTCTCGATGGGACTTCGTCTTGGCTTCTTGTGCCTTGATGTCGTCTGTTGCCGTGCCATTGCTGGTGTTTGTCTGGTGTTGGCATTGGCATTTGCGAGTGTTGGGAAATTTATCGGCATTCCTGCTGATTGAGTACCCTCTACTCTGCATTTTCTTTCTTGGGTGCTGTGCTCTCGAGGCGTGTTCGTGGTCCTTGAGTTACGTTCCCTGATATTGTTGTCGTTTCTTGTTATTGTGGGTCTTCTCTTGGTGAGCAGTCTGATGCGTGACCCGTTTCTTGTGGTCGTGTGCTCAGCTGTTCTTGTGCCTTGTTGTGACCCTGCTTGCAGTGATATTCTGTGGCCCTGCGTGTTGTGCGGAGCCAGAATCCTGCAGGTGCTGCCGCCGTGTTGTTTCTGTAAGTGCTGTTTCTCTATGATTTTGTGTCTCTGTGTGGACCAAGTCTTGTCGGTTAGTCTTGCTGTGCTCTTTTCCTAGAGTTAGCTTGCAACTCGATCAGATGTAATATCTGAGTGAGGACTGACTCGATTGTGCTTGTGGTCCGGTGGTGTTGTCATTGGCGTCCTGTGTGCTAGGTGTTCCCTGTTGCCTTTGGCACTGGAGCCAATGATGTGGTCGAGCTGTCAGCTGAGAGGATTGTGTCTCCTCGTGCAAGCTGTCGCTTGCCGTGTTATCGTTGTGTTTCTTGTTTGGGTTATCTGTTGTTGTGGCAGTCGTGTCTCTTTCATGGTGAGACGTAAGCGACGTTGCCCTTGTTTCGGAGGTGTCAGACTTGTGTTCACTTGTATCGTGCTCGATCGAGAGCGTGTGCTCGTGATTATAGTCTGATGGTGTTCCTCTGAGCTGTGTTTCTCGAGATTTGTGTTGTTGGGTTGTTCTTCCCTGTTTCTTCTTTGCTAGTCCTTAATTTCGAGGATGAAGTTTCTTAAGGAAGGGAGGATGTAATGCCCTGGATCCTTGGTAGGTCTTGCTTGATCTTCATTGGATCTTTTGGATTAGTTTCGGTGAGTTTTGGTTCGCTTTTGTGGCTTCCGAGTTGAGCTTTACGATCCGTGTGGGTTTTTCTCTCATACTAGTTACGGAACCCTACAGTGAGTTTGTTTGTCAGTTCATCAACTCGTGGATGCTACAGCGACGATGTACTCTTCGAGCCGGTCGTTTCGACTATTTTTGCGTATTTTTCTGAATTAATGCATTTTTGGTGCATTTTCGGAATTTTCAGAAATTAGGAAAATTTTCTAATTTCTTTTCCTTTTTCTTTCCTTTTCCTCTCTCATCCTTCTCATTCGCCGCCGTCGTCTCTCTCTCCCGTTTCCTCTCCTCTTGTGGCTTCTCGGCTCCGGCTGCAGACGGGGTACCTAGAGGCACGTGTTGGGGATGCTGTGGAGCTGGCTGGGTGCCTGATGGAGCGAGGATCGGAATGGATTTGGCACGATCCCGAACGATGGATTCAAAGCCGGTGTTTGAGCTCGCGGCGTGGTTTTCAGCGTGGTTTAGTCCCTTCGGGGCATGATTTCTTCGGTGGAGGTAGGGTGATGGTTCCTCACTTCCTCCTGCTCGTTTTCCCTGCCCTTGCACTTTGTTTGGCACGGAAACGGCCGAGTTTGGGCTTGTTTAGCCTAAACCGTGATTTTCGGATTTTGTAGGGTTCGTCGGAGAACGGCAACCATTCGTAGCTCGGTTAGTGTTGAACTGACCGTGGGGATGTTAGGATCCCATTCATGCTAGTTTTGTGTCGATCGGTGGTCATTCGAGGCCGGTAGGAGCCCGGGAACCTCGTTGACCCATTTAGGGTGGATTCGTTGGAATCGCCCCGATCTTGTGTTTTTGTGCTTGCATGTGGGCTTTTTAGCCTTCTTATGTTATTTTTCATCGTCGAGGGTTGCTTCCCCTGCGCTTCGGCATGAATGGGGCGTGGAACGGGCCGATTTGGCCAACCCTCTATTTTCCCGTCGTAGCTGGTGTGACGATCGTTCCAGGGACTGTTACATGCCCTGACGGCCCCACGACTGACCATTACAGCGTCTGGGTTGATTTGAGTTCTTCGGGGTTTTGAGAGTGTGACGGCCCAGGGGTGGCGCGTCACATCTCTATGACGCGTCCCGTGAGACGCGTTACACCTATTTTGTCGTTTTATGTTTGGGTTAAGTCGGTTCCTCTGACGCGCTTGCCCCTGTGCGTCAGGTGAGTGTAACGCGCCTGCCCCAGGCCGTTACATTCTGGTTGACTGATGTTGACCTTTTGAGGCGGTTCCTCTGGCGCGCCTGCCCTATCGCGTCAGGTGTGCGTTACGCGCCTGTCCCAGGCCGTTACGTTCTGTTTGACCGTGTTTGACCGAGTGAGTCGGTTCGCCTAACGGCCGTGCTCCCGTGCGTTAGGTGTGTGTAACGCGCCTGCCCTAGGCCGTTACATGCTGTTTTGGCTGAGTTGGGTGGCTGCGTCGTTGGCTCTAATGGCCGCGCCCCCGCGCATTGGGTGATTGTAACGCGTCCGGTCGGGACCGTTACATGCCTCTCAGCCAGTTGTTGTTCTGGGTTTTGTTGGCCCTGACGCGCTTGTCTTGCCGCGTTAGGTGGCTGTAACGCGTTCGGTCTAGCGTGTTACATGCCCCGAGTGTGTTTTGAGTTTGAGGGTTGTTGGCCCTGACGGCCCCGGTCGGGCGCGTCAGGCTGGTGTAACGTGCCCGGTGCTGACCGTTACATGCCTTTGTGTTTCTGGAGTTGGTTAGGGCGGTGTGTATGACGGCCTGTTCCCCGACCGTCGCGTGGAGTGTAACGGCCTAGGCTTAGACTGTCATGTTCATGTAGCGGTCTAAGGGTGGTGCGTTACATGCCTTGTGCTCCGATTTCCGTGATTTCGGTTTCTGCTTGTCTTGGCTTGGCCTTGTGGTCTGCCCGTTGTCCCGTGGATGTCTCCTGACGTCCTATGAGGGCTAAGACTACGTTGTAATGTAGCCAGGAGTCTTCTTGCTTGTGGTAGGATTCTCTATCATACTCTTGTGTGTGTCTTTGGTTGGGTTCCGGTCAACCCGGGGTGACCCAGCGATTGACGGGTGACCTTGGGTGTGGGTGTCTTGGCGGTTTTGTCTAGCCCGAGACACTGGTTCTGGATGCTTCGAGGTGATGCCTTACCTCGGTCTGTGTGTCCAGGTGTGCTGAGGGTTTTCGGCGTTCCCTCAGGTCTCCGTGAGTTGTTTTCTGCGGAGTGTCGTTTCTTATGGCTTAGGATTAGACCGATTGGCGGCTTGTTCCGCTGTCTATGACGATCTTGCCTTTGAGTCGTTCAACTCGGGATCTTTACGTGGTAGGTCTAGTTGCCTGGTCCTGAGTTGGTTGGCAGTGGTTGTACTGCCAGTGGTGCTTCGTTGTGCGTGTGACAGGGCTTCTGTAGACTGTCTGTACTCTAGCACTTGTGTTTTAGAGTCCGTGCCTTATGAACCTCCACTAGTCGTAGCCTGTGACGTAGGCCAACGGTAGCGTCCTACCGAGGGAAATACTAGCTAGAGGCCTGACCTAGGTAGTGGTCAGTGTGTGCACACGTGGTATGGGACTGAGGACTTGCGTCGACGGGCATGACCCTGACTAGTCACTCGCAGTGTGGTACTGTAGTCTTGTGTCCGTGAGGTGCCGTTTTTCCTTGGAACGTCGTTGTTCCTTGGACTTGGTTCTTGGTGTGTCTAGTCTCCTCCGTGCTGCACACGGTCTGGTAGACGTGACACTTTTGGCGCAGTGTAAGACGTCAGTGGACGCATCTGGCTGTTCTTCTAGTGGGAGGGTACTCCTGTCACTTGACCGGCGACTCTCGCGTTTCTCGGAGCCGGTGTTCTCCTTTCCGTGTCGGCCAGTCTTGGCCTTGCCCAAGATTTGCTTCCCTGGCTGTGTGGGTTGTTCTTGGCTGTGTCCAAGATGAGCCTGGGGTTGCGTACACGATGTTCCAATCGTGTAGGCCGTTGTGGTTGTTTTATCCGTCCTTGCAGGTCTTTGTTTTGGACCTGGTGTCGGGTCGACAGAGCGGTAACTTCTAACTTTGCTGGATCAGAGTCGCCCTTCTGTTGTTGCTTGGAGTAGTTTGGGGTGCCGAGGTTAGTTCGGCCGCCGCTTGTCTGGCGCGGGTTCTTCCCCTTTCTTGCTTGTTCCCTACTCCTACTTCCCGTCTGCTTACAACTGCCTCTAGGGTAGTTTTACAGCTTTGTAGTGTAGTTTCCTGCTTTACTACACCTGCTGTTTTTGTTGTTGTTGTTCCGTGTTACTGCGTGTTTTTCAATGGGGATCTGCGTGACCCCTACTGAGCCAGTGACACGTGGCTCACCCCTGCTTTTCAGGTGGGGTGACGTTGTTCGTTCTGCTTCCGTGTGGTTCCTAGAGTGCGTGCTCGTTGTGTGCCGTAGTCGCCAGCTGGTACCTGCATCGGGCTTCCCCCGACCTTTTGGTACATCTTTCCTTTCTGTCGACTGTAGTGTGCTAGACTTGTTGTCTTTAGCTTTGGACTGACTCTGGGATATAATTGTTAATCTGAACAGTTAATGAAAAAGTAATTTTATTTCTGCTACTTTAGCAAACCCATCTAATGAAATTTAATTGCTTCTGTTATATCTCTGTGGCTTCAATGTACTCTACACGTGCCTTTTTCCCTTCGGAGCTTTCCCACTCTTGGGAGGCCTCGCGGGTTCCATGCGGTATCTCGCGTATCCGGTAGTCCTACCGGGTATGCCGGGTATCCGGAATCCGGGTCGCTACAGCACGCAACGCCCCCGAACCCCGAGGAAGAACCGTCGCACCTGAAAAGTAGGGGTGAGCCTCTTGTCACTGGCTCAATAGGGGTCCCGCGGAATCCCAACCGAAAACAACGGCGGTAACGAAAAGCAGCAACGACTGTAGGAACCGCAAACCGGTAGCCGGTAGAAACTCGGCACTACAGCTACTCCTACCGAAACGAAACTCAACACCCCAATCCCACAGTCGGGGATGACCAGACAATGAACCACCCTAGTCCCGCTACTAGGAAAATGACCACCCGTCGGGAACTCGACGCTGTCTAGGGGAAAGCCCTCGGTGACGCTCACCGGAACCCCTAGACCTCGGCATCGGAAGACACTCGAAACTCCATGCAAAATCACGTCTCGCATACGTGAAGCGGAACTCGACTCACGAGGAAAGTCACGTCACGTGATGAGAGTACCTGCCCACCAGAAGTAAGGCTGGATGCGTCCACTGACGACTTAGTCCGCGCCTCAGGTGTCTCGCTGCGACGCCCCAGGCGGAGACAAAGACACACAGTAACCAGTACCACGAACAAGGACTAGCTGGGGTCGCGCTCGTCAGCGTGGGTCCGACAGCCCCCAACTAAGTGTGCACACACAGACCATCCACTCTAGGTCGGGTCCTCTAGCTAGTTTCTCCCCCAACCGGACTCAGGCTGCAAAGGCGAGGGGCCCTACGGAAACCAGCCTCAAAACCGTCTCTCTCGAGTAAGCCGCTCCACCACTCCCGGGTGGTCAGCACACGCGTGCCGTAAGAAGGCTACGACCAGTGGGAGGTCACTAACGTAAACACGGAAAACCACTCACGCACCCATCGCGAGTAACACAGAGTAACAAGTGGCACGACGCCGCCAGACCTTGGATAGCCCACTAGACCTACTAAATCCAACGGTCTTTGAGTCACAAGACTCGGGGTCAAGACCGTCGTATAGGGACAGCTTCACGCCGTCAATCTAGCCTATCCCTAGGTCTAAAACCATGGTAACATGATTCCCAAGGCAGCCCACAAGCCGCCGGTTTACTCCCTCACCCAAGGGACCCGCAGGAAACCTCCAGCCCCAGGCTGGTTGATTGGACCCACAGTCCAAGGCCGTACACCTGGCCCATGCGGAAACCACATTCCGGAGAAACTCACGACGTACGAGAAGACCCCACCGTACTCATACCGATACACGGTGACTCGATCTAATGAGAACACGAAGGCCCGGAACACATGGGGTCACCCAGACCCTTCAACCCATGGGCACACTAATCGAGATAACACGGTACCTCCAAACATCCTAGAAACACGATCACGAAACTCAAGGTCTGTCCGAAACACTCACGAGGCCGATGGTCAACCACTGGGTCACAACTGGGTCGACCGGAGATCAACACAACGCAACCGAAACGCGTTAAGCACTAGAAACAGAGTGGCGGTCTTCCCTGGACCGTCACAGAGATAGGCGGTCGGGCTGGGACCGCATAACTCCAGTAAGCGGTCCTTCATGGACGGTAAAATCCATAAATGCGGTCTCCATTAGACCGCTACTAACCGGGAACAATCGGTCAAAGGGGCGGTCGCACCTGGGCCACTCTGGAACCAGGCGGTCCTGCCCTGGCCGCTATTCACTGAGTAGCGGCCAGTCGCAAGGCCGCGCACGAAACAGGGCGGTCTCATCAAGACCGTTACAGACACACAACCGTAGGTACCCTAGGCGGTCATGGCCTGACCGCTTACCAACAATAGTGGTCAGTCGTGAGGCCGCTTAGGACGCCCGACGGTCTCTCACGGACCGCAAAACCTGCGAATAATATAGTGACCAATGGCAGTCCCCAGGTGGCCGCCTGGACCCTAGGCGATCAGGCCTTGGCCACCCAGCCACAAGAAACGGTCTGACTGGGACCGCTTTAACCAATGGAACGGTCTATCGCGTGACCGCACAAGGAAACACGATGAGACAGACAAAAAATGGTCTGACTGGGGACCGCTTCACCTATAAGCGGTTTCTGTTAAGACCGTTTTTTAAGCTGAAAAACCGGGAACGGCGTGAATCGTGGAAAACTCCGTTCCACTCCCCGTTCGCACCCGAGCGAAGGGGAACCTAGTCCCCAGCCTCTCTAGCACCGAGAGGACCCATTCAAACCACAAAAATGCGGTTAAAACCTTAGATCCGGCTCACTCTCAAAAAATATGCCTTTCCCCCAAAATTCACACATAAGCCCGCTTGGCTCACCAAGGCCTACCAAACTCGCGCGAAATAAAGTACACGAGCTGGGGATCCATCTCCCTACCTCCACCGAAGATTTCACGCGCCGTGGACGCTGATCCACATGAAAACGCCACCGAAACCCCGCCGGTGCCCCACGCTAGCGAACCGGCTTCACCGCGCCCTCGTCCCTCGATCCTCGACCCATCCTCGCCGTCCTCCTTGCCCGCGTCTCCCCGCGTCGCCCCTGCCTCGGTCCGTCGGCCGCTAGAGAAGAGAGAGTGATAGGAGAGCGTGGGAGAAGAGAGAGAGGGAGAGAGTGAGAAATGAGAGGAGAGAGAGAGGGGTGGGAGGGTTTATATAGAAAAAGCTAGAAATTCTGAAAAATTCCAAAAATTAGGAAAAATTAAGTCCGCGATCGTCGGGAAGAGCACAACGCGCTGGCCACGTCTCGGGGTTGGAGAATGCCACGGTTCACCCTGCACAGTGTTCCGAAGGTTCATCAGGGAAAAATACGCGTAAAGCACAAAATACACTCCGAGACCCACAAAACTGATCCGAAAAATATCCGAAAAATCCGGGGTATTACAACCCTCCCCCCTTAAACAAATTTCGTCCTCAAAATTCAGGACTTGCATCAAGCCACAGGGGAGAACACCTTAACCAACTGACAACGCTGTCAGAGCCCCAGCACAGAAAAACCTTGATCCTCACGAAAGCACTAATCATAAGGGATACGGCCAGACCATAATCACGAACAGCGCCACGCTCCGTATACCGCACACACATCGGTTATCAGAGCAGGCATAACACAAAAGCACAAGCCTGGAACCACCTCAGATAACACAAAAACCAACCACGGCACCGCTATCACAATCCCGCTCACCGAGGAGACACAGTCCTCGTCACGAGAAATAGCCACCGATCAAAATTCATGCTCGGCGGACAAACCAAATGTCGGCCTCTCTACCAGCTGACCGCCACAAATCCGTCGGCTCCATGCTAAGGACCACTTCACACCTCGCAAGTCGAACGCCACAACAGCACCGGACCAACTCTGTCAGAACTCAAACTTCGATAAAGCCCAAATCCCATCCGAAAAAAGGCACATCACAGAAATGGCCATAAAAGCCCTCGCTTGCACACGGCTCTCGCCATTCCCGATCCGCAACCACCAGCATCTTCTGTCTGTGAAAGACCATCCACTAGTCACCAGACATTCCTCAACGGGATACCTCCACCGGCCCAGCAGGCACGATCCAACTCGTAATAAAAAATCCGTTGACTTTCGCACAGACCAACACCACATCCAGACCTCGAGCCTCACGCCAACTCTACCCTCTCAGGGGAGCATGGCAAAATCACATGACATGATCTCTCCTTGGTCCTCACGTCACGCGACTTGGACTTATGGGGAATTCTCCCTTGCTGGTCGCAGACCAGGGATCACCATGTCCAACGCCAACGTCTCTTTAGAGACCTCCAACCACATGCGTCACTCTTCCATCCGGTGTCATCAGATCCTATCTCATCTCAATCGCTCCAAATGGACGCCTGCCAATCCTGGTTCTGCTACTACCACAGAGCCACGGGACACAACTTGAGCAATTCACGGCACAAAACTCCAAAATAGGAAAGTGCCACCCGCCATCACATCATCCTGGTCGACAACGCCACGACCAATGCACACGGGTCCCCGGACAATACACATCTTACCATGGTCGACTACTCGATCAACCTGACCAGCCACTCGCCGCCACCAACCGGGACCCATAATCTCTAAGAGATCACTTCTCCAAAACACCACCTCATCCACGAATGCAACCTCCAACGCAAGAACATGGTACTCATGCGGCAACCTCGCCAGCATATTTCTCCAACTCTCCACCTGCCAGTGCCATGAACCATGATATCTCAAGCAACGGCACAGCAAGAACACGTCTCACACCGAGGAACCAATCCTCCGATGCTCAACTCATCCTCAGGAAATCCACTTGTAGCAACCAACGCTACGATCCACGCACTCTGATCCACACGCACAGCCAACCACAACGCCAACTCGGGATCCTCCATCCCGACAATCTTCTACAACTCCGTAGGCCCCGATTCACAACACCTCGGGAAGCACAACACTAGCCACAATTCCTCAAAAACTCTGCCCAACCGGCACTCGTCCTTCCGGAACAGTGCCAACACCTGTACACAGCAGGGGATGAGCACGCTTCTCCCAGGCAACCACCTTGCCCAAAACACAGGACGTGTCTCGCACGGACTTCATGGCACACAAAGGCCAATCAATCCGGACACACGATGCAAGACGACGAACCTTAACCAAACACGATTCTCTCCAACCAAAGAAGAAGCTTAAAACACCTCTGACCAACGGAAAATCTCCATGCTCGATCTGACCTCGAACCTTGCACACGTTGGAAACATCACCTTCCAGCATCAAGAAAACCATCACTTTCGCCAGGTCAGCTCCCCCGACACACTCGCCAAGTGTTCCGTCGGACCACGTTCACAGCATCCCCCGATGCACCACCACTGCAATTCCTCAAACTGTAACATGCCACGTCAAGAACCACAACACGAGCCATAATCGACAACCGTCGACGCTCATCCTCGAGTCCTGAACTTGCCGCGGAACCTTCACATCTCCAGCCAACTCCAGGGTGAACACAACCCATTCACAGACAAGAGTGCAGGAGCAATAACTTACTGGGACAACTCCGCCCAATCCTGCCCCGAAATCCATAAAATTAACCAGGACCGACACGTCATTTCTGACACCACAGAGCATGACAAGAACATCGGCTCGACAAATCAGCGGCTCAACAGAAGATCCTCCACTCAACCGAGCACAATTCTCGACCATAGCACTCCCTCCGACACCTCAAACCACAATCTTAGCACCTCAGGGGCTGGATAAATCTCAAGCTGGAGTGGCCAAACTCTATAACAGCTCCTTCAGAGCACGCTCACGGCCACTTAACCATAATTAATCCTCGCCTGCCAACTGACCTCGCTGCAGATTCCTCAAACACAGTAACACAACAACGCACCTGCCGGCAACCTCTGCCCAACGTAGCACGATCGGGACCACCACCCATCAGAAAGAAATATCTCTATCACCTCCCTTGGGCCTCACACCGGCACTCCAACGAAACAACAACCGCATTACAGCGCCAACACCGCGCACTAAAACTCTTACGCGTGAAATCAAGCGGAAAACAAACACAAAACCCTATGCCAACTGCCAACTGTACTGGACCTTACGGACTCTGATCACTGCAGTATCTCGAATTCCCATGTACGTCCACAACCACGCTCTGATACCAACTGTGACGACCCAAGATCCGGACATCGGGAAAGGAACTCGATACCATTCGAATCCTGGCCCACCGCCTACGAGCCGGGGCTCGGAAGGGCTAAAAAGGAGTGTGGAGGTACAAAGCAATAGGAAATAAAGTAAGACAATTCAATAATTGATAGAATTAAATAACAACTACAACAGCAGAGTCCAGTCCAACAGAAAGTACGGTTTAAGGCAGGAAACGTACCAAATGCCGAGTGAACACTCGGCCCGACGAGCTGGCAACTAAGAACCTGCACGCAACGCCCTCGAATCCCGAGGAAGAACTGCCGCACCTAAAAAGCACGGGTGTGCCTCTTTGTTGAGTTATGGTTTTGCTGATTGTTGTGATTGTTAAGTTATGGTTTTGATGCTAACTAAACTTAATGTGTGATTAAGTGATGATAACTAAACTTGTTGTTAATTACTCATGCTCTTGTTATCTATGTATGGTTGAGATGGCAAATGGCAACGGTTACATGTTTTTGATCCTTGGTTTGCATATGTTAGTTTTATAAAAGGCAAGAGGTTTCATAACCTCTTTAATGTGAACAAGCATGGTATTAACCCTGGCTATCTTGCATGCAGGATCAAACTCATGGCAGTCACCTCGTGAACTAAAACTCTACTCCTCTACAATCCAAAATAGGTGGTATATGTCATATACTGTCAAGAACGATTGGTAAGGCTCTTACCCTATTTTACACTTCTTGTTATTGAGTGTTCCAAGTGGTTATTTCATGAACAATTTACTTGGGATGATTGAGTTTTATCTCGTGATTCTTAACCCAGAACTTGATCCTTATCTCAGAACATGTGTGTTTCAAAGTGTTCATATGCACTTAGTTCACAAGGTTTCAAGCCCTTGCAAAACTCGCCATCGGGCGCACTCACACGCGGATCGACCTGCACAAAATTTTGATTTCATACTCAATGGTTTGCATGAAGCTCATGCATTCATCATATGGATGTTTGATCTATAGTTCTAATCAATTATCCATGTGTTTGTAGGTCCATGTACTCAGTACAAATCTTCAAGGTCGAAGGAGTTTGAATCCACGGACTGCAAATGGGTTTACGAGGTTCGATGTTCGAAATCTAGAAAATTCCAGATTTCGGTCGACCGCCAGCCTAGGGGTGGTCGACCGGTTTTCCCAGCACCATAAACTACAGTTCCTGCAAAATTTCGGTCGATCGCCCCAAGCTACAGGTTGACCGCCAGCCCCGATGCAGCCTTGTTTGACTTTGTGTTTCAAGCGCGTGGAGAGGTCTTTCCACCATTTTGTTTAATCCCAATGACCCCAATTACACCACAATTTGTGGATCTGGTCTGGGGCTTGTCTATGGACCATTCAAGGGCTATAAAATATCTCTTTGAAGCCATAAACCTAATTAATCCAAGAGGGCTTCAAGTGAGATCAAGAGGAGGCTATCCAAGGAGGAAGGAGAGGGTACTATAGCTCCGTGAACAATACCTCGTGCTGCAAGATCTTCATCCATCTCCAAGGTGTTTGAAGCTAAATCTGAAGCTAGCAACCTCCAAGGGAGTGAAGTGATAAGCGTCCTGATGGGGACATCGAAGCAAGACCGCTCATATTTTGTTTGCATTTATGTCCTTCTATATTTGTATGTATACCCTTGTGTTATATGGGTACACAATTGTAAGTCTTAGTGGATTTTTGTGCAAAATGTCAGTAGGACCAGTAAGGGGGCCCTCACTCCTTCCTCATTGGTCTAAGTGACACCATTTGGATCCATGTGGGGCTGGTCAAAATCCTAGGTGGCATCTAGAAGGTCAATTGGACACATGAGAGACAAGTGGTAAAAAAATTCAAAGATGCCACCTACCTTACCTACCTAGTCAAGGGGGCGCCCCCCATTTTGGTCAAATTTTAATTTTTTAAAAATAAGTCTATTTGAACTAATTAGTTCTATACCTTGTATATCCCTCCCAACCCTAGATCTGACGATATTAAGAGTCTTTTTTCATTTCATATAAATAGCATATAATTTTCATTTGTGTGAATTAATGAGAAGAAAATTGTTGAATTGCCAAGGAGCAAACCTGCGCCCCTCTCTCTCTCCCTCTGGTTCCTCCCTCCTCCTCCTGCATTTCAGGGTATAGACCCCTTCTATCTTAGCCCCTCCACCTCTGATTTCTATCTCTGCCGCCGCCGCTGCCGTTCGTGCCGCCAACGAGCCACCGCGAGCATCCTTCTGAAGTGCTGTCCAAGTTCTATTTTGCTAGATAGAGATTCACTCCAAGAATTTTAGCTCCACACTCCAACATCATCTGGCACTTATATTTCCAGGATTAGTTCTAGAGGTCATCACCACGTCCCAAAAAAATTAAAAAAAATTCAGTCATCGTTTTCCATTTTTCCATTTTCGTGCTTCCCAATCCACCAGTTCTGCTTGCAGTTTGTCCAGTGTTACAGCCACTCTGAGTTTCCCCCTTTCGACCCACTTCTTGATTTTTGTTTGAATCCCTAAATTTATTGGAGATTTTTTACACCACCCCCACCATCCACATATTTTCTTGTGAATTTATAATTTCCTTCATATTTTCTAAAAATTCACTTCAGATCCCAAGTCCTGTTCTGTCTCTGCTGTCCAGATCCGACCACCCGGTGCTATAAAATCATTTTCCCTAGTCAAATCTTCACCAAACCTTTCATAAAATATATCCCCATTTTTATCTCTTCGCCCTCTACAACTTTCATGAAGGGCTCAAAAGCTGAATCGAAGGTCTACATCACGGTCAATGTCAACTCTCAGAAAAAAGCACTTCTGCCCTGAGTTTTCTGATCATGTGAACCAGCAGCTTGAATATTCGACAAAGGCCATCAACGAAAAATTCAAATTTCTTTCTCCGGCCATAGATCGAAGGATTTTAAGTTAGCTTTCCATTTGTACCTCTTGTGCGTCTATCCGACGTCGGGAGTGACCGCAGCAGCGGATTTCGTCGGGACGCACGGGTCTTAAATACCAGTTCAGATCCGTGGGTAGCAACTCCGACGAGTGAAGATCGGAGCCGCCCGATCTTTGACCGGCGAACCAGCGTGCCACCTCCCCAGGGAGCACCCCTCCGGGTGTCCCCACCACAGTGGTGCCACCCCGGTCCCACGCGGCCCCACTGACCAGCATGTGGGTCCCACGATCGTGCGTACGCGTGCAGCCGAAGCTACGCAAGAAGCTGCCCGTCAACCCGAACCCGCTACTCCCGGGTCCCATTGTGTCGCCCTTTACCTCCCTGGGTGGAGTGGGCATTCATATTCATTGCTGTAATTTAATTACTTACTGTTCTGGGAGTACGAGATCGGCCGGGATCGTCTTCCCCCACACCAGGCGCGTGGAGGTATCGTATTCGCTCCATTACTCGGCATTTACTATTCTTGTATATGCTTTTATATGCCGCTGCTAGAGAGCATGTGTTAGGGCCATTAGCGCGATATATTTATTTCACCGCTGCTGCGAGAGAGAGCGAGACCGTCCCGTGACCCGATCCGGACACGAATTTGTGAGTTGACCACCCTAGCTCTTTGTCAGTTTCTCAACCGCGCACGTCCATATGCTTCCCTCGTTAGGGACGATCGCGAGCTTTCTTAGAGTCCAAGGATCACATATCCATTGGAGTCGAGTCGCGTGTCTGCCTAGCATCAATTTGGTATCAGAGCGCCAATTGAGTCTAGGGTGTTTAAAACAAAAAAAACAATCTAAGTCGAGTCTAATTTTAAGTCAGTCTAGGTTGTATTTACATCCCATTAATCGGTATATCAAAAGGTGTTATCCTAACGTTAGGCTACGCCTATCGGGAAGGCCGCACACTTGCGCGAGTGATCTTCGGATCGATTAACTCCGCCACGTACCGGATATTGGCTAAATCTAGGTGTGTAGTCGAGTCTGCATTCCAACTTGCATCGCATAATAGGGTCGTGTCTAGTCCACGAGAGTCCGATCTTGTCACTGTGTGCCTGCATGTCCACTACTCGCCACCCCCATGGCCATTCCCCAAGACCATGTGTCTGAGTGGTCATCCCTGGTGGCCCAAGTCAATGTCTTCATGGCCCGACCCTTGGATTTCACCAATCTCATTACTAAAGCCACTCTACCCAATGGGTCCACAACGGAACTCCATTTCACCGATAAGGAGTCAGATAATTGAGTTTCTCTTGATATCGTGGAGTCCCTCTCCAAGACGGGCGAGATTATCCGCGATGGTGATTTTACTTTTGTCGAGTTCGAAAGGATGATCGGCTCTGATTTTCACTACGATGGCGCATGGTGCAATATTGGTATGCTAGCAGGACCATGCATTATATTAGGGAGACCATGGTTGGAAGAGATGAGAGTGATCTTTGACCGGGATAGGAGGACCTACACCTTATATCCATCTCACCTACCCGACGAGTTCGTCTTCCACGACGACATTTAGCCGACCACCTTTGAGTCACCAACCACCCACCCCTATCAGTCCGCTCCGCCTACGGACTCATGTCCACTACCTCCCCCGGAGCCCAACCATGTGGCCCCTAGCCACTTCTCTGATCAGTGTCCTTCACATTCCCCTACCCTAGAGGACACATATACCGAGGATGTCCCACCCATGCTTATTCTAGTGGATTATGAGGCTGACCACGAGTTGGTCGAGGAGTACCACGCTGATGTTTTTGGGTGAGAGAGTGAGCCAATAGAGGGACATGGGCTGTCAGTCACCCCACTCTTACCGGTCATCCCGGACCTGTCTATCTTGCCCACCTTGTCCTCGGTGGACCCCACCATCCCACTTCTGCCCGTCTCTCCTACGGTAGCACAGCCACTGGAGACTACCGTACCACTGTCGATACTCCTATGTTGACGCGGTATGGTTTGATTTCTACCATGCGTACGAGAAACAGTCTCCGGACTTCATTATTATCGTACTTTACACTAGACGTCCGGATTAGATTCCCGTCACCCATCCCCTGATCCTCCCACACTTTCATACCCGAGGACGAGTCTTCTCGAACTGGAGACAGTTGACGAAGGATGGAACTCATGGCATTAAGTTGTGGGTTATTCTTTCTTTACACTTAGTGTATGTAGACGGTGACCGTCCTCCTTATCGAGTCTTCCTTCGTGTGTCCCTTGTGTTGTGTCTCCGTGTCGTCAGTCATAGTAGTACTAAGAATGTTCAAGTTTGTCTAGAGTCATGCATGAGTCAGTTTGTTTCTTCTTTGTGTGGTTTGTTTTGTGTGAATTGTTTGCGTGGTTTGCATACGTGTGTTAGTACATGGTGAGTCTGCATGTGTCTTGTGCAAGCTCGTTGTCGGTCTCTTATGAGTGAGAGGCAAGTGAACTTGCTAGAAGAGTATGGGATCAGTTCTACATCTATGTCCCGGATCTAGTCACCTACAGGGACCCAGCGGTGATTCCTAGTGAGTCTTCGAGTCGCCTCCTTCCCTTTGAGAGTGACCCCACCCCGGAGTGTTCTACCACTAGCCTCTTCCCATAGCAGCATGCGCATATCGAGTATATACGGAATGAGCAGGTGACGATCACTTGGAGTGGAGAGTACCCGCGCTACTTGGTACGGTGACGGATCCGCCGGAGCTACTCGAGCAGTCAACCCCTTTACTCGACGGGGTCGAGTTCTTTCCACCCGGGGAGAATAGATGGGGACATCGAAGCAAGACCGCTCATATTTTGTTTGCATTTATGTCCTTTTATATTTGTATGTATACCCTTGTGTTATATGGGTACACAATTGTAAGTCTCAGTGAGTTTTTGTGCAAAATGTCAGTAGGACCAGCAAGGGGGCCCTCACTCCTTCCTCATTGGTCCAAGTGACACCATTTGGGTCCATGTGGGGCTGGTCAAAGTCCTAGGTGGCATCTAGAAGGTCAATTGGACACATGGGAGACAAGTGGTAAAAAAATTCAAAGATGCCACCTACCTTACCTACCTAGTCAAGGGGGCGCCCCCCATTTTGGTCAAATTTTAATTTTTGAAAAAATAAGTCTATTAGAACTAATTAGTTCTATACCTTGTATATCCCTCCCAACCCTAGATCTGACGATATTAAGAGTCTTTTTTCATTTCATATAAATAGCATATAATTTTCATTTGTGTGAATTAATGAGAAGAAAATTGTTGAATTGCCAAGGAGCAAACCTGCGCCCCTCTCTCTCTCGCTCTGGTTCCTCCCTCCTCCTCCTGCATTTCAGGGTATAGACCCCTTCTATCTTAGCCCCTCCACCTCTGATTTCTATCTCTGCCGCCGCCGCCGCTGTTCGTGCCGCCAACGAGCCACCGCGAGCATCCTTCTGAAGTGCTGTCCAAGTTCTATTTTGCTAGATAGAGATTCACTCCGAGAATTTTAGCTCTCCACTCCGACATCATCTGGCGCTGATATTTTCAGGGTGAGTTCTAGAGGTCATCATCACGTCTCAAAAAAATTAAAAAAAATTCCAGTCATCGTTTTCCATTTTTCCATTTTCATGCTTCCCAATCCACCAGTTCTGCCTGCAGTCTGTCCAGTGTTACAGCCACTCTGAGTTTCCCCCTTTCGACCCACTTCTTGATTTTTGTTTGAATCTCAAAATTTATTAGAGGTTCTGTCCACCACCCCCACCATTCACAAATTTTCTTGTGAATTTAGAATTTCGTTCATAGTTTCTAAAAGTTCACTTCAGATCCTAAGTTCTGTTCTGTCTCTGCTGTCCAGATCCGATCACTCGGTGCTATAAAATCATTTTCCCTAGTCAAATCTCCACCAAACTTTTCATAAAATATATCCCCGTTTTTCTCTCTTCTCCCTCTACAACTTTTATGAAGGGTCCAAAAGTTGACTCGAAGGTCTACATCACGGTCAACGTCAACTCTCAGGAAAAAGTACTTCTGTCCTGAGTTTTCTGATCCTATGAACCAGTAGCTTGAATATTCGACAAAAACCATCAAAGAGAAATTCAAATTTCTTTCTCTAGCTATAGATCGAAGGATTTTGAGTTAGCTTTTCATCGGTACCTCTTGTGCGTCAATCCGACGTCGGGAGTGACCGCAGCAGCAGATTTCGTCGGGACGCGCGGGTCTGAAACAACAGTTCAGATCTGTGGGCAGCAACTCTGATGAGTGAAGATCGGAGCTGCCCGGTCTCCGACCGGCGAACCAGCGCGCCGCCTCCCCAGGGAGCGCCCCTCCGGGCGTCCCCACCACAGTGGTGCCATCCCGGTCCCACGCGGCCCCACTGACCAGCACGTGGGTCCCACGATCGTGCGTCCGCGTGCAGCCGAAGCTACGTAAGAAGCTGCCCGTCAACCCGAACCTGCTACATTGTGTCGCCCTTTACCTCCCTGCGTGGAATGTGCATTCATATTCATTGCTGTAATTTAATTACTTACTGGTCCGGGAGTATAAGATCGGCCGGGATCGTCTTCCCCACACCAGGCGCGTGGAGGTATCGTATTCGCTCCATTACTCGGCATTTGCTATTCTTGTATATACTTTTATATGCCGCTGCTAGAGTGCATGTGTTAGGGCCATTAGCTCGATATATTTATTTCACCACTGCTGCGAGAGAGAGCGAGACCGTCCCGTAACCCGATCCGGACACGAATTTGTGAGTTGGCCACCCTAACTCTTTGTTGGCTTCTCAACCGCGCACGTCCGGACGCTTCCCTAGTTAGGGACGATCGCGAGCTTGCTTAGAGTCCGATGATCGCATATCTATTGGAGTCGAGTCGCGTGTCCGTCCCACATCACTTCCATTATCTATGGCAATTCATCGCATGTACACTATTTTATGTGCATATAATTAAGCAATTATGCATGATCTATCGTTAATCTCAACTTCGCATGTAGATTGGACCTTTCACGTAAATTAATTAATTTAGTGATTTTATTTAATAAAATGGAGTTGAGAGTCATGAACATTAATTATCCATTGCATAATTACGAGTATTTGTGATTCATGTGTACATTATGATAATTTTTATAGATTAAATCATAATTATATGTGTGCAGGACACCGAAGGTAATTGTAAAAGAAGCCGGGGGTAAAACTGTCATCACCACTTTGACCAAGTCAAAAGCACATATTTTGGTTGGAGGGAAAAGAAATTTTAAAAGTTTAAAATTTAGGAAAAGAAACACATATTTTGGTTGGAGGGAAAATTGAATTCAAAGTTTGAAATAAAGGAGAGACATAATGAGCCTTGGGAAAGGTGGTGTCCAAAGTCCAAGAAAGGGGGTGCCCAAAGTCCAAAAAAGGGGATGCCCACCTCCTTTTTATTTTCTCCATACATCATCTTCTACTTAAATTTCAGTCATCCATTTTCTTTTGATGCAATCTCCACCCTCCATTGACCCAACTTTCCCTATAAATAGTCCATGACAAGGAGGAGAAGAGGAGTCATTCTTTTTGTAATTTTTCACTCTCCCTCTCCCTCTCACATCTTAGGTCGTCGATTTCGCCCCCTTCGGTTCATTTTCTGCTCTTGCACTCTTCATATAAGTTCTTCATTTTTAAATGCTCTACAACTTCTTATTCTACATCATCTTCTAATTCCTTATTGTTTTAAAGCTATTTCATATTTTTCACTACGTTATCCTGTTCATCTGTGAACCACTGTTTCTCTCTGATTCCTCCCCTTATTTCTCTCATTTCTGATTCTCTTCTCCTCTTCATTTCTTCACAAAAGTTCTTCCTTTTTAAATTATCTACAACGTCTTCTGCATCATCTTCTAATTTCTTTTAGTTTTAGAGTTATTTTCTATTTTTCAAGGTGCTATCTTTCCGTCTGTACTGTTCATCCGAGATATTAGTCTCTATTCTTCCTCCGTTTTGAAGTCCTTCCACTCTTCTTTTCTCTCTGAATTCTTCATCAAAGTTCTTTCTCTCTTATAGATATATATTTTCTTCTTCTATCACTTCCTCCAATTCTTATTCGTTTACGAGTTATATTTATTTTTTCACTGTCTTACTTTCTCATCTTCTTCCTTCTTCATCTCCACACAAATCCTTCCACACTTCTCTCTATATTTCTCTCCAAAGTGTGTCCTTCACAACTCTCCATGTACGGCGGTGTGCACATCAAGGCGGGCGACGTTCCAAGGCTCGTGACGTGGACGACGACGGCTTCTTTATTCACCTCTTTCCACGGCGATCTTCATCTTCATCTTGACTATATTCTTTCCCATTTTCTTTATTTTATGAGTTGTAATTTTCTATTTTCATAGAGTGTACTTTTCACTTTCATCTTAATAAAAGTTCATCTTTACAAATTGTGGTTGTCTTAGTTCCTCTTTCTATCTCTTCTAAGTTCTTTTCTTTACCCCTCTCATCTTCTTTAGTGAGTTTATTTTCATGTAATTTATTTTTTCTAAGATTAATCTCACTCAAAACTCAGCTTTTCAAAGTATAAGGATATTTTTCCAACTTGTTCCAAAATGTTATTTCCTCGTGGGATCGACTCAACTTACCACTATACTTGATTTTTCAATCTTTAAAAGTGAGTGAGTGCGAATATTTTAAAATTGTAGCACTACTTTTCAACGATGGGTTTGTGACTATCAATTTTTGGCGCCGTTGCCGAGGAGGAAATTATTTTTCATAGTTAGATATTCTTGTGTTTGATATGTATATTTGTATATTAATTTTTCTATTTTTTATTTTACAGGAAAAAGAAAAAAATTAAAAAATTATAGAAAGAGAAAAATCGGACCTAAAATTCTCAGAAAATGAAGCATCGCTGATAGTCTGGAACTATAGCTGTCAAGCGTCGTTAAAGGGTTGAAACGTAAGAACATGTTCTATTTTTTTCGATTTCTGAAAAATCTTTAAAAAATCTAAAAAATTCTTTAAAAATCTATAAAAATTATAAAAAATCAAACCATATAAAAACATCATTTTAGACTTCATTTTGTAATAAAGTTGCATGTCTTTATCATTTTATTATTTACAACTTCTTGTATTCATCTCTTATTAAAAAAATTAAAAATAAAATAAAATAAAATAAAATAAAATTGTGCTGACTAGATAGTTTCATTAACTAAAAAAAAGAACAAATCACTTGCAACAAAATAAAAGATTTCATTCAAGAGTAGAAACCACACCATCTATGTTGTAGGTCATGTATCATTTAACATATGATTTTTTTTATTTAATTTCTTTCATTGCATTTTGAAGATTGTAAGGGGCAAGATACATTCTATTTATCCTATTCTAACATGCATATTGCATAAGAACCCCTTATTTGTAATTGTGGTATACATTTCATTTTAAAATATTGTAAGGGTAACACCCCTAAATAACATAAGGTGGATGTTTCATCAGCCTTCCTTAGTCCATAAATCACATTTTCCCTTACATCTTTGCATAACCTAAGCCTTAAATAAAAGTCAGTAGATATTGGCCTTAGGATCACACTGTGATTTTAGTACGATTTGAGTTTACCCTCTTGTGGAATCCGGTGCCTAAGGCAAGAAGGTCGGACGACAAACGCCTTCAGCGGGATTGTGGTTTGACATAATTAGGTCCCTACGAAAGTAGGGGGAGCCTCCCACTACCCCACCCCTTACCTGGCCGGCAAAAATATTGAGGGTGAATATAAGTTACACTTTAGTCATTTTGTGAAACCCTATTTGTAGGTCTAGGTCACATCTATGCCATTAGGTAAATTGTGTGTCAACTTATTTGTGTACTTAAAAAAAAATAAAACAAAAAGATTTTTCTGTAAAATACAACAAAAAATCACAATAAAAAAAATCATCTATTTTTTTGGGCCTTTTGCATTGCCATATCCACTTTTGTTCAGGTCCATTAATAGATTCTTTCATGTTCAGGTACAGACTATTTGAATTCAAATCCTTCATTTGTTCATTGTCATCAAACTCCTTCACTCTTCCACAATGGGGTTAACAATTCATGTTTCACCCAAGAACCTTATCGATTGTCATCAAATTTTTTCACCTCTTTCTCTCACACAAATCCATCCTAGGTGGGAAAACCAACAATCATCTTCTTGGACACATTACTAAGGCCCCATGCAAAATCCTTCAAACTTAGACTTTTCAGATTGGGCTTCATATTCCAATGACCCTTATAATCAAGCCCATTCCCAAGGACAACCCATCTACTCCCCACTACCTCAGCACCAAACTGACTTCTATTCTGATTGTTACTCACCACAGTCTGAGTGCCACCCAACCTATCCAGCTCCTCTAAAGTATGATAAGGAGGATAGGTTCAACCAAATGACTCAACTCATCTTGACCAATCAGTAGTCCCTTAAAGCTCAGAGCCAAATTATCCAAGCCCAGCTTGACCAACTTGATAGAGAGTTTAAAATGGACCAACATGCTAACCTCCCTACGGAAAACTTTGAAAATCTATTTCCTGATTACGATTATAATATCACATTGAATGATCCATCCATCAATCATCAATTCAACAACTCTCAAATAATTTTTGATGATGAGGATAACATGGAGTAGCCATATCAGGAAAATTGGGGGGAAGCTAATGAATCTCAATTTGTAATGGTCAAGGAGAATAATGAGGAGTCTAAGTTGGGGGGAGAACAAGAGAAAAATAAAAATCAAATTTGGGCCCCAAACTCTAATGACTATTATGATGCAGCCCAGCATACAAATCATTCTTCTCCTTGCTATTCATCTCTTTCACCCTCAGATGATAACCCAGATGATCAATTCAATCAGTTAATTCTCCAAAGTCAATCCCTCCAAGAGCAAACCAATAGGCTGATCAAGGAAGTCAAAAACATGGAGGGAGATCAATTCTTTGATTACTCTGGACTCACTCTTACTCATCAAATCCTTGATACTGACTACGATCAATCCTTGAATTCCTATTATCATAACATTCAGATCCACTGTGACTTAGAAGATGAAGGAATTATAAAGAGATCTTGTTAGGAAAATTTGAATGAGGAACCTACAAAATTTGAGGGAATTGAAGAATTTGCTGGAAAAGAAATAAAAGAAGGTGATGAACAAATGAATGATCATATTCCCCCTCCTAAAATTGAATTTGAGGAGTTTGTGTTTGATTATCCTTGTGAAGAGAATGCTACAGAGGTGGATGATCTCAAGTTGGAGGGAGAGACGGAAAATAATGAATCTCAAATCTATGATCAAATGTCTTTCCTCGAATTTACTAAAATTTCCTTTGAAGATGGGAAGGAAGAAGAAGTGAAGATGGAACAAGAATTGAACATTTATTTGAACAATAAAGTTGAGGTTAATGAGGAATTGAATGAATTGAGTGTGCTACAAGATAATTTCAATATGGAGGAAAGGGTAGAGCTTTTGCCAATACATGATCACAATAATTCTTTTGACATTCTTCCAGTCGATTGGTCTGATTTTGCTCTAGTCGAGTTGGCAGATCCTATTGACTCTCACGACCATTATGTTAAGGAGCATGTTTCTTTGACTCTTGAGATTGATAATCTCCTTGACATTGATCAATTTATGGGAACCCGTCACCCTCCAATCTATTCTCACCTCAATAACATTCATGAAATTCCCAAAATTGAGGTGAAAAATAATTATTTGAGAGATGATAAGGTCTACATTAATTCATTTACACCTTCTTCAGACCTTCAGGAGGAATATTTCATAATTGATGACATGATTTTTATCAATGTTCCTCCTCCATTCTCTGATCAGGGTGGTCCTTTTGCAATACCTCCACCCCGATATATGCTTTGCCCTTATACTCACCAGTTATAGTTGTTTCTCTCAGGGTATGAAAAAGAAAATTTTGACAAGGATAAAATGCTCTGGTGGCTCAACTTAAAATCAACTCGTTGGTTATAGAGCTTACCTGCGTCTGGCCAAAGACGTTAAACTTAACGCTTCTTGGGAGGCAACCCATAATTTTTATGATTTTCGTGTGCTAATAAATGACTTCTTGGGAGACAACCCAAGTGTTTCTTGTGTTTTTTTTACATGTGTGAATAAAGGATAAGTTTGGGGAGAGAAGATTGCTTGCTCTGTTGTCCAAATCCTCAAAGTCAAGTACCGCCTTTCATTCTAGCAAGGATGTCCGTCGACGTTCACTTCCGTCAGGTTGTCCCGTTCCTTCACATATTTCATGACTACATTGTTATATTATTTCATATTGTTCATGTCATTGAGGACAATATCATTTAAGTTGGGGGGACGAAAATCATGCCATTGCACATGTTGCATTCATTTATACAATCTCATTTTTTTAAAATAAAAAAATAAAATCTATTTGGAGTTTCATGATTCATGGTTCCATTGAAAGTAATTATGGAATAGAAAAGACCGGGAGAAAGATGATGAAAAATTTATTTAATCTAGACATGAAAAATTGATTTAAGAATCTCTTTAAAGTTCATGTGCACTTTAGAAAAATAAAAATCACTTGCACGCTAATGAAACATGATCGGACAAGTCTTCTGTTATTTTTGGTATGTTACCTGACATTCTGCACTTCGTAAAGAAGAGATCTTTTATAAACTTTCTGCCAAACTATCTATCAAAAATTAGTGCAAAAGCATAATTAAAAAAAATTAAGAAAATAAAATACCATGAAAAATACTCCGAATCTGAGTAACCGGGCCTACTTCACCTAAGACGTGTTGATGTTCGCGTCAAAAGGATAAGGGAACCTTGATCTGCGAAATCGGACTTGCTTCGAGGTTCGCGTTAAACAGTGAAGGGTAGTGCAACATCCTGTATGTAGAAAAATAAAATTAAAAAAAAAGATCCCTAAGGGACGAAACAATAAGGCAGATAAAAAGTTAATATGCTTAATGCTCTGATTAAGAGGTGAAGGGTTGAAAGGCACTTATTTGGAATAGCAAATGGGGGATGCAATTGTCTAAGCTGTAGATTTGGTAGTTACCTATTGAACTTTGATTTGAATTATTAATCATGTACTATTAAGTTTTTACATAAGGTTAGTGTGCATTAATGATTTCAGATTCCTAATCTTTGGTTGATTCTATGAAGGGAGAACTAGATATGAGAGTATGAATTTTACAAACTCTTGTTAGTCCTAAATTTTTATTTATTTGCATTGCTAAGGGACTAACAATGAGTAAGTTGGGGGGTGTGATAACCGTCCATTATCTATGGTAATTCATCGCATGTACACCATTTTATGTACATATAATTAAACAATTATGCATGATCTATCGTTAATCTCAACTTCGCATGTAGATTGGACCTTTCACGTAAATTAATTAATTTAGTGATTTTATTTAATAAAATGGAGTTGAGAGTCATGAACATTAAATCTCCATTGCATAATTACGAGTAATTGTGATTCATGTGCACATTATGATAATTTTTATGGATTAAATCGTAATTATATGCGTGCAGGACACCGAAGGTAATTACAAAAGAAGCCGAGGGCAAAACTGTCATCACCACTTTGACCAAGTCAAAAGCACATATTTTAGTTGGAGGGAAATGAAATTTTAAAAGTTTAAAATTGAGGAAAAGAAACACATATTTTGGTTGGAGAGAAAATTGAATTCAAAGTTTGAAATAAAGGAGAGACATAATGAGCCTTGGGAAAGGGGGTGTCCAAAGTCCAAGAATGGGGGTGCCCAAACTCCAAAAAAGGGGGTGCCCACCTCCTTTTTATTTTCTCCATACATCATCTTCTACTTAAATTTTAGCCATCCATCTCCTTTTGATACAATCTCCACCCTCCATTGACCCAACTTTCCCTATAAATAGCCCATGACAAGGAGGAGAAGATGAGTCCTTCTTTTGGCAATTTTTCACTCTCTCTCTCCCTCTCACATCTTAGGTCGTCGATTTCTCCCCCTTTGATTCATTTTCTGCTCTTGTACTATTCATATAAGTTCTTCATTTTGAAATGCTATGCAACTTCTTCTTATGCATAATCTTCTAATTCCTTATTGTTTTAAAGTTATTTCGTATTTTGCACTATGCTATCATGTTCATCTGTGAATCAGTGTTTCTCACTGATTCTTCCCCTTATTTCTCCTATTTATGATTCTCTTCTCTTCTTCATTTCTTCACAAAAGTTCTTCCTTTTTAAATTCTCTACAACTTCTTCTTCTGCATCATCTTCTAATTCCTTTTAATTTTAAGGTTATATTCTCTTTTTCAAGGTGCTATCTTCCCATTTATACTGTTCATCTGAGGTACTAGTCTCTGTTCTTCCTCCGTTTTGAAGCCTTTCCACTTTTCTTTTCTCTCCGAGTTTTTCATCAAAGTTCTTCCTCTCTTATAGATCTAGATTTTCATCTTCTATCACTTTCTCTAATTCTTCTTCTTTTATGAGTTATATTTATTTTTCTACCGTCTTACTTTCTCATCTTCTTCCTTCTTCATCTCCACACAAACCCTTCCACACTCCTCTCTATATTTCTCTCCAAAGTGTGTCCTTCACAACTCTCCTTGTACGGCGGCGTGCACATCAAGGCGGGCGATGTTCCAAGGCTCGTGACGTGGACGACGACGACTTCTTCATTCACCTCTTTCCACGGCGATCTTCATCTTGGCTATATTCTTTCCCCTTTTCTTTATTTTATGAGTTGTAATTTTCTATTTTCATAGAGTGTACTTTTCACTTTCATCTTAATAAAAGTTCATCGTTACAAATTATGGTTGTCTTAGTTCCTCTTTCTATCTCTTCTAAGTTCTTTTCTTTACCCCTCTCATCTTCTTTAGTGAGTTTATTTTCATGCAATTTATTTTTCCTTAGATTAATCTCACTCAAAACTTGGCTTTTCAAAGTATAAAGATATTTTTCCAACTTGTTCCAAAATGTTATTTCCTCCTCGTGGGATCGACTCCACTTACCACTATACTTGATTTTTCAATCTTTAAAAGTGAGTGAGTGCTAATATTTTAAAATTGTAGTACGACTTTTCAACGAAGAGTTTGTGGCTATCATGAAGAAGCAAGCAAGCATTCAAGGAAGATCAAGGGGAGGCCGTCCAAGGAGGAAGAAGGGAAGAAGCAAGTAAGCAAGCAAGAGATCAAGGGAAGACTGTCAAAGGGTGAAAGAACAAGGTTTTCACAACCCATCCAAAGCCATCCAAGCAAAGAAGTAATCAACGTAAGATCTGCATCATGCACTAAGGGGGAGCCTAAATCAAGAGCATTCTAAACTATGGTTTATTTGTTTTGGTGTCTTGTGCTTTGAGTTTCAAATTTGTGTTTCTTATAAACTGCAAACTCATGTGTGTGTGGATCGTTTTGGATCCGTGGTCGTGTGTGATCTTGGAGTTCCTTTCGTGTGTGCGTGGATCTTCTTAGATCTACGTGTGTGTGTGTGGATCTATTTAGATCCAGTCGTTTTAGTGTGTGGAGTGCTGCATCTGTCGCAGCGTGTGTATGTGTTGTTGATCCGGCTGTTGGATCGTGTTGGAGACCTCGTCTCCGTGTGTGTGTGTGTGTGTGTTGGGGTGCGTCCCCGTGTGTGTGTGCAGGCGTCATCCTGTGTGTGTGGTTGGAGCGTCGTCTCAGTTTGGGGATTTATCCCCGAGTGAAGCCTCACCGGGTTTGGTGAGGGGTGGACGTAGGACTGCCGTCGTTGCATCCGAACCACCATAAAAATCGCTGTGCAATGTGGTTTGAATTGTGTGTTTTGATCCATTTCCTCTACCTCCATTCTACATGAGTGTTAGTGTAAATTGTTATTCCGGATTTATCTACATAGATCTTGCTTAATCCATATCTTCATCAATTAAGTTTGATAAATCTGATTTGTGATCAAACAGTTTTGAACCTCTTGATTAGCATTATATCACATATTTTAAAAAGGCCAAAAGTTTTCTTAAAATTGGTAAACACCCAATTCACCCCCCTCTTGGGTGTCATTGATCGCGGGACTTCACTCTTGTCACTGGCTCAGTAGGGGACCCGCAGAACCCCAACAGAAAACAACGGCGGTAACGGAAAGCAGCAACGACAGCAAGAACAGAAAACCGATGGCCGGTAGAAACTCGGCACTACAGCTACTCCTACCGAAACGAAACTCAACACCCCGATCCCACAGTCGGGGACGACCAGACAATGAACCACCCTAGTCACGCTACTAGGAAAATGACCACCCGTCGGGAACTCGACGCTGTCTAGGGGAAAGCCCTCGGTGATGCTCACCGGAACCCCTAGACCTCGGCATCGGAAGACACTCGGAACTCCACGTAAAACCACATCTCGCAGACGTAAAGCGGAACTCGACTCACGAGAAAACTCACGTCACGTGACGGGAGTACTTGCCCACCAGAAGCAAGGCCGGATGCGTCCACTAACGACTTAGTCTACGCCTCAGGTGTCTCGCTGCGACGCCCCAGGCGGAGACAAAGACACACAGTAACCAGTAGCACGAATAAGGACTAGCTGGGGTCGCACTCGTCAGCGCGGGTCTGACAACCTCCAACTAAGTGTGCACACACAGACCATCCGCTCTAGATCGGATCCTCTAGCTGGTTTTCTCCCCAGCCGGACTCAGGTTGTAAAGGCGAGGGGCCCTACGGAAACCAGCCTCAAAATCGTCTCTCTCGGGTGAGCCGCTCCACCACTGCCGGGTGGGTCAGCACACGTGTGCCGTAAGAAGGCTACGACTAGTGGGAGGTCACTAACGTAAACACGGAAAGCCACTCATGCACCCATCGCAAGTAATACGGAGTAACAGGTGGCACGACGCCACCAGACCCTGAATAGCCCACTAGACCCACTAAATATAATGGTCTTTGAGTCACAAGACTCGGGGTCAAGACTGTCGTACAAGGACAGCTCCACGCCGTCAATCTGGCCTATCCCTAGGTCTAAAACCATGGTAACACGGTTCCCAAGGCAACCCACAAGTCGCCGATTTACTCCCTCACCCAAGGGACCCGTGGAAAACCTCCAGTCCCAGGCTGGTTGATTGGACCCACAGTCCAGGCCATACACCTGGCCCACACGGAAACCACCTTCCGGAGAAATCCACGACGTGCGGGAAGACCCCACTACACTCATGACTCGATCTAACGAGAACATGAAGGTCCGGAACACATGGGGTCACCCGGACCCTCCGACCCATGGGTACGCTAATCGAGGTAACATGGTACCTCCAGACACCCCAGAAACACGGTCACGGAACTCAAGGGATGTCCGAAACACTCATGAGGCCGATGGTCAACCACTGGGTCACAACCGGGTCGACCGGAGATCAACACAACGCGATCGAAATGCGTTAAGCACTAGAAACAGAGTGGCGGTCTTCCCTGGACCGTCACAGAGATAGGCGGTCGAGCTGGGACCGTATAACTCCAATAAGTGGTCCTTCCTGGACCGTAAAATCCATAACAACGGTCTCCATTAGACCGCTACTAACTGGGAACAAGTGGTCAAAGGGGCGGTCGCACCTGGGCCGCTCTAGAACCAGGCGGTCCTGCCCTGGCCGCTATTTACTGAGTAGCGACCAGTCTCGAGGCCGTGCACGAAACAGGACGGTCTCCTCCAGACCGCCACAGACACACAATCGTAGGTACCCTAGGCAGTCATGTCCTGACCGCTTACCAACAGTAGCGGTCAGTCGCGAGGCCGCTTAGGACGCCCGGCGGTCTCTCACGGACCGCAAAACCTGCCGACAATACATTGACCAATGGCGGTCCCCAGGTGGCCGCCTGAACCCTAGGCGATCAGCCCCTGGCCGCCCAGCCACAAGAAACGGTCTGGCTGGGACCGCTTAAACCAATGGAACGGTCTATCGCGAGACCACACAAGGAAACACGGTGAAACAGACAGAAAACGGTCTGACTGGGGACCGCTTCACCTATAAGCGGCTTCTGTTAAGATCGTTTTTTTAAGCTGGAAAATCGAGAACGGCGTCAATCGTGGAAAACTCCGTTCCACGCCCCGTTCACGCCCGAGCAAAGGGGAAAACAAGGGGAACCTAGTCCCCAGCCTCTCTAGCACCGAGAGGACCAATTCAAATCACAAAAACAAGGTTACAATCTTAGATCCGGCTCACTCCCCAAAAATATGCTTTTCCCCCAAAATTCACAAATAAGCCCGCTCGACTCACCACGGCCTACCAAACTCACGAGAAATAAAGTACACGAGCTGGGGATCCATCTCCCTACCTCCACCGAAGATTTCACACGCCGTGGATGCAGATCCACGCGAAAATGCCCCCGAAACCCCGCCGGTGCCCCACGCTCGCGAACCGGCTTCACCGTGCCCTCGTCCCTCGATCCTCGACCCATCCTCGCCGTCCTCCTTGCCCGCATCGCCCCGCGTCGCCCCCGCCTCGGTCCGTCGGCCACTGGAGAGGAGAGAGTGAGAGGAGAGCGTGGGAGAAGAGAGAGAGGGAGAGAGTGAGAAATGAGAGGAGAGAGAGAGGGGTGGGAGGGTTTATATAGGAAAATCTGAAAATTCAAAAAAATTCCAAAAATTAGAAAATTTTACCTCCGCGATCCTCGGGAAGAGCACAACGCGCTGGCCACGTCCCGGGGTCGGAGAATGCCACGGTTCACCCTGCACAGTATTCCGAAGGCTCATCAGGGAAAAATACGCGTAAAGCATAAAATACACTCCGAGACCCACGAAAATGATCTGAAAAATATCCAAAAAATTCGGGGCATTACAACTGCGTTGTTTCCAGTGGGGATTCGCGTGACCCCTACTGAGCCAGTGTTACGAGGCTCATCACTGCTTTTCAGGTGTGGTCGTTCTTCTTCCTCGTGGTTCGTGACGCGGTGCGTCAGTTCATAGTTGCCAGCGTTACCTGCGTCGGACTTCCCCCGACTTCAGTGTACGTTTTCCTTTCTGTTGGACTGTACTTGTCTTTATTTTAGACTGGACTCTGTTAATTTAAATTGTTAATTAAAAAATAATTTTATTTCTGCTACTTTAGCAAACCTGATCAATGAAATATTAATTACTTACTGCTTTATATGGGACTTCAATATACTCCACACACACCTTTTTATCCTCCCCTTTATATATTTAATTATATTGTTCATCTTCTATTATCATACTTGATAATCCTATGTCAATATCAACATCAAAACTAATACTAAAACGAAATTAATACTCCAATCAAAAGGGGAATAAACATTTTTAAATATCAAAAAAATCATGTAATCTTTCATTAGCAATTTTGGATTTCACGTTTTGACCCGAAGTATAAAGGATGTTATTTTACTTAAATATATGAGGGTAAGGACTTCTTTGTTTCATTGTCATACTCCATAGTTGTTTTATTTTGCAATATTTTTGAGTTGTTTGTTTGTTTGAAAAATAATGTAAATAGGATCACATGAGCCCATATTACACTAAGATTATTTGTTTTGGTTTATAGCCTATATTCACTTAAAATCAAGACCAAAGAAAAAAATGAGTTAAAATCACATCAAACTAGCAAAATCCTACATCTTGTTTTATGTTAATCTAAACAAAATACTTTCAACTATTAAATTAAAAATATATTAAATTTGAACTAGTGACTCTAAAACTAAAGAATCGCCTGAAAACAAATATCTACTAAGTAGGCAAGTGATAGATTGAATGGCAATTGCATGACGCCGGGTGGTGGTGAGTAGATACTTCTTCGATAAATGATGCTCATCACTAAGATAGAGATCAATAAAGTGGGGTAGAAAAGTTCAACTCTTTCATGCCACTTTTTAGCGTCTCACACACTAGAGAGAGGGGAAGAGAGATAGGGAGTGATCAATGTACAATACTAGTGCTCAATAAGAGAGAGGGAGAGAGAGAGAGAGAGAGCATAAGCATGCTAAGGTGTTACGTGGGTGCCCATGAGATGGGAAGTGGAAGGAGTCAAATTGAGGAAAAAGGTCTAAAGGAAGGGATATGAGACGCCAATATTACAATCATGTTGATTATGTTTTTTTCATCCCCATTGGTGCACCAGTTTATTGTGTTGTTCAACGATGCAAGTATTTTCTTGTTTGCCTTGTTAAGTCTCATTTATATAGTTCAAGGAAAAATAGGGTACTCGGGCTCCGATCCCGTTTCCCGCCCGCGTCCCCCTCCTTCCTCAGCGCGCCAATGAAGCCTTGCACTGCTCCCCTCCGGCGATGGCTGCTGAGGGGGGGGGGGGCTGTGCCTCCCCCCCATGCTCCTGGGTCTTCCCCGTCACCGACGTCCATCGCCTCTAGGCTGGCTTCCCCCCCCCTCTGCTTGCTTGGCTCTTTGCCATGGCTGTATGGACGAGCTCTCATCTGCTCCTCCGGCGCCCGTGCTTGGGCCAGCGTCTCTGCCCCTCCATCTCGGGCCTCCCATAGCCCCGTCATCCTCCTCCTCCAGCCCCTCCGTCGACGCCCTCCCGCGTTCTACGGTGCCGCCCACCTTCCACGATCGACACGTTGTTGGCCACCCAGTCACGCTACCTCCCTTGGAGGTCGCCCCTTCTGGCCGCCCGTCCTTCTCTACCCTCCCCACGGCCGCTCCGTCCGCCCCCCCTCACCTCCCTGCTACTTCCGAGCCCTCCCTTACTTCGTTCGCCACCTCCCCCTTCCCGTTGATGGGAGTTGACCTTGATGGGACAACATCCCTTTCCGATGCTCTGTTTTTGAGCTCCCCCGACCACCCTTCGCATGGTGCTTCGCAGTTGGCCTCGGCTGTGCCGTCGGCGGGCTTTGCTGCTCCCCCGGGTGCGTCACTCGACTCTGCGGTCGCCGCTGCTCGCCATGCTCCCCCCTCCTCGGCGTCGCGGGCGGGCTACCTTCCCCTGTCGTGGGCAGTGGGCCCCTCGCTGAGGTGGACGGTGGCCGAGCGGGCATGCTTGGTGCCTATCCCCATGCTGCTTCATCGGGCTGTGCTCTGTCTGTAGCGGCCCCCCTGCCCGATTGTGCTGCTACCGGTGCCTCTTCGGCTTCCCTTGTTGCTGTGCAAGTGCCCGCTGGGTGTGCCCCAGCGTCTGGGGTGGCTGCAGCCACCTCCCTGCCTGCTGGCTGTCGTCTGCCTGCTGCGGTCTCCCCCGCCGCTGCCCCCCCGTTGCCGGCCAAGTCGCCTTGGGGCCCTGCTCGGGTGGCTGCGCCTGGTGGGGGGTGTGGGACGCTGGACCCCTTCGTCTCTTCCTCCTTGACTACTGTAGGGCCTTCTTTTGCCCAGATCGTCCTCAACTCCATTTCCCCACCTTCTCTCCCGCTATCCATCCACGCCCCCGCCTCCACCGACTCTGGTGAGCCCGTGTCATCTTCTCCCAGGAAGAGATCCTTATTTCTGCTGACTGCGTCCCCTACGTCACAGTCTCATGGATGGGGTCCGCTGTACGGACTTGTCCCTTCTTCTCCGGCAACTGCGGGCTCTCTGCAAGCCTCCCCTACCTCTTCCTGGAGGTTCTCCGTCGATGCCCTACCTCCTCCAGCGGTGCCCCCCTGGTCGACACGTCTTTGTTCACCTTCGCACGCCAACTTTCGCGGGAGTCTCTTCACGCGTCCCCTCCAGCTGTACTCGCCCCGCTACTGCTCCAGAGAGTCCTATCCCCCACCTCGACGTCCTACCTTCGATGAGGTGTCACCCGTGGGCCAAGTGTCCGCTGCTGCTGCCCAACACCCTGATGCCCCCTCCTCGCATGCCTGCCATCGTTGGTGGGCTCAATGCTACTGCTCCGGCGTGATTTGCTCGTGCCATTGGTTCTTATGCCCCTCCAGGGCCAGTAGCTCCTTCCCCCTCTCCGCCGACGGAGCCCTGGCATCGAGCGGACCCCCCTCCTTTCTTCATCCTCTGCATCGCCCATGAACACTAGGTCGGTGGCTCTCCACTTGAACGATTCAAACGTCCGGCCAAGCCCGTAGGCATGGCCACCTGCTGGTCTCACCGGCGTTCTCAGTCTGCTTCCTTCATTGGATGTCTTGGGGTTTCCTGGTCTTTGGGCCTCTTGGTTTTGGGCTCATCCTAATGCTGTCGCCCTCTTGTCTGTGGTTCCTTATTTTGGCCACGTGTTTGACTGTTGGTTGTGTTCTTCCTTTGATTTTTTGGGATTTGACGTTGTGTTGGATTAGCCCTCTTGTCATCCTTGACAGGGTGTTTCCCTCCCCCGGACTTTACTCGTCCCTTGTATCTCCGATGTTATGTTCTTTTCTTTCTACACTTCTTAATAGAAAATCACTTGCCTGGTGGTCGAGGTGGCACGTCCTATCCCTTCCGCAATGAAGGGATGAACGGACTCCCTCGTTTTCCACCTTGCAAGTATTACCTTTTAGTTAAAAAAATTACTAAATAAAAATAAAGACTATAGGTGTTGATACACTCGAAGTAGTTGGCTTGTCACTTTTGACCCATTTAAACATACAAAATTTTCAATATTTTCTAGCCATCCAACCAATGATCAATCTATATAAACATATAGATATGATGAAGACAAATGTGACTATATTTGAAAAAAAAACAAGTGCATTTTTAGGCAACACAACAAGCTACTGCACCATAAATGATGCAACACGCATTACTCTATCATGCTTGAAAGAGGATATAGCCATATAGGGGATGCCACGACCAGAGTAATGCACGTTTTTTTTAATATTGTCAAGTCTCATTTGAGTTACACATTTATATAATTTAGCTAGTGATCGAATAGCTAAAAAAAATATAAAGACCATATGTTTTGATACTGAGGAGGGTAAATCTGGTTTGACCTAGAAACGGCCCAAGCGCGAGTGTCCCATTAAGATTCGGAAGTGCTGAGCCCACGCAAGGGGCGAACATACACGCTCAATCCAGTAAGAGGATCACCGGCCCAAAGGAGCATCGGATTCCACGACGCCGATGAGGCCGGGCCAAGCGCAGTTCTCGCCGGAGGACACTCCGACGACCGATCGTTACCGCCCGACGGCGACCTTGACCCCGTAACGGGCGAGCACGCGCCATGAGTGCCGTAAGACTCGCCCAGGGAACGGCCGACGCCGGGGCTATCGCCCTCCAACAGGAAACTCCCGCCAACATAGCGGAGGAACGTTGCTCTACTAAACTGACCCTTCCCTATCAAGGGATGAGGCCCTCACTCTAGGACAACCCATATAAAAGGGACATTGACAGAACAGAAGAGCACTGTAGAATCTTCTACTAGATCCCATACTACTACGCAAGAGGAGATACATCGGATACTTCTGCCACCAGAGCTCCCTACATAGAAGAGAGCAACTCGCCACACAACTACGACAGAGAGGTCATCTACTGCGTCCAGAGAGCCTCCTCCTCCTGTACGGCCTTACCACCCAGTGAGCACTCTCCGAGAGCCCACTGGGAGCGGCGAGCACGCGTGCAGAGGATCTACACGCCTCCTGTATCGACTACCATGGCCCCTACTTCTCTTTTGCTTTGCTTATCTCTGTTGCTCATTGAATCCCTTGCTGACTTAAGCATTGGAGGGTTGTCCCCTGGGGTAATACCCGGGACTCCTTCTGACGCCCTTCTGGTTTCTTGGTGTCTGCAGGCATCCACGGGCGCGAGATGACTTCCCTAACAAATAAATAGAGAAGGTGGTATGTGGCCTAGGAACCATTTTCCTGCTGCTACACTTCTTGGCGCCGTCTGTGGGAAGACGAGTGAAAGGCTATGGCGCCCCGTGGAATCCTCCGCAACGCCAGCAACCGGGGGCGGGGATCCCATCAGGGACCCAACTCCCGCCGGGAGTCGCAAGAAGCTTCTTCCGTGCATCGTCGACAAGAGGTCACTCTAGGTGACCTAGATGAGCTCTGCCAGGAAGTATGAGTCCTGGTGAAATTCCGCCGAGAGCTCCGAGACCAGAGGCCTCAACACGCCCCACCCGAGCGACGGGAGGGCGGAGAAGGCCAGGCCGGTGAAAATTTTTGGTAGGTACGGGAGGTATCCCACACCTCCGTTACAAGGACCCGACGGTCACGCAGCGTGCTTGCACCTAAGGTATGCATCCCTCTCCATTCCAACCCGAACATGGGCCGCCGGCTCCAACGATTCGAAGAGATAGAGGACAAAGTCCGGCACCTAGACGATGTCCTCCTGGCCGCCAAGAATCGCGGCCTCATCGACGACGACCAAGACTTCCACGCCCCCTTCTCCAGGGAGATCGTGGAAGCCCCCATCCCGCCAAAGCTTCAGCTGCCGACATTCGCCTCCTATGACGGCACCACCGACCCGGCCGACCACCTGCACGGCTTTGAGTCCCACCCGGTGTTCCACCGGGCCTCTGACACCGTGAAATGCCTGACGTTCGTCACGACCCTTCGTGAGAACGCCCGAGCATGGTTCGAATCCCTGCCGGTCGGGACGATCTCCTTCCAGCAACTCAAGAAGTTGTTCAAGGAGAACTTCGTGGGCTGCCGAAAGGTAGCCAGATCTGCTGTAACCCTGCTCGCCCTCAGGCAGGGAAAGGAAGAGGCACCATGGGACTTCCTCTCGCTTCCGCGCGGAGGCGCTCTGGATCCCCCATCTCGACATCGGCATCGCCACCAAGGCGCTCACCCAGGGGATGCGGGACCACATCCTCTGGTGCGCGCTCAGAGTCGAAGCCCCGACGACCATTCCAGACCTCCTCGCGCTAGCCCAGAAGCATGTGCACTGCGAGGAGAACACCGCGGCCCTACGCCGCGCGGCTGGGACCGACCAGCCCGACCGCAAGAGAGCCACCGACCCACCACGCGAGGGCCGGAGCAAGCGAGAGCGGCGCGATGGAGACCACCGTGACCACTCCGAAAAGGAAAGGGGTGGCTACCGCCACTACACGCCCCTGACGGCTCCACCTGACCAGATCCCGATGGAGATCCGTGAGGAGCCGTTCCTCAAATGGCCCTCACGGATGAAGTCGGACCCCAACTCGCGGAACAAAAAGAAGTACTGCAACTTCCACCGCGACCATGGCCAGGATAGTGTCGACTGCATCAACTTGAAGGATGCTATCGAGGACCTCGTGCGCAGAGGCCTCCTCGACAGATTCCTTGCCAAAGCCGGCGAAAGATGACAGAAGACGCCTCCCCCGATCGACAACCGGCCCAATGGAAAAGAGATCATGATGATCTCTGGAGGGCCCGCCGCGGGGGGAGATAGCGTGAGCAGAAGGCGTCCGTACGCGACAGCCATCAACACGGCGGACCAAGGCGACAGCACCTCAAGGGAGCTTCCCACCTCAGGTCACCTGGGAGACCCCATAGTCTTCTCTGAGGATGACCTCGAAGGCGTCACGACGCCCCATTCTGATGCTTTGGTGGTTTCCACCACCATCAACCAATGTACTGTGCGCCGCATATTGGTAGATAATGGGAGTGGACTCGATGTTTTCGCGTACGACTATCTTGTACTCATGGGTGTGGACGTGTCACGACTCACGCCATTGCACACGCTGCTGTATGGATTCTCCGGCATGACTATCCGCCCGGAAGGGCGTATCTCGCTCTCGATCACGTTCGGGACGGCACTGAAAGAGGTAACCTTCCTCGCCGACTTTACTGTGGTCCGTGCAATGACAGGGTACAATGCCATCATCGGCCGAGGAATCCTCGGCACCCTCCGAGATGTCCCTTCCTCCTACCACCATAAGCTTAAGTTCCCCACCCCCCACGGGGTAGGGGAAGTTCGGGGCGATCAGCGAGAGTCCAGGAGGTGATACCTTATCTCCACCCGCGACCGACGCCCCGAAGAAGCGCCTCCAGAGAAGAAGGCAAGGATCGAAAATTCGGGTCCGAGCACGAGCGCTCCGGCCGAGGACTTGTACCTCATCCAGGTCGGGGACGACCCGAGTAGGTCATTGAAGATCGGCGATGCCTTGCCCGAGCACGACAAACGAGCGTATGCGAGCTTCCTCGCAGCTAATCAGGACGTGTTCCCCGGGTCCAAGGATGAGCTCCCCGGGATTCCCCCGGAGGTCATTATGCACCAACTAAGGTTGGATCCCAACTGTCGCCCGGTACAGCAACGCCGAAGGCGGTGCAACCCCGAGCGACAAGCCGTCATTAGGCAGCAAGTGGGAGAAAAATTACGATCAGGGCTGCTCCGGCCTACCCAATACCCAGATTGGGTAGCCAATATAGTCCTGGTGCCTAAGAGCAACGGGAAGTGGCGGATGTGCGTAGAGTACACCGACCTCAACAAAGCCACGCCCAAAGACAGCTTCCCCATGCCACGAATCGACCAGCTGGTCGACGCCACAGCCGGGCACGAGATGTTGAGCTTCCTCGATGCCTATTCTGGGTATCATCAGATCAGCATGCACCAGTCCGACCAAGACAAGACCGAGTTCATCACCGATCACAGCTTATACTGCTACACCCGCATGCCGTTCGGGCTGAAGAACGCCGGAGCCACATATCAACGCCTAGTCAACCATATGTTTGACTCGCAGATCGGCCACAACATGGAGGTCTACATCGACGACATGCTCGTGAAAAGCCTCCGAGCGGCCGAGCACTTGCGTGACCTAGCGGAAACCTTCACCACGCTCAGAAGGTACAACATGAAACTCAACCCTACTAAGTGTGCGTTCGGGGTGCGGTCAGACAAGTTCATGGGTTTCCTTGTTACTCACCGAGGAATCAAAGCCAACCCCGATCAAATCAGAGTAGTATTGGAGATGGAGCGACCAAGATGGGTGAGGGACGTACAGTGCCTCACCGGGCGCGTCACCGCTTTGGTCCGGTTCTTGTCCCGAGCCGCCGAACAATGCCTACCCTTCTTCCGGCTGATCAAGCAAGCTAACCTGGCGCCAGAGAAGAAGGGATGGGTCGACTGGGACCAAGAGTGAGAACATTCGTTTGAAGAACTGAAGCACTACCTGACGACGCCTCCTTTCCTCACCAAACCCCAAGGGGGGGATCAGCTACTCTTGTATCTCTCTGTGACACCCAACACCACGAGTGCTGTGCTCACACGGGAGGAAGCAGGAGTCATGAAGCATGTCTACTATGTCAGTCGAGCACTGTAGGGACCGTAATTATGGTATTCACGGACCGAGAAGTTTGCCCTTGCCCTGATCACAGCTACTCGCAAGCTACGGCCATACTTCTTGGCCCACCCGTTCACCGTCCTCACCGATCAGCCCTCCAGCAAATCCTTTAGAATCCTGATGCGTCCGGGAGACTGGTCAAATGGGCCATTGAGTTGGGAGAATTCGACATCAAGTTCCGACCAAGGACATCGATCAAGGCCCAGGCGCTAGCAGATTTCATCGCCGAGTGCACCCTACCCGCCGAAGACTCACCCGAGAAGCCCTCGGAGCCCACATGGGAACTATACGTCGACGGATCATCCTGCGCCGCGGGCAGCGGCGCGAGGCTGGTCTTACTCTCGTCGGAAGGAGTGGAGCTACAATACGCCCTGCGCTTCAACTTCTCGACCACGAACAACGTGGCAGAATACGAGGCACTCCTCTCTGGGTTGCGCATGGCGAAACACCTGGGGGCGTCGAACGTGTGAGCGTACAGCGACTCCATGCTCATTGCCAACCAAGTCAGGGGGGGAGTTCGAGGCGAGATAGCCCACCATGATGAAATATTTAGAGAAGGCCAAGGCCGTGGCGGGGGAGTTCGCCCACTTTAAAGTGGTTCACATCCCACGCGAGGAGAACGTCCGAGCAGACGCCCTCTCCCGCCTAGCGTCAGCCACTACAGTCTCCAGCTCGAGGTCAGTCCTGATAGAGGAGCTGTCGACACCAAGCATTGATGATCCAGCAGTCCAGGTAAACGCCATCGACTACGAGCCATCCTGGATGGACCCTCTACTCAATTTCCTCCTTCGACAGTAGCTCCTCAACGATCACGTCGAAGCACGACGTACGCGGGCGAGAGCGGCCCACTTCACTATGGTGGACAGCCGGCTGTATCACCGATCCCTCTCAGCCCCTCTACTCAAATGCCTCTTCCCCATGGAAGCCAACCAGGCCATTCAGGAAGTCCACGAAGGACTCTGCGGAAGTCATGTGGGAGGACGAGCACTCGCGAGGACGCTGATCCGACAAGGGTATTGGTGGCCCACTTTGCAGCAGGACTATCTCAGCTATGTTCGAAGGTGCCCTTGATGCGGGACGAGACCACGGACATGACAAGCTCGTGACTGCCCCTTAACGAGGGAAGCGTCGGATGTGCGCGGTTGAGAAACCGGCTGTGAGCTAGGGTGGTCGGCTCTCACTTGTGCCCGGATCGGGTCACGGGACGGTAACGCTCTCTCTCGCAGCAGCGGTGATATAAATAGAAAGCGAGCTAATTACCCCATCATGCTCTCTAGCAGTGGCATAAGCAAGGATATATGAAAATTAAGCAAAATGCCAAGTAAGGGAGCGAATGCGATACCTCCACGCGCTCGGCGTGGGGACGACGGGCCCGGCCGAACTCGTGCTCCCGGGATAGTTAATACATGAATATTACAGCAATGGAAATATGCCCACTCCACGCAGGGAGGTAAAGGGCGACACCAGGGGCCCGGGAGGACCGAATTCGGGATGACGGGCACACGCGTGATCATGACCGTGGGGCCCACGTGCTGTCCGGGGGGGCCGTGTGGGACCCGGTGGCGCCGCTGTAATGTGGACACTTAGGGAAGTGCTCCCTGGGCTGGCGGCACACCGGAACGTCGCCCGGGGGTCGGGCGGTTCCGATCGGCACCCGTCGGGTTTGCTGTCCACGGACTGGTGGTTGCTGTTTTGCAGCGCGCGCTCCGGCGAGAATGGACGCTGCGATCAGCCCCGACGTCGGATCGACACGAGACTGGTGCCATTGGAAATCTAGCTTGAAGTTCTTCAACCTAGACCTAAAGATCTGGCCTGGATCTGCTCGGATCTTGACTTATGGAATTTTCAATCTTCTGTTGTACAGTTCCTGAAATCACAGGTCAGCAGAGAACTTCCCTATGGATTGCCTTTGACCGTGAGGGAGACGTTGGAATCAAGGGTTGTATTCTTCAGAAAAGTTGTTGGAATTTGCGCTGGGAAGGCAAAAAAATTGGTTTGGACCCGTTTGGATGTATCTATGATTTTCTGTGATTTTTTTAGTGGATGAAGGTCGGATCTGGGATCAGGGGGACAGAACTGTAGCTGGGACTAAGAACAATTTTTAGAAAATAGGAAATGGATGAACCAAAAATTTAGAAAACTTATGGATGAAGGGGTGGATGGGTGTAACCTCCAGTAAAATTGGGCGAACCAAAATAAATCAAAAAGTGGACCTAAGACATGAACCTCAGGGCTACTGTCACTGTAGACAGTGGCAGAAGAGATCTGAGATTGAGAGTTGAACGAAATGGTAAGGACATGAAACGGTGGATTTTGAATCTCAATTTTTTTGTGGAGAAGGGGATAGAATATAGGAACCAACCCTCAAAATTTCAAATCGATCAAAACTCGTGGCTGGCTTCAGGAATTCTCGAACTACACCTCTATCCAGTAGGACAGAAACTTGATGACGATTCCACGGCGGCTCGAAGGCGGCACGAACGGCGGCGGCGGCGGCACAGACGATCACCGGAGGTTGAGAGGGGATGATAGAAGAGGGATACACTCTAGATCTGAGGTTGGGGAAGGAAGAACAGCAGGGGAGAGGCAAGGGGCGCACCAAGCTCCAAGGCTTACACATAAAATTCTGATTTTTTTCATTGATTTTCTCTTGAAAATACAAGCATATATATGACTCCAATCAAATCAATTGTGGACCCTTGGATCAAGGGTTGGGGATTGAATGGCTGATATGAAGTGTGAATAACACACCAAATACTATTTTTTTAATCTAACTTGACCATCTCCATTCAACCTTAGACTAATTCCATTCCAACTTCACCTAAATCACACCTAACTAGCCTAATAGAGCCAAAGAAGGGGGCGCCCCATTCATGGGCTTCTCATGGGCCTAGGCTGGTCCAAGGCCAACCACTCAAGTCCAATAACCCATGTCTAGACTTGGGCCTTCCAAGTCTTGGTGGTCCATGAGAGGAGAAAGCCCACTTGGGCCTTAAGTAGCTATTAAGGTCCAATATGAACTAGGCTTCTAATGGACTCTACTAATGGCAACTTAGCCATGGACATTACATTACAAGTGGCCCATTGGCTTGTTATAAGCCTTACAAGGAGCCCAAATGAAAGAAATGAAACAAATACACAAGTACAAGCCAATACAACCCATACTATACACCTATACAAGTCAATACACACAATACCATCCCATAAGCTCTTGATGTCCTCATTAATTCTCTCCGGGTGGGAGAAACTTGACCCCGTCGAGTAGGGGTATGGATGCTCGAGTACTCCGGTGGATCCGTCACCATGCCAAGTAACGCGGGTACGCTCCACTCCAAGTGATCGTCACCTGCTCATTCCATATATACTCGATATGCGCAAGCTGCCATGGGCTAGAGGTGGACACTTCGGGTGGGGCACTCTCAAAGGGAAGGAAGCAGCTCGAAGACTCACTAGGAATCACCGCTGAGTCCCTATAAGTGACTGATCTGGGTATAGATGTGGAACCGATCCCATACTCATCAAGTGAGTCCACTCGCCTCTTACTCATAAGAGAACGACAACGAGCTTGCACAAGACGCATGCAGACAAACAAACTACACACAAATCATGCAAACAAATCACTCAAAATAAAACCACACAAAGAAAAAGCACATTGTTAGTCCGACCCGTACATGGGTGACGGCAGACCAGGACACCCGAATATGTGCCATGCATATACTAGATGTACACGATGGTTGATGGAAGGGAGGACTCCTAGACACCCTAAGATATACCACTCATGCATTGGTGACCGATGGGATTTGGGTGAAGAAGGGGTAGGAGATCCAAAACTACCTTCGTCATCATCCCTAGATGTAGAGACGGCTTGCCGACTAGACCGAGGGGTATGGGTGGAATAGTGAACTCCTTGGAAGAGGTGGAGGGAATGTGATAGCTCGGGAGCTTCACTAGTGGAGGGGTCAAAAGGGTCAAAGAAGGTATGACCCTGGGAGATGGGTTCCTCCATGACACGGTCCCAATCGTGAAATTCTTGAAGGTGTGAATGCTCACCTTCATCCGTCATAGTGAACGGGACAATGGTCATGTGAAGAAAATAAACTTCCTCCCTCGGGCAAAAAGAAATGAAGTCGGACTCGGCCGGCATCGGGAGGAGTAGAAGAATCTCCGTGGTGACACACCCCACGGTGCACACGGAGGTAATGGATCCTAAGGCCGGATGGGTGAAGCTAAGACTAGCGGGTTGGTCAAAGTCTCGGGCCAAAAGATGCGTCAACTCCCATTGTGAATCTAATACCATAATAAGGTCATCCAAAGTATCGACATGGTGACTAGACCGAAAAGTTGTGTGGTAGGAGTTGATGGACACCAAAGGTATGGTAGGGTCCATAGACGGGTAAGGGAGTGGGACCAAGCCATCCTTGAGCCAACTAAGAAGCGGCTCGGCTATGTATAATGTACCCGTTAGAAATACGGGTGGCTCGGGATGAGGTGGCTCCAAGCGCGAATCCGAAGGTGGAGTGGGCCGCTGGGGCTGGGTGGCTGGACATACGGGGTCCCTAAGGGTGATCTTATCGGGTAGGTATGGTGGGCATAAGGTGCAAGTCCTCTTATCCCAGTCAAGATTGGCCCTTCTCTCTCCTAACCACTTTTGCCCTAAAATGATGCATGAACCAGCAAGTGTGCCGATCCTGCACCATGCGCCATCGGTGTAGAGAACAGAGCCGATCCTCTTATAGAACTCAACACAAGCAAAATCACCATCGCGGACAATCTCGCCTGTCTTGGAGAGAGACTCCACGATGTCAAGAGAAACCCAATTATCCGACTCCCTATCGGTGAAATGGAGTTCCGTTGTGGACCCGTTGGGTAGAGCGGCTTTCATAATGAGAGGGGCAAAACCAAAGGCTCGGTCCATGAGGACATTCATTTTGGCCACAAAAGTTGACCACTCGGACGTATGGTCTTGGGGATCGGCCATGGGTAGTGGACATGGACATGCATACACACGGTGACAAGACACTAGACCGACTATGCAAGTTTGGAATGCATGCACACTAAAGACCCTAGACGTAAACCAAGACTCGGTACGTGGCGGAGATAACCGATCCGAAGATCACTCGCACAAGTGTGCGGCCTTCCCGATAGGCATGGCCTAACGTCGGACAACACCTTTTGATATACCGAGTAAAGGGATGCAATACGAAAAGACACTCTTTTTTGTGTTTTAAAACAATGATGATCCTAGACTCGACTTAAACCGACTAATGACTCGATGTAAATGACACTCTTTTTTTTTCTTTTTGACACCCTAGACTCAAACTCGCTCTGATACCAAATTGATGCGGGATGAGACCACGGACACGACAAGCTCGTGACTGCCCCTTAACGAGGGAAGCGTCGGATGTGCGCGGTTGAGAAACCGGCTGTGAGCTAGGGTGGTCGGCTCTCACTTGTGCCCGGATCGGGTCACGGGACGGTAACGCTCTCTCTCGCAGCAGCGGTGATATAAATAGAAAGCGAGCTAATTACCCTATCATGCTCTCTAGCAGTGGCATAAGCAAGGATATATGAAAATTAAGCAAAATGCCAAGTAAGGGAGCGAATGCGATACCTCCACGCGCTCGGCGTGGGGACGACGGGACCGGCCGAACTCGTGCTCCCGGGACAGTTAATACATGAATATTACAGCAATGGAAATATGCCCACTCCACGCAGGGAGGTAAAGGGCGACACCAGGGGCCCGGGAGGACCGAATTCGGGATGACGGGCAGCTTCGTGTGTTGATTCGGCTACACGCGTGATCACGACCGTGGGGCCCACATGCTGTCCGGGGGGGCCGTGTGGGACCCGGTGGCGCCTCTATAGTGTGGACACTTAGGGAAGTGCTCCCTGGGCTGGCGGCACACCGAAACGTCGCCCGGGGGTCTGGCGGTTCCGATCGGCACCCGTCGGGTTTGCTGTCCACGGACTGGTGGTTGCTATTTTGCAGCGCGCGCTCCGGCGAGAATGGACGCTGCGATCAGCCCCGACGTCGGATCGACACGAGACTGGTGCCGTTGGAAAGCTAGCTTGAAGTTCTTCAACCTAGGCCTAAAGATCTGGCCTGGATCTGCTCGGATCTTGACTTATGGAATTTTCAATCTTCTGTTGTACAGTTCCTGAAATCACAGGTCAGCAGAAAACTTCCCTATGGATTGCCTTTGACCCCGAGGGAGACGATCGAATCAGGGGTTGTGTTCTTCAGAAAAGTTGTTGGAATTGGAGCGGGTAAGGCAACAAAATTGGTTTGGACCCGTTTGGATGTATCTATGATTTTTTGTGATTTCTTTAGTGGACGAAGGTCGGATCTGGGATCAGGGGGACAGAACTGTAGCTGGGACTGAGAACGATTTTTAGAAAATAGGAAATGGATGAACCAAAAATTGAGAATAATTATGGATGAAGGGGTGGATGGGTGTAACCTCCAGTAAAATTGGGCAAACCAAAATAAATCAAAAAGTGGACCTAAGACAAAAACCTTAGGGCTACTGTCACTGTAGACAGTGGCAGAACAGATCTGAAATTGAGAGTTGAACGAAATGGTAAGGATATGAAACGGTGGATTTTGAATCTCAATTTTTTTGTGGAGAAGGGGCTGGAAGATAGGAACCAACCCTCAAAATTTCAAATCGATCGGAACTTGTGGCTGGTTTCAGGAATTCTCGAACTACACCTCTATCTAACAGGACAGAAACTTGATGACGATTCCACGGCGGCTCGAAGGCGGCACGAACGGCGGCGGCGGCGGCACAGACGATCACCGGAGGTTGAGAGGGGATGATAGAAGAGGGATACACTCTAGATCTGGGGTTGGGGAAGGAAGAACAACAGGGGAGAGGCAAGGGGCGCACCAAGCTCCAAGGCTTACACATAAAATTCTGATTTTTTTCATTGATTTTCTCATGAAAATACAAGCATATATATGACTCCAATCAAATCAATTGTGGACCCTTGGATCAAGGGTTGGGGATTGAATGGCTGAGATGAAGTGTGAATAACACACCAAATACTATTTTTTTAATCTAACTTGACCATCTCCATTCAACCTTAGACTAATTCCATTCCAACTTCACCTAAATCACACCTAACTAGCCTAATAGAGCCAAAGAAGGGGGCGCCCCATTCATGGGCTTCCCATGGGCCTAGGCTGGTCCAAGGCCAACCACTCAAGTCCAATAACCCATGTCTAGACTTGGGCCTTCCAAGTCTTGGTGGTCCATGAGAGGAGAAAGCCCACTTGGGCCTTAAGTAGCTATTAAGGTCCAATATGAACTAGGCTTCTAATGGACTCTACTAATGGCAACCTAGCCATGGACATTACATTACAAGTGGCCCATTGGCTTGTTATAAGCCTTACAAGGAGCCCAAATGAAAGAAATGAAACAAATACACAAGTACAAGCCAATACAACCCATACTATACACCTATACAAGCCAATACACACAATACCATCCCATAAGCTCTTGATGTCCTCATCAGCCCTCAATGCCAAAAGTATTCCCACCTTCACCACCAGCCGGCGACGCAGCTCCACGCCTTGACGGAGCCTCGTCTATTCGCTCGGTGGGGAATCGACATCCTGGGGCCCTTCCCTGAGGCACAGGGGAGGAAGAAATTCCTCATCGTCGCCATAGACTACTTCACCAAATGGGTCGAAGCCGAGCCATTGGGAAAGATAACAAGCGAGACAGCTTGGAAATTCATGCTGCGGAACATCATTTACCGGTTTGGGATCCCGAGGGTTCTCACTACCGACAACGGCAGACAGTTCGCGAGCACCGCCTTTCGGGAAAAGTGCTCGGAGTTGGGGATCTGGAACAACTACACCTCAGTGGGACATCCCCAAGCCAACGGGTTGGTGGAAAACGCCAACCGAACTCTACTCCACGGCATCAAGACTCGCATGGACCAAGCAGGCGATGCATGGATTGATTCAATCCCCAGCATCCTATGGGCTCACCAGACCACCGGCAGAGTCGCCACCGGGGAGACGCCTTTTCATCTCACTTACGGAGCTGAGGCAGTAGTCCCGGTGGAGATATCTAACCCCTCGTTACGAGTGGGACACTTTGATGAGGCTAGGAAGAACCATGTAATGCGAGAGAACCTGGACTTGCTCGAAGAAGAAAGAACCAACGGCCAGGTAAAGCTTGTGGCATATCAGCAGAAGCTGGCGCAGTACTACAACACCCGGGTTAAGGAGCGACACTTCTTCCCCGGAGATCTGGTTCTACGGCGAGCAAGCGTGGCTGACCCGCGAGGTGCCGCAGGGAAGCTCGCACCTAACTGGGAAGGCCCGTACCGGGTAACAGAAGCACTCTGCAATGGGGCGTACATGCTAGTTACGCTTGGGGGGAGAGAGGTACCCAGGACGTGGAACTCCGTTAACCTCATGAAGTACTTCCAGTAAAATGTCACCAGCCGTACCCCACCAAGACAAGTCGCCAGCAATAAAGAAGGTAACCTAAGGGTTCCCTAAAGGCGAGTACTGCTCCCCTTGAAAATAAGAAGGTAACCTAAGGGTTCCCTAGAGGCGAGCACTGCTCCCCTTGAAAACAAGAAGGTAGCCTAAGGGTTCCCTAGAGGCGAGCACCGCTCCCCTTGAAAATAAGAAGGTAACTTAAGGGTTCCCTAGAGGCGAGCACTGCTCCCCTTGAAAACGAGAAGGTAACCTAAGGGTTCCCTAGAGGCGAGCATCGCTCCCCTTGAAAACAAAATGGTAACCTAAGGGTTCCTTCGGAGGACGCGGGGAATATGAATACGAGCACGGAGGATCGCCCAGAAGAGCACACAGAAGTACTCCAGTAAAAGGTACACGATAATATTGGCTCAAAAATGAGGAATTTATATTTCTTTAGTCAAAATACAAGCTGCCAGAAATTGGCAAAAATGCCCTCACATGGGTCAAATACAAGTACATTGAGGAACAAAACGTGCTCAACAGCGACGACAGGTAACTCCACCAACTCGTTCCGTCGGCATCGTCTTCTATCAACAATCATGCTAATCTTCAAGCAGGTGAAGGTACCCATTTTTGTTCTGTGGGAGGATACCTACGGGAGAAGCCTCCTATGCTAGAGAAGAGGGACAAATCCCTCAGGCCGACAAAGGGTTTCACTGGTAGAAGTCCTGCACGAGGAAAACTAGGCCAGTAGCCCCGGCCACCCGGGCTCAGAAGAAGGCCAGCAAGGTCCACCCGTTACAGGGAACCAGCAGGCCCACACAAGCCAATAGGCGGCGGCGGTACTACGAGGCCAACTCATTAGGAAGGTGACCTCGACGAACTGGCCATGTTTCCAAACTGGCGAACAAGGCCCCGCTGCCCCGGCTACCACCAGCACCTCTCTTGAATAGAGAGGTGGTCTTGTGCCTCGCCACGAATAGCGTACAGCAGCGGCGGCGAAGAGGCCTGCTGGCCAGGCCTCCAAACCGAGGAGCCCACAGCCGTCGTCCAAGCCGCACGACCGTGCCTACTAAGCGGAAGAATGGAAAACAGATTCCACCCTTCCTTACGATCCTTCCTACCGGAAAGTAGGAAGATGTTCCAACAACGAGGAGCATCTCACCGAGCACCTACAAGGAGCAAACAACGGTTATACACCGCAAAGACAAGCAAAGGAAGCTGGTTGGAGTATAGAAAGCAACGCTACCCTAACACCTCTTGTAATGCCCCAGATTTTTTGGATCCTTGTTCGTGGGTCCCGGATCAGGTTTCTCGGAGCGTCCGACTCCGTTGTGTCTGAAATTTCATTTCGGACATCTTTTGTGTTCGGATCGGCGCGATCCGGAGTCGTTTCGGAGGCCCGGAGGCGTTCCGCGGCTTTTTCCGCGTGTGTTTTCCGATTCCCGGCGTGGGTTTTGGCTTTCCCTTCGGAACCTCGTTGCGGGTGAACCGGGCCGTTCACCTAGGCGAGTGTGGTACCGTTGCGATCGGTGGGTTCCGAGGATCGCGAGAGTGTGATTTTCTATTTTTCGGGATTTTTTCGATTTTTCAGAATTTCCTATTTAAACCCCCCACCCTCTCTCTCCTCTCATTTCTCTCTTCTCTCCCTCTCTCTTCTCACGCTCTCTCCTCTCACTCTCTCCTCTCCGGCGGCCGACGGACCGAGGAGGGGGCGAGGCGGGGCGACGCGGGCGAGGAGGATGGCGAGGATGGGTCGAGGATCGAGGCTCGAGGCTCGAGGGCGCGGTGAAGCTCGGCCGTGAGTTCGTGGAGCGGCGAGGCTTCAACGACATTTTCTTCGTGGATCGACGTCCACAGTGTGAGAAATCTTCGGTGGAGGTAGGGTGATGGACCCCCAGCTCATGTTCTTTCTTTTCCGGCAAGTTTCGTAGGCTGCGGTGAGCCGAGCGGGCCGTTTGGGGCGTTTTGGGGAAAACCATGATTTGGGGAGTGATCGCCCGATCTAGCGATTCGTTGCGTTTTAGGCCGATCCGAGGCCATAGATGCATGCTAGGGGCTACTGGGGAGCTTCCCCTGTGTTTTCCCCCTCATCCGTTGGGCGTGGCGTGGATTTTTGGGGTTTTCCCGCCGCTCCCGGTTTTCCGAAATGATCGCGGTCCACCAGTAACCGCGTTCACTGGTCACAGTCGTGGGAGAACCGCCTTCATCCTTGTGTTTTGGTCGAGAGTGTTGGCAGCGTCGCGGTCGTGCGATAGACCGCTTTTGTCTGGTCACGGTCATGAGATGACCGCTACTGTTTGGTCACGGTCCTTGGGCGACCACTACCATCAGGCTTGCGCGTGGCTGGTCGCGGTCGTGAGGTGACCGTGACAGCATGGTCGCGGTCTCCGGTCGACCGCTACCATCTGGTCGCGGTCCCCGGTCGACCACTATCTGGTCGCGGTCACCAGGTGACCACTACCACGTTCTGGTTCCTGTTTGCGCTGTTTTGACCTCCGGTCAACCCGGTTGTGACCCAGTGGTTGACTTTAGGTCTCGTGAGTGTCTCGGACACCCCGTGGAGTTCCGTGACCGTGTCTTTGGGTGTCCAGAGGTTGTCCCACTTACCTCGTTTTACGTGCCACGAGCTTAAGGGTCTAGGTGACCTTTTAGCGCTCCGATTGTGTTGTGTTGGTCTCCGGTCGACCCGGTTGTGACCCAGTGGTCGACCTCCGGCCTTGTGAGTATCCCGGACACCCCATGGGTTCTGTGTCTGTGTTTTTGGGGTGTCGGGAGGGACCATGTTACCTCAATTAGCGTGCCCATAGGTGTGGTGGGTACGGGTGACCCCACGTGTTCCGGGCTTTCGTGTTACGCAAGATCGAGTCACCATGTATCGGTGGGTGTGCGGTGGGGTCTCCCCCGCATGTTGTGGGTTTTCTTTGGAAGGCGATTCCCATGTGGGCCATGTGCTTGGCCTTGGACTGCGAGTCCAATTATCCGGCCTGGGGCTGGAGGTTTCCCGCTTGCTTCAAGATGGGAAATCGACATGGCGGCTTGTGTGCTTCCCTGGGAATCGTGCTTCTGTGTTTTCCGTGTGGCCCGTGTGGGTGGCCTTGGTCCCTTCCTTTCCCTTCCCGAGGGAGTGGTCTTGGCGACTCGTGAGTTATCTCGGTACTCGTGCTACCGTGGTTTTAGACCTAGAGATTGGACTAGATTGACGGCCTTGTGCTGTTGCGTACAACGGTCTTGGCCCCGAGTCTTGTGACTCAAGGATCGTTGGGTGTAGTGCGTCTGGAGGACTGTCCAGAGTCCAGTGGCTTAGCGCCACTTGAGTTTTCTCGACTCTAGCGCACGGTGCGTGCGTGACCGTGGACTGCGAGTCCTGTTTCTTCTCCTACTGTGGTCGCTGTGCGACGGGGCCGGTACGTGGGGTGGTCCCCGTACGTCATCGGATTCGGACGTTGTTTTCCGTTGAGTTAAGAGTCTACTCCTTCAGTGACCCTCCACTAGTCGTAGCCTGCTTACACGGGAGTGGTCCCACCTGGGAGTAGGTGGAGAGGCTTACCCTTTGAGACGGTTTATGGACCGGTTACCGTAGGCCCCTCGTCGGTAGCCAGAGTCCGGCTACGGGGGAAAACCGATCAGAGGACCAGACCTAGTGACGCGTGGTCTGTGTGTGCACATGTGGTTGGGGGCGGTTGGACCCACGTCGACGGGCGTGACCCCAGCTAGTTACTTGTTTGTGGTTACTTGTACGGTGTTCGCGCCTCGGGTAGGACCTACCACGTCAGGCGGTTCACCTGCGGTGCAGTGTAAGTCGTCAGGGGTCGCTACCGGCTGTGCTTCTAGTGGGAGGTACTCCTGTCGAGTCGGGAGTGACAGACTGTCAGTCTCTGTGGCTTTGACCTTCGGGTTTTCGGTCGTGTCGACCGTTGAGTTTGGTTGTTTTACCGTGGCGCGTGTGTCGGTTCTCGCGCCGTGAGACTAGTGCTAGTGGCTTTACCGAGGTTGCACCTTGGACAGCGTGTCCAGGTCGACCGTGTCCGGGGGACAGGCCTCTACGGCGTGGTTGCCGTGAGTTTTTACTTCGGTAGGTGGTACTAGTGGGGTTCGGTAGCCTCGACTGTGGGTTCGAGGTGTGTTTTTGGGTACAGTAGGAGTAGTTGTAGCGCCGAGTTTCGACCGGCCATCGGTTTGCTGTTCCTACTGTAGTTGTAGCTTTCCTTTCTGCTACCGCCATTGTTTCCGGTTGGGGTTCCGCGGGATCCCTGCTGAGTCTCTGTTTTGGAGACTCATTCCCTGCTTTTCAGGTGTGGCGGTTCTTCCTCGAGGTTCGAGTGTGCGGAGCGGAGGTTCTCAGTTGCCAGCTTGCCGGGCCGAGTGTTCACTTGGCATGTGGTACCTTTTACTGCTTTAGACTGTACTTTCTGTTGGACTGGACTCTGTTGTAGCTGTAGTTGTTCTTTTTTTCAGCTAGTTGTTGTTGGTCGTCCTGCTTTATTTCCTATTTCTTTGCGCCTCCACACTCCTTTTAGCCCTTCCGAGCCCTCCCGGCTCGTGGGCGGCGGTGCGAGTCTCGGGTTATCGGGCCTTCCCGATAATCGGATTCTCGGATCGTTATAGCTGGTATCAGAGCGGTGGTTGTGGACGTACATAGGAATTCAAAATACTGCAGTGATCAGAGTCCTTAAGGTCCAGTACTGATGAGGACATCACCAGCACTTTCATATGATCGAGGATCCCGATGCTCGCCACCTATGCTACATCTTGTTCACCACTTTATTTCGAGTCATATGATGTAATTTTCATTTTATTATCATGTACTTTTCCTTTTATTTGAGTCCAATACCTAGGTTAGGTAGCTATTTACCTAAGTCTTAAGTCATTATGTGTGTTATTGGGCCCAATTATATGGGCTAGGCCCTGGGGCGCCCCCTTCCCCTTGGTTTAGTGTTAGAAGTCCAAAAGTTAGGGACCTAAGTTAAATTGTGAGATTCCTATAAATAGGACCCCAATCCCTCATTTGTAAGGTAATGAAGTATTGATAAAAGTTTGCCAAAGCATTTGTGCATCTCTCTCTCTCTCTAGCTCTCTCTCTCTCTAAAGGGGGCGAACCCCTCTCTCTCCAAATTTTGAAATTCACTCTCTCTCCTCTCTATTCACCTCTAATTAAGACCCCTCCCCCTCCCCCATACCTCCCATTTAATCCCCCTCCAACCCCTAGGTGGAAGCCCCTTCTCCTAGGCACCTCTCCCTCCTCCCAAGCAACCTTTCCCCTTCCCCATACAACCCTTCATTTTCCCAAGAGAAAATCCCCTCTCCCAAGTAACCTTTCCCCTCCCCAAGGCAACTCCTCCCCTTCCCAAGGCCACATTAACCAACCTCACATTAAACTCAGTTCAAATTTCCCTCTCTCTCCAAGCCACTTGCGCCCCCCCTCTCTCTCTCTCACCCTCCACCCTTGGCCGCAACCCCCTCCCCCTCCACCTGCTAGCTGCGACCCAGCCCTCTTCTCCAGCCTCTCCACCACCTCTATCCACCTCCATCCAAGCCCCACAGCCATTATCCCTCTCCCCATTACAGCCCCTTCACCCCTCCCACCACTATCAACTTCATTCACCAACCTACTCTATCCAGTTCGCAGGCAGCAGAAGAAGCTCCACTTGCAGAGATTGCCCCGGTGCTGTCCGACATCATCTGGAGGTGCACCATACATCGCCGGAAATGTCTTCCAGTCTTCTTCGTAAGCGAGGTGGAATCGTCTCATTCCGACTTCCCTACAGATCGTGGTGCCCATTCTCGTCCGACTGCGCAACTGGGACCATAACCTGGACCAGAGCTACAGTGCAGAAGCTACCACGGCCACACCCCACAACTTCTGAAGGCGCCACTTGGCCGAGATCTGATACTACAAGGCATCTACCATCACCAAAAAGCGGCATCCCGTTCGGCATCAGGGAGAGCAGTTTACAATTTTTCTCCCTTGGCTGCGCGGGTCTACCTCCCACAGTCTGCCACGACCTGCCTCCACTATTCTGAGTCTCCCAGTCCTCTCCGACATAAGACGGCTTCCCCGTCAGTTTTTTTGCGAAGAGGGCTCGTCCACGGTTCCAGAAACTCTGGAGGTTCGTGATTCGGAGTCCAGAAGTGATCGGGACACTCTCTGCAACCTGCTGTGTGAGATCAGAAGCTTCCAGTCCCAGATTCTGTCACGCTGTTCGAACCTCCACCACGGCCAGCAACGACATCATAAGAATTCAATATAATTCTGAGGCATCCCAGCCCCAGTTACGAAGAGTTCCTCGCTGGTCTCATCATCAGCAGAATTCCGGACTAGAAGTTACGACCTCAACAGTGACTGTCAGTCATTCATCGCAGAGTGCAGGCAGATTCGACATCGGCTTCTCCGCTCGAGTTTTCGGCGACTCTCTCCTTCCCGCCTAGCCGGCTTATCGCCCCTCCCTGCGCGGAGGTAGTGTTTGAATTGTAACTCTAAGTTCCCCACCCCAAGTCCACCCTCCTGCGAGAGGTGTAGTGAGTGTAATTATCTAAACATGGTTCAAGCTTCACCGGCGCAGTGTGCGGGGAACCCACACTTCCCCGCTCGCCCATCGTCTCCGACCGGGGTTGGTTTCTTCAAACCAACTAGGTGAGCTTCTGCCCTTGCTCCATTTACTTCTGTTCGTTTCATATCCGTACAACTTGTCCGCTGGTCGGTGAGAGAGTGCTTGTTCCCGGACCCACCGACTCTTGTGTGGTCGCCGTGGCAATAGTGAATGAGTGACCTAGTGCCCCCAAGGCACCCGACCGCCCTTGATTGTGGGCATCATACCTTCGGGAGGGTGAACCTTAGTTGTGCTGGCCCTCTACCAGTAAGGGTCTTTCTCCACCACCTCGACTCGGCATCATCGAGTCACCACGGGTAACGGGTGCGCACGGTGAGACGGCGTCTTCAAAGTTTGCTCGAATCTTGTGATCGTGTTTGCGAATTAAGTCCAAGGAACCTTAGCCACTTGCTGCATCGTTGTGTCACATCAAGTACAGTCGGCAGCTGGCTTAGGGTTTTGTGCTTATTTTTCCGCTTGGTTTCTCGCTTAAGAGCTTGAGTGCGCTGTGTGGCGCTGTGAAGGTGGCTGCTGTCCGCGGCTTTCATGCCAGCGTGGGGTCTAAAGATCGAGGTCGAGAGCCATCTCCCTCATCGGTGGTGACCCTGGTTGTGCTGTGTTGGGCAGAGGTTGCTGGCAGGCGCGAGCTCGCGGTGCTGCGTTCGAGGAATTACAGCGGTGGTGCATCGAGAGATGCTGTGATCATGGTCCGACGTGACACTCGCCGAGTGTGTAGGAGGCGCTGACCTGATGGAAGCGATGGTTTTTCTTGGTGCTGGATGGTGCTGTTTCCAGCGTGCACGAGGTTCGAGGTCAGGTCGAGCGTGGAGTTCTTCCGTTGGTCGAAAGTGCGCTGGTTTCTCCTTTGGTTGGAGAGATTGCGTTCGGCTAAGGATCGTCGTCTTGCATTGTGTGTTCGGATTAGTTGACCTTCGTGTGCCATGAAGTCCGTGCGAGACGTGCTCCTTGTCTTGGCAAGGTGGTTACCTGTGAGAAGTCGTGCCCATTCCCTTGTCGTGTGAGGGTGCTGGCGCTGTTCCAGAAGGACGAGTGCTGGTTGGGCGGTGTTTGCTTTCTCGGCTGTGCGCGCGGATTTGAGTGCGCAGCGGAAGCGTGGTAGGCTTGTGACCCGCTGGTTCAGGATCGTAGCGTTGGTTGCTACGGGCGGATTCCTGAGTTCGTGTTGAGCATCGGGGGATTGGTTCCTCGGTGTGAAACGTGTCGTTGCCATGCCGTTGCTCGAGATATCGTGATTCTTGACACTGGCAGGATGTAGTGTCGGGGAATGTGCTGGCTAGTCTGCCGCATGAGTACCATGTTCCTGTGATGGAAGCCGTGTCAGGTGTCGGTGTTGGACCTGGATGAGGTTGTTGAGGATGTCGCCTGACGATGGTTGAGGACGTGTTGGTCAGAGTCGGTGGCTTGGTGCCCGACTTGTGTTCCCAGTCGTGTCCTCGGATGAGATCGTTTTTGGAGAAGTGATCTCTGGCAGGCTGTGGGTCCCGGTTGGCGGCTATGAGTGGCTGGTGAGCCTAACCGTGTGACCGACCACAACAGTGTCTGTTGGTTCTACGGTCTTGTCGGATTGTGACGGTGAGATGTTTATTGCTTAGGGACCCATGAGCACTGTTTAGGTGGTGTCCTGTGGCTCTGTGGTAAGGGCGGAATCGGGATTGGCAGGTGTCCACTTGGATTGATCGAAGGATTTGATGAGACCAGATGGATGAGTGACGCCTGTGGGCGGTGGCCTTTTTGTGAGATTGGCGTCGGATTGGTGGTCCTTGTTGGGACGTTGGTGTCGCAATGGTTATCCCTGGTTTGGTGACCAGCATGGGATGGTCCCCCTGTGAGTCTGTGTCCACTGAGGTGATGACTGAAGACACCAGGATTTTGTCATTTGGTTTCTTCGTGCTCCCCGAGAGGGTCGAGTTGGAGCGATGTTCGAGCTCGGATGCGGTGTCCGAGAGGAGTGCTGCTCGAGATGCGGCTTCAGTATGTGTGTGAGTCGACGGATTGCTTGCCGAGGTTTGAAATGTTTCCTTTGGACCCGGTCGAGGACCAGGAAAGAAGGAAGAAGCTGAGCAAGCGGAGGTTTCCCGTTGACGAGCAGTTGGTGACCAATGGATGGTCTTTTCACAGGCAGAAGGTGCTGGTTATCGGGGCTCGAGCGTGGTGAGAGCCGTATGCCAGTAAGACCTTTGGTGGTTGTTTCTGTGATGTGCCTTTCCGGATGGGATCTGGGCTTTGTCGAAGTTGTCTTCTGTCAAGAGTTGGCATGGTGTTATGTCCGGCTTTCGGCTTGCCATGTGTGAGGTGTTCCTTGGTGCTGAGCCGATGTTCTGGTTGCGGTCTGTCGAGATGGCTGCTTGAGCTGGTGGAGGCTCTGTTTTGGTAGCTCCCTTGAGGAGGGTGTGCTACCTGTCAGCTGGTTGTGAAGCTGATGTGTGAATTATCTGCTGACCATAGGATGGATCGGTAGCTGTTGCTCGTGTCGAGGGTTGTGTTTCCGCGGTGAGCGAGATTGTGGCTGCGGTGCCATGTTGGTTCTCGCGTTGTCTGAGTTGATGCCGGACTGTGTCCTTTGGTATATGCATGCTCTGTTGGCCAGTGTGCTCGGCGCGAGGAGCGAGGTGTTGTGTGTGATTGTAAGTCTGGCTGTGTCCCTTAGGACCGGTGTTTTCATGAGAATCGAGGTTTCTGTACTGGGGCTCTGACAGCGTGTCAGTTGGTTCGGTGTTCTTCCCCTGTGACTTTGTGCTAGGTCCTGAATTTCGAGGATGAAATTCCTTTAAGGGGGGAGGGCTGTAATGCCCCGGATTTTTTAGATCCTTGTTCGTGGGTCTCGGATCTGGTTTCTCGGAGCGTCCGACTCTGTTATGTCCAAAATTTCGTTTCGGACATCTTTCGTGTTTGGATCGGCGCGATCCGGAGTCGTTTCGGAGGCCCGGAGGAGTTCCGTGGCTTTTTCTGCGTGTGTTTTCCGATTCCCAGCGTGGGTTTCGGCTTTCCCTTCGGAACCTCGTTGCGGGTGAACCGGGCCATTCACCTAGGCGAGTGTGGTACCGTTGCGATCGGTGCGTTCCGAGGATCGCGAGAGTGTGATTTTCTATTTTTCAAGATTTTTTCGATTTTTCAAAATTTCCTATTTAAACCCCCCCACCCTCTCTCTCCTCTCATTTCTCTCTTCTCTCCCTCTCTCTTTTCACGCTCTCTCCTCTCACTCTCTCCTCTCCGGTGGCTGACCGACCGAGGCGGGGGCGAGGCGGGGCGACGCGGGCGAGGAGGATGGCGAGGATGGGTCGAGGATCGAGGCTCGAGGGCTCGGTGAAGCTCGACCGTGAGTTCGTGGAGCGGCGAGGCTTCAACGGCGTTTTCTTCGTGGATCGGCGTCCACGGTGCGCGAAATCTTCGGTGGAGGTGGGGTGATGGACCCCCAGCTCGTGCTCTTTCTTTTCCCGCAAGTTTCGTAGGCTGCGGTGAGCCGAGCGGGCCGTTTGGGGCGTTTTGGGGAAAACCATGATTTGGGGAGTGATCGCCCGATCTAGCGATTCGTTGCGTTTTAGGCCGATCCGAGGCCATAGATGCATGCTAGGGGCTACTGGGGAGCTTCCCCTGTGTTTTCCCCCTCATCCGTGGATGTTTGGGGGCGTGGCGTGGATTTTTATGGTTTTCCCGCCGTTCCCGGTTTTCCGAAATGATCGCGGTCCACCAGTAACCGCGTTCACTGGTCGTGGTCGTGGGAGAACCGCCTTCATCCTTGTGTTTTGGTCGAGAGTGTTGGCAGCGTCGCGGTCGTGCGATAGACCACTTTTGTCTGGTCGCGGTCATGAGATGACCGCTACTGTTTGGTCGCGGTCCTTGGGCGACCACTACCATCAGGCTTGCGCGTGGCTGGTCGCGGTCGTGAGGCGACCATGACAGCATGGTCGCGGTCTCCGGTCGACCGCTACCATCTGGTCGCGGTCCCCGATCGACCACTATCTGGTCGCGGTCACCAGGTGACCACTACCACGTTCTGGTTCCTGTTTGCGCTGTTTTGACCTCCGGTCAACCCGGTTGTGACCCAGTGGTTGACTTTAGGTCTCGTGAGTGTCTCGGACATCCTGTGGAGTTCCGTGACCGTGTCTTTGGGTGTCCAGAGGTTGTCCCACTTACCTCATTTTACGTGCAGCGAGCTTAAGGGTCTAGGTGACCTTTTAGCGCTCCGATTGTGTTGTGTTGGTCTCCGGTCGACCCGGTTGTGACCCAGTGGTCGACCTCCGGCCTTGTGAGTATCCCGGACACCCCATGGGTTCTGTGTCTGTGTTTTTGGGGTGTCGGGAGGGACCGTGTTACCTCGATTAGCGTGCCCATAGGTGTGGTGGGTACGGGTGACCCCACGTGTTCCGGGCTTTCGTGTTACGCAAGATCGAGTCACCGTGTATCGGTGGGTGTGCGGTGGGGTCTCCCCCGCATGTTGTGGGTTTTCTTTGGAAGGCGATTCCCATGTGGGCCATGTGCTTGGCCTTGGACTGTGAGTCCAATTATCCGGCCTGGGGCTGGAGGTTTCCCGCTTGCTTCAAGATGGGAAATCGACATGGCGGCTTGTGTGCTGCCCTGGGAATCGTGCTTCTGTGTTTTTCGTGTGGCCCGTGTGAGTGGCCTTGGTCCCTTCCTTTCCCTTCCCGAGGGAGTGGTCTTGGTGACTCGTGAGTTGTCTCGGTACTCGTGCTACCGTGATTTTAGACCTAGAGATTGTACTAGATTGACGGCCTTGTGCTGTTGCGTACAACGGTCTTGGCCCCGAGTCTTGTGACTCAAGGACCATTGGGTGTAGTGCGTCTGGAGGACTGTCCAGAGTCCAGTGGCTTAGCGCCACTTGAGTTTTCTTGACTCTAGCGCACGGTGCGTGCGTGACCGTGGACTGCGAGTCCTATTTCTTCTCCGACTGTGGTCGCCGTGCGACGGGGCCGGTACGTGGGGTGGTCCCCGTACGTCGTCGGATTCGGACGTTATTTTCCGTTGAGTTGAGAGTCTACTCCTTCAGTGACCCTCCACTAGTCGTAGCCTGCTTACACGCGAGTGGTCCCACCTGGGAGTAGGTGGAGAGGCTTACCCTTTGAGACGGTTTGTGGACCGGTTACCGTAGGCCCCTCGTCGGTAGCCAGAGTCCGGCTATGGGGGAAAATCGGTAAGAGGACCAGACCTAGTGAAGCGTGGTCTATGTGTGCACGTGGTTGGGGGTGGTTGGACCCACGTCAACGGGCGTGACCCCAGCTAGTTACTTGTTTGTGGTTACTTGTACGGTGTTCGCGCCTCGGGTAGGACCTACCACGTCAGGCGGTTCACCTGCGGTGCGGTGTAAGTCGTCAGGGGACGCTACCGGCTGTGCTTCTAGTGGGAGGTACTCCTGTCGAGTCGGGAGTGACAGACTGTCAGTCTCTGTGGCTTTGACCTTCGGGTTTTCGGTCGTGTCGACCGTTGAGTTCGGTTGTTTTACCATGGCGCGTGTGTCGGTTCTCGCGCCGTGAGACTAGTGCTAGTGGCTTTACCGAGGTTGCACCTTGGACAGCGTGTCCAGGTCGGCCGTGTCCGGGGGACAGGCCTCTACGGCGTGGTTGCCGTGAGTTTTTACTTCGGTAGGTGGTACTAGTGGGGTTCGGTAGCCTCGACTGTGGGTTCGGGGTGTGTTTTTGGGTACAGTAGGAGTAGTTGTAGCATCGCGTTTCGACCGGCCACCGGTTTGCTGTTCCTACTGTAGTTGTAGCTTTCCTTTCTGCTACCGCCATTGTTTCCGGTTGGGGTTCCGCGGGATCCCTGCTGAGTCTCTGTTTTGGAGACTCATTCCCTGCTTTTCAGGTGTGGCGGTTCTTCCTCGAGGTTCGAGGGTGCGGAGCGGAGGTTCTCAGTTGCCAGCTTGCCGGGCCGAGTGTTCACTTGGCATGTGGTACGTTTTACTGCTTTAGACTGTACTTTCTGTTGGACTGGACTCTGTTGTAGCTGTAGTTGTTCTTTTTTTCAGCTAGTTGTTGTTGGTCGTCCTGCTTTATTTCCTATTTCTTTGCGCCTCCACACTCCTTTTAGCCCTTCCGAGCCCTCCCGACTCGTGGGCGGCGGTGCGAGTCTCGGGTTATCGGGCCTTCCCGGTAATCGGATTCTCGGATCGTTACACCTCTCGTCCCGTCAAGGACGGATCCTATCCGGCTCAAGAAGCAGGACTCCCCTGTCGGCGTACAAGCGGTCAACCTTCTCCAAGGCCTCCTGCCAGCCATCCAGATACCCGAGCCTATATTGCTCAGATGCCGGGCCGCCTTCTCCGGGCGCAGGCCATGGCCGCCACGATACCGGTGCTGGGTCTTCTCGAAGGACCAAAGGTCGGCGAAGAACCTGCAGAAATTCATCATCTGACGAAGTACCAGACTCTCCTGAGGACATTATCTGAGAAGGCTACCTACAAAGGCTCTCTATTGCAGAAGTTGATCACTGGAATGCAGCGGAAGCCACCATTTATAGGGAAAGGGAAGTCCCCAGGAGTGTGAGGACTCTTACCGCCTCATTCAAATCCGTGGAAATCGAAGCGACGGATCCCGAAAGTCGCGCTCCTTCAGAAGCCCTCATCAAGGATGCCGTTTCGTATCCCCAGAGGATCTCACGACGGTTCAGGAAGGAGGATATACATGAAAAAAATCTCAAGATTTGCAGATAAAAAGGAAAGCTTTCGTTTCCAAAAAAGAGAAATTACAAAAAGAGGCTACTGCCTCGGAAAGTGTGAAAAAAAAGGAAGGAAAAGATAACTAGGGGCATCCCCTCAAGGGCTTGCCCCGGTTACATTATCACGTGCCCTGAGCTCAGTAGGTGCACGCACATCAGCGGCACTAGGAGGAGGTGGCTCGTCACTCAAGTCCACCACGGTAGCATCGACGGGCGCCCGCTCGCCCGCGCTCGACACCGACCGCTAAGCGCCCGCCCCCATGGGGTCGGGCCCCTCTTCTTCATCCTCGGCCCCCGAGCCGTAGGGATCTGGAAAAGGAGGGTGGACAGGAGCCTCGAGGTCAAAGTACCCCGCGGTGGCCTTCACGGCGGCACTCCAGCCCTCCCGGAAGCCGCGGTCACGTGTCGGCCCGTAATACTCCAGGGCCGCCTCCGTCAGCTCGGCCCGGTAAGCCGAGGAGGGGCAAAAGGCCTCCACAGCCTCATCACCTACCGAGGACAGGGACATGCGCACCCTAGCGAGTTCTGCCTCGATCTCCTAGTCGCGGGCCTCTATGGCTCGGGTCTCCGCCTCCAGCTTGGCCGCCCTCTCTCCAGCCGCGTCAGCCCGTGCCAGGGAAGAGTCCCGGTCGCGCTCCATGCCTGCCAGGGCCAACTCCAGCTGAGACAACTGCTCCCGAAGTCCGGCGTTTGCAGCCTCGGACTCCGTCAGGTGTCCCTCGGCCCCCGCCTGACGGCCCGGCTGGCCTCCAGCTCACGCACAACATCTAGGAAACGATGCCTCCATAGCCTGAAGGCGCTAGTGACCAGGCACACGCTTTTCGCGGCAACGGCCGTCAACTCATCCACAACACCAGGGCCCAACTCCCCAACGTGTTCATGCCAGCGAGCACTCCGCATCATGAGGTCATCAACGCCCGGGACCCCGGGCACCCCCGTCGGTGGGTCCTCAGGTCGCTAGGACTGATCGCACGGAGACGAGGATCGGTCGCGCGAAGGAACCCTCTGCGGAGGGGGAGGGTCGACCTTGGCAACAGCAGGGGCCTTGCCCCTTTCACGCCCCCGGTTACTGGAGGCGGACGCATGAGTAGCAGCTGCCGGCACTACCGACGACAACGGCAGGTGAACACTGGGGGGAGGCACCCCAGGAGAAGGTGGGACCCGGCTCCTGGCTGGAGTCGAATCCCTCCCCCTCTTCCTCGACCGGCGACGACTATCAATCTCCGCCAACTCGTCCTCGGTCAGATAAGTCCGACCACCGCCAGCCATGGCAGACTCTTCTCCGGGTACGCTGGGAACGGCTTCGGAGAGACTCCGCCGGGAACTAGGCCCTCCACTGGCCACCGACACCTCGGGCGGACGCGCCAGAGGGATGCCCACAGGGGCCGGATACTGCAACCTCCCCGAGGCAAAAGCAACCTGGGCTGGGGGGGGGGGGGGTGATGACCGACACCTGTCCGGTTCCTGGGGCAACGTGATCCACGGGGCGAGGAGTGAGCCGCGGCAGCCGGACGATCTCAGGGGTCCAACCCAGCGCTTCAGTCGCCCCTAAAAATGCAAAGACAAGGTTAGTCTAACATCAGCCACTACTGCCACGTCCCTGCGGGGAGACAAGACCAGTGCCCTGCGGTAATGGGGGACACAACCCTAGCTCTCGAAGCAGCGCCGAGGTCAAGACGTGGTCTGCATCGACTAGGGGGTACCGGGAAGCCGCCTTCAGATCCCGACGGCCCTCGAGGTTGAGGGGAGGCTACGTATCGCGCCAAGGGCTAGGAAGCCATTCCGCATCCAACCATGAGAGGCTCTTTCCCAGTCCTTCGACTTGATCAGGTATACGTACTGCTCCGCCCATCTCTTACGGTTGGACGCGGTACGGGAGACAGAGATAAAATGGTCGCGGGCACGAGCCTTGAAGTAGGCAAAATAGGTGTCGGATGGACAACTCTGGAGGAGGAAAAATTGCCGGAACAAGTCGACACTCGGCTCCACCGACGCTCTACGACAAGCATAGACAAACCCGTAGAGGATGCTATAAGAGTTGAGAGTTATGCCCCCAGGGTTTCACCCGTAATGGCGGAGGACGGCCGAAATGAAAGGATGGACCGGAATACGAAGACCCGCCTGAAAGGAGGCCACCAGGATCATGATCCCACCAGTAGGGTGACTCGTTATGTCGTCTCCCACAGCAGGAACGACGATATCGTACTCAGGGGGAATTTGGAAGGTCTCCCGCAAACCTTGGAATACCCTATAGGCCACTAAGGGCTGGGAGTCAGGCCGACTAGTGCCCGCACCTGAGGTGCTCGGCACACCGCCTCGGCTCTTAGGCATCTCCTCCGAAGAGGAAGACTCGACGCTAAGGGCTCTCCTACACGGAGGCATCACTACCGCAGAAAAGAAGAACCGAGAAAGAAAGATCCTCACCAGGCAAAGGGAAGAAGAAGCATACGACGAAGCGCGGCAACCAGCGAGATGTGGGTATGGTTTTCGAAAAACCTCACAGCGCTCCTTATAAACCACCCACTACAATCCGACGGTTGCCCCCTAAGGGTCAGGCGAAGGGATGCCTGCCGCTACGACGGTACGGCTACCGAGGCCAAGCGACTGTTCTGAGCCCACATCCCTAAAACAAGACAAGACTCGACGTCATCATTGCCAGCGTGGCCTCTATCACCGCCAGAGGCGCCCTGCGCGCCAAGCAGGCCTCGAAGCCACCAACTCCTGCCATACGAGGAAATCGTCTTCGGATCACACCCTCCAAAAGAACCCTCTCTTGGGCTACTCTCAGTCCCCTGCGAGTGCTCGACAGCTAAGAGTAGGGGGGAAGTGAGGAGGGTAAATCTGGTTTGACCCAGAAACGGCCCAAGCGCAAGCGGCCCATTAAGGTTCGGAAGCGCTGAGCCCACGCAAGGGGCGAACATACACGCTCAATCCAGTAAGAGGATCACCGGCCCAAAGGAGCATCAGATTCCACGACGCCGATGAGGCCGGCCCAAGCGCAGTTCTCGCCGGAGGACACTCCGGCGACCGACCGTTGCCCCCCCGACGCCGGACTTGACCCCGTAACGGGCGAGCAAGCGCCATTAGTGCCGTAAGACTCGCCCAGGGAATGGCCAACGCCGGGGCTATTGCCCTCCAACGGGAAACTCCCGCCAACATAGCGGAGGAACATTGCTCTACTAAACGGACCCTTCCCTATCAAGGGATGAGGCCCTCGCTCCAGGACAACCCATATAAAAGGGACATTGGCGGAAGAGAAGAGCACGATAGATTCTTCTACTAGATCCCATACTACTACGCATGAGGAGATACGGCGGATACTTCTGCCACCAGAGCTCCCTACAGAGAAGAGAGCAACTCACCCCGTAACTACGACAGAGAGGCCATCTACTGTGTCCAGAGAGCATCCTCCTCCTGTACGGCCTTACCACCCAGCGAGCACTCTCCGAGAGCCCACTGGGAGCGGCGAGCACGCGTGCAGAGGATCTACACGCCTCCTGGATCGACTACCATGGCCTCTACTTCTCTTTTACTTTGCTCATCTCTGTTGCTCATTGAATCCCTTGCTGACTTAAGCATCGGAGGGTTGTCCCCTGGGGTAACACCCGTGACTCCTTCTGACGTCCTTCTGGTTTCTTGGTGTCTGCAGGTATCCACGGGCGCGAGACGACTTCCCCAACAAATAAATAGAGAAGATAGTACGTGGTCTAGGAATCATTTTCCTACCGCTACATATACACCCTAAGTAGTTGGCTTGTCAATTTTGACCTATTTAGACATACAAAATTTTAAATATTTTCTAGCCATCTAATCAATGATCTAATTATATAGGCATATAGATTTGATGAAGATAGATGTGACTATATTTAAATAAAATGAGCGGATTATTAGGCGATACAATAAGTTACTGCATCACAAATGATGCAACACGTATTAATACTCTATCCTACTTAAAAGGAGGAGATAGGGGATGCACAAATATTATCTTGGATGTTGATAGTTTTGCTTAGGCCCATCTAAGGGGCCGTTTGTTTCGGCTCATGGGTGGAGGGATTTTCTAAAATTCTCTCAATGGTACTATTATTTGACAATGAGAGGTTTTTGTAATAACTAAAATCTCATTTGGTGGAGGGTGTGTAGGTCGCATGGGAGATGATAAGGCCATAATAAATTATGGTGATATTAAATAGTCGGTGGAAGTTAAAAATGAGCATTAAAATATTAGTTAAATGCTGGACGTGTATTAAATGGGCATTTAAACAAGGGGTTTGAAATCCACCTAGAAGCTCCACTGGAGGAGTTTTCGTGGATTATTCATCTCCCCTCATCGTGTGTCTTTCTCTCTCTTTTTTTAAAAATCTTCTATGCAAATAAGTCGATGCATTCTAATTTTGATTGAGATCATAAGATTCTAATGATTGGAATCCCATAATCCATCTCCAATTATCCATGAGCCAAAACAAAATGGCCCTAAGTGCAGTTTGTGTAAAATTAAGTCCTCAAATGTAATTGGGTTAGCTAAACTTGCCCTAGATTTTCAAGTAACCCATATTATATATATATATATATATATATATATATATATATATATATATATATATATGAGTTATAAGACCGTGTGCAAGATTACTGAAGGTGGGAAAGGTAGGTTAAGCTAAAACCCCTAATGAGAAAATTATAATTTTTTCATCAAAATATCTGACATATAAATAAATCTCTATTAGAATATTTAGAAATATATATATGATGCACCCAAATCTAATTATGAATGTGAGGTAAGGATAGATCCGTTATATTTAACAAGATAAGATTTAGGCTTACTCTATTTTTGGTGTCACTTTATCGTCACAATCTCAAGCCAAGTTAGATGTACACAACATAGGGGTATTTTGTTTTGGCACTTATATTTACGTGGTAGGATAATCAAATCAAAACACTGTAATTTTTAAATCTGGTTATATTTTAGCTTGAGTTAGTTATATTTATTTGAAGACATATTAAGGCTCCTAATGGGAACATTTTTTCACATATATATTTGTGCAATGAAATTATATCAATCAATATCCAACTAAGTATATTATTTTTCTAATTATACATGTAAGAAGATTATTTTTGCAAGGGTTAATTGCTTCGATGATTCTATCCCTATAAAATATTTATAGATAACCCTTATACCTTTATCTTTATTTAATATACCTATATACAATATGAAATCTACTAAATACAGTTGTCAGGAAATATATACACCCACGTCAAGAAATATTATTCAATCGTACCACTTATGCCGGCACACCTTAAAAGACTCAAACCTAAAAATAATCCATTAAACATGTAAATTATACGATTTTAAAGGGGTATATAAGATACCATAGAATAATATATAATTATATATATCTTAATTATGCAATAAGATTAAACAAAGATAGATTAGTTTTTTTCATCTTAAGTTATCAAAAAATAATTAAACAAATGGTGGGTAACGAAGAAGTTATATGAGATCAAAATTTGCTGTGCTGGATCAGATCGGTGCGTATCACACGCACCGGATCGTGTTAGCAAAAAATAGGGTTGTTAATGGGCCAACGGGCCTAGCCCGACTTCAAGCACGGACTGCAAGCCCCTTTTCAGCCAACGGGGCCTTAATTGGGTCTAAAAGCCTGACCCATAAAGGGCCACAGGCCGACTTGTGCCATTCATTTTTTTGACCTCTTGAAAATTTTGATTTTACTTAATTAGAAAATATTTTTCCTTATTTTACTTAATTAAAAAATTAAAAACTTTATTCCCAAATAAACTAACATCTAAAATTTTAATTAATTTTCTTAGACAGTAAGTTTTATATTCTTATATATTTTTATTAAATTTTTTGCATATAAATCTCTACAAACTTAACGAATTGTCGATCAGTCCTTCAATTATGAATATTTTATTAAAAGCCTCTACAATATTCTATCTCTTATTAAAAAGTCCCTATAATTTGCAGCGGTAAAAAAAAGAATATCTCGTGAAATATTCCATCCGGAGGTGATAGAATAGTGAAAAAGATCAAAATACCCTTCATCAACGTGGGCCCTCTCTCTCACATTAGCCCCAGGAAGGGTGTCAGAACCCCCGATGGTGGAGGTGGGCTAAGGGTGTCGGTGACGCGGTCGGCATCGGAAGAAGGATCGACGGCAGCTCCGGTACACGAACATGACTGGATAACTACTGCCACGCACAGCTCGGCCTCACATCAGATGGTCTCACACCAGGCGACACTCAAATCTCACAAAAGGAGAAGGAGGGAAGGGAGGGTGGCAAGAGGAAAACTCTTACGTGAATGCAACTTTCAAAAGCTTTCATATATGGAAACAACACATTATAGCCCCCTTTATATATAGGAAAGGCTATAACACTCATACCCTTAAATTTTCTTAATAGTATCTATGCTCTAAGTCTAATAAAATAAAACTAACCAACCTTCTTTTGACTTTGACATAATAAAATAATATACTTTGACTTTGGTGGTTTAATAATACAAATACCACCATAAAAATGAAAATACACGTGAAGAAAATACACACGCAATACATACATACTCAGGACGCCGAGTCTTCAAATGAGTCTTCGAGCCACAAGCTCGGTGCGGCTGGGGCGGTGCGGCGTCGGCTCCGAATAGTGGGTCCAGTAGTAGGCCCGGTGTCCCCATCAACCCTCCCGGGGTGGTTGGAACTCGACTCCGTTGAGTAAGGGGGGACACTACGTACTGTGGTAGTGCTCCAACATGTCTGGATCGAGGCACTGGAGATCTTCCCGGCTGATCCAGGAATCATCAGAAGGTGGACGGTCCCGCCAGCGGACAAGGTAGCTCTGGTATACCCAGCTCCGTGTAGCTGTCACCTGCTCATCCAGTATCCTCTCAATTTACTCACGCGGTGCTCTCGAGGTTGTGGGACGCACAGGGATGGACTCACTCTCAATGGGAGTAGAAGGCTCGAAAGGGTCACTAGGAATTGCCGTGGGTTCCTTGTAGGCCACTAGGTCTGGCACATTAAAAATAGAGCTAATCCCATATTCGGGAGGTAAGTCCACAACATAAGCATTGGAGCCAATCCTCCGCAGAATTGGGAAGAGACCATCACTACGGGCTTGCAACTTTTTAACGGCTCCCGAGGGGAGTCGTTCTGGTCGAACCCGGACTATAACCAAGTCACCTTCTTGAAATTCATGGTGACGCCTATGCGAATCAGCCAATCGTTTATATGTCTCATTACTGAGGTTTATTTGCTTGCTAATTGACTCATGTAGACTTTTGACATGCTGTACAAATTCTTCAGCTGACTTGGATGTTCTAGACTCGAGGGGAAGGGGAATGAGATCCACATGTATCATAGGTTTGTATCCATGCACGATCTCAAATGGACTCATACCTATGGACCTATTGAAAGAGCTATTGTATGCAAATTCAGCTCTGGGCAAGAGAAGATACCAAGTGCCAGAATGATCCCCTACAAGACACCTCAGTAAATTTCCTAAACTTCTATCGACGACCTCTGTTTGTGCATCAGTTTGTGGGTGATAGGCAGTGGAAAACTTAAGCTTAGTGCCAACTAGGTGCCAAAGTGTCTTTCAAAAGTAACTAGTAAACCGGACATCTCAATCAGACACTATGGTTTGGGGGAGACCATGCAGACGCACGACTTCATCAAAGAACAGGTGGGCTACTCTAGATGTATCCGATGTTTTGGAACATATAATGAAATGGGCCATCTTAGAGAACCTATCAACGACCACGAAGATGGAGTCATGTTTGTGAGCAGTGCGAGGTAATCCAAGGGCGAAATTCATGCTCACATCAACCCACGATCTATCAGGAATGGGGAGAGGAGTGTAGAGACCAGTGTTCTGTTTGACCTGTTTGGCCATTGTGCATGTCCTACACTGGGTTATAATTTTGGCCGCATCTCTCTTTAGGCCAGGCCAGTAAAAATGCTCCTCTACAGAATAGATGGTCTTGTTGTGTCCAAAGTGACCAGCAAGACCTCCAGCTTGCATTTCCCAAATCAGGAAGTCCCATACAGAAGTTTTCGGGACACAGAGTTACTGCCCTCGAAAGAGAAAATAATCTTGGATTAGATAGTCAGCAAATGTTGTCGAGGTTTCAATAGACAAGGCAGAATAGGTAGGGCCAAAATCTGGACACTCTCTATAGAGTTCCTTCATACGGTCAAAGCTAGTGACCTCTACCCGAACAGTGGAAAGAAGGGAGACCCTTCGACTCAAGGCGTCGGCCACCTTATTTTCTTTTCCAGCCTCATGTTTTAGGACAAACGTGAAAGACTATAGGAATTCTAACTACCGACCATGCCTTGGGTTTAAGCCCTTTAGAGAGCTAAGGAATTTCATAGCCTCGTGGTCCGAATATAAAACAAACTCTTGAGGTAAGAGATAGTGTCTCCAGTGTTTGAGGGTTTGGACCACGGCATAGAACTCCTTATCATAGGTGGACTAACGAAGCTTTGCATCAGAAAGCTTCTCACTGAAATAAGCCACAGGGTGGCTCTCCTAGCTAAGCACTCCTCCTATACCTACGCCAGAGGCATCGCAGGATATCTCAAAGACTTTAGAAAAGTCTGGCAGGCGGAGGATAGGGGCTTTGGTCATGAGCTCTTTTATGACAGAGAAAGCCTGAGAGACGGCTTTGGTCCACTCAAAATTCCCTTTACAGATGCAATCCGCAATGGGCGCCATAATTGTGCTAAAGCTCTTTATGAAGCGTCTGTAGAAAGTGGCTAGCCTATGGAAACTGCGAACGTCATGGACGTTCTGGGGCTCAGGCCAGTCTACTAAGGCTTGGACCTTGGATTGGTCCACAGACACTCCTTGACTTGAAACTACAAAGCTGAGGAAAGTGACCCGGTCTGTCATGAATTCACACTTCTTAAGGTTAACATACAAGGTTTCTTTCCTCAAAGTCTCGCAGACTTCCCTCAAATGTTGGATGTGGTTCTGAGAGTTGTGGCTATAGATGAGAATGTCGTCAAAGTAGACGACAACAAATTGACCAATGAGAAGACGAAGGACTTCCGTCATAAGTCTCATGAAAGTGCTGGGGGCATTGGATAGCCCAAACGGCATGACGAGCCATTCATACAGTCCTTCTTCTGTTTTGAAGGATGTCTTCCACTCATCCCCCGGTCAGATTCGGACCTGGTGGTAGCAACTTTTCAAGTCAATCTTTGGAAAGATGGTGCCTTCACTCATCATGTCAAGCATGTCATCAAGACGGGGAATGGAAAATCTATACTTGACAGTGATTTTGTTGATGGCACGGCTGTCACCACACATCCGTCAGGTGCCATCTTTCTTTGGTGTGAGCAAGGTAGGAACAACACATGGGCTCTTGCTCACCCTGAGGAAACCCTTTTGAATAAGGTCCTCGACAATCCTTTGGAGCTCAGCATGCTCCTTGGGGTTCAGTCGGTAATGGGGAAGGTTGGGTAGGGTGGACCCAGGGACAAGGTCAATGGCGTGTTGTACATCACGCATGGGAGGGAGTATAGAGGGAAAGTCCTCAGGGAAGATGTCTTGGAAGTCCTGTAGGATTGCCTGGACTTCAGGTGGGATTGAGACTTGGGACTCCTCGGGTGTGATGGTGACGACAATAGCCCAAACAGGGGCACCCTTAGCAACCTCTCTGTTTAGCTCTCCGACACTGATGAAGTTAAGGCGCCTAACTAGGTCGTGACCAACCTTAGGGGCCTTGGGAATGGGTGTGACAGACACAGGAGAGGATGAAATGGGAAGTTTTCCCTCATTAGGAGTTCGGGGACTCTCTTGAATCTTGGGAGTTCCAGTAGGGGTGGAGGTGGAACTCTTTCCCGGGGTCACCTTTAGGGGTGCCGGGTACAACTGAATCTTCTTCCCATTGTAGGAGAAGAAACACTGGTTGGATCGACCGAATGTAGTAAGGTCTACATCATAGATCCACGGTCGTCCTAGAATGATGCTACCGACCTTTATAGGCACTACATCGCATAAGATCTATCCTTGGTAGGATTGGAATTAGATTGGAATGACACATGTAGTGGTGACTAGGATAGAAGTGTCGTCAACCCAAGCCACGTTGTATGGCCTAGGATGGGGATGGGTAGGTAGACCTAGACGGGAGACAAAGTCTGAAGAGACTACATTGATACAGCTCCCGTTATCAAAGATCACCTTGCAGGGTTGAGACTTCACCATGATGTAGATTTGGAAGATGGAGGTTCGACGCCAGTCGTCCTCCTGGGGGTTTGTTAAGATGCAACGAACTACACTCAAGCTTCCCTGGCTAGAACTCTCGGCAATATCTCCCACTTGCATGGACTCCACATGCGTACTATCAAATCCTGCACCCATTTCCTCAAATTGGGCGATGAGGTCAGGATCGGCCATATATCTCTCAATGTGTTCTCCTTCCTGAGGTGGAGGCTCCATAGGCTGGGGGTCGGTGATGACCAAGGCTCGGGTGGGGCAATTGGTGGCAACATGCCCTAGGTTATGGCACCTAAAGCAGCGAATTCTCGAGATAGGGACTGGTTTGGAGGTGCTAGGGATGACTCCCTTTCCCTTGTCATCCCTCCTATCAGTTGGCAGAGTGTACTCTAGCCTGGGCACAGCAGCGGGTGCAGGTAAGGGGTTCCTTGAGAAAGGAACAGTAGGGGCAACGACCCGAAGTGGGGTAGTAGTAGGGACATAGGAAGTGGAGGGGCCAGGCCTCTCAAAGTAGCAGACCATGGAGTTTCGGGACTCAGGTTGGCGGTAGGTGGGGACCCAAAATGCAACCACCTTTTGAAACCACTCGACATCTCGAGTAACCTGGTAGGCGTGCTCGAGGGTGTTAACCTCTCGTAGAAACAGCTCCCGCTGTATGCTCTCGTGTAGGCCAGCCCTAAACTGTAAGAGGGTGACAGAGGCATCCTCCATGACTCGACTTCGAAGGAAGAATTCATCAAATCTGGCGATGTACTCGTCCACGGACTTTCCATCTTGGGTGAGTTTCTGTCATTGGTTTAAAAGACGATGATGGTAGAAGGGTGGCAGATACTTCTCCCTCAGTTTCTCCTTCATTTCTTCCCACGTGCTTATGGGCTCCTCTCATCTCCTTTCTAGGATATTTTCACTGTTGCACCAGTAGGTCTTGGCTTGACCTGGGAGCTTCATTTTGACAAACCTCACCCTTGTGGCAGGGGTCATGCGGTGATGCCAGTCAAAGTATTGATCCATCCCGGTCTCCCAATCAAGGTATGTAGCGGGGTTTAGGGACTCATCAAAACTCGGAGCATCGATCTTGACGTTCCGTAAGATGATATCCTCATCGTCGTGGTCTCTCCTTCGAGGCGCACGATCCTCTTGCTCTCTACCTCGAGGAGCCTGATTTTGGTGGGGTTGGTTTCTCTCTTCCCTAGGATTGGCCACTGGATTTCCTTCCTTTTTTTTCACAAGATCCTCTAGGGCTTGGATCCTTTCTCCTAACTCAGCTCGCAATTGGCCTATGGATTCTTCAAAATTGGGCCATAAGGTTATGCTCGAGCTGGGCTAACATAGCACTCACGCTCTTCTGATCCGTGGGTGATTGTGACGTTGAAGGTCTAGACGGCCTGATGAATTTCTAGACCAGCGTGACATGCACGGGCTCGGACCTAAATGATGCAATCCTGGGACCGAAGATTAGCAAGGCTTAGACCCAATTTGTTGGCTAATAGGCAAAGGGTCAATTTGAAGGGACCGGTCAGGGAGAGTTGCTCGCCCGTAGGCAGAGTAATTATGGAAGTACCTCCTGACAATTAGTGTGCCCTAATGCAGCAGTTCTAGGGCTAAAAAGGATAGGTGCATACAAGCTCTCTCTCTCCGTCCACAGCGATGCACTCATGCGATGGCTACATGGATCGGGCTCTCTCTCACTTCGCCGCGCGACAATTGATAAGGATACTAAATAAGCAAGTGAGGGGTGCACGTATCTAGCTAGACTGAAAAGTCCAGCTCCGACCGGAGACGAAGGTACGCGGGGACGTGCGTGCCCGCACGGTGTCGACGAAGCTTGGGCGGTTACAATAAATTCACTCCACGCAGGGAGGGTGCAATTATTATAAGATCGCTTAATTTAAAATTTCCCGCACAGGGAAACAACTTAATTCAAACTTTCTCCGCACAGGGAGACTCAGGGGTACTCACGTTCCGTAATTTACGGACCATCTGTCGACTACCGGGCGACTCGGGCACCGGTCGAGCCGTCGTTGTGGACTTGGGGTGCCACGATTACTAATTTAATGAATAGATATAAATAGATATAGATATAATATATATATATATATTTAAGTCTCTCCAACAACTCCCCTTTTTTTCAATTTTTTTTTCAAATATATATAATATATATATATACTCCACTACTCCACCAATCACACTGGCAGGCGATCAAACAGGGGGGGTCAACGCTGGTGCGCGTGGTCAGCTGGTCGGCGCGTGGGTGTGGACAGGGCGCACGGGCACCGCAGGTCGGGCGCATAGGTGCGCCGGGGTGAGGGCGCACGCGAGCGCAGGGTGCTTGGGCGCGCTGGGCGGCAAGGTCGCGGCGGCAGGCGGCAGCTGTAGGCGGTGGGCGGGCGCGGCGGGCGCGCTGGGCACGCAGTGGCGGGTGGTGGCGGGGAGCTGGCCGTTGCGGCCAATGGCTTTTGAAATCAGGCACGGGCGACGATGCTCGTGCCGCGAAGGTAAATTTTTTTTTCTCATTTGTTTTTTTTTCTATTTTTCCTTTCTCTCTCAACAAAGAGAGCTCCTTTCTTTTTTTTTCTCTTTTTTATCTTTTCTCTCTCTCTCAACCGAGAGAGCTTCTTTCTTGTTTTCTCTCTCTCTCTCTCTCTCTCTTTTTTTTCACTTCCAGCAACCGAAAGAAAGGGGGGAAGACGATAGGGACGTCGGGGTTGACGGAGGTGTCGTTGTCGGGCTCTGATACCAAATTTGACGTGGTCGGCGTAGGAGGAAGGATCGACGGCAGCTTCGGGACGCGAATAGGACTGGATAACTACTACCTCGCACAGCTCGACCTCATACCGGACGGTCTCACACCGGGCGACACTCAAATCTCACAAAAGGAGAAGGAGGGAAAGGAGGGTGGCAAGAGGAAAACTCTTACGTGAATGCAACTTTCAAAAGCTTTCATATATGGAAACAACACACTCTAGCCCCCTTTATATATAGGAAAGGCTACAACACTCATGCCCTTAAACTTTCTTAATAGCATCTATACCCTAAGCCTAATAAAACAAAACTCACCAACCTTCTTTTGACTTTGACATAATAAAATAAAATACTTTGACTTTGGTAGTTTAATAACACAAATACCACCAGAAAAATGAAAATATACACAAAGAAAATACATACGCAATACATACGCACTCAGGACGTCGAGTCTTCAAATGAGTCTCCGAGCCACAAGCTCGATGCGGCTGGGGCGGTGTGGCGTTGGTTTCGAGTAGTGGATCCAGTAGTGGGCCCGGTGTCCCCACCAGTCGGAGGGAGAGAGGGGGCCTAGCCTGAGGGGGAAAGGGGGGGGGGACGGCAGGTGTCTGGAGCAGAGAGGGGGGAGAGGTTGTGGGAGGAGGAGTGGGGTGGGGGGTCTGCTGTAGGGGGGGTGCCTGCTCACCGTAGGGGTAAGGGGTGCCTACTCGCTAGAGGGAGGTGGACCGGAGAGGGAGAGGTGTGAGAGAGAGTGTGGAACTCTCCCTAGTGGGAACGAGTTTAGATTTTTTATTTTTTTTTAAAATTCGAAACATAAAGTCACTCTGAGTGGGAGTGACTTGAGATGAAAGTCGTTCCCACTCGAAGTAACTTCCCTTTGTCTCTCTCTACCCCTCGTCCTCTCTCTCTCTCTCTCCCTCTCCCTCTCCCTCTCTTTATGTCTCGAACCTTTAGGATGTGGGTTTTAAAAATCAAAGTTTAAAGGTTTATGAATGAAGGAAGGTGAAAATAAAAAAATATATATATGCGATGAAAAATGCTAAGAAAATATCGTGATCGCTAGAGATCGAGTACCTCAAAGGATAAAATAAAAGAGTGATCGCATGAGGAATAACTACCTTTGGATGAGTGGGGAGATGTGTGAGTTCCAACCTTCTCTTCCCTCAGTCGGTCGATGAAAAGAGTCTTTTTTCTTGATTATCATTGTAAAAAGAGATAACAAGCACATGAGAATAAAAAATGGATTAGAGAAATATGAAGTGCAGTATCAAATCCTTGATAGATAAATATGATGAAAGCATGAATAGATACATATATACCTTGTTGGTGTTGTGCTTAAACCCTTTAATACAAAAGAGTACATTAATTATATGATGTGATGAAAATATGAGAGTACAAGAGTTGCACTAAGATGAGATGATGTGCAAGAGTTGCAATAAGGGAGATCTCAATGATGAGATAAAATTAGAAGAATAAGAGTATGGTGCATATAATTAATCTAATGAACAAAATAAACATAAAGGAAAGATAGGCTTATTGAAGAGTGGACTTCAAGACTTTAATAGACTCCAACAGGGCTCCAAGGGACGAAGACTTCATGCTCTAGAAAGGGACCTCCTTCTTTATTCTTCTTCTTCCTTCTTGTAAAGAGCTTAAGGACCCTCAAAAGTTCAAAGGGGAGGGGTCTTTATATGGGAGAAATTAGTAGCCCAAAAATCATGTAAAATTAAGAATAAAATTTTAAATCAATTTGGATGAGGAAATACATACATAAGACTCCTCTTATATTAGGAAAACCATAGCATTCCTTCCTGAGGAGGGTAAAATCAGCTTGGCCCATATAAGGCCAGTTACGCCAGGCCCGCTTCGGCCGAAGATCTATAACGCACACAACAGGCCCCTGACAGCCGCGGCCCACAACGGACAACCCAGGACGGATAGTCCTCGGATTCTCCAGCTCGCAAAGGGTATCAGCCCAGGCGCAACGAACGTCGGATGAACCTCTGGTGACTGAACGTTACCTCCCACGACGTCGGCCTCAACTCCTCTAAAGGCGAGCACGCGTTACAGGCGCCGTAAGACTCACCAGAGAACCGTCCGACTCCGGAGTAATGGACCCTCAACGAAAAACTCCCCACAATCACGGAGGAATGTTACCCCACGACTTGCGCCCTTCCCTGCTAAGGGACAAGCCTCCACTACTAGGACAACCCCTATAAAAGGACCCCTTTTCAGCCGCACAGGGATACATAGAGGGACACACACAGATAGTCAGGGAGAGACAAGAGAATCAACTTATAGCCACGGCAAGAGAGGCCCCGACTCGCCACCCCTCGAGAGTTTATTCTATGAAGGAGAGCACTGGTCATCTTCTGAGCGCCCTTACCGTCCAGCGAGCACCCTCCGAGCGTCCACTGGATACGTCGAGCACCCCTCCGGGAGACTAATCGCCCCTCCAGGCCTACTGTGGACACCAAAAAATTACACACCCAGATATCCTACTCGGCCCAGCACCGACAACGGCACCAAGTGAAGAAGCCCCGGTGAGACCGGTCATCCGGACTCCCCAAATATGCACACTGCCGCGAAGCCGTCCCCGGAGTCACGACAGCCAAGAGAAACCAACCTCCGAAAAGCTCACAATCCGTGGCCCCTGAAGAAAACCAAATGAGCCATAACTCGTGCTCAAGACGGGCCCAAGTCAGCCCCAGCGGCACACCCAAGCCCCAGTGGTACACCCCCCCAGGGGGTCTTCAGCGGCACACCCCCCCAGGGGGGGGGGTCTTCAGTGGCACACCCCCCCAGGGGGTCTTCAGCGGCACACCCCCCAGGGGGGGTCTTCAGCGGCACACCCCCCAAGGGGGGGGTCTTCAGTGGCACGCTCCTCAGGGCCTTCAACGGCACGCTGTTTGCCCCCTTCAACGGCACGCTTGGGCAACCTCCAGCGACACGCCTTTTGCCCTCTTCAGCGGCACGCTTACAGTGTCTTACAGCGACACACTTCTTAAGCCCGCCAGCGGCACAACGTGAAGGCTTTTCAACGGCCAAACGACGTGACGCCCATACCCTACGTATCCTTGGCGCGCAGTGAGCTGTCCGAGGTGTCGATCAGAGATTGGGCCACGCAGGCTATTCCCCTGACAGCCAGGATGGGGGAAGTCAAACCCCATGATCCCCAGCCGCTTCCCGCCTCCGACTGCCGTGCTCGAGGGCTCCCGCTGCTGGGAGTATAAAACCACTCCCGTTTCGGCAAAAAAAGGAGGAGGGGAGGAGGAGAAGGAGACGACCAGACACGACGCCACCTACGAGAAGAAGAAGAAAGAGAGAGAAGAGAAGGGAGAAGGCTCCGGCGTGGGGTCTTCCGACGACCACCAAGCAGCGAAGAGAGAGTAAGAGAAAGAGAGAGAGAGGGAGGGTCTGTGTAGCAGTGGGAGTGGGGAAGGGCAGAGGAGCCGTCGCCTCTACCCGACCCCAGCTTCCCTCCTATTTCCTCTCCATGTTCTTCCTTTTCTTCTTCTCCCCTCTTCTGTGGCTTCGGCCTTGATGTATACCTCAATGTGTATGGCCGGTCACGGTCATTTCTCTTCCATGAATGAAAGTCTCTGGCCCTTCTTTTGGGTCTCTTCTGGCCTCTCTCGATCTGTCCCACTGCATGTGATGTGTTGTTCATTTTCTCCACTTCTCCGGCGTCTTTGGATTCTCCGTAGCGATGTGATTCCTCCCGTATGATCCTTGGCCTCATGGGCTCTTTGCCCCCCCCCTCCCTTTTTATGGCCATCAGTTGTGCTTATCTGCTTGAAGGGAGAGAGACCCCACATCTCCTCCTGAACACCCAGCTACCAGTAACCCACCTTTGGCCTTCAACCCTCTTTCTCTTCCTGAACACCCAGCTACCAGTAGCCCACCCTTGGTTTTCATCCCTCGACACGGCCTTAACGGCCTTTGCCGGCACGCCTTTGGCCCTTTGTCCCCGGTATGGCTTTAAGAGCCTTCACCGGTACGCCCTCAACTTCCCTTCGCCGGTGCACCCCTTGGCATCGTTCACCGGCACAGCCCACCTGTGGCGCTTCCCCGGCACGCCCTGGGTAGCCTTCGCCGGCACGCCCCAGGGGGGGCCTTCGCCGGCACGGCCCCAGCGGCCTTCCCCGACACACCCTTGACCCTCCTTCACCGGCACCCCCTAGTGAGTCACAGGGAGGCCTTCTACCCCGTTGCTTTCAGCCTTTCCAAGGTTTTATCAAAGGTGTTGCCGCCCTCGGGCGCCCACCTCCAGTTTTCGGGTTCCGCCACTCCATGTGGGCGCGTTCCCTGTATCTCCCTTACGCTCGGGACAAGGGTAGATGCTGCCGAATTTTTGTCAGAAAATAACAAGACGTTAAAAGGCAAAAGGAAGCAACAAACGGACATAACAATCAATGATAAAATTTTCTAACTAAGCAACCCATTGCCGGTGACATGAGGACCAAACCGACTAACAACATGGCAGACCGAACGTTTGACTTGCGAGAAGGGGCTGAACAGAATAAAGAAAAGGAAAAATTTATATAAGACTACATGAAAATTAAAAAAAAAGAAAAGAAAAGAAAAGCCTTAAAAGAAACAGAGGGAGAGCGGATCCTCTTTGACACTTCCCGCCCTAAATCATCACCCCCAACGGTACACTTCGCCCCAGTCTCAGCGGCACACCCACCAGCCCCCAGCGGTACACCCTTCTCCATCCCCAGCGGCACGCCTTCTCACCCCCTCCCAGCGGCACACCTCACTATCTCTAGTGGTACACCCTTCTCCACCTCCAGCGGTACACCTTTCTCTATCTCTAGCGGTACACCTTTCTCCACCTCCAGCGGCACACCTCACCATCTCCAGCGGTGCACTTTCACCTCTTCCAGCGGTACACCTCTTCCCAGCATCCAGCGGCACACTCCACTCTCAGCCACCTCCGTTTCCCCCCTTCACCGGTACACCACCTTGGGGCGCCCTCGCCGGCACGCTTGGCATTCCCTTTGCCGGTACACTCCCCAGTGGCCCTATCTCATGATATTGGTGATAATAGTGATGATGATAAATAAATCAATAAAAAATTTCTATAATAATTAAGGAAATTTGAGCGTATATAGAACACAAACATAATGTGCAGCGGTAATAATAATAGTAAAAGGGGTGGGGGTGAGAAAATGACGATAATAATAATAGATAAAAAAGGGGGAAAATCAGTCGGGACAAATGCATAAAGAAGTAATAAACAGCAAAAGGAAGGAGAGGAACATATAATTAAAAATCCCAGATAAAAATGCCAGGGTCCACATTGTAGCCCCATCTCTCCCCGTGACCCGACGCAAAAGGAACAACAATGCCGCCCTCTCAGGCCGGACCCGAGTCTTGGGAATTATCCCGACATGGCCAGGCTCCGACCTAATCTCGGGCCGACATTCTAATCAGACCGGATTCGGTTCTCACCCCGGATCCTTTCCGAGCCATCATTAAAATTGCCGTGCATGCGGCAGACATTTGAACGGGCCCACCTCGGTTTCCGTCACGTTTCTATCACGGACCCGTGTCCGAATATGAAAAGGTCCACGAGTGACCAACATGGCCAGTGGCCCGTATCCTAATGCGGGCTTTGGTGTGATTTATTCCTATCTTTTTTCTTTGCGCAATCAGTATTATTTATTTCGGCCGCAGGGCCCCTAATTTTGGCAATTAATCAAGAGTATTCTCTCGTATGGGGGATGTAAATGACGTCGTGACCTTTATGGCGTGACGGGATCTGGTCCCGACACGAACCACACAATCGTCTGACGAAGTCAGGTCGAGCGCATTATGGGCTCTTCGGGGCCCGAATAAATTGTCACTTTGTGACTGGCACGCCTACGCACTTAACAGACAAATAAACGCACCGAATAAACCGACACCAACGAACGACGAACGAGCGTGTCGAAAAGTGCGTCCACAAGTCTGGCACGCCCGGTGGGACCGATCCACCCTTCATCTCTTTGCCGAAATTAGGGGCCCTGTGGCCCCCTTCTTGTAATACTAATTGCGTTACTTTCTCGAATGCAGGAAAATCACATCATGGTGCCGACAATGGCTGTCACTTGCGGCCCTCAGGTCGTTGAGAACCACGTTCGAGGCGGCTACTTGGCGGTCCCCCTCAACTTCGGGAGCTTCCCTCCCACCGTGGGCTTCCCCAACTTCTTGGGGGTGGCCTTTGTCAACATCCTTGACGTGAAGGCACCCGGTGAGCCCCAGACCAACGCTCCGCTTTGGGGGCCACTGAAGCTATTATCGGCCAAGCTGTGGCCAAGAACAATGACGGCGCCCCGACAACGACGCTAAGCTACAATGTGCACCACGTGCACCAGACTGCTGGCCCATCCCACCAAGGGTCGGCGTCTCACCGGAGAAGGCTCCGGAGGAACAATACTGGCGCCGTCTCGGGGCGCCGCATGTCTAACTCCGGGAAATCTATGGCCGTCGGGACCCTCCAAGTCCGCCTGGACGGGCAGATGTCCCAGGTGACACCGGACCGCGTCATCCTGACTGTCCCAGTCCATAACTCTTTTCAAGGACTGGAGAAGCTGAAAGAGAAAGTGACACTCGCAACCCCGGCCGCAGCGCCGAAGAATGCGCCGGCTCGCAGGCCGGCCAAACTGAAACAAGTTTGGGTCCCCAAGGAGGCCCAGCCCACTGCACCCGCCCAGGCGGGACTTAGCACTTTTTGCCCGAGGAGGGCCAGAAGAAATGAAAGGGTCGGACTGACGACCCCAACCCGCCAACCAGCACCCGTCATGCCGGTGCTGTCCGAGAATGCCTACCGCCGTCGCCGTGGGCGCCGACACAATGCTGCCCGCCTGACACCCATGGCCTACTCTCCTCCTGCCGCTGTCATCGACATGCTACCACAGGCTGTTCTCCCCGACCGGGAGTGGGAAGGGATCGAGCAGGCCATGAGAAACTACCTCCGGGGCCCAGGTAGCACTCCCGCGGGCCGCCAGAGACTGCTGGGGGCAGTAGCCTCCGCTTTCCAGGAAGAAGGAGCCCGACCCGCACCCAGTGCGGAGTCGAGGAATCGCTCGGAGGAGCTGCGCCAGTCCCCTGTCCGGGAGGAAGCGCCGCCCCGTCGATCGGTCTTCGATATGTTGGTGTTCCCGGGGAGATCATCCAGGAGGGCGACAAAGAGAAACAAGAGATGGAGAACCTTCACCTGCAATACAGCAGGAGTTCATGGTCGGTATGGGGCCTTGCCTACCGATCCTGAAGAAATGGCTAGACTCGCCGCCAGGCCGGGACCCCTTACTAGAAGAGGGAGAGCGGCAGGCAACGCGACACCGACAGGCGCCGAAGGGACCTTCCCTGAAGAGCCCCTTGCGGCCTTCACGGCCAACGTGGTCACCACCGGCGACACGAGCGGCGGACCCTCTACATCATCCGAGGATGCCCCGGCCGAAGAGACAGGGGGCATGCCCAGTCTCCCCACAGCTGACCCGGCAATGCTGCTCATGATGCAACGGTTCCAGCAAGAAATTGAGTCACTTAAAAAGTAACTGAATGAGTGGAACACACCGCTCCCGATGTCCTGGCAGACCAAGGTTTTACCCGAAGCACCCAGGGACAGGGGGCAATCTTCAGAAGCCGCTCTTCCAGCAGCCCTCAACCCTCTCGGGGGCGCATCCCTGCAGCATGCACATTGCACCGCACCGGCCCCGCCACAGGCCTCACTTTCCCAGGGGTCCCTCATGGCCCCCCAGGCGACCGTGTTGGCCACCCCGAGCGCGCAGCCCGCTCATTTCTATCCGAGTCCGGTCGACCCGGCAACAGTTAGCCGGTTGATGCTGGAACAGATGATAGACATGAAACTGGCCGAGAGAGGTGACGGGGATCAGACGCCGTTTGACGTCTACCGGGTGCCCTACCCCGCTCACTATGCTGCGAAGAAGTTGCCGGTTGGCGTCACCAAGCCACCCAAGTTCGAAAAGTTCAATGGGCAAGGGTCTCCCAGGGAGCACATTGCTTATTATGTGAACGTCATGGGAGATCTGGCTACTGATGAAGCCTACCTCCTGAAGTTCTTCGGCTCAACACTTACCGGGCTTGCCTTTGAGTGGTATTCCAGCTTGTCACCCGGGTCAGTTGCTGACTGGCCCAACATGCAGAAGAAGTTCAAAGAAAGATTCTATGTTGCTGAACGGGAGGTTACTGTGGCAGAACTCTACGCCACGAGGTAGAGGAATGATGAGTCAGCCCTCGACTATATCAAGAGATGGAGGAACCTCAGCTTGAGGTGCAGGCGTCCCCCGCACCAGGAGGATGCGGTGCAGATCTGTAAACAGAACCCGAAGAAGGAAATCCTGGAAAGGATGATTGGCACCGAGGTCAAGACATTTGACCGCCTGAACAATGTGGTAGCAGAGATCGAGGCATTTTTGGCCTGATACTCCTCCACCCCGGCCATGTCAAGCCAAAGAGCCAGGCAGGCCGAGAAAAAGCCAGCTTCCCCTGAGGTGCACACACTAGATTTCCAGGCCTTTGAGAAACAGAAGGAGAAAGCCAAGGGGGCTGCCAACCTTCCTCCGCCCAGAACCACAGAACGGCGGGAGGGCCCCTCACTAAGGGAGAAGATGAGAAACAAGCTATATTCCTTCTCCCGAGACAAGTCCAAGCTCCTGTTTGAGTGGGCAACCAGCTACAACAAAATCACACTGCCAGAGCCGAAAAGACCCGGCGACCTGAAGAAGAAAGACGACCCGCGCTTTTGCCTGTACCACCGGATGCTCGGGCATACCATTGAAGACTGCTATGTCTTCAAGGATGTTATTGAATCCTTAATCAAGAACGGGGAACTGGACATGGGGGAGCATAAGGTAGACCCCCCGCAACCGCATGAGTTTCCCAGCATAACCTCCACCGTCAACATGGTCTCGTTATACCAGGAGCTGCCTGAGGAGTGGGCGGAGGCCTGCGCCCACGCCACTTACGAGACTTTTATCACGGCCCCGGCTCAAGACCAAGGGGGTTGGCAGACTGCACCCAGGAAGAATAGAAGAGCACACGTCCCTCGGCCCACCCCAGGAGTTCATCTGAGGGATGTGACGCCCCCGCCTGCACCACCCCCGGCGAGCCCGGTTTGCCACGACACGGCCCCTCGGCTGGTCATGAGGCGGCCCACTCACAACAAAAAGAGCGCTCTCCCGCTGCGGATGCATAAGAAGACCAGCCCGGCGGTTGAAAGACTCCAGGCTATTATTGATGGGCTCGAAGATTATGAACAGCTCGAAATCCAGCCCGTGGAGCTGAAGGAGTATGTCCCCTGGGAGGAGTTCGAGTCACTCGAACTGGCTCCAGGAATAGAAGCCGAAGCAGAGAAAGAGCCTCCCCTGTGGGGTGAACTTCTCCATGAGCAGCCGTTGGCTGCAGCAGGAAAGAAGAAGAAGAAGAGAAGACCCAGGGGCAAGAAGAAAAAGGAGGTCATCGTCGCCTGCAACACCCTCTCGGAACTATTCGACACTGCCCTCTCCCTGGAAGAAAAAGAAGAAGAGCCACCCCATGAGCCGGCAGAGGTGAATCAAGCTGAAGTGTCCACTTCCCAACACGCCACCAGGTCGGGAAGGAAGTGGGGGCGCCCTCCTCAGGACAACCTCAACATCATGCTCAGGGGAGAACAACCATACCAGGTTCCCGACCCTGAGGTCCGAGGCACCGAGATCCCTCCTCCGTCGGGTCTCTATCCCGGAGGGGCCAGGAGCCAAGGCACCCCTTCATTCGCCGAATTCCTGTTAGCCCGAGCAGGGGGGCGGGCGCACTCCCAATGGTCTCCTTCGACCAGAGAAGCAAGCAGTTCCCAAGCTCCACCGGCGGCGGCTCCCCCTCAGCCGGAAGAAGAAGTTAACGGCATCCCAAACCTCGCCGAATTCATGAAAGAAAAGGAGGAGGCCCCGCCGGCCCCACAGGCTGTGACAGAACCCGCAGACGAGGCATCCCCTGATCTAACATTCCAGCTCCAAGGTGGGGGTAGGCGCGGCAAGCCCGAAGAGATGAAATTACTCAAGGTGCGGGCTGCCGACCGAATAGTCAGACACCTCAAGAAGATCCCGACCCGATTTACTGTATGGGAGATGCTATCTTTGGACGAAGAAATGCGGCGAGCCATCATCACCGCACTCCAGACGCCAGCACATCTTGAAGCCTGCCTAGCAGAGATATCACCTGAGGTGGCTGTGGCTTTCACAGAAGATGACATGCTCCTGCCCACCTGCAGCCATAACAGACCCCTCTACATGAAAGGGCAGTTGAACGGCCAGCCTATCAACAGGGTCCTGATCGACTCAGGGGCAGCAGTGAATATACTTCCTTACCGGGTGTACCAAAAGCACTACTTTGATGTGCACCTGGTTGAGGTCAAAAATGTCAAGATTGCCGGTTTTAACCAGAAATGCGAGGTGCCCATGGGGGTTGCAGAGTTCAACTTGACCTTTGATGACTTTACCACCAAGGTCCAGTTCCACGTCATCAACTCCAACACCTCCTATAAGGCATTGCTTGGCCGGCCCTGGCTACACCAGAACAGAGTGGTGCCCTCCACCCTGCATCAATGCATCAAGTACCCCTGTGAGGGGAAGGAAGTCAGAATCTTCGCCGATCTCCACCCGTTCGAGGTGTTTGAGTGTCATTTGTCAGATGCCAACCTATATCTAGAGAAGGCAAAGCAAGCTCCCCAAGTCGCCCAAGACAAGGGAAAGAAGAAAGTGGAGTCAGGAGGCTGGTTTCCTCCGCCACCCCCAGGCTATGTGGCTCCCCCACATATACCATTCATTGCACAAGAGGGGGGGGGGGGGTATTTAAGGCAGCCCCTCTCGCCATCTACTCTACACCGGGGACGCCTTGCCTCGAAGACATGCTGGAGGATGTCAGAGTCCCGCCAGGGATCATCAAGCCCATTATAGAAATTGACTGTCAAGCAGCCGAGCAGCTGAGAACTTTTGAAGTGCCTAACCCGGAGGGGCCATCCACTATCTTTTATGTTGCCGGGGAAAAGCCAATCAGGGAAGACGATGATTGCCGGTTTCCTGACGAGTTGCATGACCCGCACGTCCCCATTGCGAGACTCCCCCACATGACCGACCAGACAGCCAGAATGGTCAGAAAGCAGAAGATTCCTCCCTACCAGCCCTCCAGCTGGAGGGAAATGTTTGAAAGAATGTGGAGCCCACCAAACCTGGATCGGCGGCTGCTGCAAATCACCAAGCACCCCGGTCTGGGCTTTTTACTAGAAGATTATTACGAAGCTGATGTGATATCAGTTTCGGCCTTGTCTGGCGGTGACCCCGCAGAAACTGTAGATTTGCGGGAAGCCCACCAAGATGTATATTGTAGGTCTCCGGCTGAGGAGGCGCAAGACGAAGAAGTGTTCCTTTGGAACCCCCTCCGCCACCGCTGCACGGGGGAGACGACCTCCTTCCCTGAGGGACCAACCTCGAAGGGTCACACCACCGAGATGCCCTCACATCGGCCTGCTGGCGAAGCAAGGAGCAATAGCATGGGCCATGCTCCGAATTCCCCTCGATACGACCCCGTCATGTACGCCTTGTACCATAGGCAGCAACGGGAAATCAGGATGTTAAAGGCACGGCTGGCTGAGTTGACCTCGCTAGTGACTGACCTTATCCAAAGTTCTCTCCGCCCGTGGGGTGGCCATATGTCTCGGCCCCGAGACACCAGTCCTAATGTCCCCGTCTGGTCAAGAAGGGAAACAAGAGACACGGCAAGCCCATTAACCGGGCGGCCAACCAGGCGAGGCCTGACACTCCAAGAGAAGCTGCAGAAGCCTTACTCTTTCCCAAGAGAGAAGACTCGGGGTATCTTTGACTGGGCCTGCCATTACGGCAAGGTCTCCCTCCCACGGTCCAAGAGGCCATAGGACACCCGAAGGAATGGGGACCCACTATTTTGTCCCTACCACCAGATGTTGGGCCACGCCATCGAAGACTACTATGTCTTCAAAGACATTGCTCAAGACCTCATTAATAGGGACGAGCTCAGAATGGGAGACTATGTGGTAGCCCCGCTGGTGAGGACACCCGAGCAAGAATACGGCTCGACTCAGAGAGCCGCCGGTACCGGACACGCAGCACGACTCGGTCGACAGCGACCTCATTGTGGCTGGGGGACAGTCTGGAGTCCGCCCCGGAACTTTGACACTTTAGTACGTATTTTTATACGTATTTATATTTTGTATGTATTTGGGTCGTATTTATATTTTGTACGTACTTGGTCGTATTTGTACGTACTTGGTCGTATTTTGTATTGTGTACGTCTTAGGTGTGTCTTTGGCATGTATTTGGGTTTGCATCATTTTGGGATTTCAAATTTCAAATGGGTTCGAATTCAAACTCCAAGGAGGGAGAATGGAGCCCATAGAATTCAAAATTTCAAATGGGTTCCAAATCCAAACTCCAAGGAGCCATGTGGAGCCCATAGAATTTAACTTTTACATGGGTTCCAAATCCAAACTCCAAGGAGCAATGATGGAGCCCATAGAATTTAAATTTCAAAGGGATTCAAATTCAAACTCTAAGGAGGGAAGGTGGAGTCTAAACTCTATATATTATCATGTACTCTTCCTCTTGAGGGATTGATGAATGAATGAAAATCTGAGTTTTGCCAAGAGCATTTCCCTCTTCTTCCTCCTCTCTCCTCTAGGGTGTGACACCCTCTATCTCTTCTTCTTCCTCTTCCTCTCGGGTGCGACGCCCTAGCCCCCCCCTCTTCCTGCAGGTTATTGGCTGCCCCAACAGCAGGAGGCGACCTCCACCATCTTCATTCCAAGCCAGGAGATCAAGCTTCCCCGAGTTGCAGCAAGACGTGGAGGATTCATCTTGCAGACCTGCGCTCAGATCTGGCCATCTGCTTGCAGAACTAGGGCCGTATAGAACAGGTTGGCACCCCTTCCTCCCGACCTCGAACCCCATAGACCTCTTCTGAGATTTTGTTCCCCTCCACGTCCCCCAATAACCCTGAAAATCCCGCACCTAAACTCGTCCAGGGTCGAAAGTTGCCTTTGTAGGCCTTTTTGCTGCGCCGGCTGCCCCTGTGCAGGCTAGCCAGAACCCAGAGCCGCAAAGAACCAACTGGTACGCCCTCATCCGGACCTCAGGCCGCCCAACTCTCTTCACAACATTTCTTCCCCTGCCTGTCCCCAAACCATTCGCGCAAACCTCACCCCCAAATTCGCTCAGGGTAAAAAGTTCCCTTTGGAACTACTTTTACTGCGCGGACTGTCTCTTTGCAGCCCTAGCGGGACAGAGTTAAAACCCCTACAAAGGGGCGTCCCTCAAACCACATCGGATCGACCTGGGCTTTTGAGCACCGCCCCTACACATCCCAAACCACCTCCAGAAATTTTATTTCGCCCCCAGAAGCCCATTTCCTCTGCTGACCATGTCCGCCATCCCAGGTCCCAGTTCTGACTGCACTGAAGTGCAGAACTGAACCCCAACTCCCCACTGCTCCCCTCGCCCAGAACTCCCACAGAACACCCCACCACCACTTGGCCCCAACCTAGTCCCCACAGTCGCCTTCCTACCAGAGAAAACCCTGCCTCAAAAGCTTCCCGGAAGTCCCCGTACTGGCCGTTCTTCCGCCCTCTATCCTGCGGCAGGCAGACAGGCCAGACTGTGCAGAGGCAGCTCCAAAATTCGCCACGGCCGCCACGGGACGCGACTGCAGCTCTCCTTCCACGGGCATCTCAGGGACATCCCCACCAGTGTCCACGCCAAGTTTCGGAGCAATTGGTTGAGGTGAAGGTCACCTTCCAGGTTCCCCTTCCCGCTGCCCACCAGCACCTGCGCAGACTGGCCAGCAGTCTGCCCACCGTCCGTGCTCGGGAAGCCCACAGCAGCGCCGACAGCATCCCACTTCTTCCAGGAGGAGCAACCTCCACTGCAGCACGCCTTCCTGGACCACGGCTACCTCCTAGGCCCCAGGCACTCGTCGTCCTTGCAGCTGTACGCACGACCGGTCCGCAGTGGTACCCGCATGCGACGAGCGTCACCGACCCCGTGCCCGTCACCCCATTTCGCACGACCCCGGGTTCTTGGTGTAGCCTTTTACCTCCCTACGAGGAGTGGGCACTTTTATTGGGTTGTACTTGATTGTTTTGTACCGGGATCGTGTGACTTGGCCGGGTCTCTTCCCCACGCCCCGAGCGTGGAGGTACGCGTCCGCTCTCCTTCTTGGTTAGCTTGCTCTTTAGTATATACTCTTGAGGCCGCTGCTTGTGTGTACGTTAGGTTCCTAGACCATTTATAAAGTATAGTTCACTGCTACGGCGAGAGAGTGTGACCGTCCCGTGGCTCATCCGAGTCACGAGTGTGGAGATACCCACCCTAGACTCGCCGGTTTCTCAACCGTGCGGATCGACGCGCTTCCCTCTCTTGGGACGCCTGTGAGCTTAGTTTCTTGTTATTTGGTATAACTTCCTTCACGGGAACTCTAGGTGTCGCGTCTACGCCGTTCAAACAATTGCAAAGTTGCTGGTCTAGTGTCCACTTGGTCGCGTCTTCACATAGAGTCCCAGTTCTCCTAGCGTCCCGCATCAGTTTTGGTATCAGAGACATAGGTTGTCTAGGGTGCATTTGAGTCTTCGTTCTACCCCCATTTGTCCCTTAGAGTCTTGCATTGGTTTGCATTATAAAAAAAAAAAAAATTCCCTTGCATTTAGTTCCATTACATGCCCACTCGGCGTGGTACAGATTACCAACACCCGGTCCCAATGGGTGACCCTAGGAATACTGCCCCTAGTGACTTTTCCCTTCAGGATATGATGCAGGCTCTCATGAATCGGATAGATCAGTCCGATAAGAGCTTTAGAGATCATGCTGCATTCATGGAGGGCCGGATGAAGGCCATGGAGGACCGGATGGAGGCTTCCGACCGGACCATTCAAGGTCTAGTTGGACGGCCCAACCAGGATAGAGCTCCGTGTGAGGATGTCCCCGGGCAGGCCCAAGGCCCACTTGACCCTGCTCTTCGGCCCGTACACCCTAGGGCCGACGACCGGAGACCACGTATTCAAGAGTTTGATGATTTTGGGTCCGATAATGAGGTTGAGGGTTATGGCCGTGCTCGACGTGGCTATAGGCCCCATAGGGACGACGAGGATGACCGTCTCCTTAGGTCCGTGCGCGCGGATCCTCCTACCTTTGATGGGTCCTTGGACCCTAAGATCTATGTTGATTGGGAGGCGGGTATGGACCGCTACTTTGAGTGGTATGAGATGACGGACCACCGGAGAGTCCGATTTGCCAAAATGAAATTGCTAGGGCAGGCACAGACTTATTGGAGAAACGTGGAGAGCCTGTTGATGCAGCGACATCAACCCCAGATTGAGACATGGGATGATATGAAGGTAAAGCTCAGGCAAAAATACCTTCCTTCCACATACCGTCAGAGGCTTATTGATAGGTGGCAGAGTCTCAGCCAAGGGGATCGGACTGTGACCGACTACATCGCCGATTTTGATGAGTACTACTTGCGATGTGGGGTCACGGAGGAGAGTGCCATGACCATCTCCCGCTTCCGTCGGGGTCTGCGGCCGCACTACCAGTATGAGTTATTTCGCCGCCATGCCACGACCCTGGAGGAGGCTTATCAGGTCGCACTCGAGTTAGAGCAGTTTGAGTCCGAGTTTGCTCCGGTCCAGCGCCTGGGACCCACATATCCTCGTGGGTCGGACCCTCGTGCTATGACTGGACCTTACCCTCGGGGACCTGTGGCCCGTCCACAGGAACCCGCTCGTCAGGACTTCACTGCCCTTAGACCGCGTCCTCCCCCTCCGAGGGACTATCCCCCTCGACCCCAGGCTCCAGCCCCGGCCCCTCGGCCTCAGCAGCCCACCATTCCTACCCGACCCCAGCTTCCACCACCCCCGGCCCGTCGTGATGACAAGGGAAAGGGGCCGATGACTGGTGGAGCACCTCAGGGCACTGGGTCCCGTCATGAGTGTTATAGGTGCGGAGGGGTTGGTCATTATGCTGTTAGTTGTCCTACCCGATCCTCTTTGGTCATCGGAGATTCTTCGACTGGTGAGCTCGCACATGGTGTCGTATCCGTCAGTTATGAGGCTGACCAGGAGCTCGCGGAGGAATTCTTTGATGAGCTGCTTGAGGGTGAGCAACTAGATGTCCAGGGCACACAGTGCCAGGATGACGTCCAGCTGGGTGTTGTCAGGTGTATCTTGACCCAGCCGTTGGTGAGTGATGACTGGCGTCGCACCACCATTTTTCATACCTTTTGTAGGCTGGGTGGGAAAGCCTGCAAGGTGATCATAGACAGTGGGAGCTGTATTAACGCTATCTCTACGGGTACTGTGACTCGCTTAGGGTTGACCCCCGTGGACCACCCTTCCCCTTATCGCGTGTCATGGGTAGATTCCACCTCTATCCCAGTAAGGCTGCGATGTATGGTGCCATTGCAGTTCCATGCCTACCAGGATGGGATCTGGTGTGATGTGTTGCCTATGGAGGTAGGCAGTATTATCCTGGGAAGGCCCTGGTTATTTGATCGGGATGCTACCCTCCATGGCCGGTCAAACACATGCACATTCGACCATAATGGCCAACGGATTACCCTTCACCCGTCCCAGCCGAGGAGTCCATCCATCCGGGGTCCCACTGGGCCTAGTACCCCGACTCCTGCTATTCCAGGGCCCAGTACCCCATTGCCAGCTCAGGCTACGACCTTGCCTCCGGATGTCCCTCCCTGAGTGTTCCTCCGACTAGGAGGTTGATGCTAGTCAGCTCCCGGGAGTTGGAGCGTGACTTTGTTAGAGGGGACCCTATTTTTGCCATTATAGTCCGAGAGGTGGTTGGAGAGAAGGAGAGTGATCTCCCATCTGATGTTGCTGAGGTCCTTCGGGAGTTTACTGATGTATTTCCTGATGATTTACCCGAGGGTCTTCCACCTATGCGGGACATTCAGCATGCTATTGACCTGATTCCGGGGTCCTCATTGCCCAATTTGCCACATTATAGGATGAGCCCCGCTGATCACGCTGAGCTTCAGCGTCAAGTTGAGGAGTTGATGACAAGGGGATCTCTTCGTGAGAGCATGAGTCCATGTGCCGTCCCTGCCTTGCTTGCCCCTAAGAAGGACGGTACTTGGAGGATGTGCGTCGACAGCCGTGCAATCAATAAGATCACGGTAAAGTATAGATTTCCCATTCCCCGCTTAGATGATATGCTCGATATGATGGCGGGAGCCACTATATTTTCCAAGATTGATCTGAAGAGTGGCTATCACCAGGTGAGGATCAGGCCCGGTGATGAGTGGAAGACGGCCTTTAAAACCAAAGATGGTCTTTATGAGTGGCTGGTCATGCCCTTTGGGATGACCAATGCTCCCAGTACTTTTATGCGGCTGATGACTCAGGTCCTTCGACCTTTGATTGGGGTCTTTGTGATGGTATATTTTGATGATATCCTTATCTATAGCCGGACTAGGGAGGCCCACTTAGACCATCTACAGCAGGTCTGTCTTATTCTGAGGAGAGAGAGTCTTTATGCCAACCCTAAGAAATGCGCTTTCATGACAAGTCAGGTCACATTCTTGGGGTTTATCGTGTCTAGCGAGGGAGTCTCCGCTGACCCAGAGAAGGTCAGGGCCATAGTGGAGTGGCCCGAACCTCGTACTCTTCATGATGTCCGCAGCTTTCACGGACTAGCAACCTTCTATCGCCGCTTTATTCGAGGCTTCAGCTCTATCACGGCCCCAATTACAGATTGCATCCGAAAGGGGACGTTTGAGTGGACGAAGGCCGCCTCAGCCGCATTTGGGCTCCTCAAGGAGCGCATGACCCAAGCACCTATTCTTAGACTCCCTGATTTCACGAAGGTGTTTGAGGTCTCTTGTGATGCCTCCGGGGTTGGTATTGGTGGTGTTCTGAGTCAGGAGACCCACCCCATTGCATACTTCAGTGAGAAATTGAGCGATGCTAAACTGCGTTATTCTACGTATGATAAAGAGTTTTACGCAGTTGTGCAGGCCCTTCGGCATTAGAGACATTACTTGTTGCACCAGGAGTTTGTCCTGTTTTCTGATCATGAGGCACTCAAGTATCTCCATGCCCAGAAAAAGCTCAATTCTCGTCACAGTCGCTGGGTGGAGTTCCTTCAGGATTATACCTTTGTGCTGAAGCACAAGGCCGGTGCGGAGAACCGGGTGGCCGACGCTCTGAGCCGTCGCGCTTATCTTTTGACCACCATGAGTGTAGAGGTGGTAGGGATGGATAGGATGAAGGAGGCATATGCCGATTGTCCAGACTTTGGTCCGATTTATACCACCCTCCAGTTGGGGCCATCCCAAGAGCACATTGATTATATGTTGCAGGATGGTTATCTCTTTCGTGGGAGTCGCTTGTGTGTTCCACGGACTTCCGTTCGTGACTTCCTCACTTGGGAGATGCATGCGGGAGGTCTAGCCGGCCACTTCGGTCGGAATAAGACCATCGAGGCAGTCGAGCATCATTTTTATTGGCCTAGTTTGAAGGGTGACGTTGCTCGCATTGTGGCCCAGTGTCGTACCTGCACTGTGGCCAAAATGAGAAAGCAGGTTTCAGGTCCTTATACTCCTCTTCCTGTGCCTGATAGGCCGTGGCAGGATATCAGCATGGATTTTATTTTAGGGTTGCCACGGACCGCCCGCAAGCATGATTCAATTTTTGTGGTGGTTGATAGGTTTTCGAAGATGGCCCTCTTCATTCCTTGTTCAAAGACTTCAGACGCCTCTAGGGTTGCTCGATTGTTCTTCTCTAGTGTAGTGAGCCGATTTGGGCTTCCTAAGTCCATTGTGTCCGATCGAGATGTCCGGTTCACTAGCTACTTTTGGAAGACCCTTTGGCATTTGATGGGTACTCAGCTCAAATTCTCCACAGCTTACCACCCCCAGACTGACGGGCAGACTGAGGTAGTCAATAGAAGTTTGGGGAACCTCTTGAGATGTTTGGTTAGGGAACGCGAGAGGGACTGGGATTCGGTTTTGCCACTTGCCGAGTTTGCATATAATGACTCAGTCAATAGGTCCACAGGAATGAGTCCTTTTGAGGTTGTTACAGGATATAGACCTAGGAAGCCAGTGGATCTTGTTCCCTTACCCATGCATGCTAGAGTGTCGCAGTCTGCAGAGTCGTTTGCCGAGCATGTTAGGGGTTTGCATGATGGTATTCGTCATCATATAGAGACCAGCAACGCGCGATATAAAGAATTGGCTGACGCTCATAGACACCCCCGTGAGTTCCAGGAGGGAGATTATGTCATGATCCGGGTCAGACCGGAACGGTTTCCTTCTGGAGCTGTGAAGAAACTACAGGCTCGTGGTGCTGGCCCCTTTAGAGTAGTTAAGCGAGTTGGATCCAATGCATATGTTGTTGACTTACCGGACGACTATGGTATAAGTTCCACATTCAATGTCTCGGACTTAGTCGCATATAGGGACCCAGCAGTGATCCCTAGTGAGTTGTTTGGGCCTTCTCCACCCTTTGTGAGTGAGCCCTCCCCTGAGAGTCCACTTCCAACCCTGTCACCTCAGCAGCGTGAGCGGATAGAGTCTATACTAGATGAGCAGGTGACCACCACCAGGAGTGGCGCGTATCACCGCTACTTGGTGCGTTGGAGGGGACGGCCCTCGTCCGATGATGCATGGATCACCCGGGCAGAACTGGAGAGGTTAGATCCAGACTTGCTAGAGCGATACCAGAGTGACCGAGACCCTTACTCAACAGGGTCGAGTTCTTCCCACCCGGGGAGAATTGGTGAGGACACCCGAGCAAGAATACGGCTCGACTCAGAGAGCCGCCGGTACCGGACACGCAGCACGACTCGGTCGACAGCGACCTCATTGTGGCTGGGGGACAGTCTGGAGTCCGCCCCGGAACTTTGACACTTTAGTACGTATTTTTATACGTATTTATATTTTGTATGTATTTGGGTCGTATTTGTATTTTGTACGTACTTGGTCGTATTTGTACGTACTTGGTCGTATTTTGTATTGTGTACGTCTTAGGTGTGTCTTTGGCATGTATTTGGGTTTGCATCATTTTGGGATTTCAAATTTCAAATGGGTTCGAATTCAAACTCCAAGGAGGGAGAATGGAGCCCATAGAATTTAAATTTCAAATGGGTTCCAAATCCAAACTCCAAGGAGCCATGTGGAGCCCATAGAATTTAACTTTTACATGGGTTCCAAATCCAAACTCCAAGGAGCAATGATGGAGCCCATAGAATTTAAATTTCAAAGGGATTCAAATTCAAACTCTAAGGAGGGAAGGTGGAGTCTAAACTCTATATATTATCATGTACTCTTCCTCTTGAGGGATTGATGAATGAATGAAAATCTGAGTTTTGCCAAGAGCATTTCCCTCTTCTTCCTCCTCTCTCCTCTAGGGTGTGACACCCTCTATCTCTTCTTCTTCCTCTTCCTCTCGGGTGCGACGCCCTAGCCCCCCCCTTCTTCCTGCAGGTTATTGGCTGCCCCAACAGCAGGAGGCCACCTCCACCATCTTCATTCCAAGCCAGGAGATCAAGCTTCCCCGAGTTGTAGCAAGACGTGGAGGATTCATCTTGCAGACATGCGCTCAGATCTGGCCATCTGCTTGCAGAACTAGGGCCGTATAGAACAGGTTGGCACCCCTTCCTCCCGACCTCGAACCCCATAGACCTCTTCTGAGATTTTGTTCCCCTCCACGTCCCCCAATAACCCTGAAAATCCCGCACCTAAACTCGTCCAGGGTCGAAAGTTGCCTTTGTAGGCCTTTTTGCTGCGCCGGCTGCCCCTGTGCAGGCTAGCCAGAACCCAGAGCCGCAAAGAACCAACTGGTACGCCCTCATCCGGACCTCAGGCCGCCCAAATCTCTTCACAACATTTCTTCCCCTGCCTGTCCCCAAATCATTCGCGCAAACCTCACCCCCAAATTCGCTTAGGGTAAAAAGTTCCCTTTGGAACTACTTTTACTGCGCGGACTGTTTCTTTGCAGCCCTAGCGGGACAGAGTTAAAACCCCTACAAAGGGGCGTCCCTCAAACCACATCGGATCGACCTGGGCTTTTGAGCACCGCCCCTACACATCCCAAACCACCTCCAGAAATTTTATTTCTCCCCCAGAAGCCCATTTCCTCTGCTGACCATGTCCGCCACCCCAGGTCCCAGTTCTGACTGCACTGAAGTGCAGAACTGAACCCCAACTCCCCACTGCTCCCCTCGCCCATAACTCCCACAGAACACCCCGCCACGACTTGGCCCCAACCTAGTCCCCACAGTCGCCTTCCTACCAGAGAAAACCCTGCCTCAAAAGCTTCCCGTAAGTCCCCGTACTGGCCGTTCTTCCGCCCTCTATCCTGCGGCAGGCAGACAGGCCAGACTGTGCAGAGGCAGCTCCAAAATTCGCCACGGCCGCCACGGGATTCGACTGCAGCTCTCCTTCCACGGGCATCTCAGGGACATCCCCACCAGTGTCCACGCCAAGTTTCGGAGCAATTGGTTGAGGTGAAGGTCACCTTCCAGGTTCCCCTTCCCGCTGCCCACCAGCACCTGCGCAGACTGGCCAGCAGTCTGCCCACCGTCCGTGCTCACCCCGGAAACCCACAGCAGCGTCGACAGCATCCCACTTCTTCCAGGAGGAGCAACCTCCACTGCAGCACGCCTTCCTGGACCACGGCTACCTCCTAGGCCCCAGGCACTCGTCGTCCTTGCAGCTGTACGCACGACCGGTCCACAGTGGTACCCGCATGCGACGAGCGTCACCGACCCCGTGCCCGTCACCCCATTTCGCACGACCCCGGGTTCTTGGTGTAGTCTTTTACCTCCCTGCGAGGAGTGGGCACTTTTATTGGGTTGTACTTGATCGTTTTGTACCGGGATCGTGTGACTTGGCCGGGTCTCTTCCCCACGCCCCGAGCGTGGAGGTACGCGTCCGCTCTCCTTCTTGGTTAGCTTGATCTTTAGTATATACTCTTGAGGCCGCTGCTTGTGTGTACGTTAGGTTCCTAGACCATTTATAAAGTATAGTTCACTGCTACGGCGAGAGAGTGTGACCGTCCCGTGGCTCATCCGAGTCACGAGTGTGGAGATACCCACCCTAGACTCGCCGGTTTCTCAACCGTGCGGATCGACGCGCTTCCCTCTCTTGGGACGCCTGTGAGCTTAGTTTCTTGTTATTTGGTATAACTTCCTTCACGGGAACTCTAGGTGTCGCGTCTACGCCGTTCAAACAATTGCAAAGTTGCTGGTCTAGTGTCCACTTGGTCGCGTCTTCACATAGAGTCCCAGTTCTCCTAGCGTCCCGCACCACCCGCCACCCCCCCACGTGGCGGATAGCCCCAGAACAGGAGCCTATACCGTATCCATCCAGTACTAGGCGCCTAAAGACGCGGCTACCCCGGCCCCCACCGGAGCTGTCTATGATGAGTACACAGAAGACCCTGAGGTGGCCCTGTGCCTTTCTGCACCAGCGGACCCCACGGACCCGGCGGCTACGGTCCAGGAGGAGTGCGCGGCAAATGCAGCCTCCACGCCCCTTCATGAGGAACAAGAAGAGGGGGATGGCGTCCTCGAGCTCGAGGACCATGAAGACCAAGACTTTGTCGATTTGTCACCAGCCCCGCCAGAAATTGAAAATGGCGGCCAGGCCACAGTCGACGAATTGATTGAGATCAACCTTGGCATCGAAGGTGACCTCAGGCCGACCTTTCTGAGTGCTCTTATGCCCCTACAGGAGAGAGAGCAATACACAAAGCTACTGCAAGAATTCCGAGATTGCTTTACCTGGAACTATAAAGAAATGCCCGGGCTCAGCCCCGAGGTGACTCAGCACATCTTGGCCATTGATCCCAAGGTGGAACCAGTGAAGTAGTCTCCCCGGCGTATGAGGCCGGAATTGATCAGCCAGATTTGCAAGGAGGTCGACAAGCTCATAGATGTCGACTTCGTGGCGGAAAACCAATGCACCACTTGGTTGGCCAACATCATACCGGTGAAGAAGAAGAATGGACAGATCAGGATTTGTGTGGATTTCCGTGACCTGAATAAAGCCTGCCCAAAAGATGACTTCCCGGTGCCTATCACCGAAGTGATGATTGATGAAACCACTGGCCACGAGGCCTTGTCCTTTATGGATGGATCGTCCGGCTATAACCAAATTTGGATAGCCGATCACGACCGGATTCACACAGCCATCAGATCGCCCAAGGGGGTATTCCACTACAAGAGGATGCCCTTCGGCCTCAAGAATGCCAGTGCTACATATCAGCGGACGATGACCAAGATCTTCGACGAGCTACTATATAGCAAGGTCGAATGCTACATCGACGATCTGGTTGTCAAGACTAAGAGGAGAGATGAACATCTGAGCGACCTCAGGGTCGTCTTCCAAAGGCTCCGGCTGTATGGGCTGAAGATGAACCCCATGAAGTGCGCCTTCGGCGTGTCCAGCGGAAAGTTCCTCGGCTTTATTGTCCGGCACAGAGGGATCGAGATTGACCCCTTCAAGATAAAAGCCATTCAGGAGCTGCCCCCTCCGAAGAGTCTGGGAGAGCTGAGGTCCCTACAGGGCCGTTTAGCTTACATCCGCAGGTTCATTTCCAACCTGTCGGGGCGCTGCCAACCTTTTCACAGACTGATGATGAAGAATGCACCCTTCAGCTGGGGTCACGAATGCCAGCACGCGTTTGACCAGCTAAAGGAGTACCTGAAGACCCCGCCAGTCCTGGGGGCACCTGTCAAAGGCAGACCACTTATTCTCTACATAGCAGCCACCGAATATTCACTGGGGGCAATGCTCGCTTAGAATAATGATGAGGGGAAAGAGCAAGCTCTCTACTACCTCAGCCGGAGATTGGTGGGAGCGGAGGCCAGGTATACCCTGATTGAGAAGGTCTGCCTTGCCTTGGTCTTCGCAATCAAGAAGTTGAGGCACTACATGCTGTCTCATGAAGTGAGTTTAATATCCAGAGCTGATCCTATCAAGCACATTCTCTCCCAGCCAGTCCCAAAGGGGCGCCTTGGCAAGTGGGCCGTGCTGCTCATGGAGTTTGACATCACCTACGTGCCGCAAAGGGCCGTTAAGGGACAAACCGTCGCAGATTTCTTCGCAGCACACCCTGTGCCCGAAGACTCCCCGTTAGCCACAGAGCTACCCGAGGATGAGACACTAGAGGTGGATCAGGTCCAACAAGCTATCTGGCAACTATACTTTGACAGGGCCTCGAGAACAGAAGCGACCCCGTCCGGACGTGCCAAGGTATGGGCCGGAGCCGGCATCGTCCTCAAATCTCTAGATGGAAAAGTGCTGCACACTTCCTACTGCATTAGCAAGCCCTGCACAAATAATGAAGCAGAGTATAAAGCTCTGATCATCGGCCTCCAGGTGGCCCTCCAAATGGAGATCAAAATGCTCCAAGTATTCGGCGACTCGCTGCTGGTCGTCAAGCAGGTCCAGGGGAGGTTCGACGTCCGAAACCTGAGCTGCTCCCTTATCACACCAAGGCAAAGGGGCTCATGGAGCGGTTCTACCTCCTCGAGATAGGCCACGTAGCCAGAGGGGAGAACGCACAAGCCAACGCCTGGCAAAATTGGCAAGCTCACTGGCAGTGCCTCTAGATGGATCTCTCAATATCCAAGTAATAAATCAGCGCCAGATGCCCAGTATGATAGAAGAGGAACCAGAAGAAGAGTGCTAGAAGTCACTACAGCAGAAGCCGTCGGCCTACCTGACTGGAGAGACCCCCTGATGCAGTGGTTCAAGTACCAGCAGCTGCCCAAGCAGAGAGAAGAGAAGATCAAGCTAATCAGAATTAAGGACTCTTATGAGCTCAGAAATGAATATTATTCCGAGTGGTGGCCGACGCCAAGCAGAAATTACTTCTCCGATGCTTGTCCATTGAGGAAGCTTGGAGGGTTATGAAGGAGGTCCATGCCGGGACAGCTGGTGCACACCAGGCGGGACCGAAAATGAAGATTGAAATAAAGAAGCTCGGCTATTATTGGCCCGCAATGTTCGACGACTGCTGCAAATATGTTAAGTCGTGTCAGAAATGTCAGGAGCATGCCATCATACCCAGAAGGCCCCCCGTGCAGTTACACCCAACTGCGCCCAGTTGGCCATTTGCCCAGTGGAGAACAGACGTCGTGGGTCCCTTACCTGCATCTTTCGCAGGTTGCAAGTACATTTTGGCGGCAACCGACTACTTCTCCCGTTGGGCAGAGGCTGTCGCCTTATGGGAGATCACCGGAGAGATCGTGGTCAGGTTTGTCCGCCGCAACATTATATTCCGGTTTGGCATGACCGACCGGATTGTATCAGACAACGGCAGCCACTTCCGCAACCAGAAGGTCTACCGGCTGGCAGAAAAATACAAGATTGATTGAAGGACATCGACTCCCTACAATCCACAGGCTAACGGGCTGGCCGAAGCTTTTAATAAGACACTCTGCACCCTCCTGGCCAAGATTGTTAGCTCTAACAAAAGAGACTGGGAAGAGAGGATGTACGAGGCGCTATGGGCGTACCGAACCATATACAAGACACCAACAGGCTGCTCGCCCTTTTCTCTCATATACGGCTCGGAGGTAATCGTCCCCGTTGAATTGGAGATACCTTCCCTCAGGGTCGCCATTCAGCATGGGCTCGTCCTTGAAGGGCAGTCCAACGTCGAGCGAAGACTTGAAGAGCTCTCCAGCCTGGAAGGAAAGCGACTTCACGCCCAACAGAACATCCAGGTCTACCAGGCCCGAATAGCACGGGCCTTTGACAGGCTCGTCAAGGGACGCGAATTCAAGAAGGGCGACCTTGTCATGGTCAAGAGAAGAGACGTTATGGCCGCACACCCCAAAGGCAAACTAAATGAGAACTGGCTCGGACCCCACGTAGTCCAAAAAGTCTACGAAGGCAGAGCCTATGTAATTGTCAACCATCGCGGGGAAGTTCAATTCCCGCCTCCTAAGGGAAAGCACTTGAGACTGTACCACGCTCCAGTACCCCCATTCAATCAATAATATTATTCTCCGCCCTATTTTGGGCGGATTTGCGTGATTGATGCCCGAACAACTTGATCCCTATACATGTTTTCAAAAAGAGAAAAAAAAGGAAAAAAAGGGGAAGAGGAAAGTAAAGAAAAAAAAGAAAAAAAAGAAAAAAAAGAGAAGAAAGAAAAAAAAGAAGAAAAGAGAAGGAGAGGAAAAGAAAAGAAAGAAGAAGAGAAAAGAGCAAGGGAAGAATAAGAGCCAAGAAGATGGGGGAACGCCCCCCCTTTTCCAGTCATCACCCCGTGTCAGCAAAGATATTAAAACCTAAACAAAATCTTCTCTCCGTCCTCCCCGGGGGGTGAGTACCCCTCTGGCGTGGACCTCCTGTCCAGGCCATTGACTAGACAAACTCTTCTCTCCGTCCTCCCTGGGCGGTGAGTACCCCTTTGACTTGGATCTCCTGTCCAAGCCATTGACTAGATAAACTCTTCTCTCCGTCCTCCCCGGGTGGTGAGTACCCCTTTGGCTTGGACCTCCTGTCCAAGCCATTGACTATACAAACTCTTCTCTCCGTCCTCCCCGGGCGGTGAGTACCCCTTTGGCTTGGACCTCCCGTCCAGGTCATTGACTAAACAAACTCTTCTCTCTGTCCTCCCCGGGCGGTGAGTACCCCTTTGGCTTGGACCTCCCGTCCAGGCCATTGACTAAACAAACTCTTCTCCCCGTCCCCTCTGAGCAATGAGGGACCCGATCTCTGACCAAGGCTCCCCGCCTGAGGCCAGTGCGCGGTTCCAACACTATGGCGAGACCAGTGAGTCGCCCATTCGGTATGGTGGAGTGGTTCCCTCGTCCTCCCCCTGGGAGGGTGAGCACTCTCCCGCGCCCTGACGTGGGTCCCTGCCTGGTTCTCCCAGAGCGAATCACCGTGAAGATTTACACCCTGCCAATGTGTTTTGTCACAACAAAAAGCAGGAAGGAGGAAGAAGAAGACAATATACACAAAAGAGATGGGAGGAGAAAAGAAATTTCCCCTGGGAGGAACGCACACTGAAAGGGCATGCGAGGTAGTAAATGCTCTGTTCTATTCAAGAAAGGTTAAACTACATGTGCTTCGGGGCATACCCCTGGATTACATCTAAAAAAAGGAAAGGGGGAAGAGAAGAGAAAGGAGCAAGGGAGCGACGCTCAGTCAATGCCCCTGAAGATGTCCTCGAGAGGGAGGATTCCGACGCAAGGGAAGTTTGTCATGTCGCGCAGGCGGCCCCTCGTTCTTCGAGTCGAGCGAGCTCCGCCTCCACGGACACCGTCTCGACCTGGGCAACGGCGAGAGCCTCGCCTTCCGTCTCGACCGCTTTTTCAGCTTCGGCAAGGTCAGACCTGGCCGCGGCAAGGTAGCTCTCCAGTTTCACAATTCGGCTCTTAAGGGAGCAAACATTGCTCTGGCCTTCTCCGAGAGCCTTCCCATGGCGCTCTTCATCACGACGCCGTGCCTCCAAGGTCTGCAGGTACTCGTCTGCCTGGGCATCCAGCGCGGCGCGTTCGTCTGGAGCCTGGGTCTCGAGGAACTCGCGGCGTTTGACATACCTAAATAGTAATAAGACTCGCTGCGACCACTCCCCCAGCGGGCAGCCCAGCACTTGCAGTGCCCCAGTCAGCTGGGTCACTATGCTGTGCACCTCCCGGTATGATAAGGAGAGGTCGGCAAGGAGCATTGTCCGCAACGTCATTAGCATTTGTCGGACCGGCGCATCCGACGAAGTGTGGCTGACTGAAGGCACGACCGGGGGAGTGAATTCCACGGTGCTGTCCACCTCTGCCCATAAATCAGCATCCACCATGGCTGAAGAGGATGGAAGAGCAAGAGTCAAGTCGTCCGGCCGACATAGCTCGGCAGAAGATCCCGGGCCGGCCACCGCTGGGGGAATGGATAAGATCATCACCGAATCACTTGGCGCCGCCATCATTCGGTGTTCTCCTGCCTCCTCTTCCTCCGCCCGATCCGCCTCTGCCACTGTTTCGCTAGACAGGGGCGCAGGTGCCGCTGCTTCGGCTGAAGGAGGGGCTTCGAGCAAGGCCGGGCCCGAAGCCATCGCCCATAAACTTCTCTCTCGCGTCTGGGATCCCTCCAGGTGTGCGCGAAGCCCCGCAAATATCTGCTTCAAGAACGGGTCCTCCATCTGGGTTGGAAGCTTCGGAAGAGGCAGAAGTGGAACCATCAGCCGAGGTATACCGCCCGCTTGCACAAATGCGGCGAGGCTCTCCACCCCCGGGTCCGAGACCGGAACCAGCCCCTCCACCGCTATCGGACCAATGCTCGGCCTCCGTTTGGCGACAGCCTTCCAGATACAGCCAGACGTCTCCCCTGGCATCGGCATTACCTAATAATGGGAAGCAGAGTTAGCCATCCGCTATCTGGAATGAATTGGACGAGATCGAAAGGCGGGGAAGAACCATAAGCCCCACATGCTTACCTCGGCCATAGGGACGATGCTGCCTTCAAGCACAATCTCCCCCTCCTCCAGAGGCTCGTCCGCCGTTCCGCAAGCACTTGAAATCTCCATAGCTAGCTCCTGCTGAAGGGCTTTGAATAAAAGGGCCAGCTTGCCCAGGCCCGCATCAGCTCCCGCCTGGCGGTCGACCGGCGCAGCTGGAGCAGCTTCCTCTACAGCCTCCGGCTCGATTGATTCCTGAGAATTCGGGCATAATAAGAACGAAGTCAGTGGGCGACCACGAAAGGAGTCCTGCGTAAATAAGCTTACACTTACGGCAACTTCCTCCATTAGGCTTGAGGAGCCAGCAAGTAAGGGGGCCTTGAAGACCGGCTTGGGCGGCCCCGATGCTTCAGACGCACCCTCGTCAGAAGCCACTTCATCGGAAGAATAGTTATAATCTACCTCTTCGCCCGACGAAGACTCGACCGCCACAGGCTCCACCCTCGCCGGCAAAGGAGCATCCTCTTCAAGGTCAATGACTGGCGCATCCTCCCGCTGGCTGGATGAGGCGGGTACGACAGACTTCAGCCTCTTCCTCATGTACTGCTGCGTCGCCGGGAGATGTAGGCGGAGCCCAAATAGCCCAGTAACTGCCCCAACTGCGCCTGTCGTATAAAAAAAAAGAGGGAAAGATGGGTCACATCAAACCCAGTTGGCTCCCAAAGAATGAAAGGAGTCAATTTGGCCGACAAAGACAAATACCCTCTTCAGCTCCTACAGCGCGGGGTGACCCACGGGCTTCCTCGGCAGGCAAGGCCGTCTCGGGAGCCGTAGCCACCCCCTCGCCTGGGATCAGCACAAGTGCCGGCTCCTCCGTACCGTCTGAAAGGAAGAGAGGCAATGGTCACATGCATGTAAAGGGCTCACCCGGGAAATAAATAAATCTGGAAAGATGTCAGCGGTCGGTAAGCCTCACCGGCATGGTGGCTCGGCTCGGTCCGAGTGACTTTAAATTCCTCGAAAGACAGAATGGAAGCCACCGGGGAGACGGCCGATGGAGCCGGGGACCCTTCGGCCCGCCTTCGCTTCACCGCTTGCCGCCCTGCCGCTTTGGCGGCAGCCAACGCCTACTTGACGGGCGACTCCACCCGGGACCTCCCCTTGGCTTGTGGTGGGGGAGTCGGAGTTGGCACCGAGGTCGCCCCTGCCACGGCCGCAGCTTTACCCACATAGGGGATGGGCGCAGGAACCGGCTCCTCCACGTCAGGAATGGGCATGGGCGCGGGCTCTTCTACAGAGACTGAGACAAAAAGAGACATTCAGGTGTCAAAATATTGCCTCAAAATGAAAGAAAAACCTTAAGGTACACTGATGGTTGGAGAGGCTAACCGGCAGGTTGGCTCGGCTCAGTCCGGGCGGCCTCAAACTCCTCAAAAGACTGAACTCGTGACGCCGGAGGAGCGATCGTCGAAGCCTTGGCCGCCTCGTTTTTTCGCCGCTTTACGTCCCGCTGCTTGGCCGCTTTAGCAGCATCTACCGCCTTCTTCACAGGCGATTTGGCCTGGGACCTCTTCGCAGCCTTGGGCAGGGGAGCCATAGTCGGAGCTGGCAGTGCCGCCTCAAAATAGGCGGGCTTCTGGACGAGCTGAAGGAAGTTCCGGTACGTCGCCATTTGCACGCTGTCGGGATGGTCTGTCAAAATAGACACACGCATATGATTAGCATCCGATAACCTGCTAAGGTCACAGCAATGAGAATAAAGGAGATGGAAAGGTTAAATACCGTCAGGACCGTTGTACAACCGAAGTGTTATTGGCCAGTAGCTCAGGGACGGCTCCTTGTCCCGACGCGCCGCCTCTCGGACCAGCCAGCATACGTCCTCGACCTTCTGGCACCGGTCTGTAAGGGTAGCCAGATCTACATGCTTTTTCGAAGAGAGGTGGCAGAAAAGATTGAAGTGGTCCATGCCCCACCCGTTGGCATAATAGTATGGGACGTGCTGGCGCTTGCTGAGGATGGCAGCCGTCTGATCCTCAATCTTCAGCCCATTCACCCGCAGCAGGACATACAGCCATTTGGTGTCCTTATAATTCTCGGGCTTCCTCTCCTCCCGCCTCATAAACGTGCGGTATGGGCAGATCGGGTCCCTCTCTGGACGCCAGCTCTTTGCGGGGGTGCCCTCCTCCTCCATGGGGAGCGGATAATTAATGAGCTCCAGATGGTCACTCCCTATCCGACAAAGGTCCCTCAGGGTCTTCTTGTAGTTATCCTTCGCCACCGGGGGTAGCTCCACCTTCGGTGTTGGCCTCGCTTCCCAAGCTTCGTGGCGGGCGGCCAGATATGCCACCACCTCCTTCTCCTGCCTGTTCTTGAGGCGAAGGAGATGCTCTGGCTCAATATCAAGTACCGGCACCGGCTGTCTGCTCAGGAATTTCCTCTCGGCCCCGTCCCAGCAGTCGGTCTTGTGTAGCCGATAGAAGGCCGTCCGGGCATTCCACCACTTTATATACTCTGGAGTCACTCGGGGATGCGACCGGGGGCTGGCACTCTGAAGGTGGCAGAGTCCGCCCGGTGGAAGAAATCCCACTAGCTTCTGGCATGCTCGGCGACCGAACTTCCCCGGAGATTTCGGGAAGGCAAGCCGAACTGTGCATGATAGACAGGTATATGCAGATCATATCCAAAGTTTCGGCCAAACCGGAAGGGGTAATATGGCTCCAGCAGCACATTGTCCCCCTTTCTAAATGCCAGCACACTTGGGCGAATAGACAGCGCCCAATCTCTTAGTTCAGGCTCAAGCAATGGGAGGACCACGTTCTCCTGACTGATCGGGTGGACATACTTCTCCACCTGATCGTCTTTGCACTCCCTCTTATTGTTCACCAGAGGGCTGGAATGTGCGGCCAGCGTCCATAAGTGAATGGTGCCGGCCGCGTCCCGGGGAACCATTGTCAGCCGACCCCGAATATCATACAACTGTTGGGAGGTCGACCCTGGCTCCGCACTGGCAAACTCCAGCATCTTCGGCACCAGCCCCCAGTCCTGAGCAAACTCGGGGAAAAGCGAGCAGACCCACGCATTGAAGAAATGCAATGGGCACACGGACCGGGCTTGTCTCGGGAACTGATGAGTGCTGATGTCCCCCAGCGCCTTATATATCAGGCAGAGAGTGGCCGGGCACAAGGAAAGCTTGACTCCCCACGCCAACTGACAGGCCGGATAAATGGCGTCCGGTCGAATGACTGTCTCATCCCCGTATGGCATGGCAAATAAGCACAGCCAATATGTCAGATAGGCAGTGCAGTGCGTCAACGGGTCGACCCCCATCGGATTGGGCCCACTTCGGCGCCCCCTGGAAGGAATCTTCAAATCGGTCTTGGGCTTGGCACGCTTCTTGCGAGCAACAGCGGTGCCGATGCACAGAAACTCCATATATTGCTTCAGTCCATCGTAAAAATACTGCAACCACAGAGTCAGGCGAACCCTCTTCCGATCCCCGCGAGGAGGCTGCCTACCATCGTGCGCCAGCTGATATAACTCCCGGTACGCCTTCATGAGATACCGATAAGAAAACCCTAGAGAGTAGTAGCCATCCCCATTGGTTTCATCTTTGATCAACTCAGGGAGGCATACTTCTTCATAAGGCTCCCCGTCGATGGGCAAGCCGCTCAGCTGGCTGAGGCTCCACAGGTCCAGTGAAGTTTCACCTTCTGCCGTGTAGAAAGTGTTGGTCTCAGCATTGAACACCTCTATCATGCCGCAGTAGAGGCCCTTGGAGATAGGGTAGCTGTAGCAGGAGGCGTAAATGCTGTGGTATATACCAGCTCGGACCAACAACAGGGCGTAGTTGAATAGCACATACTCGGTGAACTTTACTGCCCCTTCTCGGAAGCTGTGTGCATCTTGAAGCTTCAGCTCCCCGAACTAGCCTAGCGATAGCTCGTACTTGAACCGGATGGCTAGGCAGTCCACCCCCACTTCAAGGGATCCAAGAATAGACCAAAGCGAGGCGGCTCGCCTTGCACCCGCCCAGCGGACATATCCCATTTCACCGGGATGAATTGGGGTGCTTGCACCAACCTGTCTTCAGCCGGCAACACCTCCTGGATCCCCAGGACATGCTTCCACTCCCGGGCCTCCCCCACCAGATACATCGGGATGCTCCTCGGGACGCTATACAACAAACTGTCGCGTGCTTGCAGGATCACTTGCTCGACCTCCCGCACAGCTCGTAGCTCCCGCCTCTCCTGGGAGCGGAAGTACTTCAAGAATCGGATAAGATGCTTATCCTTCGGGAAGTCCCTCCGATATTCGCAGGTCCGGTCGAAGGTGAAGCGGTTCTCAACCCGAGAGAGCAGATTATAGTCCATTGTCTCACCCTCGGAGCCCGAGGACTCGGCTAGCACGGCTATTTCAGCGTGCTCCCTGTCCAGCTCCTCCACGTTGAGCCATGTGACAGCTAGCACTAGAGCTCGGGGAACAAGGTCGGCACCGACAGCAGCAGCAGGGAGCAGAAGAGCCACTTGGACAGCCATTTATCTGCGAAGATACGACAGACAGAAGATCAGAATAAGCCACAGGCAAAGGGAAGTGAAAACTGTAAAGAGCTCTACTACAAGTAAAATAAGTAAGACACTGCCAATTTCTGACGAAATTTCGGCAGAGTTTCCCCTAGGCCAGAGGCGTAAGGGAAAACACGGGTGCGCGTCCACAAGGAGTGACGGCCCCAACAAGTCATGGTGGGGCCCGAGAGGCAACACCAGAAGTCCTCAGCATGAAGAAGAAGTCTTCTTCTCCTCTGGAGACCTCCACCGGTACAGTACCTAGTGCCTTCCCCGACACACCCTACAGGCCCTCACCGGTACGCCCCCTCGGTGCTTCCCCGGCACACCCTAGGGCCTTCGCCGGCACAGCCCCTCAAGGCTTCCCCGGCACACCCTTCCGCCTCTTCCCTGGCACACCCTAAAAGCCTTCGCTGGTACACCCCTGGGTGCTCTCACCGGCATACCCCTGAAGCTGCTTCCCCGACACGCACATGGGAGCTCTTCCCCGGCACACACACCTGCCTGCTCCCCGGTACACCAGGTGAAGCCCCTCGCCGATACGCTTCGACGCCCTCTCCCCGGCACGCCTTCACGCCTCCCTCGCCGACACGATCGGTGCCCGATGGCCTCCCCCACCACGACGCCAGAGCAGAGGAAGGAGAAGAGACGGGGGAGAAGAAAGAGGATAAGGGGGAGAAGAGGGGGGGAAGAGGCCGGCAAGAAGGAGAAGAAGAAGACGGAGCCTAGGGCTCTGCCGTTCCCCGACGACGAAGAGAAGAAGGTATAGGGAAGGGGGGGAAGAGAAGGAGAGAGAGAAAAAAAAGAGGAAAAGGAAGGGGGGCTCCACGGCTGCCTCCTTACCACGGCGACGACGACGGTGGCGGAGTGGATGCCCGACGCCGGAGAAGACGGAGAAGAGAAGGAAGAGGGGGGATGGGGGTGCCTCGCCCGTTCGGTCACCAAGAGAGGGAAAGAGAGAGGGAAGAGGAAGAGTTTGAAAGAGGGGGTGGCCCGTTCGAGCCACCCCACTCCTTTATATAAGGGGGGGGCAATCAAAAAAAAGAAGAAGAAGAAAGAAAAAAAAGGGAAGAAAAAATGAATAAAAAGAAGAAGGGGGAGAGAAAAGAAGAAAAAATAATAATAATAAAAAAGGGGAGAAAAAGGAGGGGAAGAAGAAAAAAGAGGAAGAGAGGAAAATAAAAAGGATGAAGAAGGAAAAGGAACAAAAGGAGAAAACCAAAAAAAGAGATATATAAAATATTAAATGAATATATATATATATATATATATATATATATATATATGTATATACGCGCATATGCCTTCGTACGCATCTACCCATATATGTGGATGTGTGAGTCAATAATGCACAATAATAGATGCCTCCGGGGGAACATTCCATCCCCACGACCCTGTGCCAACGGCGTCCGTACAAGTGAAGACGACTCTACCCCTGCAACTCTACCCCTGCCATGGCATCACTACCCTGCCAACAAACAAGTCCTTCCTTGACACGTTGCCTCGTGCCTCAACCACCTCCCATCGTACAAAATCGCCATCACGGGCCTTACGCCCGGATCGGCAGGGCCTCTATCCTTGCGCTGCCATTCGTCCCTTGACAGCGAATAAAACCCTTTCCGGCGCAAGGCCCCGTGCCCTAGCCACCCACTCCGCACAATATTGCCATTACGGACCCTACGTCCGAAGCGGCACGAATTCTCCCGTTGCGCTGGCATTTTCTTCTTGCCAACGAATGAGCCTTACCTTCCGGCGCAAGGCTTCATGCCCTAGCCGACACTTGCGTATCACTCTCTTGTCCAAAAAAAAGAAGAAAAGAAAATGGGGTTAAAAAAAAATAGAGATACCCCGTCGGACTTGCCCCTACACAGGGACAAGGGTAAAAATGGCAACAACCCGGCTGTGGCGAAAACCCGAAAGGGCGCTACAGGCAAAATTGGGTACCCCGCCGCGTGAAAACCCGAGAGGGCACGTGGGCAAAAGTAAGAGGGGGCCGATGCCGGCGAAAACCCGAAAGGGCGCTTGTATCGGTAATGTGGTTCAAAAAAAAGAAGAGAGAAAAGAAGAAAAGAAAAGAAGAGATCAACAAACAAGGTCAGCTCCCGACACCCTATCGGCACTGACGAAGAGACCAAGAACCAGGTACAGCTCCCGACACCCTGTTGGCACTGACGAAGAGACAACAAATCAGGTCAGCTCTCGACACCCTGTCGGCACTGACGAAGAGACAAAGAGACAACAAACCAGGTCAGCTCCCGACGCCTTGTCGGCACTGACGAAGAGATCAAGAGACAACAAATCAGGTCAGCTCCCGACATCCAGTCGGCACTGACGAAGAGACCAAGAGACCAACAAGTCGGGTCAGCTCCCGACGCCTTGTCGGCACTGACGAAGAGACAACAAACCAGGTCAGCTCCCGACACCCTGTCGGTACTAACGAAGAGACAACAAACCAGGTCAGCTCCCGACACCCTGTCGGCACTGACGAAGAGACAAAGAGACAACAAACCAGGTCAGCTCCCGACACCCTGTCGGCACTGACGAAGAGACAAAGAGACAACAAACCAGGTCAGCTCTCGACACCCAGTCGGCACTGACGAAGAGACCAAGAGACCAACAAGCCAGGTCAGCTCCTGACGCCTTGTCGGCACTGACGAAGAGACAAAGAGACAACAAACCAGGTCAGCTCCCGACGCCTTGTCGGCACTGACGAAGAGACCAAGAGACCAACAAACCAGGTCAGCTCCCGACACCCTGTCGGCACTGACGAAGAGACCAAGAGATCAACAAATCAGGTCAGCTCCCGACACCCTGTCGGCACTGACGAAGAGACCAAGAGACAACAAGCCAGGTCAGCTCCCGACACCCTGTCGGCACTGACGAAGAGACCAAGAGACCAACAAGCCAGGTCAGCTCCCGACACCCTATCGGCACTGACGAAGAGACAAAGAGACCAACAAATCAGGTCAGCTCCCGACGCCCCGTCGGCACTGACGAAGAGACAAAGAGACCAATAAACTGGGCCAGTGCCCAGCATCCCACCGGCATTAGCAATGAGAAGAAGAGACAGACAAGTCACGTCGTCTCCCGACGCCCGATCAGCACCGACGAAGAGAAAAGAGACCAGTACACCCGCGGGCACCGCCTGGCTCATCCTTCGCCCGCGCTACCCGTTGGTGGGGGGCATTTGTGGACACCAAAAAATTACACACCCAGATATCCTACTCGGCCCAGCACCGACAATGGCACCAAGTGAAGAAGCCCCGGTGAGACCGGTCATCCGGACTCCCCAAATATGCACACTGCCGCGAAGCCGTCCCCGGAGTCACGACAGCCAAGAGAAACCAACCCCCGGAAAGCTCACAATCTGTGGCCCCCGAAGAAAACCAAACAAGCCATAACTCGTGCTCAAGACGGGCCCAAGTCAGCCCCAGCGGCACACCCAAGCCCCAGCGGTACACCCCCCCAGGGGGTCTTCAGCGGCACACCCCCCCAGGGGGGGTCTTCAGTGGCACACCCCCCAGGGGGGTCTTCAGCGGTACACCCCCCCAGGGGGTCTTCAGCGGCACACCCCCCAGGGGGGTCTTCAGCGGTACACCCCCCAGGGGGGTCTTCAGCGGCACACCCCCCAGGGGGGGTCTTCAGCGGCACACCCCCTAGGGGGGTCTTCAGCGGCACACCCCCCAGGGGGGGTCTTCAGCGATACACCCCCCCAGGGGGGGGTCTTCAGCGGCACACCCCCCAAGGGGGGGGCTTCAGCGGCACGCTCCTCAGGGCCTTCAACGGCACGTTGTTTGCCCCCTTCAGCGGGGCGCTTGGGCAACCTCCAGCGACACGCCTTTTGCCCTCTTCAGCGGCACGCTTACAGTGTCTTACAGCGACACACTTCTTAAGCCCGCCAGCGGCACAGCGTGAAGGCTTTTCAACGGCCAAATGACGTGACGCCCATACCCTACGTATCCATGGCGCGCAGTGAGCTGTCCGAGGTGTTGATCAGAGATTGGGCCACGCAGGCTATTCCCCTGACAGCCAAGACGGGGGAAGTCAAACCCCATGATCACCAGCCGCTTCCCGCCTCCGACTGCTGTGCTCGAGGGCTCCCACTACTGGGAGTATAAAACCACTCCCGTTCTGGCAAAAAAAGGAGGAAGGGAGGAGGAGAAGGAGACGACCAAACACGACGCCACCTACGAGAAGAAGAAGAAAGAGAGAGAAGAGAAGGGAGAAGGCTCCGGTGTGGGGTCTTCCGACGACCACCAAGGAGTGAAGAGAGAGTAAGAGAAAGAGAGAGAGAGGGAGGGTCTGTGTAGCAGTGGGAGTGGGGAAGGGCAGAGGAGCCGTCGCCTCTGCCCGACCCCAGCTTCCCTCCTATTTCCTCTCCATGTTCTTCCTTTTCTTCTTCTCCCCTCTTCTGTGGCTTCGGCCTTGATGTATACCGCAATGTGTATGGCCGGTCACTGTCATTTCTCTTTATGAATGAAAGTCTCTGGCCCTTCTTTTGGGTCTCTTCTGGCCTCTCTCGATCTATCCCACTGCATGTGGTGTGTTGTTCATTTTCTCCACTTCTCCGGCGTCTTTGGATTCTCCGTAGCGATGTGATTCCTCCCGTATGATCCTTGGCCTCATGGGCTCTTTGCCCCCCCCCTTTTTATGGCCATCAGTTGTGCCCATCTGCTTGAAGGGAGAGAGACCCCCCATCTCCTCCTGAACACCCAGCTACCAGTAACCCACCTTTGGCCTTCAACCCTCCTTCTCTTCCTGAATACCCAGCTACCAGTAGCCCACCCTTGGTTTTCATCCCTCGACACGGCCTTAACGGCCTTTGCCGGCACGCCTTTGGCCCTCTGTCCCCGGTATGGCTTTAAGAGCCTTCACCGGTACGCCCTCAACTTCCCTTCGCCGGTGCGCCCTTGGCATCGTTCACCGACACAGCCCACCTGTGGCGCTTCCCCTGCACGCCCTGGGCAGCCTTCGCCGGCACGCCCCAGGGGGGGCCTTCGCCGGCACGGCCCCAGCGGCCTTCCCCGACACACCCTTGACCCTCCTTCACCGGCACCCCCTAGTGAGTCACAGGGAGGCCTTCTACCCCGTTGCTTTCAGCCTTTCCAAGGTTTTATCAAAGGTGTTGCCGCCCTCGGGCGCCCACCTCCAGTTTTCGGGTTCCGCCACTCCATGTGGGCGCGTTCCCTGTATCTCCCTTACGCTCGGGACAAGGGGAGATGCTGCCGAATTTTTGTCAGAAAATAACAAGACGTTAAAAGGCAAAAGGAAGCAACAAACGAACATAACAATCAATGATAAAATTTTCCAACTAAGCAACCCATTGTCGGTGACATGAGGACCAAACCGACTAACAACATGGCAGACCGAACGTTTGACTTGCGAGAAGGGGCTGAACAGAATAAAGAAAAGGAAAAATTTATATAAGACTACATGAAAATTTAAAAAAAAAAGAAGTAAAGAAAAGCCTTAAAAGAAACAGAGGGAGAGCGGATCCTCTTTGACACTTCCCGCCCTAAATCATCACCCCCAGCGGTACACTTTGCCCCAGTCTCAGCGGCACACCCACCAGCCCCCAGCGGTACACCCTTCTCCATCCCCAGCGGCACGCCTTCTCACCCCCTCCCAGCGGCACACCTCACTATCTCTAGCGGTACACCCTTCTCCACCTCCAGCGGTACACCTTTCTCTATCTCTAGCGGTACACCTTTCTCCACCTCCAGCGGCACACCTCACCATCTCCAGCGGTGCACTTTCACCTCTTCCAGCGGTACACCTCTTCCTAGCATCCAGCGGCACACTCCACTCTCAGCCACCTCCGTTTCCCCCCTTCACCGGTACACCACCTTGGGGCGCCCTCGCCGGCACGCTTGGCATTCCCTTTGCTGGTACACTCCCCAGTGGCCCTATCTCATGATATTGGTGATAATAGTGATGATGATAAATAAATCAATAAAAAATTTCTATAATAATTAAGGAAATTTGAGCGTATATAGAACACAAACATAATGTGCAGCGGTAATAATAATAGTAAAAGGGGTGGGGGTGAGAAAATGACGATAATAATAATAGATAAAAGGGGGGGGGGGGAAATCAGTCGGGACAAATGCATAAAGAAGTAATAAACAGCAAAAGGAAGGAGAGGAACATATAATTAAAAATCCCAGATAAAAATGCTAGGGTCCACATTACAGCCCCATCTCTCCCCGTGACCCGACGCAAAAGGAACAACAATGCCGCCCTCTCAGGCCGGACCCGAGTCTTGGGAATTATCCTGACATGGCCAAGCTCCGACCTTATCTCGGGCCGACATTCTAATCAGACCGGATTCGTTTCTCGCCCCGGATCCTTTCCGAGCCATCATTAAAATTGTCGTGCATGCGGCAGACATTTGAACGGGCCCACCTCAATTTCCGTCGCGTTTATATCACGGACCCGTGTCCGAATATGAAAAGGTCCATGGGTGACCAACATGGCCAGTGGCCCGTATCCTAATGTGGGCTTTGGTGTGATTTATTCCTATCTTTTTTCTTTGCGCAATCAGTATTATTTATTTCAGCTGCAGGGCCCCAAATTTCGGCAATTAATCAAGGGTATTCTCTCGTATGGGGGATGTAAATGACGTCGTGACCTTTATGGCGCGACGGGATCTGGTCCCGACACGAACCACGCAATCGTCTGACGAAGTCAGGTCGAGCGCACTATGGGCTCTTCGAGGCCCGAATAAATTGTCACTTTGTGACTGGCACGCCCACGCACTTAACAGACAAATAAACGCACCGAATAAACCGACACCAACGAACGACGAACGAGTGTGTCGAAAAGTGCGTCCACACCTACATAATCGACTGTCGGCTCTCTCACTCTTCCATGTTCTTCCTTATTCTCCATCTTCCAAAGTGCTGACTTAAGCATCGGAGGGTTGTCCCCTGGGGTAACGCCCAGGGCTCCTTCTGACGCCGTTTCTTTGGTGTTTGCAGGCTTCCACAGGTGTCGGATGACCTTCCCCCAACAAATAAATATTAAAAGTGTGGTACAAGGGCTAGGAACCAGTTTTCCACCTCTACACTTTTTGGCGCCGTCTGTGGGAACTCGATCAAAAAGCCATGGCACCCCGTGGGAGCTACCGCAACACTAGCAACTGCGGCCAGGGGTCCCATCAGGGCCCTAGGTCCTGTCGAGGATCGCAAGAAACCTTATCGTCCACCCGACCACATTGGGAAGTCGCTGCCGGCGAGCTCGCTGAGATGCGCCATCAGCTCTAGGTCTTAACGGACCTTTGTCAAGCCCTCCTCAATGTAGACACGCCATTTTGACATTACCGTGAGTAAATGTCATATTACACTATGATACCCCAAGGTTGCCTTCACATTTTTAATTACTTTGGTGATTTTCTATTTTTATGAATTTTTTTACTTTTTTTTGAATTTTTTTCGTGAGAAGTCTTTGACGTGTCTAGATGGTTAGACGCCTCACTTTGACGTGTCAAGGACCCTTGACGCATTCTTCAAAAGCCTCGTGCAACGCCCGCGCGGCGCCGCTTTGACTGTTTACTCTAACTTTTCGAATAAGTCCAATCGTAGAGACGTCTTTTAGAATGGACGTGCCCCTCAAGAGTCACGGTTACCCGCCGAAACCACGTGTCTTCTCCACTGTCGATGGCTTTCGGCGGCGATTCGGTGGGTGAAAATAGGCGCATCTAGGGTCCCGGACGCTTCAAAGAAATTAAAAAAATAAAAAAAATAAAAAATATTGAGGCGTCCATATAGGTGGACGCCTCATAGACATAAAAAAATAAAAAAAATAAAAAAATAAAAAATATTATTGAGGCGTCTAGAAACCTGGACGCCTCGATGTGGAGGCGTCCAGGAACCTAGATGTAACGACCCGAGAATCCGATTACCAGGAGAGACCTGATAACCCGAGACTCGAACCGCCGCCCACGAGTCGGGAGGGCTCGGAAGGGCTAAAAGGAGTGTGGAGACACAAAGAAATAGGAAATAAAGCAGGACAATATAACAATTAACAGAAATAAATAAACAACTACTACAACAGAGTCCAGTCCAACAGAAAGTACAGCCTAAAGCAGTAAAGCGTACCACATGCCGAGTGAACACTCGGCCCGACGAGCTGGCAACTGAGAACCTCAGAACAGCACTCGCGAACCACGAGGATGAACCGCCGCACCTGAAAAGCAGGGGTGAGCCTCCTGTCACTAGCCCAGTAGGGATCCCGCGGAACCCCAACTGATAACAACGGCGGCACGAAAAGCTATAACCACAAGTGAAACAGTAACATCAGGAGCAGTAAACCCGGTGGCCGGTCAAAACTCGGCACTACAACTACTCCTACTGTACCGGTTAAGCAGAAAGAGAAATCCAGATCTCACAGTCGGGAACCGGACCATACTAGCATCACTTACCGAAGTAAAAATCCACGGCTACCCCGCCGTAGAGGCCTGTCTCCCGGGACACGGCTAATCTGGACACGTTGTCCAAGGTGCAACCCCGACCATCCGGTCGTGGACACCGCACCAACAAGACGCAACCTCAGTAAAGCCACTAGCACTAGTCTCACAGCACGAAAACTGACACACGTGCCACGGCGAAACAACCGAAACTCAATGGTCAACATGACCGAAAACCTAAAGGTCGAAGTCACGGAAACTGACAGTCTGTCACTCCTGACTCGACAGGAGTACCTCCCACTAGAAGCAAGGCCGAATGCGTCCATTGACGTCTTAGTCCGCGCCTCAGGTGTCTCCCTCCGGCCCAGCGGGAACTAAGACACCGTACAAGTAACCACAAACATGTGACTAGCTGGGGTCACGCCCCTCGGCGTGGGTCCAACCGCCCCCCAACCACGTGTGCACACGCAGACCATACGTCCTAGGTCTGGCCCTCTGACCAGTTTTCCCCTCAGCCGGACTCTGGCTGCAAGACGTGGGGCCCGACGAAAACCGGTCCACAAACCGTCTCTAAGGGTAGCCTCTCCACCACTCCCTAGTGGGACCACACGCATGTAAGCATGCTACGACTAGTGGAGGGTCACCGAGAGAGTAGACTCTCAAGTCAACGGAAAATAACGTCCGAACCCGATGAAGTACGGGGACCGTCCCACGTACTAGCACCGTCGTACGGTGACCACAGTCGGAGAAGAAACGAGACTCATAGTCCACGGGCCGCACACTCGACCACGCAGGAATGCAGAAACACGGTTCCCAAAGGAGCTCAGAGGCCGCCAAACCAAATCCCACTCTCAGGGAAAGGCGAAAACTCTCCAGCCCTAGGCTGGCAATTGGACTTGCAGTCCAAGGCCACACGCATGGCCCACGCGGAAAGCATAGAAGCATGATTCCCAGGGCGACGAACAAGCTGCCACGCCGATAACGGGACTCACAGTCCAAGGCCAAACACATGGCCCACTCGGGAATCATCTTCCAGGAAAACTCACGGCATGCGAGGGAGACCCCATCGCACGTACACTGATACACGGTGACTCGGTCTAGAATAACACGAAAGCCCAACACGCGAGAAGTCACCCAGACTCTCAAACCCCTGGGCACCCTAAACGAAGTAGCACGGTCCTCCAGACACCCTCGAAACATGGACACATAATCCCACGGGTGTCTGGGGCACTCACAAGACCGCAAGTCGACCACTGGGTCACGACCGGGTCGACTAGAGACCTACACAACGTGAAACGATCGCGGAGAACACGAACACTTATCTCGGCACCACCCAGAGCCTGACAGTCTAAGCTTGGGCCGTCACAATCTGTAACGGTCCAAGCCTCGACTGTCACAACCACTCTGACGCACCAACACAGGGCCGTCAGACGCTCGGTGCAAAGTTGTGTGTGATGCGCCTACACTGGTGCGTCACAGTCTCTGACGCGTTAGCCCTGGTGCGTCACAGTCTGTGACGCGCCAGCCCTGATGCGTCACAAGACAAGATGAAACCAACTGTGACGCGTCCCGCTCGGTGCGTCACAGTCTGTAACGGACCAACTCAGGTGCGTTACAAGGTGGGTACGCGTCCGCTCTAACGCACCCACACATGGGCGTTATAAGGCTGTGACGCGCCAGTCTTGGTGGGTCACATGCCTTGACCCCGAACGGTTAAAACCAACAACCGAAAGTCGACGGCCAGATCATCCCTGACGGTCCAACCCAGGCGCGTCACAGCGCCGTGGCGGTCTATCGTGGGACCGTCACACACCCAGACCACCAAAAGGCTAAACGGGCCCTGTGATGCACCCACCCTGGGGCGTCACAGTCTGTGATGGTCTCTGGAAGGACCGTCACACCCGTCCGAGAACGCTACGGCGGGAAACAACGCAAAAAACGTCCCACGCCCCCATACCTCCACGAGAGAGGGGGAAAACAAGGGGGAAGCCCCCAAATAACCCCTAGCATGCATCTACAGCCTCGGATCGGCCAAAAACACAAGGTTATGCTTAGACAGTTTATTCATTGTAGACAAACTAGCATGGCCTAGACGCCTATGCCAGTCAAACACAACCTGTTCAGAATTAGCAGACATACACAAGTGAGTTTCAGGATTATCATCCAGGTCTACGATGTATACATTGTTTACTCTATGACCTTTGAACATGACGTTATCAGAATTCAGCTCAAAAACAGTACAGGAATTATGGTCAAAGAGTACCTTGTGTCCTTTGTCGCAGAGTTGACTAATACTTATCAAGTTGTGCTGAAGTCCTTCTACAAGATACGCATCTTCAATGGAGTTAGTAGAGGACTTACCAATTATACCAATTCCAATTATTCTTCCTCTGTTATTTCCACCGAATTTGACCAGGCCCCCAAACTTCATTTTCAGTTTGCTAAATTTGGACCGGTCTCCTGTCATGTGCCTGCTACAGCCGCTGTCAAGATACCACTTGTTATGCTCGGCTGCCAGGCTAACCTGCGAAAGTTCAGACAAAGTAATGTGGGACCCAATTCAAATTGGGTCCAAAGACAGTTTTCAATTTATCCAAATCACACTTAGGAACCCACATTTGTTTTACTGTTCTTTTCAGAGATTTCATGTAGATTGATTCTTCCTTCTTGGCATTTCTCAGTGGGTGTTGAATGAGCCTATTCCTATTAAAATTATGCTATTTTCGAGCAGAGAAATTGTTGTTTGGCCTCTTAGAGGAAACACGTGTGTGCTCAGCATAATTCATGTAGCCATTTTTATTCAAATAAAAATTGTGCTGAAGGTGATGCATGTTCGCATGCTTTCCTTGATAACTATCATGCTGAATTTTCTTTACGAAACTGTTCACCTTTCTAGTGACATCAATAGGAATGGTCGTGTGAAAACCCTTGTTCCACACCTGTTGCACAGGAATAGTTCTAGTCTCAGGATTTTCTGACTTAGTCTGCTGACCAGTGGATTGAATAGATTTGCTGGTCGAAACCTTCAATGTAGAGACAGATTTGGAACTGGATGGGGTTTCCAGTGTTTCTTTGCCCTTGGTGGGGCAGAACGTGACAGTTTTGAATTCAAAGGGTTTTTTACTTGTGGGATTATATCCTAATCCCTCCCTGTTGAAGTTTACCCTCGACCCCAGAAGGACATCCAGATTGTTTCTCCCCTCTGTAAATTTTTCTAGTATTTTTCCTTTGTCCTCAATCTCCTTCTGAAGTTCATTACATTGGTCCAGGAGTTCCTGATTAACTTTTCTAACCGCCTCATATTTTTCTGCAATCAGTCTAAACTCCTTTTTACTCTCTTCAGTTTTACTCTTCAACTCATTCATCCTAGCTAGATTTTCCTCTCTTTCCATTCTAAACTTCTCGATCTCACTTCTAGCCTGATCTAGCTCAATGGCCATCTCCTTGGTTTTCATGTTGTCCGTAACAGCAATAGAGTGTTCCTCAAAAACAGAGTGAAACTTTTGTTTAAGCATTCTGTGCTCATTGGTTAGAAAATTATATTTAGCTAACAGGTCGCCATAAGCGTCCTCCCAATCATCCAAGGTAAAATTCTCAAATAAGTTCGTTACCTCTTCCTCATGGTTGGCCATGAGGCAAGTCTTCTCTTCATCTTCACTGGACGAGGTGGCTTCTGGATCCTCCTCCTTGTCGCTCCATGTGCACAGCATGGCTTTCTTCTTCTTGTGCACCATCTTCTTCTGGTATCCGGGAGCCTTAGCTTGCAGCTCTGGACATTGACTTTTCATGTGACCAGGTTTCTGACAATGGTAGCATGTAACCTTCTTAACAGACCGGTTCTTCTCAAGTTCTCGTTCAGGAGACTTCCTTGCAGCATTAAATCTCTTTCTCCTATAGAATTTCCCTTTAGTCTTCAGGAACTTTCTGAATTGCCTGGTGAGCATGGCCTGCTCGCTCTTATCCAGGTCTGAGAATCCGTCAGAGTCTTCGCTGCTACCACCACTGTTGCTGCTGCTGCTGCTCTTCTTAGTATGTCGTGAGACTTTCAGAGCAACATTCTTTCCCTTTCTGTCATGTCCATCATTCCCTTGTCTGAAGTTCATTTCGTGGGTCATGAGAGACCCAATCAGCTGGGTTACTGACATGGTGGATAAATCTCTTGATTCCTCTATGACGGTCACCTTAGTATCCCAGATGGGAGTTAGGGACCTAAGGATCTTCCTGACAATGTCTTCTTGCTGAATCTCCTTTCCAAATCCTCTCAGACTATTGATGATCACAGACAATCTAGAATACATTTCTGTGATCGACTCCTCTGGCTTCATCTTAAACAACTCATACTGAGTTGTAAGCATATTGATCTTGGTAGCTTTCACTTGAGATGTGCCCTCATAAATTAACTGCAATTCATCCCACATTTTCTTTGCAGTCTTGCACGCTGAAATCCTCAAGTACTCTTCAGGGTGGACGGCGCACTGTATGATGCTAAGAGCTGTCCAATTCAGTGCAGAGAGTTTTACCTGTTCCTCTGTCCATATGTCTTCGTTCGGTGGAAGTTGGTACGGACCATCTGTAATTACTCTCCAGAGCTTGTGGCTTTGGGCCTTGATAAAGACTTCCATCCTGTTCTTCCAGAAAAAATAGTTATTACCATCGAAGAAAGGGGGACGGGTGATTGACTGCCGTTCAGCAATGTAGCTGCGAGGACCAGCAGATCCATTTCCCTGGCCGTTGGACCACATATTGGGAAATACCCGCTCTGATACCAAGTGTTAGGGTGCTAGGCCCGGATACAGAGGGGGGTGAATGTATCCTTCTATGAATAATGGCCAATTAAAAACTCAGATGCTAGACGCAATCACAGAATGAAACAAATTCAATTAAACTTATTAGCAAACACATAGAGCGCGCCTATCCAAGCATCTAGCGGAAGCAAGCACACAAAGCAAACCATTGCTCAATAGACTTTTTAGGTGGTTCGGTCCTCCAGACCTACATCCACCCTCACTCCCAACCGGAGTGAGGCTTCACTAGCCAATGCTAGACAAGCAAACTCAGTCTGCAAACAGTTGCTGCCACACAGCTTGACCAGGGGAACAGCCTCCCCTCTTCCTCCCAATCGGAGGGACCCCTGGACTTGCAACCCGCAAGCCCAGAACCGGAGACAAGTCTCCCTTTCTCTGACCAGAGGGAACCCACAAGTAGCTCCCAGCTACTTGCAACCGGAGATCAGATCTCCCCTCTCCTGATCCACAGGAGGAACCCGACCTCACTACTGAGAATCGGAAGAACAAGGATAACCAAATAAGAAGGGGAAAAACAGAAACATGAAATGAAAATAACTTCAGCAAACAGAACGCTGAAAAATGAAATGCACAATGTGGCTCTCAACGGAGCTGACTGGCCTGGATCTGATCCACGGTCCAGTAGACAGATCTTCAGGTAAGCTTCTCTTCCTCTTCTCTTCTCTCTCTCACTTTCTTTTTCTCTTAACCCTCACGAGCTCTCTAACTCTCTCTTTCTCTTCTTTTCCTTCTGCTCTTCTCTTCTTTCTTTTCTTCTGGATCTAACTCTCTACACTTCTCCTTTTTTGCTTTTTCCTTTCGATCACCCTTCATCTGTGGACGAGGGCTTGAATATATAGCAGCAGCAGTAGGTGGATCAGGTGCAGAATGCGTGTGCCTCCCACACTTCATCTAGAACCTTCTTGCCACGTGCCTTTATAGCATTGGTTCCTTTAGCATTGGATCACGTGCAGCCCAGACACCGGTGAATGTTCTTCCTCGGACCTGCAAGGAGATAAAAACCATTAACACTGAGGGCCACAAGAACTAAAACTGTATGAGGTATGTGATAGCAATACGAGATGCACTTTACTGAGAACGACGCGAGATACACAAGATTATTACAGTACGAGACAAGGAGAGAATGACACGAGGTCAGATGAAAACAGCACGAGGTAAAAAGAGAACGACACGAGATACATACTAATAAGGCTAACACTACAAAGAGAACGACACGAAGTATCACTGTAACAAAACAAACACTACGAAGAGAACGACACGAGATACATACTAATAAAGCTAACACTACAAAGAAAACGACACGAAGTCAGAAGAGAACAGCACGAGGTGAGAAGGAAGTCTCACGGAGTGAAAAGGTAGACAAACACGCGATCAGAAGGAACCTGGACGAAGATAGAAAGAAACAACACGAGGACATAAACACAAGAATAACACGAAGACACGAATACAAAAGTAACACGAAGACATGAATACAAAAACAACACGACATAACAAACAGCAAAGAGAACGGCACGAGGTGAAACGACACTTTACTAAAAAGACTTGAATACACACGAAAACAACTTGGACTGAAACCAACTCGAAGATGAAAATGACACGAAAACAACATGGACTGAAACAAGGTATAGACTTGCCAAAGAACTGGACGATGTATAGACTTGGACAAGGCAAAGTCTGTACAGACTTGAGGGTTCACAACGTATATACTTTGGCAAGACAATGGCTGCACATAGTTGAAGTGAAGACCAATGTATAGACTTCAAAGTTCAGCTGCCAATGAATAGACTTGGAAAGCTTGAAGGCCAATGTACAGACTTGGAAGCTTAAACGAGTATGGACTTAGCTTCGAACATGCTACAGTGCATTGTATGGACTTTGAAGACTGATGCATGACGCTAAGCCAATGTGTAGACTTTGGCTTTAAACGAAGGTAAAGATGAGGTTGTATAGACTTGGCCAGAACAAGAGACTCGAAGACAAAGGGGTGACACAGATGGAGCGACACGAGGTGGTACAGAAAGCAGCACGAGGTGCTGCAGTGTCCAGCACGCGCTGGAACAAAACGCGACACGAAGACAACCAAAAAACATAGTTGGAACAACACGATGTTGAAAAAGACAACACGAAGTGAAGTGAACACAACCAACACGAAGTATGAAAGGAACAGTACGGACATGCAGGGTATTATCTCATAGCAGTTTTTCTTGTTAATCATGGAAAGTTCAAATGCATAACATTACTCAAGATATCTGATTAAAATAACAATATTTAACATAGTGATGCTCATCATCAAAACACTAGGGAAGTCACAAAAGTCTAACAATCTCCCCCTTTTTGATGATGGCAACACTATATTAAATAACAGAGATGAAGTGCATGAAGATAGGCTGTGAAAATAAGCAATGCAGACACACAACACACTCTCCTCCTCTGACGACTCCAAAGAGCTCCCCCTGAACACAACATCCACTTTCTTCTAACTAGATAACTCAGGGCACTTATCTTTCGCTCCCCCTCAGCAAAGCACAAAAGCACAAGCAAGACACTAGCAAGACACTCTCCCCCTTTGACATCATCAAAAACTAGGGGCAGGTCTGAAGATATCACGAAAAGACAATTGCTGATAGTGGAGAGAAAACAATAGAGAGTATGGCTGATAAAGGAGAGTTATTGAGATGTTTAAGCAATTAAGAAAGCCATTAATTTTATTGAGGATTTTGAGGATCAGTTAGTCAGACTGCGTGCAAAATGGTTGATGTAGGCATCACCCACGATTCCCTTTGGCTCGGGTCCACTTCTTCACATTCGGGAGCTGGTTGAGTTTTGGCCTCACTCTATTAAGGCCCCTTATCCATTTTGTAGCTTTCCTTTGTGTCATTTTGATGTATTTTCATTTTATTTGAGTCATTTCCCTAGGTCTACCACTTATTTTCCTATATTTTTGTATCATCATGCTGTCTAATGAGGCTATTGGGCCCAATTCATTGGGCTAGGCCCATTGGCGCCCCCACCCCCCCTTGGTTATTTGTAGTTGCTTATTTTGTCAGGGACTTATTGTAAAGAGTGGGTTGCCTATAAATAGGACCCCACTCCCCCTCATTTGAAGTTAATGAATGAATGAATCCTTTTGAGTTAAGCCTACAATTTTGTTCAATTTGGAGAGATTCCACTAAGTTAGGGTGAGATACCCTAGGGAGTGAGTCCCACACCCCCCCTCCACTCTCTCTTCTCTCTCCTCCCACTAAGGAGTTCGCCCCCCTTCTCTCTCTCCTCCCTCCCCCCTTCAACTCCCAACCACCACCCACCTCATTCATTACCCCTCCACTTCCCCAAGCCACCATTACTCCACCCCATGTTCCAAGAGGGAATCTCCCCCACTCCCAACACAATATCCTCCCTCCCAAGGCAATCCCCCTAGTTCCCATACAACCCTACACATTCCAAGATCATTTCAAATTTTGAAACCCATTCCCTCCACTTGTTTTGGCCGCCCCCATCCATTACCCTCCCCTCTTGCCAAGTTCGCCCCCTTCACTCCCCCATTCCCTCTCTCACACCCTCATCTTCCTCTTCCACCTGCTAGCACTTGCTTCCAGCCATTCCCCCCCCTTCATTCCCCATCACCATTAGCTCTCTTCTCCACCCCACAAGAGCCCCCACTCACCCTTAGGTCACCCCTACCACTTCCCTCCACCAAAGAAGCCACCTCTCCCTCTCATTTCATTTTCAGGTTGGAGCTGTGCAGACCTGCAGATCAGCCCCTAGTTGCAGCATCGACCACGGTTTCCTCCTGGTGTTCCTGAAGGTGTGGCCTACCTTGCTGGAAAGGCCTTCCAGTCTACTTCGCAAGCGAGGTGGAATCGACTCCATCCGGGGTCGGAGCTGCCAGATAAAGCCATTCTCCCACCATCGCGCAAGAAGGCCTTCATCCAGAACCAGAACTTAGGAGACTGCCGTCTCACGGTTTACTTAGGCTGAATCAGGCCCAGGTTCCTTCAACAAAGTTCTTCCCCGTCCAGTCCTCTTTCAAGATCAGGAAGCGGAGCTGCATTCGGCCACCGAGGGCAGAGTTATCATTTTTTCTCTCCCCTTCTGTCCAGCCCTGCTTCTGCAATCTGTTTCGACCAGTGAGCACCGTTCAGGGTGCCCCGCTCGCCACCGACATCGGAACGCTGCCCCGTCACTTTATGTTGAAAGCTACCTCGACCACGAAGACGTCGCCGCCGGTTTCGTGCTGTTCGGAGATCGGGAGAGCGCCCAGTGACCCCTGAAAGTTGCTGTTCCAGTCCAGATCAGACTGTGGCCAGACAGAGCGATCTCCTTTCTACTTCTGGAGCTGTCACCACCGACCAACAGAGCATCCCCAAAAATTCTGCAGCCATCCCCTTCAAGTCAGGACGCTGTAGGAGGTGGTTTCACTCAATTCGGATTCCGGACGAGTCCGTGGCAACCTCAACCTCATCACCCTATCCTGCAGGCCAGAACCAGGCTGATAACGCACCGGTCGCCACCTAGTAATTGAGAGCTTTTCTCCCCTCCATGCTTGGCCAGCTGAAGGCCCCACCCTGCGTGGTGGTAGTTTTGGTTGTAACACTTTAACCCCCACCCCAAGATCCCCCTCCTGCGTGAGGTGTAGTTTTGTACTTCTTTGGGCAGGTCAAGCGACATCGCCGCGGCGTGTGGGGAACCACCGCCTCCCCGCTCGCCCTCATCTCCGACCGGGACCGGTTTCTTCAAACCGGTCGAGTAAGTGTCTCATCCTTGCTCAATAGTGTTGCTCTTTCAATATTTTCTTCATGCGCCGCTGAATTTGTGAGGGAGCGCCCGATCCTCAAGTCCATGACTTAGAGTGATCGCCGTGGGGTAGTGTGAAACGGTGCCTTTGCGCACTTTGTCGGCCCCAATTGAATTGGGCATCCAATCCTTGGGGAGTCAAACCTTGGCCTTGCTGGCCCTCTACCAGCAAGGGCCCATTCCCATACTTCACACTTGGCATCGCCAAGTCACTCTGGGTATAGAGTGTGATGGGAGAGCGGTGGCCCATTAAGGCCCATTTGAATGCTATTTGTGATTGCTTGCTTAAGTTCGAGGTTGTGTCACATCAATTGGTATCAGAGTAAGTCCTTGACTTGTCTCTATCAAGTCTAAGTCCTAGGACCTTTGCATAGTGTGTCCAACCACTTTGGCCCTTTGTCTTGCATGTCCACCCGTAGTGGTGCTAGCTATCAACTCGGTTCATCGTCTTCGGCTCCACCAATAGATCCCAATCCTCACCAACTCAACCAAGATGTTCCTAGGGAGGAACCCCAAGGCTACATGGATAGGGTAGATGCTGCCCTCACAACCATCCTTGCCCAACTAGAGTCCCTTACCAACCGAATTGCTCGGTTAGAAGACCAAGAGTTCCGCCCAAGGAACAATGAGCCTAGAATTCCCCCTCCGCATGATGAGCCTCATAGGGAAGATCCTCACCCAAGGATCAATGAGCCAAGAGCCCCTCCACCACATGGTGAGTTCCATAGGAATGGTTTTCCCCAAAGGAACCAAGGCCCAAGAGTCCACCCTCCACATGTAGAGCCTCATAGGGATGAGTTCCACCCAAGGAACAACGGCCCAAGAGCCCATCACCCACATGCTGAATTTTATAGGGAGGATATGGACCATGACCATTATTATGACTATGAGTGGCCTCGCCCCCATCAAAACCATGACCGGCGTCCACGGGATGATCCGGATGACCCCCTTTTAAAGATGATCAAGGTAGAGGCCCCAAATTTTGATGGTTCACATGAACCTAGTGTTTACCTAGAATGGGAGACCGCCATGGACCAATACTTTGAATGGTACCCCATGTCTGACCAAAGGAGAGTTAGATTGGCTAAGATGCATCTCACTAAGTTGGCCAAAACTTATTGGCTAAACCAAGAGGGTCTAAGACGGGTTAGGCGGGAAGAGCCTATTGACACTTGGGCGGGTATGAAAAACCAACTTAGGAACAAATACCTCCCCCTAACCTACCACCAAATGCTCCTAGATGAATGGCAAAGTCTCACCCAAGAAGGGAAGACCGTGGTAGAGTACATTGAAAAATTTGACTCCTATCTTTTAAAGTGTGGAGTCCATGAGGATCCGGACGTCACCTTATCCCGCTTTAGGAATGGGCTTCAAAGCCACATCAAGAGGGAACTATTCATGAGAGACGTTGACAACCTTGAGCTAGCTTACCAAGTAGCTAGAGATGTGGAAAGGTTTTCTAGGAGTTCCCGATTTACCACTCCCCGACCAACCGATCCCAGAAACTTGGGACCACGTCCCATTCCACCCACTCCCATGAGAGCTCCTAGCCCAAGTGGGAATGCCCCTTTAAGGTCCTACAATCCTCCCCCACCCATCACTCCAAACAAGCCCGCTCCTAGTCATCCTCTCCCACGGAAGGATGACAACCCCAAAGGACCAAGTGTAGGAGCCACCCCGGGAAGTGGGCGCCAACAATGCTATAGGTGTCATGGGTTTGGTCATTTTGCGGGACAATGTCCATCTAAGGGGTTATCTAGTTTGCTTATTGAGGAAGAAGTTCAACCCCAAAAGGAACAAGAAAATGTCGTTGAGGAACATGAAGCCTCACTAGATTGGGAAGAGGAGTATGAAGCTCAATATCTAGAGTCGGGTCTAGATCACTCCACTCCTTCAAACAACTCCCATCTAGGAGTCATTAGGTGCACCCTCACCCAACCTCAAGAAGAGGATTGGCGTCGGACCTCAATCTTCCACACCTTTATCAAGATAGAGAACCATGTGAGGAAAGTGATCTTGGATAGTGGTAGTTATTTTAATGCCGTGTCACCCGACACCGTCAAGCTCCTTGGGCTTACTCTCACTCCCCACCCAAGTCCATACCGGGTCTCATGGATCAACAACAACTCCATCCCAGTCAACACCCAATGCCTAGTGCCTCTCACTTTCTCTTCCTACCATGGCCAAATATGGTGTGACGTCATACCCATGGAAGTGGGTAGCATCCTTTTAGGAAGACCTTGGCTCTATGATGTGGATGCCACCATTTTAGGGAGAAGCAACATATGCACCTTTGAGCATGAGGGTAAGACTATCCGTCTTAACCCCTCTCCACCTCGACCCATGCCCAAGAAGGGCCCTCTCCCTCAAGGATCACACCCCACCACTCCACAAGTCTCGGGGAACTCCACCCCTCCAACCCAAGCCCTTATCCAAACCCCAAAACAAAGTAGAACCACGGGGTTGACCAAAGGTCTTCATCTCATCACTAGGAAAGAGCTTGAAGAGAAAATTGCTCAAGGGGTGCCATTGTGTGCGGTAGTCATATGCTTAGGGGAACCTATCCCTTCTAACCCCCATCCCATAGAGATCCAACAATTTTTGGAAGAATTCCATGATGTGTTCCCGGAAGAGCTCCCGGACCAACTCCCTCCCATGCGTGATGTGCAACACGCAATCGATCTAGTACCGGGAGCCACCCTTCCAAACCTTTCTCATTATCGCCTCAATCTCACGGAACATGCCGAACTTAGGAGACAAATAGAGGAACTCATTAGGAAGGGCTTCATCCGCATTAGTAAGAGTCCATGTGCCGTCCCGGCCCTCCTTACCCCCAAGAAAGATGGATCATGGCGGATGTGTGTGGATAGCCGGGCCATTAACAAGATTACCGTCAAGTATAGGTTCCCCATCCCTAGGCTTGATGACATGTTGGATATGCTAGCCAGAGCCACCATCTTCTCTAAGATAGATCTCAAGAGTGGCTACCACCAAGTTAGGATAAGGCCCGGGGATGAGTGGAAAACGGCCTTCAAGACCAAGGATGGTCTCTTTGAGTGGTTAGTCATGCCATTTGGGCTTTCTAATGCCCCAAGTACTTTCATGCGTCTTATGACGGAGGTACTTAGGCCTTTCATTGGGAATTTTCTAGTGGTATACTTTGATGATATTCTCATCTATAGCCAAACCTATGAGGCCCACCTTGACCACCTTAGGAAAGTTTGCACCATCCTCCGGCAAGAAAGCCTATTTGCCAACCTAGGAAAGTGTCATTTCATGACCACTTCCATCACCTTCCTAGGATTTGTGGTGTCAACCAAAGGAGTCTCCATGGACCCCGACAAGGTCCAAGCTATTCTTGATTGGCCGGAGCCCCACACCCTTCATGAGGTTAGGAGTTTCCATGGGTTGGCCACATTCTATAGGAGATTCATTCGAGGGTTTAGCACTATCACCGGCCCAATAACTGATTGTCTCAAGAAGGGAACCTTTGTTTGGACCAAAGCCACCTCTAAAGCCTTCCTTGAGCTTAAGGAAAAGTTGACCCAAGCCCCGGTCCTATGCCTTCCCGATTTCTCCAAAGTTTTTGAGGTCACTTGTGATGCATCCAGGATAGGGATAGGAGGGATTCTTAGTCAAGAGGGACACCCGCTCGCCTACTTTAGTGAGAAGCTATGTGATGCTAGGACTAGATACTCCACCTATGACAAGGAGTTCTATGCCGTGGTCCAATCCCTCCGACACTGGAGACATTACTTGCTTCCCAAAGAGTTTGTCATCTTTTCCGACCATGAGGCCCTCAAATATCTCAATTCCCAACAAAAGTTGAATGCCCGACATGCCCGATGGGTTGAGTTCATCCAATCCTACACCTTTGTCATCAAACACAAGGCCGGGAGTGAGAATAAGGCCGCAGATGCCCTTAGTAGGAAGATGTCCTTGTTATCCACTATCCAAGTGGAAGTGATTGGTTTTGATAAGGTCAAGGACGAGTACCCTGGTTGCCCCGACTTTGGGCAAATCTATGCCAACTTGACCACTCATTCTAGCAAGGAGCATGAGGGATTTATTTTAGAGGATGGGTTCCTCTTCAAGGGGCCAAGGCTTTGCATTCCCCGGACCTCTCTTCGAGATTTCTTGGTTTGGGAATTACATGCCGGAGGGTTAGCCGGTCATTTTGGGGTCCATAAAACCATTGCCTTAGTTGAGGGTCAATTTTATTGGCCGAGCCTCAAGAGAGATGTAGGCAAAATAGTGGGTCAATGTCGCACGTGTGCTTTGGCCAAGCAGGTGAAGCAAAACACCGGCCTATACACCCCACTTCTCATTCCCGACCGACCATGGCAAGATTTGAGCATGGACTTTGTACTAGGCTTACCCAAGACCTCTAGGAAGCATGACTCCATCTATGTGGTGGTTGATAGATTTTCCAAAATGGCCCACTTCATCCCATGCTCCAAAACATCCGATGCCTCCCATGTAGCCCGATTATTCTTTGATGAGGTAGTCTGCCTCCATGGGCTGCCCAAGACCATAGTCTCCGATAGGGATGTCAAATTCACTAGCTATTTTTGGAAGACTCTTTGGCACATGATGGGTACCCTCCTCAAATTCTCCACTGCCTACCACCCCCAAACGGATGGCCAAACTGAAGTGGTCAACTGGAGTCTAGGGAACCTCCTTAGGAGTCTTGTTGAGGATCGGCCAGGAAATTGGGATCTCATCTTACCACAGGCCGAGTTTGCATACAACAATTCCGTCAATAAGTCAATAGGGATGAGTCCATTTGAAGCCGTGCATGGGTACAAACCAAGAAAGCCATCCGACCTCATTCCTCTTCCCCAGCATGCTAGAGTGTCCATTTCTACCGAGTCTTTTGCACAACATATTAGGGAATTGCATGAGGAAATTCGCAAGCACAGTAGCATGAAAAATGAGGCTTATAAAAGGTTGGTCGACTCTCACCGGCGTCACTTAGAGTTCCAAGTGGGTGACTTTGTGATGGTAAGGACGGAGAGGCTCTCCCCAGGAGCCAACCCCAAGTTGAGGCCACGTGGGACTGGGCCCTTCCAGGTCTTGAGGCACATTGGTGCAAATGCTTATGAGTTAGATCTCCTTGAGGATTATGGGATAAGTCCTACATTCAATGTCGCCGACTTAGTGCCATACAAGGGCCCCACGGTGGGACCTAGTGAGGAGATTGAGCCTACTTCTTCCTTTGAAAGAGTACCCACCCGTGAGGAGAGTCCACTAGCCAAGAGAGCTCAGCGCGATCGCATTGAACGAATATTGGATGAGCAGGTCACTACCACCCGGAGCAAGGTATATGAGCGCTATCTCTTCAGGTGGAAGGATCGGCCTCCGTCGGAAGAATCATGGGTAAGTCAGGAGGACCTCCAGCGATTGGATCTGGACCTCCTCGAGCGGTACCTTAGCCGGATGGATCCTTACTCGACGGAGTCGAGCTCTTCGCGGCCCAGGGGATTTGATGGAGGCATCACCCACGATTCCCTTTGGCTTGAGTCCACTTCTTCACATTCGGGAGCTGGTTGAGTTTTGGCCTCACTCTATTAAGGCCCCTTATCCATTTTGTAGCTTTCCTTTGTGTCATTTTGATGTATTTTCATTTTATTTGAGTCATTTCCCTAGGTCTACCACTTATTTTCCTATGTTTTTGTATCATCATGCTGTCTAATGAGGCTATTGGGCCCAATTCGTTGGGCTAGGCCCATTGGCGCCCCCACCCCCCCTTGGTTATTTGTAGTTGCTTATTTTGTCAGGGACTTATTGTAAAGAGTGGGTTGCCTATAAATAGGACCCCACTCCCCCTCATTTGAAGTTAATGAATGAATGAATCCTTTTGAGTTAAGCCTACAATTTTGTTCAATTTGGAGAGATTCCACTAAGTTAGGGTGAGATACCCTAGGGAGTGAGTCCCACACCCCCCCTCCACTCTCTCTTCTCTCTCCTCCCACTAAGGAGTTCGCCCCCCTTCTCTCTCTCCTCCCTCCCCCCTTCAACTCCCAACCACCACCCACCTCATTCATTACCCCTCCACTTCCCCAAGCCACCATTACTCCACCCCATGTTCCAAGAGGGAATCTCCCCCACTCCCAACACAATATCCTCCCTCCCAAGGCAATCCCCCTAGTTCCCATACAACCCTACACATTCCAAGATCATTTCAAATTTTGAAACCCATTCCCTCCACTTGTTTTGGCCGCCCCCATCCATTACCCTCCCCTCTTGCCAAGTTCGCCCCCTTCACTCCCCCATTCCCTCTCTCACACCCTCATCTTCCTCTTCCACCTGCTAGCACTTGCTTCCAGCCATTCCCCCCCCTTCATTCCCCATCACCATTAGCTCTCTTCTCCACCCCACAAGAGCCCCCACTCACCCTTAGGTCGCCCCTACCACTTCCCTCCACCAAAGAAGCCACCTCTCCCTCTCATTTCATTTTCAGGTTGGAGCTGTGCAGACCTGCAGATCAGCCGCGGTTTCCTCCTGGTGTTCCTGAAGGCGTGGCCTACCTTGCTGGAAAGGCCTTCCAGTCTACTTCACAAGCGAGGTGGAATCGACTCCATCCGGGGTCGGAGCTGCCAGATAAAGCCATTCTCCCACCATCGCGCAAGAAGGCCTTCATCCAGAACCAGAACCTAGGAGACTGCCGTCTCACGGTTTACTCAGGCTGAATCAGGCCCAGGTTCCTTCAACAAAGTTCTTCCCCGTTCAGTCCTCTTTCAAGATCAGGAAGCGGAGCTGCATTCGGCCACCGGGGGCAGAATTATCATTTTTTCTCTCCCCTTCTATCCAGCCCTGCTTCTGCAGTCTGTTTCAACCAGTGAACACCGTTCAGGGTGCCCCGCTCGCCATCGACATTGGAACGCTGTCCCGTCACTTTCTGTTGAAAGCTACCTCGACCACGAAGACGTCGCCGCCGGTTTCGTGCTGTTTGGAGATCAGGAGAGCACCCAGTGACCCCTGAAAGTTGCTGTTCCAGTCCAGATCAGACTGTGGCCAGACAGAGCGATCTCCTTCCTGCTTCTGGAGCTGTCACCACCGACCAACAGAGCGTCCCTAAAAATTCTGCAGCCATCCCCTTCAAGTCAGGACACTGTAGGAGGTGGTTTCACTCAATTCGGAGTCCGGACGAGTCCGTGGCAACCTCAACCTCATCACCCTGTCCTGCAGGCCAGAACCAGGCTGATAACGCACCGGTCGCCACCTAGTAATTGAGAGCTTTTCTCCCCTCCACGCTTGGCCGGCTGAAGGCCCCACCCTGCGTGGTGGTAGTTTTGGTTGTAACACTTTAACCCCCACCCCAAGATCCCCCTCCTGCGTGAGGTGTAGTTTGTATTTCTTTGGGCAGGTCAAGCGACACCGCCGCGGCGTGTGGGGAACCACCGCCTCCCCGCTCGCCCTCGTCTCCGACCGGGACCGGTTTCTTCAAACCGGTCGAGTAAGTGTCTCATCCTTGCTCAATAGTGTTACTCTTTCAATATTTGCTTCATGCGCCGCTGAATTTGTGAGGGAGCGCCCGATCCTCAAGTCCATGACTTAGAGTGATCGCCGTGGGGTAGTGTGAAACGGTGCCTTTGCACACTTTGTCGGCCCCAATTGAATTGGGCATCCAACCCTTGGGGAGTCAAACCTTGGCCTTGCTGGCCCTCTACCAGCAAGGGCCCATTCCCATACTTCACACTTGGCATCGCCAAGTCACTCCGGGTATAGAGTGTGACGGGAGAGCGGTGGCCCATTAAGGCCCATTTGAATGCTATTTGTGATTGCTTGCTTAAGTCCGAGGTTGTGTCACATCAATGGTGAATGAAGATTTGCTCCATACACAGAACCAGATTCTAAGCAAGTAAGGTACAAGATACCAGTATGGTCAGAGTAAGTCTTTACTCAGAGAGTATAAAGCAAGGAAGTCAGGAAAAACAAAGACCTGTGGTATTGAAAACAAACAAACCAAGACCTAAATGCCAAGTGAACAGAATCTGGATACCAAGAGGAAGAAAATTTTTCAAAGATGGTCAAGATCAAAGATAAATATGTCAAGTACACCTTTGACATTAGGGAGACACCTTGTTTAGAGGCAGGAATCCCCAGTTACTTGGTGGCAAGACCACATTACCCCTTCTGACAAGAGGACAGTGATAGTATTCTAACTGGTGTTGACATTAAGGTGACACCTTTACCAGAGGCCAGACACCCCAGTTACTAACCAGATATGTACCATTGCTCTGTATGATCAAGACAGCTAATTAAGCCTGATTTATACTGCCATCTCATGACATGGGATACTTTCACTTCATTGATGAAAGTCCCAATTTCTCAATGAACAGTTAACAAGGTTGTTAAAACTTCTTTCATGATTTTTTCATTAAACTGCACTTGAAACCTTGTAAATTAGTCTTGATTCAGTTTGAGAACAATACACCAGCTCCAAAGTTTTTCAGATAAAAACACTATATACCTCATTTTGGACTCAACTTAGACTAAGTAGGTATGCTGTACTGGCTAGATCCGAAGTCAGTTACAGTGTAGGAAGATAGTCTTGAATTCAGATTTTGATCTCAGTGGGACTAACAGCCGAAATTCCAACAAGAAATTAGATGAACAGTCTTAACGGATAAAACATTCAAAAATTTCTTTTATCCACCTACTCAAACTGATTCTCTTATAAGGTCAGTAAAAGTCCGTTCAAAGTATGTTCAGATTTAGCCAAAAGAGCATGACACCAATTATTAATCTAGCTCCCCCTGAGACCTTGACTCCAACTCAGACTTAACCAAGACAAACCTCAAAACACCTCAAAGAAAACAAAGTGGTATTAATCAGTACGAGTGAATCAGCAAACACCCATAATGAGGTTATTTTCAGTAACAGATAATGAGTAAAGATAAGCATAAGAGCACATGACAGATTATTTAGAAATCAATTATTCAATCATGAAATTATGTAAATACCTAATTCTCTGCGCAATGTGCTAAATTTTTTAGTATCCAGTGGCTTAGTGAAAATATCTGCAATTTGTGAGTTAGTGCCAACATGGATCAATTCAAAGGTCTTCCTAGCTACTTCATCATGAATAAAATGATGCCTGATTTCGATGTGTTTAGTTCGAGAATGAAGTACATGATTCTTTGTAATGTTTATTGCACTAGTATTGTCACAAAAGATGGAAGTGCAACCTAGCTCAACTGAGTAATCCAGAAGCTGGTGTTTTATCCATATAACCTATGTGCCACAGCTCCCTGCTGCCACATACTCAGCTTCAGCAGTAGAAAGAGCCACAGAGTGTTGCTTCTTGGATCCCCAAGAGACTAGGCACCCTCCTAAAAATTCGCAGTGACCACTAGTACTTTTCATGTCCAATTTACATCCTGCATAATCTGCATCTGTATATGCAATGAGATCTAAACTACATGATGTAGGATACCAAAGACCTAGATCATGGGTAGCAGATAAGTATCTAAAGATTCTTTTTACAGCTGTCAAATGCAATTCAGTAGGCCTAGACTGGTATCTGGCACAAATCCCTACACTAAATTGAATGTCAGGCCTGGATGCTGTTAAGTAGAGGAGTGAACCGATCATACCTCTATATAATTTAGCATCCACTTCTTTACCTTTTTCGTCTGAATCCAGTGAGGAGTTGGTGCCCATGGGTGTTGAGATAGTCTTGAGGTTGGTCATTCCAAACCTTTTCAGCATCTCCAGAGTATACTTGGTTTGATTTATGAAACAACCATCCTCCATCTGTTTGACCTGCAGCCCAAGAAAATACTTTAGTTCGCCAACTAAACTCATTTCAAATTCATGAGACATAGATTCAGAAAATTCTTTACACAATGTTGAATTGTTAGATCCGAAGATGATATCATCAACATATACCTGGACCACTATTAAATCCTTTCCGAGATTTTTGGTGAAGAGGGTTTGGTCAACCTTACCTCGAGTGTAGCCCTTGCTCAAGAGGAATTCAGAAAGTCTCTCATACCAGGCTCGGGGAGCCTGCTTCAATCCATAGAGGGCTTTATTCAACCTAAAAACCATGTTAGGCTGAACAGAGAAATTAAAACCTGGAGGTTGTTCAACATATACCTCTTCCTCCAATACCCCATTTAAGAATGCACTTTTGACATCCATCTGCTGCAGCCGAATGTTCCTAGAGCATGCAAATGCAAGCAGAATTCGTATAGCTTCCATCCTAGCCACTGGGGCATAGGATTCATCAAAATCCACACCAAATTCCTGACTGTAGCCTTGAGCTACAAGTCTTGCTTTGTTTCTAGAAATAGCTCCATTCTCATCAACTTTATTCTTGAAAATCCATTTAGTGCCAATGACATGAGTGTTATCAGGTCTGGGAACTAGTTCCCATACAATATTTTTCTCAAATTGATTTAATTCCTCACACATGGCGGATACCCAAGAATCATGTTTTAAGGCTTCTTCCACAGATTTGGGTTCCACCTGAGATACCAATGCAGCTAAGTCCTGTTCTTGGACAATTCTAAAATGAGACCTAGTCCTAGGAGGATCATGCAAATTTCCTATGACATTTTCACTAGGGTGGTCTTTGTGAAATATTATCTCACCTGAGGGTTCACCTACCTCAGCTGCTCCTTCATGCTGTGAGTTTTCTGGTTGAGCAGCTGGCTGCATTTCTTCTTCTTCAATTCTCTCCAAGAAATCTCCCTCATTAGATGGCTCCCTGTCATCATCCATCACTTTGTTAGAGAAATCATTTTCATCAAACACTACATGCGGTGTTTCTTCAACAGTTTGGTCAGCTTTATTGAAAACTCTGTAAGCCCTTGAAGTTTCTGAATATCCGAGAAAAATTCTAGGAGAGCTCCTAGCTTCAAATTTGTCCAAACCATTCTTACCATTATTGTGGATAAAATATTTGGAACCAAAAACTTTAAAGTAAGAAATGTTTGGCTGCTTACCCTTGAGAAGTTCATACGGAGTTTTCCTATGAGTAGGTCTTACCAAGGCTCGATTTAGAATGTAGCATGCAGTATTCGCAGCTTCAGCCCAAAATCTCCTTGGAAGTCCACTCTCAATCAGCATAGTCCTGGCCATTTCAATTATTGACCTGTTTCTTCTCTCAACAATTCCGTTCTACTCCGGTGTCCTGGGAGAAGAGAATCTGTGAGTCACTCCCTCTTTTGAGCAAAATTCAGAAAATGAAGAGTTCTCAAACTCTCCTCCGTGGTCAGACTGAATAGTAATGATATTATGTTCACCTTGCAGTTTGATTTTATTGAAAAGTTCTTCAAAGTGAACAAAAGCATCATTTTTATTTGCTAAACAAAACAACCAAGAAAATCTAATGTAGTCATCCACTATGACTAATCCATATCTCTTACCTGACAAACTTTGTATGCGAGCAGGACAAAAGAGATCCATGTGCAAGTGCTGCAGCGGTTTAGATGAAAGATTCTCAGTTCTCAACTTAAAAACTGCACGAGTCTGTTTACCTAGTGCACAAGCATCACATAGCTTGGACCCTAACTGAAATCTTATTCGGGGCAAACCTCTAACTAGGTTATGCTTAGACAGTTTATTCATTGTAGACAAACTAGCATGGCCTAGACGCCTATGCCAGTCAAACGCAACCTGTTCAGAATTAGCAGACATACACAAGTGAGTTTCAGGATTATCATCCAGGTCTACGATGTATACATTGTTTACTCTATGACCTTTGAACATGACGTTATCAGAATTCAGCTCAAAAATAGTACAGGAATTGTGGTCAAAGAGTACCTTGTGTCCTTTGTCGCAGAGTTGACTAATACTTATCAAGTTGTGCTGAAGTCCTTCTACAAGATACACATCTTCAATGGAGTTAGTAGAGGACTTACCAATTGTACCAATTCCAATTATTCTTCCTCTGTTATTTCCACCGAATTTGACCAGGCCCCCAAACTTCATTTTCAGTTTGCTAAATTTGGACCGGTCTCCTATCATGTGCCTGCTACAGCCGCTGTCAAGATACCACTTGTTATGCTCGGCTGCCAGGCTAACCTGCGAAAGTTCAGACAAAGTAATGTGGGACCCAATTCAAATTGGGTCCAAAGACAGTTTTCAATTTATCCAAATCACACTTAGGAACCCACATTTGTTTTACTGTTCTTTTCAGAGATTTCATGTAGATTGATTCTTCCTTCTTGGCATTTCTCAGTGGGTGTTGAATGAGCCTATTCCTATTAAAATTATGCTGTTTTCGAGCAGAGAAATTGTTGTTTGGCCTCTTAGAGGAAACACGTGTGTGCTCAGCATAATTCATGTAGCCATTTTTATTCAAATGAAAATTGTGCTGAAGGTGATGCATGTTCGCATGCTTTCTTTGATAACTATCATGCTGAATTTTCTTAGCGAAACTGTTCACCTTTCTAGTGACATCAATAGGAATGGTCGTGTGAAAACCCTTGTTCCACACCTGTTGCACAGGAACAGTTCTAGTCTCAGGATTTCCTGACTTAGTCTGCTGACCAGTGGATTGAATAGATTTGCTGGTCGAAACCTTCAATGTAGAGACATATTTGGAACTGGATGGGGTTTCCAGTGTTTCTTTGCCCTTGGCGGGGCAGAACGTGACAGTTTTGAATTCAAAGGGTTTTTTACTTGTGGGATTATATCCTAATCCCTCCCTGTTGAAGTTTACCCTCGACCCCAGAAGGACATCCAGATTGTTTCTCCCCTCTGTAAATTTTTCTAGTATTTTTCCTTTGTCCTCAATCTCCTTCTGAAGTTCATTACATTGGTCCAGGAGTTCCTGATTAACTTTTCTAACCGTCTCATATTTTTCTGCAATCAGTCTAAACTCCTTTTTACTCTCTTCAGTTTTACTCTTCAACTCATTCATCCTAGCTAGATTTTCCTCTCTTTCCATTCTAAACTTCTCGATCTGACTTCTAGCCTGATCTAGCTCAATGGCCATCTCCTTGGTTTTCATGTTGTCCGTAACAGCAATAGAGTGTTCCTCAGAAACAGAGTGAAACTTTCGTTTAAGCATTCTGTGCTCCTTGGTTAGAAGATTATATTTAGCTAACAGGTCGCCATAAGCGTCCTCCCAATCATCCAAGGTAAAATTCTCAAATAAGTTCGTTACCTCTTCCTCATGGTTGGCCATGAGGCAAGTCTTCTCTTCATCTTCACTGGACGAGGTGGCTTCTGGATCCTCCTCCTCGTCGCTCCATGTGCACAGCATGGCTTTCTTCTTCTTGTGCACCATCTTCTTCTGGTATCCGGGAGCCTTAGCTTGCAGCTCTGGACATTCACTTTTCATGTGACCAGGTTTCTGACAATGGTAGCATGTAACCTTCTTAACAAACCGGTTCTTCTCAAGTTCTCGTTCAGGAGACTTCCTTGCAGCATTGAATCTCTTTCTCCTGTAGAATTTCCCTTTAGTCTTCAGGAACTTTCTGAATTGCCTGGTGAGCATGGCCTGCTCGCTCTTGTCCAGGTCTGAGAATCCGTCAGAGTCTTCGCTGCTACCACCACTGTTGCTGCTGCTGCTGCTCTTCTTAGTATGTCGTGAGACTTTCAGAGCAACATTCTTTCCCTTTCTGTCATGTCCATCATTCCCTTGTCTGAAGTTCATTTCGTGGGTCATGAGAGACCCAATCAACTGGGTTACTGACATGGTGGATAAATCTCTTGATTCCTCTATGACGGTCACCTTAGTATCCCAGATGGGAGTTAGGGACCTAAGGATCTTCCTGACAATGTCTTCTTGCTGAATCTCCTTTCCAAATCCTCTCAGACTATTGATGATCACAGACAATCTAGCATACATTTCTGTGATCGACTCCTCTGGCTTCATCTTAAACAACTCATACTGAGTTGTAAGCATATTGATCTTGGTAGCTTTCACTTGAGATGTGCCCTCATAAATTAACTGCAATTCATCCCACATTTTCTTTGCAGTCTTGCACGCTGAAATCCTCAAGTACTCTTCAGGGTGGACGGCGCACTGTATGATGCTAAGAGCTGTCCAATTCAGTGCAGAGAGTTTTACCTGTTCCTCTGTCCATATGTCTTCGTTCGGTGGAAGTTGGTACGGACCATCTGTAATTACTCTCCAGAGCTTGTGGCATTGGGCCCTGATAAAGACTTCCATCCTGTTCTTCCAGAAAAAATAGTTATTACCATCGAAGAAAGGGGGACGGGTGATTGACTGCCGTTCAGCAATGTAGCTGCGAGGACCAGCAGATCCATTTCCCTGGCCGTTGGACCACATATTGGGAAATACCCGCTCTGATACCAAGTGTTAGGGTGCTAGGCCCGGATACAGAGGGGGGTGAATGTATCCTTCTATGAATAATGGCCAATTAAAAACTCAGATGCTAGACGCAATCACAGAATGAAACAAATTCAATTAAACTTATTAGCAAACACATAGAGCGCGCCTATCCAAGCATCTAGCGGAAGCAAGCACACAAAGCAAATCATTGCTCAATAGACTTTTTAGGTGGTTCGGTCCTCCAGACCTACATCCACCCTCACTCCCAACCGGAGTGAGGCTTCACTAGCCAATGCTAGACAAGCAAACTCAGTCTGCAAACAGTTGCTGCCACACAGCTTGACCAGGGGAACATCCTCCCCTCTTCCTCCCAATCGGAGGGACCCCTGGACTTGCAACCCGCAAGCCCAGAACCGGAGACAAGTCTCCCTTTCTCTGACCAGAGGGAACCCACAAGTAGCTCCCAGCTACTTGCAACCGGAGATCAGATCTCCCCTCTCCTGATCCATAGGAGGAACCCGACCTCACTACTGAGAATCGGAAGAACAAGGATAACCAAATAAGAAGGGGAAAAACAGAAACACGAAATGAAAATAACTTCAGCAAACAGAACGCTGAAAAATGAAATGCACAATGTGGCTCTCAACGGAGCTGACTGGCCTGGATCTGATCCACGGTCCAGTAGACAGATCTTCAGGTAAGCTTCTCTTCCTCTTCTCTTCTCTCTCTCACTTTCTTTTTCTCTTAACCCTCACGAGCTCTCTAACTCTCTCTTTCTCTTCTTTTCCTTCTGCTCTTCTTCTCTTTCTTTTCTTCTGGATCGAACTCTCTACACTTCTCCTTTTTTGCTTTTTCCTTTCGATCACCCTTCATCTGTGGACGAGGGCTTGAATATATAGCAGCAGCAGCAGGTGGATCAGGTGCAGAATGTGTGTGCCACCCACACTTCATCCAGAACCTTCTTGCCACGTGCCTTTATAGCATTGGTTCCTTTAGCATTGGATCACGTGCAGCCCAGACACCGGTGAATGTTCTTCCTCGGACCTGCAAGGAGATAAAAACCATTAACACTGAGGGCCACAAGAACTAAAACTGTATGAGGTATGTGATAGCAATACGAGATGCACTTTACTGAGAACGACGCGAGATACACAAGATTATTACAGTACGAGACAAGGAGAGAATGACACGAGGTCAGATGAAAACAGCACAAGGTAAAAAGAGAACGACACGAGATACATACTAATAAGGCTAACACTACAAAGAGAACGACACGAAGTATCACTGTAACAAAATAAACACTACGAAGAGAACGACACGAGATACATACTAATAAAGCTAACACTACAAAGAAAACGACACGAAGTCAGAAGAGAACAGCACGAGGTGAGAAGGAAGTCTCACGGAGTGAAAAGGTAGACAAACACGCGATCAGAAGGAACCTGAACGAAGATAGAAAGAAACAACACGAGGACATAAACACAAGAATAACACGAAGACACGAATACAAAAGCAACACGAAGACATGAATACAAAAACAACACGACATAACAAACAGCAAAGAGAACGGCACGAGGTGAAACGACACTTTACTAAAAAGACTTGAATACACACGAAAACAACTTGGACTGAAACCAACTCGAAGACGAAAACGACACGAAAACAACATGGACTGAAACAAGGTATAGACTTGCCAAAGAACTGGACGATGTATAGACTTGGACAAGGCAAAGTCTGTACAGACTTGAGGGTTCACAACGTATATACTTTGGCAAGACAATAGCTGCACATAGTTGAAGTGAAGACCAATGTATAGACTTCAAAGTTCAGCTGCCAATGAATAGACTTGGAAAGCTTGAAGGCCAATGTACAGACTTGGAAGCTTAAACGAGTATGGACTTAGCTTCGAACATAATACAGTGCATTGTATGGACTTTGAAGACTGATGCATGACGCTAAGCCAATGTGTAGACTTTGGCTTTAAACGAAGGTAAAGATGAGGTTGTATAGACTTGGCCAAAACAAGAGACTCGAAGACAAAGGGGTGACACAGATGGAGCGACACGAGGTGGTACAGAAAGCAGCACGAGGTGCTGCAGTGTCCAGCACGCGCTGGAACAAAACACGACACGAAGACAACCAACAAACATAGTTGGAACAACACGATGTTGAAAAAGACAACACGAAGTATGAAAGGAACAGTACAGACATGCAGGGTATTATCTCATAGCAGTTTTTCTTGTTAATCATGGAAAGTTCAAATGCATAACATTACTCAAGATATCTGATTAAAATAACAATATTTAACATAGTGATGCTCATCATCAAAACACTAGGGAATTCACAAAAGTCCAACATGTGAGTCCCGTTATCGGCGTGGCAGCTTGTTCGTCGCCCTGGGAATCATGCTTCTGTACTTTCCGCGTGGGCCATGCGTGTGGCCTTGGACTGCGAGTCCAATTGCCAGCCTGGGGCTAGAGAGTTCCCACCTTTCCCTGAGAGTGGGATTTGGTTTGGCGGCCTGTAAGTTGCTTTGGGAACCGTGTTTCTACGTTTCTGCGTGGCCTAGTGTGCGGCCCGTGGACTGTGAGTCGTATTTATTCTCCGACTGTGGTCACCGTGCGACGGTGCTTGTACGTGGGACGGTCCCCGTACTTCGTCGGGTTCGGACGTTGTTTTCCGTTGACTTGAGAGTCTACTCTCTCAGTGACCCTCCACTAGTCATAGCCTGCTTACACGTGTATGGTCCCACCAGGGAGTGGTGGAGAGGCTACCCTTAGAGACGGTTTGTGGATCTGTTGGGCCCCACGTCTTGCAACTAGAATTCGACTGAGGGGAAAACCGGTCAGGGGGCCATACCTAGGACATATGGTCTGTGTGTGCACATGTGGTTGGGGGGTGGTTGGACCCACGTCGACGGGCGTGACCCTATCTAGTCACATGTTTGTGGTTACTTGTACGGTGTCTCAGTTCCCGCTGGGCCGGAGGGAGACACCTGAGGCGCGGACTAAGGCGTCAGTGGACGCATTCGGTCTTGCTTCTAGTGGGAGGTACTCCTGTCGAGTCGGGAGTGACAGACTGTCAGTTTCCGTGACTTCGACCTTTGGGTTTTCGGTCGTGTTGACTGTTGAGTTCCGGTTGTTTCGTCTTTGCACGTGTGTCGGTTTTCGCGCCGTGAGACTAGTGCTAGTGGCTTTACCGAGGTTGCATTTTCTTGGTGCGGTGTCCACGACCGGATGGTCGGGGTTGCACCTTGGACAGCGTGTCTAAGTTGGCCGTGTCCCGGGAGACAGGCCTCTACGGCGGGGTAGCCGTGGGTTTTTACTTCGGTAAGTGATGCTAGTATGGTCCGGTTCCTGACTGTGAGATCGGGATTTCTCTTTCTGCTTGACCGATACAGTAGGAGTAGTTGTAGTGCCGAGTTTTGACTGGCCACCAGGTTTACTGCTCCTGCTGTTACTGTTGCACTTGTGGTTACAGCTTTCCGTGCCACCGTTATTATCAGTTGGGGTTCCGCGGGATCCCTACTGGGCCAATGACAGGAGGCTCACCCCTACTTTTTAGGTGCGGCGGTTCTTCCTCGTGGTTCGAGGGTGCTGTTCGGAGGTTCTCAGTTGCCAGCTCACCGGGCCGAGTGTTCACTCGGCATGTGGTACGCTTTACTACTTTAGACTGTACTTTCTATTGGACTGGACTCTGTTGTAGTAGTTGTTTATTTATTTCTGTTAATTGTTATATTGTCCTGCTTTATTTCCTATTTCTTTGTGCCTCCACACTCCTTTTAGCCCTTCCGAGCCCTCCCGGCTCGTGGGCGGTGGTTCGAGTCTCGGGTTATCGGGTCTCTCCCGATAATCGGATTCTCGGGTCGTTACACTGGACGCCTCACTCAGTTTTTCCTCTAAATAGAGGACCCCCTCCCTCGAAGGAAGAGAGCTTCAGATCTGACAGAGGAAGGAGAGACTCTGCCGGATCCCTTTCCTAACCTGTGGGTCTTTTACAGGAGGAGGTTCTTTCGACTTTCCAGGTGCCTGCGCTCGCGAGAGGAAGGCTAGCTCCGTCCATTCTGCTTCCACGTCATCCCTACGCTGCTGAAGCTCTGCCGAATCCCACCATCGGCATCTTCAATAAGCCACTCTCTCCCCTTCTCTTTTGTCATTTCTGCCGCATGTATCATCCCACCATATGTCATCTCTCTTCATAGGAGAGATCCGTTTCTTTACGCACGTTTGCATGATCTTACATTCATCATAGCATCTTCCTCCTACTCGTGTCTGAGAGGGGTTTAAAAATAACACCAATCAGGTGTATGTCTCGCCACGATTTCACCATTTTTCATTACGAGGGACTAATACTACACTGTCATTTTTTTTCTGATCCACCTATTATCTGTCTGTTTCTTCTTTTACAAGGGTAACCGAGGAAAGCCCTCTCCATCGACCGGCCGAAGGGAGAGGAAGAAGCAAACCGCCATCTCCTGCTTTTGAGGTAGGCGCGATCACTTTCTTTATTTTGGGGTCTCCGGCCCCTGGCGATCACATCATATTCTCGAGGCCGCGGAGAGTCATTTCCCGCAATGGCCGTTTAAATTTCTGTCACTTATATTCTATTCCTTATATCTGTTATATTCTCGAGGCCGCGGCGAGTCATTTTCCACGATGGCCGTTTAAATTTCTATCACTTATATTCTGTGTTGTTCTTATATCTGTTATACTCTCGAGGCCGCGGCGAGTCATTTTCTGCAATGGCCGTTTAAATTTCTGTCACTTACATTATGTGCTTCTCATATCTGCTCATATTCTCGAGGTCGCGGCGAGTCATTTCCCACAATGACCGTTTAAATTTATGTCATTTACATTCTATGTTATTCTCACATCTTCTCATATTCTTGAGGCCGCGGCGAGTCACTTCCCGCAATGGCCGTTTAAATTACTGTCATTTAAATTCTGCACTATTCCCGTCCCCCGAGGTCGCGGAGAGTCATTTCTCGCTATGGCCGTTTAATCCCCATATCTTGTTATAATGTATCCATTCTGCACACCCCGCCAGAGTAATCTCCCGTGGTGATTTCTCTTCTTCTCTCTCTTCTTTCTGTGTCGCAGCAAAACGAGCCCGCGCACTCTGCATCGCCTCAGCCACAATCCGCGTGACGTCGCTCACATCTTGGCGATCATGGTGGGACGGTCTTTCGTTTTCCCTCGGTTACCCTTGCAATTTCGGCACTGCCGTGTGCTCCTCCACCCTTGCGCCCTCGCGCTCTCCAGTTGTGCTCACGGTAGCACTTTCAGCTCTTATCCCTCGTGCACCTCGTGCACTTCACTCCTAATCCCTTGTAATTCATTGGGTGTTGATTATATCTTTGTTATCTATGTTGTTTTCTTATGTTCTGTATATCTGCTCAGTACTTCATTGCATACATCCACCCCCTTTTTTATTATTTTTATTTCTTTTCTAAGGATCACCCTGTCTCGGTGAAGGAAGGACTCTCCGTTCGGGAATTCCTCTCGACGGACTAGGATCTCCTCCACCGGGACCTCCGTAAGTCCCCGACAGCGAAGGATTCCCTCTTCGTTCACTGGGCTGGTTGTAACATTGAAGTTCCCCGGAGTTAGTCGACCCATTCATGGTGAGATGAGATACCCTAGTTGACACGGCGGTGAAACAAAAAACTAACTAGGGTCCTAATTTTTGTGTGAACTTCAGATCTGGTTAAAAACACAAAAAAAGTATCAAAATCAAAACCAAAAAAAGGGGGGGGGGGCGTAAAAGCATCCACTTGTTTGATAATCTCTGCTATCTGTTTGTTTCATTTTTTGGTGCATGTTTTTACGTTCTAGAAGAACTTTGAAAATGGCCCATGAGCCTTTTGAAGAGAACCACCCTGGTCGTGGTCAGTCAGTCGAGCCGCATGTCCATGCCATGGACTCGGGCCCTTCCTACGAGCCCTCACGAGAGGTACAAGTTACCACGAGGGACACATACCCACCACAGGACATCTCCTCTTTGCTAGGTGTCCTCGCCAACACGGAGCTCACCTCTGAGCAACTCCGAGCCTTCCAGGCTATTCTAAAAGGGAAATTTGTTTCTCCCGCTCCCCAGGAGTCAACTCCAGCCATCGCACCCCTCCAAGAGTCGGTGCAGGCCATCCCATCTCCTTCACTGGCACAAGCCATCCATTCTCCCTCACTTCAAGGGCAGGCAAGCCAACAACCTCCCTCGTTTCAGTTCCCTTCACAATCTCAAACCCCTGCCGTTCCTCACACGCCACTCTAGCCAGGGCTAGCTGTCGGCGGCCCGACAGCTCCCTCCCATTCGGGGTTTCCTCCTCAAGTCTCCGGGAGACATTTTTCTATCCAGTGGCAGGTGCCGCCTTCACCTCCCAAGGAGCTTGCCCAATCACTCCTCAACAGGTTCAATAGAATGGATGAACAGTTTCAGAATTTGAAGAAAATGGTGGATGTAAAATCCACCCTGGAAGTTGCTTTGCCAATCCTTCCGGTGATCCATCTTCCTCCCTCTGAAATACCTATGTACCGCAGGTACAATGGCACTGGCAACCCCTTTATTCACCTTAAGGACTTCATGTATGAATCCACCTATTGACAAAATGATCAGAGATCCTTGGCATACCTCTTTCAAAGATCATTGGATGGTCCAGCGCTAGAGTGGTTCTATTCTTTGGAGCGCGGCGAAGCCGAGAACTTTGATACAGTGTAAAGAAGATTCTTACAAAAGTATCGGGATAGGGTTGGTCCCTCTCTTTCCATTACCGACCTAGTGGCCGAGAAAATGAGGCCCGGCGAAGATTTTGTCAGTTATGCTGACAGATGGAGGTCTCTGGCGGAAAGGATAAGAGTACCCTCTCAGAGCTTGAACAAGTAAAGATGATTGTGTCCAATGCAACCCCACAATTCAGGCACGTCCTGGCCATGAACAAGCTTACCACAATGGAAGAGCTCTATGAGAGGGCCCAGTACATCCAGACCCAATTAAAAGATTCCCCCATTATGAACATGTTTCAGCCATCGAAGCCCAAGGTGGTCAGAAAGACAGGCACTGGTGTCCCAAGTGGAGCAACGGAAGGGGTCGTAACAAATGAGCATGTGAGTGCAGTCAACAATGCCAACTATGCATCCAACCCAAGGCCCCCACAAATGCCCCGACTTCCCCTCCAGCAAGGTCCTTTCCCCTCTCGTCCTCCACCCCAAAACAATCAACCACAGAACAATATGTCTCAACCATTTCAACCCCAACAACAACCCTGACCCCAGCAACAACAACCACCACCTTAGTACCACCAGGTTCCACTCCCAGGGAATTATGGCCCCCCACAGCAACAAAGGAGGCCGATTGGCCCCAAGAGAACCTATTACCCACCATTGCCAGAAACTTTGACAGATATTTTTAGCGCCCTCATGGTCTCAAACACCCTCATCCTACCCAGGGAAAGGCTCGCGTGGCCCCCGAATGTTGACACCTCTAGATACAATGTCTACCACAGGCTGCCAGGACACACGGTAGAGAACTATTTTCAGTTTAAAGATTACATCTACGATATGAATGATGAAGGCGGAATTGACTGGGATGAAATGAGGCGATACATCGCCACTCTCAAAGCCAGGAGACCTCCTCCTAGGCCACAGTTCCAACAACAACAGCAACTACAACAGTAGTCGTAGCTACAACCACAACAACAACAACAGTCTCAGCAAGCACAACCATAACAGCCCAACATGGGTATAATCCAGAATCCATTACGGGAGCACCAACCGCCCAATCACCAGGTCAACCCCATCTCCTCCTTTCCGGAAGTTGGGAGAGAGCAGGTGTGGCACCTAGAAAGTACCTCCGTTCTTGCTACCACCAACCCTATCGTCAGGCAACCCCCTCGCCCTGCCCGGGTAGCACCTCTCTCTCATCAGCCCGCATCACAACCTATAGTACGGCATTCACCATTTCCACAGCCATTACGTCCTCTCATTCGCACCCCTCCCACTAACTCACCAATGACCTATCAACTAACGCCTTCCACTATGCCCTCGCACCCTCTCACCTTCTCTCACTCCTCCGTTTTGCCATCCACCTCTACTACATCTACCCCTATGCCTTCCAAACCTCTTATCATCCGTCAACCGTACGTGACCCCGCATGTCTCCACCATACCTCCACTGTTGAACCCCCTCCTTGAGTAAATGCTTATTTGTGATGGATTTTGATGATGACCAAACACTATATGTATATATATTATCCTTGAAGTGTTCTAGCATATAAAGTCTTGAAAAGCTCAACATGTTATTGAGATCTTGGAGCTAAGGAGGTTAAAGAACAACCTCAACGTGTAAGCTTCTTGAACTCAAAAATTGCAAGGCTACATCTAATTCACAAGTTATGTCTTTACAGGGCAAGGAACGTGCATAAGTGCTTAAGAAGCTCAAGGACGGTCAGTGAGATCCACTTCAACTCATTGGCCTTTAATCATGTGGTTTGATGTTCATTATTTTTGATCTCAAGGGTCATATTGGTTTGGGTCTTTTCTAAGCTTAAATGTATTGGGTTTTTCTTATTCTTGTCCTTACAAGATTCCCTCTCATGTTTTAAAAACCCAACTTGAAACCCCCTGACTTGTTCTTGGACTTAGTGACCTTTTAATCAACCTTTTGGAAGTTCTGGAACAAGGGTCGACCCATTGGGTCGACCCCTAGGTCCCCTGGTTCTGTAAACTTGGGTTTTTGATCTCCAGCTGAAAGGGTCGACCCCCAGCCAGTAGGGTCGACCCCAAGGGTCGACCCCTGGTAACTTTATTTAAGACCCGACGGGTTCCTTCACCACACCTGCAAGGGTCGACCCATCCACACGAGGGTCGACCCCAAGGGTCAATCCCTGAAAACTTATTTCCAAACCCACACGGGCAACCCCCGAGGGTCGACCCCAAGGGTCAACCCATTGGCCCAAAAACCTTTAAAACTTCTAAAACCCTCATGAGGGTCGACCCCAAGGGTCGACCCTTTCAGTCTCGAACCCGAGCCGTGATTTTTGACTTGCGTACACATGCACCAAAAGTCATACCAATCGAATCTAACATCCCTAAATCGTTCCAGGAATTATGGATCTGGTCTCTAGGGTGTCTTTGAACGTTCCAAACTCTTTATATATATATCTTATTGGGGTATGAAACCCTAAGGAGAGAGAGGCATCTAAAGTGTGTTATTTTTCTAACCCTTGTGAGTGTAGGTTCGCAGCAGCAGCTCCAGGGGCTTCTTCCACCTTGTTCTGAACCTGAAAGTGAAGGGAAGAAGCTTGAATCAAGCCTCCACATCATCCCCAACAGCAAGCTGCATGGGATATCAAAGCTGTAATCTTGCTTGTGTGACATAGCTTCATTCTTCCTCAAGGATCGATCTTCCTCCTGCAGAAGCATTCAATTACCTTCAAAGAAGTGAAAGGGGGAGCTTCAACCATGATAAATCATTCTTCAGTCCTTATTCTTAGAATCATTTAGTTTGAACTTGAGCATCTGTTGTAAAACTTGATTCAGATTCTTGTGTGTGGTGTTCATGTTCGGAAACACGAATGTGTGTGTAATTGTGTGTGGCAGCCCAAATCGAGTGCCGTGTGTGTGTGTTTGCTGTTTTACACAGCGTGTGTGTGTGGCTCATTTCATAGTGAAGTCTTAATCCTCATTATGAGGGGTGGACGTAGGGGACACTTCAGTGTACCCGAACCACCTAAAAACTCTGTGTGTTGCTTGTGGTTTGATTTTTCGGATCCTTTGTCGAGTGGGCTTCACGGTGAGTTGAGCATACACCACTTCCTTAATCAAACACATACCCTCATTTACACGCATTCACAAGTGTGATCATGTTCGTGTGAGGCCAAGTGCTTGTGTGCTTAATTAACTTAGTTTTCACTTGGAAGAAATTTTTAATTAGCCAATCAATTCACCACTCCCCTCTTGATTGCCACCGTTTGGGACTCAACAATTGGTATCAGAGCTTTGGTCTCTGTTTCACTCGATCTCACGGTCGTAGAGCAGATCCCATTATATGGCAAACAAGGGGATGATGCCCGAAGGGCATTCGATCCAAAGACCCCCGTTCTTTGATGGATGAAATTACCCTTATTGGAAAAATAGAATGTATGTCTTTCTACGTGCCCAAGACTATGACGTGTGGTGCGTCATTAGCAAGGGTCCGTATACTCTGTCTCAAAATGAGGATGAGTGGGATGATGAGGATATAAAGAAGTGTTCAGCAAACTTTAAAGCCATGAATATAATACAGTGTGCCATTCATCCTAATGAATACTCACGTATTTTCATGTGTTCTTCTGCGCAGGAGATGTGGAACAAGCTGCGGTTGATCTATGAAGGAACATCAGAAGTAAAGGAAACCAAGGCGAATCTGTTAGTCCGGGATTATGAGTTGTTTATGATGAAACCAGAGGAGTCCATTTCTGATATGTTTGCAAGATTGACGGAAATAACAAATGGACTAAAGGGTCTAGGTAAGGAATATTCAGATAAGGAACTCGTCAGAAAAGTTTTGAGATCCCTATCATCACAATGGCACACAAAGGCCACTATAATTGGGGCTCAAAGGATCTCATCACCTTGAAATTGGACGAGTTAATTAGCTCCTTGCTGACTTATGAAATCAGCATCAAAAGGAGCGAGGACGATCACAAGAAGAAGAAGGTAGTCACACCATTGGCCCTAAAGGTGAACCCACAAGAATCAGAGGGTAGTGACAATGACTCCACCGGCAACACCGAAGATGAGGAGCTAGTTGCCATGATCACAAGAAGAGCACGAAGATTCGTCAAAGGAACAAGAAAGTTCGGTGGCCAATTCAGAAAAGGACCAAGGAAGTAAGGTCCTAACAGAGGTGAAAGTAGCAAGAAGGAAGAAGTTATTTGCTACGAATGCAAGAAACCCGGTCATATGCGGGGTGAGTGCCCCGATCTGATGAAAAAGTTCAAGAAAGGAAAGTTCAAGAAGCCAAAGGCCATGGTGGTCACATGGAGTGATGAAAATGAGGAAGAGTCGGCTAATGAAGATGAACTGGATGAGCTGGTTCAGAATTTATGTTTCAAGGCAAATGAAAATGACACCAGTGAGGTAAATTCTGAAACTGAATCTCTTACATGTGAACAATGGCAGATTACTTATGAGTCTTTGTATGAAAAATGCAAAAAATTCAGATCTGAAAATAGAAATCTGAAAAAGAAAATTGATCATTTTGTGCATGCTGCAAAGCCTTGTGAGAATTGCCATGTTTTAAAATCCGAGTCTGAAAAGTTGAAACATGAAAATGAAATTCTTGTGTCCAAGGTTGAGCTATTTGAAGATGAGAGTTCATGCATGCGAGAGGACCAAGCCACCTTTACCAAAATGCATGAAGACTTAAAAAGAAATTTAGAACAAAAAAATTTGGAAAGAAATGCATGCATTCAAGCCAAAGAAATGGATGAAAACAAGATTCAATCACTAAAGCATGAAGTCAATGAGTTAAGGGATGCTATTGCCATTCTTGAAAAAGGAAAAACATTACAATCTGAAACACATTCAACTCATGTGTCTCCCAGAAGTTCATCTTCATCCTCGTCAAAAACACATGTGCATAATTCATTCTTGAATGAAGACAGGAGAAGAAAAAGGGATAGAGCCATTACATGCTTTTATTGTGGAAGGTTAGGCCATGACATGTATGATTGCAAAATTCTAAAATCTGATGATGAAAGCTTTGCTAGGATGAGAAATAGATCATACATATCTCATGTTTCTAACCATCGTGGATCCAAGCTTGCTTGGGTACCAAAATCTGCATAAGTACGTTTGTTGTGATTACAGGTCTGCTTGAGAGCTCAAAGGAATAGGTGGTATTTGGACAGTGGATGCTCTCAGCACATGACGGGAAACAAAGAATTATTTGTGGACCTGCATGAAAAGGATGGTGGAATAGTGGCATTTGGTGGTAAGGACAAAGGCAAAATCATTGGAGAAGGTAAGATAGGTAAGAATCAAAATCATGCCATTGAGAATGTCTTGCTTGTGAAAGGATTGCATCATAATCTTTTGAGTATAAATCAACTTTGTGATAAAGGATGCAATGTGACTTTTGATTCTAACCACTACACCGTTGTGAAAAAAAATACTCATGAGATAAAGTTTATTGGTTTTAGGCATAACAATGTATATATGATAGATTTGGATGATGCCTCTCATGAGAACTTGTGTTTGGTTGCAAGGAATAATGATGATGCTTGGCTTTGGCATCGCCGACTTGGGCATGCTAGTTTTACTGTTTTGCTAAAATTGTCTCGAAATGATTTGGTAGTCGGTTTGCCTAAGCTAAAGGTTATTGATGAAGGAGTCTGTGGGGCATGCATCATGGGTAAGCAAACAAGGACATCATTCAAGTGCAAGAATGATGTCACCACATCGAGGCCCCTTGAGTTAATCCACATTGACCTCTTTGGACCAAGCAGAACACATAGCTTGGGTGGTAAAATATATAGATTTGTAATTGTGGATGACTGTTGACACCCGTTTTAGCCCACAAGTTGTGTCATTTCTCTTATTCACCATTTTTTTGATGTCCCGAATTAGCCATTATTTTGGAGCTTTCTCGGATGGATTTCAAGCCCATTTTTACCATTTCATATCCTTTGAGTCTTGGAGATCATGATTTCTTAGAGCCCCGGAGTTTATCTTGTCAAATTCCGGCTTCCAAGTCGACTTTCGGCCCATTTAGGCTGGCTTCCCCCAAGTAATCGGCTCTCTCTCACTGCGCAGTCCTGAAAGTGGTTCTTTTTCACCTTCTTCCAATCCTCTTTTCAAAAAGTTGTCTTCATCAAAGTTGTTCCTCTTTCAAAGATCTACAATTTCTTCTTCTACACTGTTGGCCGGTTCTGCGCCGATTGTGAGCTATTCGCATTTTTCTGGCATGCTGTGCTGTTCACCTACATTCCAAAATTTTCCTCTCTCTTCCAGCCCTATTTTCACCCTCTTCCAATCATTTTCTCACATTTCTTTCTTCATGAAAGTTGTTCCTCTCTCAGTTATCTACAACTTCTATGTTTACCACTTTGTCTAATTCTCCACCGTTTGAGAGATACGCTTCGATTTCTAAAGTCGCGCGCAGTCTGCCCAGAATCTGCCTTCATCCAAGTGAAGGTCGTTTGCAGGTGCGTTACTTCATTGAAGTGACGGCCCAGTGAAGACCGTTACTTCAGTGTGACGGTCCTACGATAGACCGTCACACCAAAACTTGCCCAAAACAGCCCGGTTCAACCCCTAGAGTGTGGCGGTCCTATCCTTGACCGTTAGACCAAGTGACGGCCCTGTTTAGGTGCGTTACATCCAATCTCATCCGAAAACGTCCCGTTTGACCTCCAGAGTGTGACGGACCTACCCTAGTCCGTTACATCATATGTGACGGTCCTACGATAGACCGTTACATGCACCAGAGAGTCCAATTCGTGCTGGACTCTACTCCGTTTCTGTGCGCCGTGGCCCTCTTGAAGAGTCCATAACTTCTTGAATTCTTATCCAAATTGATCCCCATTTTTTCCTACTTCTAGCCCTTGGTATTATCTTGAATTTGGTTCATAGGAATCAAATTTTCATTGGCAATATCTCTTGGGATCTGGGTCGCAAGATCAGGATTTATGTTTCCTAGTTCAACTCAAACTCTGCAGATAAGGCTCCGGGGCTGCCTTCCAAAAGACATATCTTCTAGAATCCTCCTCTGAATTGATACCCGTTTGTTCCTATCTCTTGTCCTTAGTATTATCTCAAGTTTGATCTAGAGAACTCGATTTATCTTGGACTCTATCTCCGGGAATCGTGATAAGAAGATGAGGCTTTCTTATAAAACTCTATAAAAACTGCCCAGTTCGCAGTCGCGACGGGGAGCTCTTTCCGGACGTGGGGCGAAGCCATGCTGCACCGCCGACTCACAACTTCGACCCCATCTTGGAGAGGGAAGTATTGGCTGTCAATTCCATCCTTCTGGGCTTGATTTCATGGTCTACACTCTTAGTTCTAGTCTCCTCAAAATCACAAATCATCACAGTTTTCTGCACTTTCTGTTACACATGCATTTTTCTCCGTTTTGCATCATCGTTTTCTCTCTATTCTCTCAATCAAATTCTATGATTTCAAATCTCATGCATGCACAACACACCCACCTATCTTTTCCACCCTTCCACAGGGGTTAAAAACCTCCCCCCGGTGCGTTCTCCCCCTTTTATTCATGCTATTTTATCATTGCGGGATTGATACTACACATGCATGTTCTAATGGGTTTTTTATCCTTGTTTTGGCTTTGTTTTGCAGGAGAGCATGAACACCACGTGAGGCCCTCTTCCTCTAGCCGGCTGGAAGGAGAGGAGGTCGATCCCACACCATTCCCCGCATCCCGTTCTTAAGCGCGATCAAGTCTTTAAGTTCCAAGGTACACGGCACCGTTGCACTCCTTTCTTCATCCTTTGGCGTTGTTAATCCTTGGTGGCGATCACGGTTAGTATTTCCATCCTTTCATCCCCTTGTCCTTCATTCACATGTTTATGCATATATGTATTTAAAAGGGGCGGGATAGGAATCTAATCTAATTAAGAAAACAAATCAACAGTTTTTTGGCGATCACGGTGGGACACCAATGCCCATCACGCTTGTTTTCATGCTCTTTTGTAGGTTGGGTAGGTGCATGTTCATGTTTAGGTGATATTTCTTCCATTCTCTAACTATTTTTGGTGTTTTAATGGCTCTGGTAGTGTGACGGTCCTGCAGTAGACCGTCACATGCATGTAACGGTCCTTTGGTAGACCGTTACACGGCTTCTGGCAGTCTTGCGTGCATGCTCACAGGGCCATGTTCATCGAGGCATAACTTTTGATCCCGGAGTCCGATTGAGCTGATTCTTGTTGCGTTGGATAGCCCTTTGTATTGTCTTTCCATCCATATATCATTTGCATCATTTGGTTAATATTTGCATATTCTAATCTTGTCCAACTTTTTGAGTTTTGTGCATAAGTTCTGCAGGCAGGCTCAGGGACATGTTCACAGGTACATCTTTAATGAGTGATTTGACTGCCTTCCCGATGTCTGATTACACTGATTTTTGATCCATTGGATAGTCCTTTGTATTGTCTTTCCATCCATAGCTTATTTGCACCATTTGGGTCTCATTTGCTTAGTTAAAAATTGTCATCATTTTAGCATTTTGTCCATAAAATCTGCATGTGGTCTGCGCATAGGTTCACGGGGGCATCTTTGCTTAGTGATTTGATTGACCTCCCGGGGTCAGATTGATCTATTCTTGGGGCCGTTGTGCAGACCTTTGTATTATCTTTCCATCCATATACTATTTGTTTTAGTTGGATCATGTTTGCATAGTTTTATCTAGTCTTGATTTTCTAGTTTTAAGCTAGAATTTGCATGCACTCCGGTGCACATAGGGCCATACGTTGCATATCATAGTTGCATTTCCTACCTTGGTGCGTGGACCTCTCGTCTCCATATTCCTTGGAGCCGACCAGGAAAGCACATCAAGGACCTCCATAAGTCCCCGTGAGCCGTGGATTCCCACACGGACACCGGGCCGGTTGTACCTTTCTACCCCTTAGGCTTGCATTTGCATAAGTGTGAGGGAGTTAACCTTAGTCAACCCAAAGTTTGGAACTTATTCCCATAGGATTCCCATCTTGAGGGAATTATTATTAATTCAAATCATTAAAAGGTCTATTAAAATCTCTAAAATATTTCCCATCATATCAACTTGTTTGACTTGGGTGAAAACTCTCACATTGCATTGTTTGTGTTGTTTGGGCTTGTCCAAGCCCATTAGTGATTTTCGTGTTGCATTCTTTCATCATCCATATGTTTTGTTGTTGTTAGGCCCATTTAGCTTAACCCATTTTGTGTGTCCATTGTCCCGTGGTCCGTTGTCCATTCACCTTTGCATTAGTGGGTCAGTCCCCTCTTGTCCTCGAGCCCATTAAGCCATTGCTTCCCCACTTGTATTCGCCTTGATATCCTTGTATTAAGTCTCCATTTGCCCTCATGGAGCATCATTCCAACCCCTTGTATCATCCTTTTCCCCAATCTTCCTCTTATTCTCGCGTGGAATCCTCTTCCCACGCAGGCCCATCTTCCCGTGGTCCTTCTGATCCATCCAAGGGCCAGGCTAATCTCATGGCCCATCTTTCAAGCCTTGTTCGCCAAATAGACCCGGCCCAGGCCCAACGTCTTATTGCGTCTCATCTTAATGGGCCTTCTTCTCATAATGGGCCATCTTCTATTCATGGGCCTCCTCCTTCTCCTTCATATGTTGCTGGCCCAATTGCTAATGAGACTTATTCTCTTAATGGGCCTCATCCTTCTGCCCATGTTGCTGCCAGCCCAATGGGTCCTTATGCTCATACTTCTTCCAGGCCCACATATCCTTCCATTCTTGGAATGGGCCCTTCTTCTTCTCAGCCTGGATCCTCTTATCCGGCCCAATACCATGCTCCTGGTCCCAATTCACAACCTCTTGCTCAAGTTGGCCCATATTCTTCTCGATCTCTCCCTACCCAGGAGATGATTGCTCAAACCCAACGCCAGCTTGATGAGCTTCAACGTCGGATCGATCCCAAATCCTCCTTAAGTATCCATTCGCTTTCAAGGTCTTCGGCTCCCCGCCATCACAAATTCCCACATATCGCCGTTATAGTGGAGTCGGTGACCCATATGTGCACTTGAAAGAGTTTGTTTATGAGTCGGCCCAATTTCGACATGACCAACACTTGATGGCTTATCTGTTTGGTCTGTCATTGGAAGGCCCGGCTCGGGATTGGTTCTTCTCTCTTCCGCAAGAGCAAGTTGTGAATTTTCAAGCCGTTCAAGAAAAGTTTATTCAGCAGTATCAAGACCAGGTTGGGCCCAAGTACTCTATGCGGATCTGGCCCAAGAGATGATGAAGCCCGAAGAGGATTTCTGCACCTTTGCCGATCGTTGGCGTCGCTTGCCGCGCAAGTCCGGGACACATTCCGGAGGGAGAACAAATCAAGATGCTGATATCAAATGCAACACCCGAGTATCGGTTCATCTTAGCCCTCAACGACATCACCTCCTGGCAGCAACTTTACAGCCGAGCCCGCTTCATTCACCAACAATCCAAGATTCCCTTGACCTCGAGTCTCCACCATCCACCTCCACATATCAACCTTCACCCTCCACATGTCAACCCTACGCTCCCATGAGTCAGCCGGCCATGAGTCAGCCTTCCGCCACATATCCCTCCACGAGCCAACCTCCTGCCTCTACATACCCATACGCCTCAGCATATCAACCTTCCATGAGTCAGCCTCCCGCATCCACATACCCGTCTCCATCTCCACTTCCGGTCAAGGGAACACCACATCCCGAGCAAGTAGATGCCGTCTACATACCCCCTCATCCTGTTCCACACATGCCTTCACCAAAGCCCTCCACCACTAGCCACGCACTCCTGCCTACGCAACCCCCACTTCCGACTCCACAACCTTCTCCACCATTACATATCCCTCGTCATCCACCTTGCCCGAAGCAGGCTCCTCATCTTCCGTTGCCAGAGTGTTTCACCGATATATTTCGGGCTTTGATGGCCACTCATGCATTGCCGCTCTCTCCGGTTGTGCCTTGTCGACCCGCAGTCGGGGATATGCTTCAGTTCTGTGATTTTCACCGCCAGCCGGGGCATTTGGTTGAGGATTGTCCTGAGTTCCAGGATTATGTTTATGATCTGGAAGCTAAGAAAAGGATTGACTGGGCCGCTATTTACAAAGTCATTTTACATCTTCGCAACCAACAGCAGCAGCAAGAAGTGCCGCCGGGGCAGCCGTCTCTGTTACTTCAAGGTCAGGGGCACCCCTATTATTCCTCGTCTAGTGCTGCACTCGCTCCATCACCTACTCCGTTACCTCCACCATCTCTTACCCCGGCTCCATCGCCGCCACAAACCCAAGCCTCTGCTCAGGCTAGTGCCTCCCCTTCTTCCCCTGCCACCACTACCACTTCTTCTATCCCTAACACCGCTCGACGCGTTGTGTCGACACGTCGACGGTGGACACCACAACCTCCCTCTTCACCCTCTCTACCTCCATGTCCACTACCCCCATCGCCTTCATCACTATCCTCACCATCTCCATTGCCATCACCATCATCTCCATCTCCACCACCAATGCTTCCATCACCACCTCCATCTCCACCCTCGCCTCCATCTCCGCCATCACCTTTGCCCGAGCCTGAGCAAGCCAAACCTTCTCCTTTATCTCTACCCTCAGTCATGCCTTCGCCGTCGCCTTTATCGCCACCCGAGCCTATCATTGCCACATCGCCTGCGCCTTCACTTTCCATCACCACTCCCGTTGGAGCCTCCATGCCTTCCAAACCTTCACATGTTCCACCGAAACATATTCCCTTTACTTCTCCAACCACTACCACCCCACGGAGCGGGTGTGCGCTTCCTTTGGTGCCCCTCGGGTCTAATCCCCAGGGAGACAATAAGTCAAGTCAGGATGATTCAGTGCCGGCCGTGCATTTCAAGATTCAAGATTTTATCTGTCGGATGCCGGTTCGTGTCCTCGTCCCTGGTTATTTTGGGGATGATGTGTCTCTACTTTCAAAGATGACAGTTGCTAAGAAGAGTTCCCTTGAGTTGATGCCAGTTTCTTACCGAGCGAGGCCGGTGGCAATCTCCTTGCTCGTCGGAGAGTTCACCATTGATGCTATTATTTCTCCTCGCTCTATTGTTATTCAGATGACAAGCCAAGAAGGGTTCTCTACCCATGTTATGCTAACGCATACGGCCGCCAAGCAGATTATGGATTCTATGTTCAAGGGGCAATTGGCCGTATCTTCTACACTTTCCAAGGATATTATGCACTTGTTATGCAATCTTCCTCGATTTATTAGCAAACCGGCCATGTCAACACCGTGTATTACCCTCCCTCAGCTTCACCCGTCTCTTTCATCAAGGGAGTTGTGCTTCAAGGCTGAGTTCCGAGTGGAGTTGCCGAATCTCGTGCTACTTGTGCCAAGTAACAAGACTCCATGGTTTTATGATATTCAGTATTATGAGGGGTTAGTTGTTCAAGAACGTCCTACTATTGTTAGCTCTGGGAGTCTAGGGGCAGCTGCCCTGATGAAGCTGCATGTCCATAGTCGGGCAAGGCCATCTGCTAGATGGGCTCGCTATTTGAGAAGATATTGCAAGGCAAGGTGCCCTAGGATTCGAGCCCGCACCAAGCGAGTCCATGTTCAAGAAGTATCAGCTAAGAAGAGGCGACGACGTAAGCTTAAAGGTCGTCAGTTGTGCACTCAGGGGTCCACATCTCTTCCGTCTTCTTCATTTCACTCATCATTTCTTCTGCTCGGTTCCCACCCCTGGGTGGTGTATCTGCCCTCTCCTAATTCTCCCTCAACGATTTTCTCCTCCTTCCATAGGTCCATGCGTCCCCATTCCTCTCTTTTTTCCCCGGATCCTCCAGATTTTCCCTCCTCTCACGATTCTAGGCCCTGGCCTATGTCATCATTCCATCCTAATCTCGGGACATCACCTGATTATTCTTCCCCGAGACTTCCAGGTGTTGCCTCTGATTCTTCCCCTCCGGTATCTCCGGGTTCTTCTTATTCTCCGACCTTGTCGAGTGTCTCCCATTCTCCTTCTCCGGCACTATCGGATGATTCTCGTCCCTCTTCTCCGACCACGTCGGATGATTCTTCTTATTATCTTTCCACTCTCTCCTCCTCACCCTTTCAGGATCATTACCCTTTTTCTTGCTGCTTTCGAGGCTTTAGTCCACCTTGATCTTGGCTAATCTGGTTTCTTCTGTAATTGGTTCCTTGTTATCAAGGTCTCTGTGCCTTAACGAGGGAGTTCTAGCCCTTGTCTCTCTTCCTTTTTATCCTTATTCATCTAATTTAATGTCTGCCGCTCCTCCATGTAGAGGAATCTTTGATCCTTTGCTATCCTCTCTCTTTCGTCATGTCAAGCAAGGAATACAAAGCTACTCGCGCTCCTTAAAGCTCGATGATCGAGATCACTTCAGGATGTCGATTTCCACGCCATGGATTTGCAAAGGTATTTTTTATTTTGAGCAAAGAAACATGCTTTCATTTCTATTATTTCTATTGTTTCTGCACATGGTTATAACGCTATTCCTCAACATGGTTAAGTGGCTTTTAGAAATTTGCTTAGTTCATTTAAAATGAGTTCGCTTCTGCAGCATCCTTAGGCCAGTGATAGCTCCGCGCTGGGAGTCTAGTTCTTTCCCCGATCGTTGAGGGTGACCTTTGAGCATGGGTTTTTCACACACTTCACGGCAAGCCATAGCCGATCTCTCTAGTGCAACACCGTTGCTGCTTTGGCCATACCATGGATATGCACAAAGGTCTTTTTCTTTTCTCTACTCGGCCAAGTGCAGGGGCAAGAGGTTGATGGATAAGATGACTAACATAGACGCTCCCTAATACGAGAGAGGTCTCAAATAGGGGCAGTCTTGACCGTCGAAAGTGAGCTTTCATGCAATATCTAGCCAACAAGGGCTGTCAAAAATCAATGAGAAAATGAATCAATGTAAAATTATGAATCAAAGGCATGGCAAGAGTGGCGAAGCCCCGCGGGACGTCTTGAGCCTGGTCGCATGCATGCCTGATAAATATGGGTCTCAAAATCAAAGACACAAAGCCCCAGCGCAACAGACTATCTCTTTGAGGGGTGGTGCCCTGGAAGGAATTCAAATCCTGATGTCTCCCATCCTGCATAAAGCTTGCCTCCAATTTTCTTCTATCTCCCTCTTAGGCTGGGTTGTATCCCGGGTATGGCCTTAGTAGGGGCACCGTTCTTTAGAGGCGGTTGGTTATGGTAAGTCACCCTCACATGCACGCCCTGCTTAAGGGAAGCCTTTAATGAGAGGGGAGGGACGGCGATCCCTGGCCAGTAGTTCGAGCCCGTATTTGGGTGCTGTAGATTGCTATGTCAAAATCCAAAAAAATGAAATATAGTTCAAAATCCAAAAAAATCAAATATTATCAAAATCAAAAAAAAATTTAAAATATTATCAAAATTCCAAAAGACAAATATGTCAAAATTCCAAAAAAATCAAATATTTCAAAATCCAAAAAAGAAATCAAATATGTCAAAAAAAAAATCCCAAAAATTTGAATATGGCAAAAAAAAAATCAGAAATACAAAAATCCAAAAATACTTCTCTTTTGTTCCTTTTATTTTTTATCTTGAGGACATATACGTAATCTGTTTGCTAAGTGTGCAGGCTGCAGGTTGCAGGTTCAAGCTTTCCTTGCTCTATCATTCGCTCTGTCTCATGCTCATATTCTTCGATATGTTCTCATCTCTTCAATCCTATCTCTGGATCTATTCTGAAGCTCATGGCTTTCTCAGCTTTTGCTTATCTGCTTAATCATGTCTCCATGAGAGGGCATTGTCCCACAATTTTGAACCTGGCGGTTCCGCTTCATCTGATCTTGGGCTTTGATTGAAGAATATGTTTGTTGTCTTTATCATGTCTATGGTCCTCCATGTCTTTTGTCCCGCCGTGTCATTCATCACGCACATATCCCTATCCCTCCGTGTCATTCATCACACGTGTCTTTGTCCTCCGTGGTATTGTCATCCCACGTGTCTTTGTCCCACCATGTCCTTATACCACTGCGTGTGCTGTCCCACCATGTGCGTGTTGTCTTGTCCCGCCATGCCTTTAGTCGCATGTATGTTTGCCATTTGTTTGTTTGTTATGTTTCATCCATCTTCGTTATGTTATGTTGTGCCATGTTTCGTTCATATTTCTCTTATTATGTTATGTTCATGTCATGCTTGTTCATATTCGTTCATGTTCATATCATGTCCTGTGGTTGTGTCTTATTTGAAAATCCATAAAAAGCAAAAATCTAAAATCTAAAAAATGCCGTTTCGCTTGGCAGGTAAGTCAGGTATGGCTCTCTATCCCTTCTCATTGTTGCATTACTATATGATATCTACCTTATTATAGCCTCTCAAGGACCGGCTGGTTGCCCGTGTGCTCTAGGATCTGATGTTCCCCTTTAACAAAAACGATGATGATCTAGGAGCATACGGTTAATCATTGGATAAGCCGCTCGGTTGAGTCGGGTGGGGGACGATAGACTCTGTCTCGCACGCTGTGGTTGCAAGAAGACTCTTGACCCCATTTTGCTTAGTCTAGCAATAGTATCCTTGAGTACTTTCTATTTTATATTTCTTTGCATTTGTTTTAATGATTTCCTTATTTTAGCCCAGTATGCATCATGTCATTTTGAGCATTCATGTCTCGTGATCCGTTCAAGGATTTCTCCTCAGCAATGGTTGATTGCATTCAGCTCTCTTGGATAAGAGATTCCTCATTCCACTCCGAATTTGAACGATTTCTCTGATCTTGCCGCTTGGTCTGGTTGGCCAACGTGATTCCTGTCTGGATTTTATCTCAGTTTTCTTATCTCTCCTTTTCCAGCTCTTATGCTGTGTTCCTTCCGACCCACTCATTGTCCGTGGATTGTGTCCCCGATGAGGCTGGTCATGTTTCCTTTTTCCTCCTTTAGTTTAGTTCTCCAGACATGTCTCATCCTTGTCAATCATTTCAGGTGGTTAGTTTGGCGTTTTCGGGAGAATTCCTGTCGCTTGTTGGTTGTAACGGGTGTCTTTTTTGGCCTTGATGCCCGCTTATCAGTTCCCTCCGCTTCATCTCCGCTTCATCTCCATTTCACGTCGCTGTCGCTTTCACTCCACCTCCTTTCCATTTTACCTCCGCGTCGCTTTCGCTCGTTCCCTTGCAAAGCAGACATCAAGGAGGGGCATCTGTTGACACCCGTTTTAGCCCACAAGTTGTGTCATTTCTCTTATTCACCATTTTTTTGATGTCCCGAATTAGCCATTATTTTGGAGCTTTCTCGGATGGATTTCAAGCCCATTTTTACCATTTCATATCCTTTGAGTCTTGGAGATCATGATTTCTTAGAGCCCCGGAGTTTATCTTGTCAAATTCTGGCTTCCAAGTCGACTTTCGGCCCATTTAGGCCAGCTTCCCCCAAGTAATCGGCTCTCTCTCACTGCGCAGTCCTGAAAGTGGTTCTTTTTCACCTTCTTCCAATCCTCTTTTCAAAAAGTTGTCTTCATCAAAGTTGTTCCTCTTTCAAAGATCTACAATTTCTTTTTCTACACTGTTGGCCGGTTCTGCCCCAATTGTGAGCTATTCGCATTTTTCTGGCATGCTGTGCTGTTCACCTACATTCCAGAATTTTCCTCTCTCTTCCAGCCCTATTTTCACCCTCTTCCATTCATTTTCTCACATTTCTTTCTTCATGAAAGTTGTTCCTCTCTCAGTTATCTACAACTTCTATGTTTACCACTTTGTCTAATTCTCCACCGTTTGAGAGATACGCTTCGATTTCTAAAGTCGCGCGCAGTCTGCCCAGAATCTGCCTTCATCCAAGTGAAGGTCATTTGCAGGTGCGTTACTTCATTGAAGTGACGGCCCAGTGAAGACCGTTACTTCAGTGTGACGGTCCTACGATAGACCGTCACACCAAAACTTGCCCAAAACAGCCCGGTTCAACCCCTAGAGTGTGGCGGTCCTATCCTTGACCGTTAGACCAAGTGACGGCCCTGTTTAGGTGCGTTACATCCAATCTCATCCGAAAACGTCCCGTTTGACCTCCAGAGTGTGACGGACCTACCCTAGTCTGTTACATCATATGTGACGGTCCTACGATAGACCGTTACATGCACCAGAGAGTCCAATTCGTGCTGGACTCTACTCCGTTTCTGTGCGCCGTGGCCCTCTTGAAGAGTCCATAACTTCTTGAATTCTTATCCAAATTGATCCCCGTTTTTTCCTACTTCTAGCCCTTGGTATTATCTTGAATTTGGTTCATAAGAATCAAATTTTCATTGGTAATATCTCTTGGGATCTGGGTCGCAAGATCAGGATTTATGTTTCCTAGTTCAACTCAAACTCTGCAGATAAGGCTCCGGGGCTGCCTTCCAAAAGACATATCTTCTAGAATCCTCCTCTGAATTGATCCCCGTTTGTTCCTATCTCTTGTCCTTAGTATTATCTCGAGTTTGATCTAGAGAACTCGATTTATCTTGGACTCTATCTCCGGGAATCGTGATAAGAAGATGAGGCTTTCTTACAAAACTCTATAAAAACTGCCCAGTTCGCAGTCGCGACGGGGGGCTCTTTCCGGACGTGGGGCGAAGCCATGCTGCACCGCCGACTCACAACTTCGACCCCATCTTGGAGAGGGAAGTATTGGCTGTCAATTCCATCCTTCTGGGCTTGATTTCATGGTCTACACTCTTAGTTCTAGTCTCCTCAAAATCACAAATCATCACAGTTTTCTGCACTTTCTGTTACACATGCATTTTTCTCCGTTTTGCATCATCGTTTTCTCTCTATTCTCTCAATCAAATTCTATGATTTCAAATCTCATGCATGCACAACACACCCACCTATCTTTTCCACCCTTCCACAGGGGTTAAAAACCTCCCCCCGGTGCGTTCTCCCCCTTTTATTCATGCTATTTTATCACTGCGGGATTGATACTACACATGCATGTTCTAATGGGTTTTTTATCCTTGTTTTGGCTTTGTTTTGCAGGAGAGCATGAACACCACGTGAGGCCCTCTTCCTCTAGCCGGCTGGAAGGAGAGGAGGTCGATCCCACACCATTCCCCGCATCCCGTTCTTAAGCGCGATCAAGTCTTTAAGTTCCAAGGTACACGGCGCCGTTGCACTCCTTTCTTCATCCTTTGGCGTTGTTAATCCTTGGTGGCGATCACGGTTAGTATTTCCATCCTTTCATCCCCTTGTCCTTCATTCACATGTTTATGCATGTATGTATTTAAAAGGGGCGGGATAGGAATCTAATCTAATTAAAAAACAAATCAACAATGACTACTCAAGATTTTACTGGGTATATTTCCTTTCCCATAAAAATGATGCCCTAATGGAGTTTGAAGCATTTTGCAGGGTTGTTCAAAATGAAAAAGGGTGCTACATCAAAGCCGTGCGGAGCGATTGTGGTAGGGAATTTGATAATAATGAGTTCAGTAATTTTTGTAGGACTCAAGGCTATATGCACGACTTCTCTGCACCAAGAATCCCTGAACAGAACGGAGTTGTTGAAAGGAAGAACATGACACTAATTGAGATGGCAAGAACCATGCTAAACGAGAACAACTTGCCGAGATACTTTTGGGCTGAAGCAGTGAACACTGCTTGCTACATTGTCAATCATGCCATGGTAAGACCACTGTTGAAGAAAACCCCCTATGAGCTGTACCGAGGTAAGAAGCCAAACATCTCCTATCTTAGACCATTCGGTTCAGTTTGTTACATTTACAACAATGGTAAGGTGGACCTGGCTAAATTTGACCCCAAAAGTGACAAAGGTATATTTCTTGGATACTCTCTTAGCTCAAGAGCTTATCGAGTGTATAACTTGAGAACTCTTGTAGTTGATGAAAGCCCCCATGTCATCGTTGATGAATCATCTTCTAAAAGTACTAATAAAAAATCTATTTTGTAGGACGATGAATTGAATGACGGTAATATCGAGATGATGGAAGGAAAAACTAAAAAATAAGAAGTAAAAGAACCACAAGAACATGATGCAAATCCGGAAGATCAGTTGGAACAGCAGCTTCCAAGGCAATGGACTTTCGAAAAGGACCATCCGCCGGAGAATGTGATCGGCAATGTTGAAGACGGAACAAGAACACGAGCCTCCTTCAAGGAAGTTGAAAATCAGGACTACATTGCCTTACTTTCTTAGTTTGAACCTCACTCTATTGAAGAGGTCTTGAAAGATGAGTCATGGATCATGGATATGCAAGAAGAACTACACCAGTTCCAAAGGAACAAAGTGTGGTTCCTCGTGCCATGTTTTAGAAACCACTCAGTGATCGGAGCAAAGTTGGTTTTCTGAAACAAAACAAACGATCAAGGAGTGGTAACTAGGAACAAGGCCAGGCTAGTAGCTAAAGACTATAGCCAAGAGCTTGGGATTGACTTTGATGAGTCTTTTGCTCCCGTAGCAAGACTCGAGGTAGTGAGAGTTTTATTAGCATTTGCATGTTGCAACAACATTAAACTATTTCAAATGGATGTTAAGAGTGCATTTTTGAATGGCTATATCCAGGAGGACGTGTATGTGGAGCAACCACCGGGGTTTGAGGACACGAAGCATCCAGACCATGTGTACAAACTAGATAAGGCACTCTACGGTCTGAAACAGGCACCCCGGACATGGTATGAACGGTTAAGTGATTTCCTCATTCAAAATGGATTCAAATGAGGTAATGTTGATCAAACCCTTTTCACAAAGTTGAACGGTAAGGAAATTTTAATTGTTCAAGTTTACGTGGATGATATTATTTTTGGCTCCACCAAAGATGCTCTCAGCAAAGACTTTGCCAAATTGATGCAAAGTGAGTTTGAGATGAGTCTTATGGGAGAGCTGACATTCTTCTTGGGATTGCAAGCCACACAGACGTCTGACGGTATGTTCATACATCAGAAGAAGTATGCATTGGAGCTGCTGAAAAAGTTCAACATGACCTCTACCAAACCACAACCAACTCCCATGTCCACCTCAATAAAAAATTGATCAAGATGAATCAGGTAAATCCGTGGATCAAAAACTCTTCAGAAGCATGATAGGTTCCTTGTTATATTTAACTGCCAGCAGGCCCGACATTCAATTTGTGTGTGTTTGTGTGCACGATTTCAGTCCAATCCAAAAGAATCACACATGTCGGCTGTTAAACGAATTTTTAGATATATTGCTGGTTCAAGTAATTTAGGATTGTGGTTTCCGCGTAATTCGAGCTTTGATTTAATTGCTTATTCCGATGCCGATTATGCGGGTTGTAAAGTGGATCAGAAAAGCACCAACGGGCATTGCCAATTTCTTGGAGGATGTGTGGTCTCATGGGCCTCTAAGAAACAAAACTTAGTGGCTCTATCAACTACCGAAGCCGAATATGTGGCTATCGGGAGTTGCGTTGCCCAGGTGCTATGGATCCAACAACAGATGATTGATTATGGCATTTCCTTCAAAAACACTTCCATCTTGTGTGACAACACTTCAGCCATAAACTTGTCAAAGAACCCAATCCATCACTCTCACACAAAGCATATTGAGATTAGACATCATTTTCTCAGGGATCATGTGAGCAAGGGTGATGTAGAAATCAGGTTCATTGAAACAGACCAACAAATTGCTGACATTTTCACCAAACCTCTAAGTGAAGATAAATTCACAACATTCAGGAGAGAATTAGGGGTTTGTAGGATAGACGAGTCTGAGTCTTGATCAGTCGCATATCTATGTATATACGTCAATGCATAGCATGCATTTACATTAGTATGGTGCATAGTTGAATTTTCCCTTGTCATGCATGTGCATTATGATTGCTTGAAAAACAAAAAAATGTATATTTATGTGTGAAAAACCATGATTGCGTGTATTGCATGTCTTCTATTTATAGAATACAACCATGTCATTGTAATTTCTATGGCCGATATTTCCTTGAGTTCTTTAAATGCCAGCAAGAGAGCATAACCCCTCAAAATCTGAAATTTGGAGACGTTAGATTATGAACGTCTACTATGATCCTAGATCTTCTTGAAACAAGTTACCCAATGTATTAACCCATAAAACAACTCCAATTCTTGATTCCAACATGATATTATCATTGGGGATTAGAGCCACATAATTTTTTGACCTTCCCTTTCACTTAAACAATTTTTTGGTGAAAAACAGTGGAAGGGTCGACCCCAACGGTCGACCCACGCAGAAGGGATGACCCCAAGGGTCGACCCTCGTGTTAGTGGATCCTGTCTGGGGCCGGGGTGAAAGGGGTCGACCCATTGGGTCGACCCGTTATGGTCGGGCGGCGTCCGTCGCGTCTGAACCACCCTAAAAAGGGGTGGAAACCCTATGTTTCCCCCTTCCCATCTCCTAAAACCCCCAAAGCCCCCTTCTTGCCCTAGTCACCACTCCTTTCATGCCCTCAAATCCCCTCTTGGCACCCACATGCTCAAGACCTAGCCGTGGCTTTCTCGGTGGCGTCCCGCGCACAAAATCCTTCCGAGCGATTCCAGCGCGTCTTCCTTGAGCTTCACTCCCACTGAGGTATGTTCTTGATGTGTGGAGGATCATAAATCTATGTGGATAGCCTTCCTCTCTCGTTGAACCATCTAGATCTACACCCTCATCAACCGGTTCCTTTGGTCTATGTTTAGATGGCCCCAAAGAGGCATTCTTCTCGCAGCGGAGGGGAGTCTAGTGCGGCTGTCACGCCCCGAGCGCGGAAGATACTCGGATATGCGCGACGAGTTTATATCAATCATGTCAATCAGAGTAGTAGTGTATTCGACACCAAAATAGAGATAGAAAGATAACCCAATCTTTTATTTCATAATGGATAGACTATTACAAATCCAATACTCTATTCAATTAAAAAGGAGAAGTACATAGTTGACTCAAGAAAATAGGAAAAAAAACTAGATGACACTTGGAAAAGCTCTAGCTCTTTCACTCTTGACCATTCCCATCCGATTGACTTCCCTCGTCGTCGGAATTACCTAAAAAGTAAGGGACAAACACGGAGTGAGCGAACGCTCAGTAGGAAATTATATCTCAGGAACTAGCAAGGGTTTAAGTAGTTACATCTTTCATGAATGCACTATAGCTATGCATGCTCGCATAAAACGACAAGATAGAGAATTTATCAAGCAAGACAGCAAGATGAACTAGTCATGAGTTTTCAAGAAAAAAAGATGACAAGATATTCAAGCAAGTACTTTTTAGCAAGTCATGTCAAGAACTTTGGCTATCATGTATCAAGCAAGCAAGTAATTACCCTTTCTCGGGTCACGCAATTCATGTCAAGTCGAGTACGAGTCAAGTACAAGATTTGTGTGGAATGTCCAATCAAGCTAGTCATGCACTCGGTATAATGCCAGATACCTTATCATTCAACTCCCATGGGCACAAGTACTTTCGGGTGCTCCTCCCAGGACCAGATCGGGCCCTATATGCGCAGGCATTTATCATGTATATTTGACATCCACTCTTGTATATATATAGCCAATAGGGAATTTCAACAATCTAAGCTTGTAGACACGTAGGATAACTTTGAGAGAATGGAGTCCAAAAATACGACATTGGACATAGATAGGCGATAACAACGGTACAATCACGACGATCGATGAAACTAGGTGGAATTAGGTTCCCTTAACTCGGGTACCATGACAAACAAGTATGGACATTCTTTATATAGAATTGAGGTCCACATGAACAGTACATCAAAGGCAAGATACCCTCTTTCTTATTATAGAATTGAGGTCCACAAGAACATCAACAAATGGCATGATATCATCATCCCATTAAGAATTCTCATGATATACTCTTTGCATATCATAAGGGCCGGTATACCATGTTTCTTTAGAGTGACATGGCATTCAATAGTGTAATGGGTTTTTAGGGTACAACCAGCTCAGTCGACCTTGAGGGAATCCAAGGTACGAGGAGTCTTACGGAGGTCTCTATGACTAACTCGCTAGTCCAAAGGAACGGAATGTCCAATGGAGAGCTTGTATGTCAATGAGAGTTGAGGGTGATCGATAAAACATCATGAAACGTGGGACTATACTCACGGAGTGGAGTAATAGTGCCTACATATATATATATACATATAGTGAAACCCTCGGATAACAGCAATCGGGAAAAATCAGTAATGCAGAAAGTAGCGACTCTGGTAAAGTCGTTTTTCGTAAAATTAACGCCTTAATCAGGGGCGTTTATATTAAATTTGACGACATATAAAGAGGTCGTCCTTTCCAATATTGCTATTTTACAGGATATTAAAAATCTGTAATTTTGTTGAAAACGCGCCTTGGATAGGGGCGTTACCAGGAAAAAGGCGCCCTAGTCTGGGGCGTTAGTTGAACAAGAGACGACCTGGTCAAGGTCGTGAATTCACAATTTTACAAATTTCGAGGTAATGAATATTTCAGGAACATGGTATATAGTCAGGACCAGAATAAATAGCAGGATTACAAGAAATTGACCATGCATTAATTTAGGATCATGTTTGCAATGATAATTAATTTTTAAACATGCTATTTATTAATTAACAGGAATTAACGTCCGTGTGCAGGGCGTCAAATCTGGAATTGACGACCTGGGCATGGTCGTGTCTTTTAAATTAACGCCCTTGTTAGGGTCGTTTCTTCCAAAAATTCCGTAGAAAATAACCAGAACGCATGAAAACTATATGCATGAACTACCAATGATAATTATCTATAGTTATATGGTAGTTTGGGCTACGTTCCATGAGAAAATCCTACCTTAATAGTTGATCTGGAGATGAACGGATGCAGGTTCTGGGAAAAACGATACTCTGTTTATAAACAGAGTCTTTTGAAGCTTTCGATCTTAATAGCAGCAAGGGGTAGTAAGAGGATGTAGAAGAAGAACCCACGTTCTTTAGTAGGTTAAGATGACTTTCCTACAGAGAACATATATATACGATCATTAGTATTATCTTCATAATACTTGACTGAAGGTGGAAGAAAGAAGAACTTACCCGTTAATCTTCTTAACCTGTAAGAAGAGAAGAAGAATAAGAATATTTAGTATTCTTTCATGAAATCGATAATCGGACGAACAGAGATACAAGAAGAACCTGCTGTTCTTCACATACCTTAGAATACTCCGAACGCCAAATAGCGTTCTCGGTTCAAGCAGTAGGTTATTTATAGGATTTCTAGAATCCTAATAGAGTTAGTGTTAGATTGGAAGTAATACTTCCATATTAGAGTTATTACTACATTCGAACTCTTTCTCATAGTTATCACCTTACCCTGGATAGACTCCTGGGTCGAACGAAACTCAAACTGAATTAGCGACCTAGGTCAGGGCGTCGAATTTAAATTGACGCCTTGTCAAGCGTCGTTTATTGTTGAAACGCGTCCATGCAAGGGACGTTACGCTATCTTGCCCTTTTTATTTATTTTGGTCGTTTGAAATTTGACGCCTTGACGTGTGGGCGTCCTTTCTTAAAACACGCCTTAGGCGAAGGCGTTTTATTGTAAAGTAGCGCCTTTATCTGAGGCGTTATTTCCATCAGGGTTTTAATTATTTTTATTCCAAGCTCTTTCGTTTATTTAGTAAATCTTTTAATCTATTTTGATTTATTTATTCCTTTTAAATTTATCAGGGTTGCTACACCCTCCCCCACTTAAAAAGAATATGGTCCCCAAATTCCATATCATATTTTTACATTTGGAGAGTGTAGAGTACGTACCTTCTAAAATAAATCTGGAAATTGTTTCCTCATAGATTCCTCGGTCTCCCATGTAGCTTCATGTTCTGAATTCTTATTCCATTGTACTTTTAGCATGGGAATAACCTTATTCCTTAGGGTTCGTACTTCTCGATCTAAGATCTTCATAGGCTTCTGTTCATACGTGAAATCTTTCTGGATCACTAGGTCTCCATATTCAATAATATGTGATGGATCATGCACATACTTCTTCAACATAGATATGTGGATTACATTATGTACTTCGGACAGTTGAGGTGGCAATGCGATGTGATAAGCAACCTCGCCAACTCTTTCTAGTATCTCAAAAGGTCCGATAAATCTTGGTGTAAGCTTGCCTTTAACACCAAATCTTCGTACTCCACGTCCAGGTGATATCTTGAGAAATACATGATCTCCAATTTGGAATTCGAGATCTCTTCTTCTTGTGTCGGCGTAAGCCTTTTGCCTTGTCTGAGCCACTTGCAATCTTTCCCTGATTACTCGTATCTTCTCAGTTGTATCCCTTACCATGTCTGGACCTAACAGTTGTTTCTCTCCAACTTCATTCCAGCACAAGGGTGATCGGCAACTCCTTCCGTATAAAGCTTCGAAAGGTGCCATTTGTATACTAGCTTGGTAGCTATTATTGTATGCAAATTCGACCAGAGGCAAGTGATCATGCCAGTTTCCATCAAAATCAGTGATGCATGCTCTAAGCATATCTTCAACTACTTGATTTGTTCTCTCGGTCTGACCATCCGTTTGAGGATGAAAGGCTGTACTAAAATTAAGTCTCGTCCCCAACGAATGTTGTAGTCCTTTCCAAAAATGAGAAGTAAAACGGGGATCTCTGTCAGACACGATCGAAACAGGAATACCATGTAATCTGACTATTTCCTTGATGTATAGTGCAGCTAAGACATCAACTGACCATCGACTCTTGATTGGCAAGAAATGCGCGGATTTGGTCAATCGGTCAATGATAACCCATATTCCATCATGTCCTCTTTTTGATTTAGATAAACCCATGATGAAATCCATACCAATATCCTCCCACTTCCATTTAGGGATATCTAGAGGATGTAGCTTTCCAGCAGGCTTTTGGTGTTCCGCCTTGACTTGTTGGCATGTGAGACAGCGTGATACATAGTCCGCTATTTCTCTTTTCATGTTGGGCCACCAAAAATTTCTTTTCACATCTTGGTACATCTTGGTAGATCCAGGATGAATCGTATACCTTGATCTGTGAGCTTCATCTAAGATCTTCTTTTTCAATTCTGGGCAGTCCGGTATACCAGTTCTATTCTTGAACATTAATCTTCCATCAGAAGCTAGTTGGAAGTCCGATTGTCCTTTTAATCTGCCCTTGATTTCTACTAATGTAGGATCATCATCCTGAAGTGCTTGTATCTCAGATAATAAATCTGACTGTATGCTTACATGAGATAATGTGACACATCTAGGGTCCGTGTCCATGCTTATATTGAGTTCAGAGAATTGTTCTAGCAATTTCCATTCTTGAATCAGACAATTGGCTAACAGTGCTCTCGGCTTTCGACTAAGGGCATCTGCTACATGATTACCCTTTCCGGGATGATATTGTATATTGAAGTCGAAGTCCTTGAGATATTCCAGCCATCGTCTTTGCCTCATATTTAGTTCCTTCTGTGAGAAAAGATATTTGAGACTCTTGTGATCGGAGTATACAGTAAACTGTACTCCATAAAGATAATGTCTCCATATTTTTAGTGCAAATACTACCGCGGCCAATTCTAAGTCATGGACGGGGTAGTTCTCTTCATGCTTCTTTAATTGACGAGAAGAGTAGGCTATAACCTTCCCTTGTTGCATTAGAACACACCCGAGGCCAATGCCAGAAGCATCAGTGTATACCTCGAACTTTTCTCCTTCAATTGGCAATGCTAAGATAGGAGTTATAGTAAGATGATCCTTGAGAGTTTGGAAACTTCTCTCACATTCCTCATCCCCTTCATAACGGATCTCCTTGCGAGTTAACCTTGTAAGTGGCACGGCGATTTTAGAGAAATCCTTGATGAATCGCCTGTAATAGCCGACAAGACCTAAGAAACTTCGGATCTCGCTAGCATTAGTTGGTCTTTCCCAGTTCCTTACAGCTTCAACCTTTGATGGGTCTACAGACAAGCCATCCTTTGATATAACATGTCCGAGAAAAGTCACTTCTTCAAGCCAGAATTCACACTTGCTAAGTTTTGCATATAATTGATTTGTCCTCAATATTTGTAATGCAATCCTCAAATATTCCTCATGCTCTTCCTTGGTCTTGGAATAAATCAATATATCATCAATAAAGACCACTACGAATTGATCCAAATAAGGCCTGAATATACTATTCATTAACTGCATAAAGGCAGCAGGGGCATTCGTTAGTCCGAAAGGCATAACAACAAATTCATAATGGCCATACCTGCTTCTGAATGCGGTTTTATGAATATCCTCGTCCTTGATTCTTAGTTGGTGATATCCAGACCTAAGATCAATTTTGGAAAAGTACATGGATCCTGAAATTTGATCAAACAATTCATCGATTCTCGGCAGTGGATACTTGTTCTTGATAGTGAGATGATTCAATTGTCGATAGTCGACGCATAACCTCATGGATCCGTCTTTCTTCTTTACAAATAATACAGGCGCTCCCCACGGGGAAGTACTTGGTCTAATGAATCCTTTCTTAATGAGTTCCATCAATTGCTCCTTTAATTCCTTGAGTTCAGCAGGTGACATCCTATAAGGTGCCTTTGAAATCGGACCAGCACCAGGGACTAAGTCGATGGTGAAGGCCACTTCTCTTTGCGGGGGTAATCCCGGCAAATCCTCCGGAAATACGTCCGGAAATTCTTGTACTACTGGAATGTCTTCTAGCTTAGCTTCCTTAGCTTCTTTAACTGTGACAAAGGCAAGGAAAGATGTACATCCTTTCCTGATGAGCTTGCTAGCTCGGAGAGCTGAAATAAGAGGGGATTTGCTCCGACTCTTGGGGCTAGTAAATATTAGTTCTGGAAATTCCTTGAATGTAACCTTACTATTGCGGCAATCAACCGTTGCCTGATACTTGGATAATCAATCAGCCCCTAGTATAACATCATACTCTTTCAGATCTAAACATATGAGATCAATAGGGAGATTTTGACCATGAATCAATACCTCACAGTTTTGGTAATGATGTGTAATATCAGTCTCATCATCCAGAGGAGTAGACAAGACTAACTTTATCCATTCCGGTTCTAGGGGTAATGGGTCAGCAAACTTTTTAGAAACAATAGAATGCGATGCACCAGTATCAATTAAGACATATGCATTCCTGGAACAAACTTTCAATATACCTTCCACTAAGCCGCCTCCTTCTACTTGCTCGGTCTCCTTGATTGCATGAAGACGAGCATTCTTGGTTATTGGGCGCTTCCCGTCAACGGCTTGGTCGTTAAGTAATGGGCAATCGGGAATCCGATGCTCACGACTCCCACAACGGAGACATGCTCCTAGTTTCCTCCAGCATTCTTCTGCTCTATGACCCGCTTTATCACAATGTTTGCACACTGTATTTGGAGAGGTAGTGGTGATAGAGAAGGGCTTGGTCTTCTTGAACTTTTGGTCTTGTGAGGATGCTCCTCCATTGCTAGGCCTTTTCTTGAAGTTGGGTTTAAAGGAACCCGAACCTGTAACTTGTTCCTTCTTATCCTTACCACGAATCCTATCAGACAGTTCCGTGGCATCTTCTAATAGTTGAGCTCGGCGTACTATCTCTGAGTAGACTTGAATGTCCATTGGCGCCAGTTGAGTAATAGCTTGGGGCCTGAGCCCATTAAGAAACCTCCTAGCTTTCATTTTCTCGGTGCTAACTAGATGCTTAGCGTATCGAGACAATCTGGAGAATTGGGCCTCATACTCGGCCACTGACAAAGATCGTTGCTTTAATGCAGCAAATTCTGCAGCCTTCTTTTCCTGAACTCGGTCCGAGAAATATTTCGTGTTAAAGTGTTCAACGAATTCTTCCCACGAAACCTGATCTTGATTTATAGTAGCCTCTATTGATTCCCACCAGCATATAGCATCCCTTTCTAACTGAAAAGTAGCTAATAAGACCTTATCTTGATCCGTGCATTGCATAACACGGAATATACGTTCTATCTCCCTAATCCAGTGTTCAGCGTCATCTGGATCAGTAGAACCCGTGAACTTGGGTGGGTTCATGTTCTTGAAAGTCTGGTGGAGACTTCCTGCTCGTTGTCCACCTCCTTGTGCTACTTGTTGCAGCACTTGAGTCATGCCTTGAAGGGTACGCTGCATGTTGCGCCATTGAGCACGTTCGGCAGCCATTATCCTACAATTATAATAACTAGATTAATATGTGATTGTATTTAAAGACTCATATACTATGTTAACTGTAACCCTTGGTTCTACCCAATCTCACTGGTTAAAGGTTTGAACATATCCTTGGACTTGGGTTTTCCTAGGAATTGAATACCCTAGGCTCTGATACCACAAAAACTGTCACGCCCCGAGCGCGGAAGATACTCGGATATGCGCGACGAGTTTATATCAATCATGTCAATCAGAGTAGTAGTGTATTCGACACCAAAATAGAGATAGAAAGATAACCCAATCCTTTATTTCATAATGGATAGACTATTACAAATCCAATACTCTATTCAATTAAAAAGGAGAAGTACATAGTTGACTCAAGAAAATAGGAAAAAAAACTAGATGACACTTGGAAAAGCTCTAGCTCTTTCACTCTTGACCATTCCCATCCGATTGACTTCCCTCGTCGTCGGAATTACCTGAAAAGTAAGGGACAAACACGGAGTGAGCGAACGCTCAGTAGGAAATTATATCTCAGGAACTAGCAAGGGTTTAAGTAGTTACATCTTTCATGAATGCACTATAGCTATGCATGCTCGCATAAAACGACAAGATAGAGAATTTATCAAGCAAGACAGCAAGATGAACTAGTCATGAGTTTTCAAGAAAAAAAGATGACAAGATATTCAAGCAAGTACTTTTTAGCAAGTCATGTCAAGAACTTTGGCTATCATGTATCAAGCAAGCAAGTAATTACCCTTTCTCGGGTCACGCAATTCATGTCAAGTCGAGTACGAGTCAAGTACAAGATTTGTGTGGAATGTCCAATCAAGCTAGTCATGCACTCAGTATAATGCCAGATACCTTATCATTCAACTCCCATGGCACAAGTACTTTCGGGTGCTCCTCCCAGGACCAGATCGGGCCCTATATGCGCAGGCATTTATCATGTATATTTGACATCCACTCTTGTATATATATAGCCAATAGGGAATTTCAACAATCTAAGCTTGTAGACACGTAGGATAACTTTGAGAGAATGGAGTCCAAAAATACGACATTGGACATAGATAGGCGATAACAACGGTACAATCACGACGATCGATGAAACTAGGTGGAATTAGGTTCCCTTAACTTGGGTACCAGGACAAACAAGTATGGACATTCTTTATATAGAATTGAGGTCCACATGAACAGTACATCAAAGGCAAGATACCCTCTTTCTTATTATAGAATTGAGGTCCACAAGAACATCAACAAATGGCATGATATCATCATCCCATTAAGAATTCTCATGATATACTCTTTGCATATCATAAAGGCCGATATACCATGTTTCTTTAAAGTGACATGGCATTCAATAGTGTAATGGGTTTTTAGGGTACAACCAGCTCAGTCGACCTTGAGGGAATCCAAGGTACGAGGAGTCTTACGGAGGTCTCTATGACTAACTCGCTAGTCCAAAGGAACGGAATGTCCAATGGAGAGCTTGTATGTCAATGAGAGTTGAGGGTGATCGATAAAACATCATGAAACGTGGGACTATACTCACGGAGTGGAGTAATAGTGCCTACATATATATATATACATATAGTGAAACCCTCGGATAACAGCAATCGGGAAAAATCAGTAATGCAGAAAGTAGCGACTCTGGTAAAGTCATTTTTCGTAAAATTAACGCCTTAATCAGGGGCGTTTATATTAAATTTGACGACATATAAAGAGGTCGTCCTTTCCAATATTGCTATTTTACAGGATATTAAAAATCTGTAATTTTGTTGAAAAGGCGCCTTGGATAGGGGCGTTACCAGAAAAAAGGCGCCCTAGTCTGGGGCGTTAGTTGAACAAGAGACGACCTGGTCAAGGTCGTGAATTCACAATTTTACAAATTTCGAGGTAATGAATATTTCAAGAACATGGTATATAGTCAGGACCAGAATAAATAGCAGGATTACAAAAAATTGACCATGCATTAATTTAGGATCATGTTTGCAATGATAATTAATTTTTAAACATGCTATTTATTAATTAACAGGAATTAACGTCCGTGTGCAGGGCGTCAAATCTGGAATTGACAACCTGGGCATGGTCGTGTCTTTTAAATTAACGCCCTTGTTAGGGTCGTTTCTTCCAAAAATTCCGTAGAAAATAACCAGAACGCATGAAAACTATATGCATGAACTACCAATGATAATTATCTATAGTTATATGGTAGTTTGGGCTACGTTCCATGAGAAAATCCTACCTTAATAGTTGATCTGGAGATGAACGGATGCAGGTTCTGGGAAAAATGATACTCTGTTTATAAACAGAGTCTTTTGAAGCTTTCGATCTTAATAGCAGCAAGGGGTAGTAAGAGGATGTAGAAGAAGAACCCACGTTCTTTAGTAGGTTAAGATGACTTTCCTACAGAGAACATATATATACGATCATTAGTATTATCTTCATAATACTTGACTGAAGGTGGAAGAAAGAAGAACTTACCCGTTAATCTTCTTAACCTGTAAGAAGAGAAGAAGAATAAGAATATTTAGTATTCTTTCATGAAATCGATAATCGGACGAACAGAGATACAAGAAGAACCTACTGTTCTTCACATACCTTAGAATACTCCGAACGCCAAATAGCGTTCTCGGTTCAAGCAGTAGGTCATTTATAGGATTTCTAGAATCCTAATAGAGTTAGTGTTAGATTGGAAGTAATACTTCCATATTAGAGTTATTACTACATTCGAACTCTTTCTCATAGTTATCACCTTACCCTGGATAGACTCCTGGGTCGAACGAAACTCAAACTGAATTAGCGACCTAGGTCAGGGCGTCGAATTTAAATTGACGCCTTGTCAAGCGTCGTTTATTGTTGAAACGCGTCCATGCAAGGGACGTTACGCTATCTTGCCCTTTTTATTTATTTTGGTCGTTTGAAATTTGACGCCTTGACGTGTGGGCGTCCTTTCTTAAAACACGCCTTAGGCGAAGGCGTTTTATTGTAAAGTAGCGCCTATATCTGAGGCGTTATTTCCATCAGGGTTTTAATTATTTTTATTCCAAGCTCTTTCGTTTATTTATTAAATCTTTTAATCTATTTTGATTTATTTATTCCTTTTAAATTTATCAGGGTTGCTACACTGGCCATGGCACGTCGTGGTAGGGAGGCCGCCTATGGCAAAGGATCTGCACCTTTGAGCAAGGTCTTGGATAGAAAGGTACTCCGACCTCGAGCGGTATCATTTGCCAACCTTAACCGCCATCTTCCGAGTTTAGTGGATGTTCTTTGCAGTCAGCCAAATTTGGACTTGTTCATGTCTGAACATCGACGCATTTATCCGAATTTGGTGCATCAATTTTATAGCAACTTAACCATGTCTGGGGAACATCCGATTACTGTGGTAAATGGAAAACGGGTTATACTCTCCACAGAATTTTTAGGAGTGGCATTTAATCTCCCTCATGAAGGCTTTACATTTGGAGATATTGTGGTTCCTGAAGAAACAGTTTATCAAATGATGACATCTAAAGAAAAAGGTGAAAATTCTCTTGCTGGGTTAAACGCCAACCATTTTCCTCCCCTACAGCATATATTACACAGGATGATCACTACTATCCTGCTACCGAGAGGAGGAGGCCATGACAAAGTGACAGAGATTCATATGTTCTTATTTTACTGTCTCTTGGGTGGTATTCCAGTTAATTTCCCAGCTATTTTTTTAGCACATATGTGTAACAGCATGAAGCACAAAAATAGAACTCTTCCATATGATGCCGTACTTACTGCTATCTTTGCACACATGGACATAAACCTCTCCAAAGAATCTTCTCAAACCATTAGAGAGGCTGATATATTTACTGTTCATTCCATTTGTCATAATATAGGCTATGAACTGCGAGATGGTAACTTGGTCCGGACATTGAAAAGTGTTGTACATGAAATCAGTTCTGAGGAGGAGGATGACGATGATGCGCAGGCCGGTGTGCAACAGCCACATATTCCTGTTGAGGAGATGCCTTCCGAGGCGGTTCAGCTGCTCATGGACCGTTTGGATACTATTGATGATCATTTAGACAATTATGGGGAGACAATGGAGGCCATGCAACATGCTCTCGCTGATCTGAAGCTATCTCATCAAGAGCACTCTCAGTATGTTACTGATACCTTGGCTAATCAATCCCACATGCTTGAATAAGTCTTGGAGTATATTAGGCGTCCACCCAACTCACCGACTCTGGATGATGATTAGACAGCTATGCTCTTGCAGAATGGCACACTTCCTATCCCTTGTCACCCCCTCTTTTTGATGATGCCAAAGGGGGAGAAATTTTGTACTATATGTGTGCCCCGGCAATCAACTACTTATATTTTATGTGTGTTGTGTGCTTGCATGCATGTGTGATTTCATCATATTTTCGTTCATTAGAAATGTTGCATTTAAGTTTTGTTGCATTTCAGTTTGCATTTAAGTTGTATTCAGTTGCATCTCATGCATTGCATCTTGTAATTTGCTCTTGAACTCAGACCTTGTTTACATTTAACCTGTGTTGTCGGCAAAGTACTTTGGAACGTGTTTTTGCTCATCAATCTCACATCGTTGGCTGGTCTTGTATTTCATTATTATAATGCTTCTTGAGCAATTCATGTGATGCATGAAGAGTTGAACAATGCTTCTTGTGTTTTACTCTTAATATGAAGGTTTAAGGTGGAATTCAATGTAAATGCTAAATCTTTTTGAAGTCATATGTTTATGTAAGGCATGTAGTATTTTGTCATCATCAAAAAGGGGGAGATTGTTGAACCCCCTCCTTGAGTAAATGCTTATTTGTGATGGCTTTTGATGATGACCAAACACTATATGTATATATATTGTCCTTGAAGTGTTCTAGCATATAAAGTCTTGAAAAGCTCAACATGTTATTGAGATTTTGGAGCTAAGGAGGTTAAAGAACAACCTCAACAGGTAAGCTTCTTAAACTCAAAAATTGCAAGGCTACATTTAATTCACAAGTTATGTCTTTACAGGGCAAGGAACGTGCATAAGTGCTGAAGAAGCTCAAGGACGGTCGGTGAGATCCACTTCAACTCATTGGCCCTTAATCTTGTGGTTTGATGTTCATTATTTTTGATCTCAAGGGTCATATTGGTTTGGGTCTTTTCTAAGATTAAATGTATTGGGTTTTTCTTATTCTTGTCCTTACAAGATTCCCTCTCATGTTTTAAAAACTCAACTTGAAACCCCCTGACTTGTTCTTGGACTTAGTGACCTTTTAATCAACCTTTTGGAAGTTCTGGAACAAGGGTCGACCCATTGGGTCGACCCTTAGGTCCCCTGGTTCTGTGAACTTGGGTTTTTGATCTCCAGCTGAAAGGGTCGACCCATTGGGTCGACCCCCAGCCGCTAGGGTCGACCCCAAGGGTCGACTCCTGGTAACTTTATTTAAAACCCGACGGGTTCCTTCACCACACTTGCAAGGGTCGACCCATCCACATGAGGGTCGACCCCTGAAAACTTATTTCCAAACCCGCATGGGCAACCCCCGAGGGTCAACCCCAAGGGTCGACCCATTGGCCCAAAAACCTTTAAAACTTCTAAAACCCTCACGAGGGTCGACCCTTTCAGTCTCGAACCCGAGCCGTGATTTTTGACTTGCGTACACATGCACCAAAAGTCATACCAATCGAAACTAACATCCCTAAATCGTTCGAGGAATTGTGGATCTGGTCTCTAGGGTGTCTTTGAACGTTCCAAACTCTTTATATACATCTTATTGGGGTATGAAACCCTAAGGAGAGAGAGGCATCTAAAGTGTGTTATTTTTCTAACCCTTGTGAGTGCAGGTTCGTAGCAGCAGCTCCAGGGACTTCTTCCACCTTGTTTTGAACCTGCAAGTGAAGGGAAGAAGCTTGAATCAAGCCTCCACATCATCCCCAACAGCAAGCTACGTGGGATATCAAAGCTGCAATCTTGCTTGTGCGACATAGCTTCATTCTTCCTCAAGGATCGATCTTCCTCCTGCAGAAGCAATCAATTACCTTCAAAGAAGTGAAAGGGGGAGCTTCAACCACGATAAAGCATTCTTCACTCCTTATTCTCAGAATCATTTAGTTTGAACTTGAGCATCTGTTGTAAAACTTGATTCAGATTCTTGTGTGTGGTGTTCGTGTTCGGAAACACGAATGTGTGTGTAATTGTGTGTGGCAGCCCAAATCGGGTGCTGTGTGTGTGTTTGCTGTTTTACACAACGTGTGGGTGTGGCTCACTTCATAGTGAAGTCTTAATCCTCATTGTGAGGGGTGGACGTAGGGGACACTTCAGTGTACCCGAACCACCTAAAAACTCCGTGTGTTGCTTGTGGTTTGATTTTCCGGATCCTTTGTCGAGTGGGCTTCACGGTGAGTTGAGCATACACCACTTCCTTAATCAAACACATACCCTCATTTACACGCATTCACAAGTGTGATCATATTCGTGTAAGGCCAAGTGCTTGTGTGCTTAATTAACTTAGTTTTCACTTGGAAGAAATTTTTAATTGGCCAATCAATTCACCCCTCCCCTCTTGATTGCCACTGTTCGGGACTCAACATCCACCAATGCCTTCGAAACCACTCATCACCCACCATCCATCTCAAAACCATTACCCATCTCAAGCCTTATCCACTTCCACTTTGCCTCCACCCCCACCTTCCAAACCCCTTACCCTCCATAGCCCATATGATATCCCCTCTACTTTCACCATGCCTCCACCTAACAAACCCTTCATCAGAACCCTTGATCCCATCGTTACCCCGGCTACATCAACCACCCCTCCACCGCTACCCCTCAAACCCCTGTTAAAACACACAGCTACCCCCATAGAGGTACAAAAGCCACAGGCAATGGTGCTCCGGAGTGGAAGGATCTTCCACAGGGTTTTCCCCCAGAACAGTCAGGACCCCGCGTAGTCTCAACCAAAGAAGGACAATGAAGAACAGCAAGAAAAATCCATCCCTGGAACACAGTATGATTTGTTAAAACACCAAGACAAGACGCCTGCTCGGATCTCCATCCTTGAGCTGCTTCAGAGATCCACATCCCATCAGGCAACCTTGATGGAATATCTTCAAAGGGTCATGGTGAATGAAGACCTCCATGTAGAAAAGATTTCGGCCGTTCTGACGCCGACAGACACACAACCAGCCATTGTATTCCACAACCACGAGCTCGCCCCCAAGGAAGCTCGAAAGTATGCATTGTGTGTTTGAATAAAAATCAATGGAGTGTCCATACACCCGTGCTTGGTGGACACGGATGCGTCCATAAATGTGATCTCCATGAGCACCCTCCAGTTATGTAGGGTCGGTGAGGAACAGATAAGACCGTCTTCAATCACAGTTACAGCATATGATAATAGCAAAAGGTCACCACATGGAATGATTGTCCTAAAGGCAGAATTAGGCCATGTATCAGTCGCTGCAGAATTCCATGTCCTCGACATGGATCCCACATTCAAGGCTATACTGGGTCGCCCCTATATTGAAGTCATGGACGATGTACCTTCCACCAACCATCAATGCCTAAAGTTTTCGTACAATGGGAAGATTATCAAAGTGATCAGCATGCCCGTCCTTCATTCATTGGATGCTATTAACATCTCTCAGCTATCTGTTTGGCCCATATTGTCACTACTGGATGTGTATGACCCGTCCCACATTCCGCCAACACCAAAGAAGCCACTTTCGGTACCGATGTCACATCTCCCTTCTCATTCTAAAGGATGGGAGATAATGACGAATATCGGCTATCAACAGGGCAAAGGCTTGGGCGCGCTATTGCAAGGAAGGCTGAAACCGCCAAAGGAAATAAGGTTGAGCCACAAGTTTGGCCTCGGCTTTAAAGGACCGCTCGAGGAGAATGGGAAACCCCTCACGTGGACCCTGTCCTCTCACTTCAAGAAGGGGCCCGTTGTTCAGATGGAGGATTAGCCGCAAGAAACACATGGAGGATCGCATGTTGTATACTTGGCTGAAAAATGTTCAAGAGCCGCTAAGAGAGGCAAGATTAAAGACCCGGAATGCGAATGGAGCAAATGGTTCGACATACAAGATATTTCCATTGCACTAGAGAGAATGTTCTCTCCCCCACAGGTGGAAGGGACCGCCATTGATCTCTAAATGCCAGGGGATACCACTACTGTTGCCAGAATTCCAAACCATCCTCGCCAAGAGGACTCTGTCACCAACGGATCTTCATCCGTCATCAACATTACCATCGACGGCTCATTAGCCGTCGTCTTCTCCATTCACTCACCTCAGCCTTCGCTGATGTCTTCTTCCTGACCAGATAATTATCTGACGATCTTCCCAGGTCCCCTTCTCTACTTACATACCTACGCAGGTTTCTCAACCCACGCCAGGTTTTCAATCATGACTTGCTCTATAAGCCTCCCAACCCTTTAGCCAGAATCACTTTCCCCCCTCCTCCGATTTCTTTTCATTGCTTTGTCATCAAAAATGAAAACAAAAAAAAAACGTCAATTTTTAAACTCCTCAACAGCACATCTTCGTTGAAGAGACCTCCTACATCTCCCACGAGTGCGTCCCGACCTATGGGCCACTCATCCAAGGTCCTATGAGCGACCTTTTCTACCCCTCCTCTGAGGGGTCTTTCCATGTACATTCTTCAGCATCTTCTTTAGCTTCTTCATCCGTAGGACAGCTCAGTCAACCTAGGAATAATGGGTCAAGGGTAGAACCCAAAAGCAAAACTAAGGGTAAGCAGATTCCCCGTCGATTCCTTCTAGATTTAGCCACCAGGTGTCAGGCCCTTCTTGCCATCCCTCAGTTGCTAGAAAATCCCATCTAACTATCGGAGATAGAATATGAGGACAATTGTGTGATTGATGAAGGATGTTGGGTTTATGAAATCACCGATTAAGAATACCCTACTAAAGATGAGGATGAAGAATATGAGGACACGGTTGGCGCATATGCTAGTGGAATGAGAAGATTTGATGAACCGTCAACCGCTGTAGAGGAGTCTACCAAGGAGATAAACTTGGGAACTGAGGAAGACCCTAGGATCGTCCTCATAAGTGATAATTTACCACCCTCTGAAGAAGAGGCATTAATTGAAGTTCTCAAAGAGTATAAGGACACGTTTGTATGGAGCTACGAGGATATGCCGGGTCTGGATTCCACCTTGGTCGAACATCACTTAACTCTAAAACCAGGGTCAATCTCGGTGAAACAAAGGTTAAGGCGTTTCCACCCTCAAATGGCTTTGAAAATGAAAGAAGAGGTCGACAAGCTCCACAAAGCCAGGTTCATTAGAGTCATCCTTTATCCTCAATGGGTGGCGAACATTGTCCCGGTCATGAAGAAGGATGGGAGAGTCAGATTTGCATCGACTTCTGGGACCTTAACCGTGCGTGTCCAAAGGATGATTTTCCCTTGTCTCACATTGATGTGTTAATCGATAACACGACAGGCTATGAAACCCTCTCATTTATGGATGGATTTTCAGGATACAATCAAATTCGTTGGCAGAAGAGGATCAGGAGAAGATGTCATTCACTACACCTTGGGAACATATTGCTATGTGGTCATGCCGTTTGGGTTAAAGAATGCTGGAGCTACTTACCAAAGAGCCATGATGACCATATTTCATGACATGATGCATATATATCTGGAGGTGTATGTGGATGATTTATTGGTGAAATCAAGAACCAGGGTGTAACATCCAAGGGTTTTGGCTAAGGTCTTGCAGAGATCAAGGGAGTTCCAATTGAAAATGAATCCGAAGAAGTGTGTGTTTAGCGTATCATCGGGTAAATTACTGGGTTTCATTGTGAGCAAAAGGGGGATTGAGATAGATCCCAACAAAGCTAAGGCCATCAGGGATATGCCGCCTCCCAAAAATTTGAGGGAAGTCGAGGTTTAATTGGGAGGTTGCAATTCATTCGTCGGTTTGTGTCTCAGCACTCATAAAGGTGTAGACCTTTCTACGAGTTGACCAAGTCAGGAGTAGAATTTCATTGGGATTCTAAGTGCCATAAAGCTTTTGAAGGGTTAAAGGAATACCTGGCTAATCCACCCGTTCTCATTCCACCCAAGCCCGAAAACCTCTGATCCTTTATATCTCAGTCTTGGATGACTCCGTGGGGGCCGTCCTCGCACAAGCCGATGAAGAAGGCAAGGAACGGGTAACCTATTACTTGTCCAAACTCCTCAATCCCTGTGAGCAGAAGTACACGGCCATGGATAAAATCTGTGCTGCCCTCGTTTGGGTAGTGCATAAATTGAAGCACTACTTCTTGGCTCATGAGGTCCATTTGATCGCCCGCATGAACCCTATCAAGTTCCTCCTGGAAAAATATGTCCTTACTGATAGGCTAGCACGCTGGAAGAGTTTCCTCTCTTAGTTTAACATCACCTACATCTAGCAAAAGACAATTAAGGGCTATACTATAGCCAAGCATCTCGCTCATCATCCTCTCCCCAAGTTGGATCTTGTCCAATCAGAGTTTCCAGATGAGGAACTAACGTCTGTCACTCAATACGATGAGCCAATGTGGACATTATATTTTGATGGAGCTCTCAATTCCCAAGGGAAAGGTATTGGCATTGTCCTTCTGACGCCCGAAGGCGTTACTATTCCAGAGGCGTTTCATCTCGCATTCCCGGTCACCAACAACATTGCTGAATATGAGGCTCTTCTAGCTGGTCTGGAACTAGCCCATTCTTTCTATATCACCGAATTGCGAGTTGTGGGTGATAGTCAACTTGTTCTCCGCTAGGTGCTTACCAAATATCGCACCCTCGATCCCAAGCTCAAGCCTTATCAAGAGCTGGTCTCCGCTTATGCCAAATTGTTCACCAAGCTGATCTTTGTCCATGTTCCTCGCGAACAGAACATTCTGACCGATGCCCTCGCCTCCTTGGCGTCATCTTTTAAATTCCCTTTAGGTGCATGGTCTAAATCCATCACCATCTACAAGCGTCTCGTCCCTGTCGTTCAAGACCCTTACCTCTTAAAGATCAAAGAAAGAGTCTTACGGAAGATTCGGGAAGGAGAAATTCTTGAGAAGAGGGAAATCATGTTGGCAGAATTTGAACAAGAACTGGCCGATGAGGAGAAACCTTGGTTCTATGAAATCGTCAAGTATTGCAAAGATCAGTCTTACCCTGAAGGAGCCACCACAGAAGATAAGAAAGCCATAAGAAGGGTGGCCCAGAAATACACATTGGTTGGAGGTCTACTTTATAGGAGAAGCCTTACTGGTGTTCTATTAAGATGTCTTGATAACAATGAGATCTAGAAATGTGTAGAGGAAGCACACTCGGGTGTGTGCAGTGGCCATGTAAAAAGCCAAATGCTCGCTAAGAAGATCGCTCAGCAAGGCTTCTACTGGCCCACTATGGAAGAGGATTGTGCTGTCTATGTCCGTAGGTGCGTCAAGTGCCAGCTTCACGCCAATAAGATTCATTCACCATCTTCCTCACTTCATCCAGTATCCTCCCCATGACCTTTCTCCATGTGGGCGTTCGACATCATTGGTCCCCTAGGTGATCCTAACTCCCTCACCAAGCAGAAATCTTTCATCCTCACTGCGACGGAGTACTTCACCAAATGGGCCGAAGCCGAAGCTTACGTAGAAATCAAGGCGTCAACAGTCTGCAAGTTCATCATGAAGAACATCCTCACCAGATTCGGCATCCCAAGCACAATCGTCACCAACAATGGGCCATAGTTCATTTCTCAGGACCTTCAAGACCTCTGCAAAAGGTACGCAATTACATTGCATCATTCATCACCTTATTATCCACAAGGTAATGGTCAGGCAGAGGCCACCAACAAAACATTGATCAAAATCATAAAGAAAACCTGCAAGTCTAGTAAGTTCTCAGACTGGCCAGAAAAACTTATCGAAGCTCTATGGGCCTATCGCACTTCAATCCATACCCCCACCGGGCAGACTCCGTTTGCCATTACTTATGGGATGGAAGCGATAGTCCCGTACGAGACTCTGATTCCTTCTCTCAGGGTACAATTGGATAAGGAATTTCTCCTCGATGAACGTCGTAATTCACTCATTGCCCAATTGGAACTCTTAGACGAGAAGCGGCTGGCCACTACCGAGCATGCACGTGTTTATCAAAATAGACTCGCTCGCCTTTACCAAAAGAAAGCCATTAAGAGAAAATTCAAAGTCGACGAGATGGTCGTAAAAATAATTGTTGTCAAACATGGAGGGTCACGTTCTAAACTTCAACCCAATTGGGAAGGACCATATGTGGTTCAGGCTGCGTACCTCGGCAACGCCTATAAGTTAGTCAATACCGAAGGAACCGAGTTATCCCACCCCTGGAACGGGCTTTATCTTAAGAAATACTACCCTTAGATAAGTGTAACAATTGGCATGGTACGAGAACCATCAGAGTTGGAAATTCACTCTTCGGTCTTTGTAGTCTAACTCAGGGTTAAACTACGCATACTCCCACACCTAGCTTTCGGGATCAAACGAAGCGGAACTCGAGAGAAGCTTCAAAAAAAAGAAAAGAAAAAAAAAGGAGTGCCTAGTGTTCATCATGCAGTCAAGTTTTTGCATCTGTCCTTCATGTTAGGATAGGACCCATTAAGGTTCGATAGATCTCGAGTCTTGGTCCGCCAGAACCGTGGAGATTCCTATCCGGTCATGTCGGCTTACGCCCATTAAAAGAAGACACCACACATACGCACGCAGCTTTTTTAGCAAAAAAAGAAAAAAAATTAGTAGTACTGCTTATTGTGGGGCTGTACTCAAAGGTCTCCAGAAAATTAGTAATCTTTATTCTCTTCTTTATCGACCCAATGAGACAACCGACGCCCTTAAAACGCTGAGCATAAGGGAACCAAAATACCATACCCTGAAGGCGAGAGTAGGATTCATTTCCTCGAACTCGAGTCAGAGCACGAGAAGAGGGCAGTGTCCCCGCAGGCATACAAGAGGGATTCCTACATATCAAATCATCATGTCTCCCTAAAAAAAATTTTTAAGTCAAATGAAAGTATGGTCGTGGCCGTGCCTGAGTTCAACAAGCGAAACCCCTCAAAATAAAAGCTAAATTCCCACAAAGGGGCAACGTAATTTTGTTCGAGGTTTGGTCCGAAGTCGCCCAAAAGGGAAAGGTCGAGTAGGTCCCGGTTAGCTCGTCGGGTTAACGATTTTGCCGGTCCTCTCGGAAGGTTCCCCCCACCGCACTCTTCTTTCTCCCCTCAAAGATGAAAGCTTAGTGAAAATCCTGAAAGGCGCACCCCGCTAAGGCAAGCAACCTTGTTTTAACAAAACACACATATAGTTGTCTACTTCGAAAAGCAAAAGTCATCACCGCGAAGGAGTCTCGGTGTTTCTGGCCGGTCAAGACCTCTATCTACCGCCTTGGTGGCTTCATACTTTAACCTCGGTCTTAGGTCAATGCAAGCGCGTCACCAATAGGTGCGACGGCGTCTGATTCCGGGTCAGCGTCGCGCAGTTGACCGTTAGGGTTCTAAGGTGTTCCATCCTATACCATCTAAAGTTGTGAGGAAATAGACCCGGGTCGGGTAAATCTTTTACCTCGAACACTCTTTCGGTGTATCCTTGCAGTCGGAAGCAACTGGGAGCCTAAGCATGGCATGACGGTTTTGTCATCAGGTTAAGTCTTAATCGGCAGGATTATCATTTGAGGAGTCTAGGGACCCAAATCGATCTAGATGTGCACACATGATACTTGGGAGGTTAGTAAAGAACCCTGTCTCCGTAAGAGTCAGATGCCATAAGGATGGTCACTAGGCATCAGTTGTCTCATAAAATTTTTTTTTCAAAGTGACCCTCGGAAAACGCCGTCAGGTGAGTCCCCAAGTGGGAATTCTCTTGGAGCACGTTAACCCTATTTTAAGTCGCTTAAGAACGATTTAAACACCCATGGTCCAAGAACCATGCCGGTTGAAATAACAAGTGTCTTTCAAAAAAAAGAACAAAAACAAAAAAAACATAACAAAAAAAAGGGTAAAACAAAAAAAATTACATCAGTGTGATCTCATTTATGTGCTACATTTTTACATTATGTTCCCATTTGCGTGCCCGTGTGTTGCATTCATTATCTTTACTCTTGCCTTGATTGATAAGGCTTGGCCCCTTGACCCATCATCAAGGACAGTCGAAACAAACATTTGCTTGTTGAGCAAGGGGCCAAGTCAGAATGGAAAAACTGACTTGTTTCAATGAGCAATGTGTATAGAATTGAAAAGCAGGAACGAAGGCAGAAGACTTGAAGCTGAACATTCCTTCCTTTATTTCCTTCTAAAATTGTACATTAAGTTCCGTCTTCTCTCTCAGCGTTACCCCTCTCTCCGCTCTCTAGGCGAGGAACCCTGGAGGGCGTTGCTAAACCATGCAAGACGGAGCCTCTACTGCTCTGTACCCCCCTTCCCGTCTCTGCTCCCCGTCGATCGACGGGGGCGGCAAAAAAGCTGCTAACATGAAAGCCACGCTCTCGTGCTCTTCGGTAGCGCTCTTCACCATCTCTTAGCCACTGTTCAGCAAGACCGAGGTTGGTTCGGAGTTCAAACAATTGGGCCTCCATGGCCCTCCGCTCCTCCCTCTCAGCCAATCTGTCGACTCTCTCTCTTTCAGTGTCTCTTTCCCTTTCCACGCGTTCTCTCTCTCTGTCCTCCCTTTCCAGCTGAAGGGTAATCCTCAGCTCCACTGCATCTCAAGAAGAGCCATCGTCTGCACGATGCCGCAACTCTTCCTCTAGTTCCGTTATTCTGGCTTCCCCCTGCGCAGTGCGGGCAAGTGCATCTTGCACCTCTTTCATCTGCCATAACCATCATCTAAGATATGTGGAGGCACGGATAAGTGACATTCAGTGGCGAGACTCTCACCTGTGCGAAAAGCATTCCTTCTGCCTCCGCGGCTCGCTGCGTTGTATGAGCAAACTGCTCATGAAGCAAATCGAGTTCGGAAGTGGGGATCTATAAACTGGAAGAGACACCATCCGCCCCCATTGCTGAGGAAGCCGCGTCAAATTGGGCGCGCTACAACACACATAAGGTGACACTAAGGACCTAGCACCAGGAATCTTGGTCTATGATCGTGTGTATGTAGACTTACCAAAGAACTCAAGGCTACGCGAGTATCATGTAACTACCGCTCCGTGTCTATCAGGCGAGCTTGCAGGTTCGCTATCATAGTGTCGCGAACATCTTGTGGCCAGGGCATAGGTTAACATATAAAAAAAAGAGAGAAAAAAAGAAAATAAAAATATGCTCACCGCCACAGTCCCCTCCGGATGGAGTCGCTCTGCATACATCGCCTTATAGAGGCATAGATAATCCTTGTTGTCTTGAGCATGTGACTCCACGGGAGTGCCACCTCGTTGCCAGTCCTCATATTGTTCGGGGAACCGCACTCCCCAATCAACGGAGGTTGCCGACCCACGCATCTTCCTCCCGACACGTGGTGTTGTAGTCATGTCCACCCATTCCTGGGCAAGCCCTAGGGTCCTCATGGCCAATCGTAGTCGAAGTGGCTTGATTTCGTTTAGACAGTGCATCCAGAGGTCACGTCCGAACCGGGCACGGCTAGTTAAGACCCATGGCTGATCAGCATCAGTCATGCCCGCATAAGGCCTCTAGACCACCTAGGTCAGGTCACACACATCCTCTTAATAAATATATAAAAAAGATGATAGAATAATAACCACCATCGCTGCGGGGAACTCTTGCAACTTGCGTCTTAACACCATCAGCTGGTAGGATAGAGGGGCTGGGTTCGTAATGGGTTGCCACCGCCTCGCCAGCGGCATCGCCATTGGACGCCAATAATGGGCTTTTCCCATTGGGAGGTAATAATAGCTCCACAACTGCACCATCGAGTGTCGTTAACACATATAAAAAAAAGGGGATAGGGGGGACACCTGGATGAACGGCGTGAAATCATTCACTATTATCTCTCGGTCTGCTCTTTCAGACAGACCCGTGAATAGATGTGCCAACATGGCTGCTCCCCAGGCGTATTGTCCCACTTTCTCAGGGTCAACCAAGAATTCTAAGAAGCAGTAATGAATGATGTTTCCTTTCGAGCCCAGCAATAGTTTCCCCAATACGAAGAAGAGGAATCTCCACAAATCCATGTTGGCTCTCTCCCAATTGCTCGCATCTACGCAGTAAGCGGTGCGACATCCTCTTTCAGTCTCTCCATGAACTCTTCCAAGGACTCATCATCACGAGAACGAATGTCAGTAAGCCCCAACGTCTCCATGATAGGCGTCTTGGCTACGGACCTGTTCTTACGATCATCCAGGTCCACTCCTAGTAACCTCTGAGCAGCCTCTCTATAGTCGGAGTATGTGATGCAGTCAGCGCCTCGCCATCTACTTTGAGGCCCGTAATTCGGACCACATCTTCCAGGCTAGGCATCATGTGCCCCCAAGGCATCAAGAAGGCACGACTCATTGGATCCCACCTTTCACGCAATGCTTGGACAAGGGCGAGTTCGAGCTTGACGGGCTCGATCCGGAGAAAGGCTCCAAGCCCCATCACGTCTAGCCTGGCCTTCTTAAAATCGAGAGACCCCTGTACGCTGCCACTACAAACTCCCATGAAATATGTGATTTCATCACACTCTGCGCATGCACAAGGAATGGAGAGGGGTTTTATCAAAAGGGAGAAAGGAAGAAAGAACGAGAGAAGGGGCAAGAAAGCTCATCTTATGAGTTGCAATTAGGTCCTTTCACTGAAGTGCCCTTCGAGGTATTAGAGTCTCCTAGAACTGCTACAGCTGGACCTGCTTATCTTCGAGGAGTGGGAAGATTCGCCCTCCATTCCAACCACCTTAGAACTCCTAGTTCCTCTTGTACTCTTCAAGTCGGCTCTCGATGCCCCTGGGAGAACAAACGAGGGAGGTATTTATAGAAATGGGGGAAGTGCAAGCCAAAACTGCCTCCATCATCTCTAACGATAGCCCTTGTGATAGAGTACCTTCCCTACGGTCCCATGTGTCACTTCACCACTCGCGCAGGGTAATTGATTGATTGGATATGGCGACTCCCTCCCTATGCAGTCTAGGGATGTCCTGTCATGTTGTAGAGGTCGCCTGGGAAGATTGAAAGGTCAATGTGAAGGGGCTAAAGCCATCATTATTGACTTCGGTGGCAGATTTCCGTGCGAAAGACGGTCGGAGCAAGGTATGATTCCCCGTTTTCGGACGGGGTCTCGACAAGCACATCACATGGGAACAGTGAAGAAGCGTAGGGAAGAAGGAACGCGCAAGAGAACAAATAAACAACAGGAAACCAAATCACTCCATTCATAAGTCTACATAAACTGTCATAAACATCACAGTCATGAACATCGCAAGAGAGGAGGCGGGTCCACTAGCTCGCAAGTTCACACCATCATCTTCACACTCATCCCTCTAGGCGTCCCTCTCCTCTCCCCTAAGGTGAGGGTCCCTCATGAGCCTTCTGGAGCCCCGTGAAGCAGCAGTCCCCGCACCTCACAATGTCTGCTCAGAAACGATGACTCGCTGCTGCTCCCCTGGCGTGGCGAAGAAGCCACCGATAGAAAGGTGGCCAGACTGGCGGAGTCGTGCTCCGAACTCTCGTGCTCTTTCATAACGCATCTCCATGACTTCGAGCCTCTGCCCATAACTCGAAGGCCTAGCTAGAGCTCCCTCACCTCGGCCTCAAGGCCCTCCTCTTGTCCCAATCCTGCTATCCGCTCGGCCCTTCTTTCCTCCCTCTCCTTCTCCCTCTCCTCTCTCTCCCTCTCTGCCTCTCTCCTCGCCACCTGAAGGAACACCCTTAACTCTAGGATGTCTGGAGGCGGCCTCTCCTCATCATGACGCCGCAGCTCTGCCATGGCTGCTGCCCAGGCATCAGCTCCACCTCAGCCCGGATCGCACGGGCCACCGCACGGGCAAGTTGCTCCCGCAGGGAGGCGATCTCCAGAAAAGGAGCATGAGAGCTGGGAGACGATCCACCGGCCATCCCTGCCATCGCTGCCTGCTGGGCACGCTAGGACAAACAAACAACAGCCATCGGTTATGCCCCGAAATTTCAAAAAAAAAAGGAAAATAATAATAATAATAATAATAAATAGGGGCCCTTCTTTCACCTCTGTCCAGTCTCCCGAGCTGAAGGGTCCCCACATGGCTCTCCCTGCACTGTCGCAAGTAGTCGGCACTCTCCTGCACAGGCGCACCACCTTGCTGCCCTGTCCTGGAACCGAGCAGGGAGATGTATGTGCCAGTCTTCAAGTTTCGCTTTGCCGCATCTCTCTCCCTCGACGCGGTTCGGCTCATCTGCGCTCGCCCATTCATCGGCAAGCCCGGGATCCTTGTCATACCTTGCGCATCAAAAAAGGAAGAGCCATATCATTCAAAAAAAAAGCGTCTCCTGTCGAAGACGAGTTCATCATACAACACTCACTGAGCCCTCCTCTCCCTCTCTGCTTATTCGCTACCAAACTAACTAAAGGAATGGAGATCAATAAGCTTACCAGGACATGCTTGCCCCCCTCCATGTCTTTCGGGCCCTCAGGTCCCTCGAGTGCTAGAAGAGGCCCTTCCCCTTCCGTGGCCGCCTCTCCGTGCTCTTGCACGACCCTCCTCGGGCAAGGGGTTCCTCGTCCCCCTCTCCCTTCACTGCGGTTTGGTCCACCGTACTCCATGGATCAAGAGTGGAAGAAGATGAAACTAGACAAGAAAATCTCGACGAGAGGAGAAGTTGTTTGTGGGCGAAATGAGGAGGAGAAAGGCCGTCTGGCAGTTCTCGGTGATTTAAATTTGAATTCAAGCTTAGAACGCGTCTTCTCTCCTAGACGCCTCAAAAGGAGGGAGGGGAAAATGGTATGCCCTACGCGCAAGGTGTGATTCTCCGTTTTGGGGCAAGATCCCATAAAGCATGTCACGAGGAAATAAGTGAAGAAGAAGAAGCATGAGGGAAGGAACGTGCACAAAAGACAGTCAAGTGACAGAAAAGAAACCATTCCACATAATAAACTGTCTGTCATATACATCATAAGTGAGGATGGTGGGTGTACAAATCACTCTCTAACTCTCAACACCACCCTCCTGATCATCTCTCTGATCATCCCTCTCCTCTCTCCTCTAGCGCGGATCCCTAGGGGGCCTCCGCGAACTCTAAGAGGCGGTGCTCCCCTTGCCCTGTGGTGCTTGGCCGGCCTCGAACGCACGGCGCCGCTCCTTGGCTGAAGAAACTAGGAAGCTGCCTACAGAAAAGGAACCAGACTGTTGGAGGCGCGCCCCGCGCTCCTTCGCTCTCTGGTACTGCTCCTTGCTCTCTCGTAGCCTCCCCTCTGCCATACCGAGACTCACTCGGAGCTCCACCATCTGGGCCTCCAAAGCCCTCCTCTCTAGCCTCTCCCTCTCCCTCTCTGCCCTCCTTTCCACCCTCTCCCTCTCTGCTCTCTCTCTCTCTGCATCTCTCCTCGACACCTCAAGGGCAATCCGTAACTCTAGCACGTCGCGAGGAAGCTCCTCCGCCTCCCGTCGTCGTCGATCCTCCTCTAGCTCCGCTATCCGAGCGTAGCGCTCTGCCGCCCAGGCGTCACGCTCCTCCTCTTCACGGACCGCACGAGCCAGTGCATCTCGAATCTCCGCCACCTGTCAAAGCCCATATTGAAGTCAACAAAAGAAAGGGAATACGCGGAAAAGGCAACCCGTGTCAAGCAAACACTCACCCGAGCCGCCTGGTCACGCTCGGCCTCCTCAGCACGGGCCACCGCGCCCGCCAACTGCTCCTGGAGAGAAGAGACCTCCGGAGGAGGGGCTCATGAGTTGGAGGCTGCCCCACCAGTCATCTCGGCCACCGCCGCTTGATGGGCACGCTGAAACACAGAACAACAAACGACAGTAAGAGGCTAAGCACTAGGAATTCAAGTGACACAAAAAAAATGATTATGCATTGCGTAGGCTCACCAGGATGTCCAGCTCCTGACGAGTGACTGCCAACTGCTGCCTGGCAGCTGCCAGCTGGGCCCGCAGGTCGGTGATGATAGTGTCGCGAGCATCCTGCACTCATAAGCATGTAGATTAATGCCACATGCATGCATTTGCATAAAAGAAATCCGCATTTCATACTTACCCCTGCTGGCCTCCCTAGGTAAAGGCGTCTTGCGTATGTGTCTCGGTACCGTCGCAGGTAGTCGGCACTGTCCTGCACATGGGACACCACCGGAATGCCACCATGCTGCCAGTTCTGGTACTTTGCAAGAAAGCGCGTACGCTAGTCCACGAGCTTCGCCTTGCCTTGGGTCTTCCGCCCAACGTGGCTCGGCTCGTCTACCTCCACCCACTCCTGGGCAAGCCCCAGTGTCCTCATGACTAGCCTGAGCCGCAGTGGCTCGATCTCGTTCAGGCAGTGGACCCACAATTCCTGCCCGAAACGAGGTCGGCCCGCTACAACCCAAGGCTGGTGAGCATCAACCATGCCCAGGTAAGGCCTCCATACAACCTGCATCACCATACATACATCATATCAGTCCCCACTCTAGTAAACAAAATGCACCCAAAAAAGATCATATGCATCATACCATGGCCTCAGGGTACTCGGTCAGCTCACGTCGAAGCGACGTCAGCTGGTAGCTGCGCGGTGCCGCAGTCGTGACCGGCCTCCACCGCTGCGCTAGGGGTACAGCTGTCCGGTTCCATTGCCTGGCTCTCCCCATCGGGAGGTAGTAATAACTCCATACATGCATCCATCATACGTCATTAGTACTAATAATTGCATGACGGTAAACTAGAAATCACTGTAAAATACATAAATGAAATGTTTACATGGAGGAAAGGCGCGAAGCAGCCGACTGTCGTCTCCTTCTCTACCCCCTGAGAAAGATCAGCAATCAAGTGGGCAAGTAGGGTTGCTCCCCACGCCTAGTGCCCCACTCGGTCTAGGCCCGCCAGGATCCCTAGGAAACGACAGTGGATGTCGTCCCCAGCAGAAGGCGACCCAGTAGGAAGAAGAGGAACCTCCGAAGGTCCAGGTCCGCCCGCTCTTGGTCGCCCGCGTCCTGGCTAAAAGCACGCTGAGCTACCTCCTCTAGCCGCACTAGGAACTCTGCTCTGCTCTCACTGACGTGCTGGCGCGAGTCCACGAATCCGAGCGCCTCCATGATGTCTACCCGGCCTACTGTCCTGCTGCCTCTGTCACTTGGGCTCGTCTCCAGCCCTAACAGCTCCAGGGCACTCTCTCTGTAGTCGGGGTAGGTGACCCCACTGACGGCCTCCCCGTCCACCCGTAGTCCGGTGATCCGGACTACATCCTCCAGCGTCGGCACCATATGCCCCCAAGGCATCAGGAACACTTGACTCGGCGCGTGCCAACACTCCCTCAACGCCTGGACGAGGGGCAAGTCGAGTTGGAAGGGCTCAATCCGCAAGAATGCCCCGAACCCCATGGTGTCCACTCGGGCCCTCTGGAAGTCCGGCAGCCCTCGGTACGCCGCCACTACCAGGAACCAGCTGATCCGGCTCCTCATCATACCCTGCCAACCACAAAAATAAGAAATAACATCAGAGCCACAAATAAAGAACAACATGATGTATATATATTAAAAACAAAAACAAAAAAATAAACGCGTCAAAGCCCTTCGACGCCTCAATAATTTCTTTATTTTTTTAATATTATTTTATTATATATTAAAAAAATAGACGCGTCAAACTACTTGGACGTCTCAATAATTTCTCTAATATTATTAATATTATTATTTTGTATATATATATATATAATAATAATAATAATAATAAAAGCGTCAATGCCCTTTGACGCCTCAATAATTTCGATATTTTTATTATTTATTTCAATTATTTATCTATAATACCTAAAAAAATGTTTCATTGAGGCGTCCACTGACCTTGACGCCTCAATCATTCCACCTCCACCTCCGGCCGAACACCATCTCTAGCCTCATTTTTCACATAAAATCATAAAATAATGCAAAAAGAGGGAATTCTAGGCAGCTTACCGGGTCGTGCTCTTCCTCTACTGCTCCATCGGGCCCCTCGGGGCCCTCCATGGCAAGGGGAAACGCTTCCTCTTCCACGGCGGCCTCCTTCTCCACGGCAGCCTCCTCCGTGCGATCCCGAGATCTCCTCGGACGGCGGGCAACTCGTTTCCGCTTCTCTCCACCTTGGCTTGGGCCCCCGTGCTCCATTAGGGATCGAGAATAGGTTATTCAGGGGCGAATGGGAGGGGAGAGAGTCTTAGGAGAGAGGGGGGGTCATTTGAATGAATAAGGAAAGATAAAAGGCCGCGTGGGTGGCCTTTTAAATGAAAATTTCAAAATTTTGACGCGTCCAGGCGCCGGGACGCGTCAACAAAATATTATATATATATTTGACGCGTCTAGGCGCCTGGACGCTTCAAGTAAAAAAAATAATAATAATAATAAAGAGGTCGACGAAAACTAAAAAAAGGGGGGGGGGGGAATATGGACGCGTCTAGTCTATTAGACGCGTCCATTAATATATATATATATATATATATATATATATATATAAAGAATATAAAAAAGAAAATAATAATAATAATAATAAAGGGGAACAATGATTCAAAAATATTTACTTCGCGTTTATTCCATTAAAACAACAGAGTGAGCTACATTAGAGGCTTAGGCACTTCAGGCCTTAACTTTCCCAGTTCGGTTACATAAGTCCTCCACAACTCGCGTTCTTCCTCTACATGCACTAATGCCTTTCCCGGAATGCTCGTCTTCCACGACACTTTGATGGCCTTCACTTCCTTTGCATCTCCTTCCGCGCCCGACTCTCTCTTCCTTAGAGGAGCGACGCCAGATAACGGTGGAAACGAGTGGCAGGGAAGGCCGATCTGAATGCAGCACCTATGCGCGTTGTAGAGAACAAACTCAGTCGCATCAATGAGTTGGAGTTCAGCTTCGAGGGAAGACCTCGTAAGGAGTTCGCGTGAGAGTAGACATGCTGGTGCACAAGTGAAGAAGCTTTGCGTCATAGTTCTGAAGTGAGACCTCCAGTCTTCACGTTTCCTCAGCCACGGAACGCGGTTCACTATATTACCACCAAAGCCTAATACATCGGCTATGTGGTAAAGGGGGCTTTGTTGAAAGATATTCGAGGAAGTTGGCATCCCCTCACGGTGATCAAATTTGAAATGTAAATCAACCCAGCAATTCATAAGAAGTGCGCAACCAAAAGGAGGCTTACCCATGCTGGAAGCAGTAAGGCCACTGTAGAGGTAAGCAAGAACAGCAGGTCCCACCCTTTTGCCATTCCAAATACCACAAATAACACTCAGCTGATCTTCCTCCACTATGTTGTCGGTATAAGGGAATAAGAGAGCACCTGCCAAACAAATTGTGAATCCTTTCATAATTTCTTCCAAACGATCATCGTCTGGCGATCCTCTCAAGGCATCCATGACCCATTCCGCGAGCTTCTGTAAGTTAATTCCCTTCTGAGTTTAGACGTTTCTAACAACACCAGACGGCATGAAACTCCCGAGGACATCCTCAGAAGTCACCCTCTTCAGCATCGGCATGATCTTTATCTTGCCATCCCTTTTGAATCTTTTCAACCCAAGCAAGAGTTCCACCTCCTCTAGAAGGATGGTCGCCTCGAAGGTGGGGAAAATGAAAGTGTGAGTCTGAGGATGCCAGATTTCCACCAGTGCACCCATGGCCGCCCAGTCCATGCGAATCTTTTCGTAATGCTTGGCGTGAACCGGGAGTCCCTGAAGATGCCACCTCGTGAGTATGGCCCTCATGCCGATGGAGATGTTGGAAGCTAGCTTCGAAAGCCATGGTAGTTTGGAGAACTTCATCGGGCCTGGGAAGAGAGGGTACGGCTGGAAAAGAAGAAGGAAAAAGGAGAGAGGTGAAGGAAAGATCGTACGAGAAATTTGAAATGAATCAACTCACCATACGCGACTGGATCATCCCACTCAGATGTCCTTCGAGGTCGGAGAGCCGCTTGAATTCGCCACTGGGCCTACTCCTCTTCATAGGGCGGGAAGACTCGCCTTCCATCCTGAAAGAACCCAAGAATCTTCTCCTCCTCCCCTTAAGTTTCAAGGTAATTCTTCTCCTCCTCCTGGTGCATTTGGCTGAACTAGGCAATAGGGGGATACTTATAGGAAGGGAGGGGTATAAAAGCCAAAATGCGTCACATCAATGATGAGTCGTCGTTGTTGACTTTAGCAAAAGTATTTTGTCTTGACCTCCCTTGCGCTGTGGTGCAATTCTACTGCTTTTAATGATGTTGTTCAATGCAGGTTTCACTAGTGGACACCACTATCCCGTCTTCTACCGTCATCATTTGGTGACCGGTCCTACCTGTTGACACCCATTTTATGACCAATAAGTTGGGTCATCTCTTTGTTCATTCTATATGATGCTCCAAGTTATTCCCTTTCATTAAGCTCTCTTGATCATTTAGAGGCTTATTTCATGGGTCTTGTCCTCTTGGTTGAGTCTGGTTTCCTCGGCGCTTTCATTGGATGAAGCTTAGTAAACTCTTATTTCTTTTTGATCCTTATTGTTTCTAACGGTCCATACCAGGGGTGTTACATCCTTCTGACACATCAGCCCTGGACCGTTACATATTGAAGAGTCCTAAGACTTAAGGCCTTTGTTTCAATCCTTATCCTTTTGGCCTATCCGTTGATTCTAACGGTCTGTCGTGCAGCCGTTACGTTCCTCTAACGCATCCTCCCATGGCCATTACATTCATTCAAGAGTCCAACTGTTTTGATCTTCTTCCCGTTGATCTTATCTCTTTGGGGATAAGGTTAGTATGACGGTCTCTCCCTGGGGCATTACATTCATGTGACGGTCTGTCGTGCAGCCGTTACATTCAACAGAGAGTCCTGCCTGGTCTGGTCTTTTCTCTGCTACTCCGTGGTCGAGTTGAGAGTTTGATCTTGTGATTTCTCTTCCAAATCTGATCCTCAGGACCTTCTGTTTGTTTCTATGGACTCTTGGGAGTATTATCTTCAAGAGTTTGCTAAGAGTTATCCTCTTTTCTTGCTGGATTATCCTCTGCTCGACCGGAGAGTTTGAGGGTCTATAAATAGAACCCTTGACTTCATAGCCTAGAGAGGAGAAATCTGGAGTTTGCATCGAAGTGCTGCTACTTTCTAGAGCCATATTCATCCAAGCGGAACTGATTCCTGCGTCCATCTGCATCACAGTCCAGGGAGTACTTCGGTTTCGGGTTTTAAAGTGCATAGTTTGCATACTTGTGTTCCTTTCTTTCTCCTCCCATAATAGCATTGTCCCACTTCTTTCTCTCACGTTCTTCATCTTTTTTCATCATCTAAACATCCTCCCCACGTTTTAAAACGCCCAGAGGGGTTAAAAAACCAAAACTTCCCCGGTATTCCCCTTTCCTTTTGCATGATCTTATGTCCTTTGAGAATTGATGCTATATTGTTTGAAGGGCTAATTTGGGATTATTTTCTTGTTTTTACGTTCTTTGGCAGGTTTACAGAGTTCATTAGACGAGGCCCAAGCTTTCTGGCCGGCTGGAAGGTTTGGAGTTCAAAGAATTCACAGGTTGTTGCTGCAGATTCTCTGACGGTCTTGTGCAAGCGCGTCAGGCTTCTCTAACGGTTCATCGGGCGACCGTCACACTCCTGTGACACACAGGGTCTGGACCGTTACATCCAAGCAGATTTGCAGATTTCACTGGTTTCTCTCTCCCGTGGGCGGGTGCATCATCCTCCTATTTCTAAGGTATTGACCAGGTCTTTGGCTTGTTTTATTACCTTAGTGGCGATCACGTTCTTTCCTTAGTATTGGGCATTGATTTCTCTCTCATATCTCTTATTTCCTTTGCTTGTTCCACCCACGCAGTGTGTTTTTATTTATCCCTTGCTCCACGCTCTGACGTGTGTTTTTCGTTGCCTTTTTTAGTTTAGTTCGATTGAGATAGCATTGCCCATGCTAGAGCTTGTTCTGATTGCCTAGGTTTATGGTTCACATGTTCATAGGTTGATTGAGATCATTGTGATTTGCTTATCATCTTTATCACTCATCACACAACCACACAAGAAGGAAGAAAACAAATCAACATATAATTTTTTGGCGATCACGGTGGGACAACTTGTGCCAATCGTGCTTTTTGATCTCTGTTAAACCCGCCATCATTTCCTTGTTTGGTTTTCCACGGATTTCTCTTCTATTTTTCTGCTGTTTCTGGTTCCCTGGCTTCTCTGACGGTCTCTTGTCCCTGCGTTACATTGCTTCTGACGGTCTGGTATTCGACCGTCACTTACTTCTGACGCAGGTCCCCTAGACCGTTACATACTCCAGATAGGTACGCATCCCAAGGTGTATTTCCTTTCCGCAGTTTCTGTTGTGATATTCTTGCTTGGGTGTTATCTGATCTCCTCCCTGGTTGGTCTATATATCCACATTATTGTGTGCATACTTGTTTGCTAGATTCTAGGTTAGAATTTGCATGCACTCCGGTGCACATAGGTTCATGCATATTATCATTCATTAGATTACGTTTTCCTACCTCGGTGTGCGGACCTCTCCTCTCCATATTCCTTGGGGCCGACTAGGAAATCACACCAAGGACCTCCATAAGTCCCCGCGAGCCGTGGATTCCCACACGGACGCCGGGCCGGTTATACCTTTCCACCCCGTGTCTAGGATTGCATAAGTGAAGGAGTGATCACATTTAGAGTCAAACCAAGCCTTACACCCTCTCCTATCAGGAACCTATTGTTGAGAGCACACCCTAATCAATTTACTAAAGTTCCAAAGGAGAAATCATAAGAATCTCGAGCCATCATCTTAAGCAACTTGGTTGACTTTGAGTGTCTTCATTACTTTCTCACTTACATCTTTGATAGAAATCATTCAAGTTTGGTTGCTTATTGTGTGATTGTTGTGTGTTGTTTGCATTTTGTTAAGGTTGTCCGTTGCATGTGGAGTCATCCCCGTCCGTTAGGAGCATCATCACCCGGGGGCGAGTCCCTCTCTTCATCTTATTTCAACCCACTCTTCGAATCTACCATGGCTTCCTTCGATCTTCCTCGGTCCCAAGAGGAGTCCCTTCCTCAAGGGCTTCTAGAGGATCGCTCTAGAGTCGTCTCATTTCAGCCTCGCGAGGGGACCGTTCTTCCCTCATCATCCATCCCCATGGAGAGTGCTCTGTCCACTAAAAATCCTCCTCTTCCATCCACCAATTCTGTCCTTCAGATGATGGCCCAATTAGACCTGGCCCAGCTTCAGGCGGTCTATCAAGCTATGCAGGGGTCCAACACCCCGCCTTCCCCGATTGTCTTTGGTCATTCCAATCCGTCCGTCGCTCAACCTAGAGTCGATGGGCCCGTTATCCAACCCACCTCTATCGATCTCACCCCGGTCCAACCTAGGACCCTCCGCTTCTCCAATCTTGAAATGGGCCAGTCCTCTGGTTCGGCCCAGCAGTTCCTTGATAAAGGCAATACCTTTGTCCCTTCTTTTCTGTCGGATCATCATACCTCAGGCCCAGCTGTGCCGCAAGTTCTTGTTGGTCCAAATGATTTCATGCGCCCTCAGCTAGGGGCAGCCCAGGTCCAATCCAATACGGGTCATCCTTCGTCTCAATATCCTCTTTATGGGTCGCCTCCTCTATCTACCTATCCTTCTATTCCAAAAACTCATCTTTCACTGTCCTTGCTCCCTCCCGAGAGCTGGAGTTACTTGATAAGTGGGCTGCTATGCAGCAACAGCTCGATTTCCTTCAGAAGCGGGTTGGCCCTCAATCTTTGGCGGACGTTCCAGTCCCTAGCTTCCAGAATATCCGGTTCCCTCCTCAATCAGAGCTCCCCCATTACAGGAAATATGATGGGAACAACAATCCATTCATCCATGTGAGGGATTTCTTATATGAGTCGGCTCAATTTTAGTATGATGATCGCCTCATGGCGTATCTATTTCGCCGATCACTAGATAGTGTTGCATTGGAATGGTTTTATTCTTTACCATTGGAAGACGCCGAGAGTTTCAAGACAGTGAAGGATAAGTTCATTCAGAGGTTCCAAGATAGAGTTGGCCCGGAATATTCATTTACAGATCTAGTGGCCGAAAAGATGAAACTGGATGAGGAGTTTGCTACCTATGCAGACCGATGGAGGCAGATGGCCGCTAGAGTGCCCGGCCACATTCCGGAGGAAGAGAAGGTCAAATTGTTGATTTCAAATGCTACTCCGACCTTTCGCAATATTCTAGCCATGAACGACATAGCCAACATGCATCAACTTTACAGCCGAGCGCGCTTTATTCAAATGCAGTTCAAGGATTCCCCCATACACTCACTATTTGAAAACCAAAAGCCCAAGTATCATAAGAAACCTCAAGGGCCTGCTACCGAGGGGGTCCAAACGAACGAGTAAGTTCAAGCCGTTGCTTTCCCATTCCAAGCCGCACCCTTCCGCTTCCCCCAAAATCCCCGCACTCCACAGAATCCCGCTCCCCAAAACTTCCAGGCCACTCCGCAAAACCCTCCGCCCGCCTTCACCATTCCGCAAAACACCTTCGCCGCACCGCAGCAACCACCACCACCTCCACAATACCACAATGTCCCTCCACCTAACGGCTATAACAACAACAATAGCAAGTGCCCGGCTCCTAAAAGGGCACAATACCCACCTTTGCTAGAAACCCTCACGGATATCTTCTCGGCTCTCATGTCAGTCAATGCTATACAGCTTCCTCCGGAACGGCCCAACTGGAACCCGGCCGTTGATCAGACTAAATACTACATGTTCCACAGGTAGCCAGGCCACACAATTGAAGGATGCTTTCAGTTCAGGGACCTGGTATATGACCTTCACGGGGGACAGAGAATTGATTGGGCCGAGATGCACAAGGCCATTGTTGAAATTAAGGAAAAGAGAAGGCAGCCGCCGAGGCAGCAAGTGCAGCAGCAACAAGCACCGCAGCCGCAGCAGCAGCCACAACAGCAACAGCAGCCGGTTCAAGACTTGGGGATCCGCCAGAACCCGATGCCGAACCACCCTCCCGCTCCGCAGCCTCAGCCGCCGGCACCGGCTTAGGTCAATGTTGTTCAACCCCCGGTTCCCAACGCCGGGTGGTCTTTTGATGATGATTGTGCTACGCCGCAAGTAATGGCCCTCCACCATAACTACCACAATTCCCCTACTCCCTCTATCATTCTACCTACGCACCCAACGTCTTCCCCACTCGTTCGCCCATTCGCCTTCACTCCAGTAAATGCGCCATCACCCGCATCTCTGCCACCCGCAATTTCATCACATCCGCCACCAGCTACCCCCGCTACCATCATTACGCTATCACCCAACCCTTCGCTCATCACTACACCTCCACTAGCCTTTCCTCCCTCTACCCCAAAGACCATCATCACCACCCCGCCTTCCACTAATCCCTCACTCATCATCCATCCATCACTGCTTATCACCTCCACCAACACCACTTCCCACCATATCCTCCCTCCCGCACAGCCTACCCCACTTATCCACACCACCGGGCCAATTATATCCTCTCCTGATGCCGTTCCGGCACAGAACCTCGCCCTACGGAGCGGGCGGTTGTTCCACCGGAATTATCCCACTGCTGCTAATCCCCAGTCTTCCCAGCCGGCTACCGGACAGGAAGAAGCCGAACCTCTGCCGGGTACCCAGTATGACTTGCTACATCATCTGGACAGGGTGCCCGCCAAGATCTCTATTCTAGAGCTTATCAAGAGATCTACCCTTCACCAGGATGCTCTCAGAAATTTCTTGCAAAAGGTGATGGTTAATGAAGATATGGCAGTCGACAGTTTACCGACAGCGCTGGCGACAATTTCCAAAGGGCCGGCCATCACATTTTATGAGACCGAGCTAGCTCCTCCCGAGGCTCGGTAGATGCCGCTCTGCATTTCAATCACTCTGAATAAAGTCAACATTGACGCAGCACTGGTAGATACAGGGGCATCAATTAATGTGTGCCCACTCAGCACCCTCCAAGCTTGCAACATATCTGAAGAACTACTGCGACCTACCCCCACCACTATAGTTGTATATGATAATTCAAGAAGAGCCTGTCATGGGGTGGTCACCATTCAAGCGGAGCTCGGGCCCCTTACCATGCCCGTGGAATTTTATGTGTTGGACATCGACCCTATGTTCAAAGCTATCTTGGGTCGTCCATGGATTGACACTCTCAACGCCGTGCCCTCCACTGCACATCAATGCATTAAATTCCCTTTCCAAGGGAGGGTTGTCAAAGTTAAGAGCTTATCCACGGTCCAATCTGTAAAGGCTATTTTAGAAAAAGTTCTTCCCACCTTATGGCCAAGCAGTCGGCCAGTCATCTCAGTGTTGGATCTGAACTTTCCTTGGGCTTATACACCCCGCAGGCCCGTCACTGCAGCGGTTAATATCAAGGTGAAGCCCCAGATCTGAGATTCCAAGGGCTGGGACATTATACTGAAGCTAGGCTACCAACCGGGGAGAGGCCTCGGTGCTCAATTGCAAGGAAGAACCAAGCCCATCCCCGAAGGTAGAAAAATGAACAGAAGAGGTCTCGGCTACAGAGAGACCGCATTGTATATGATGGGTGATTCTGGGCCACTCACCTGGGACTACCGTCAACATTTTGTTCGAGGGCCTCTCCAGCCAGTCACATTAGCTCCACAGCCAGCTCCACCAAGGAAAGATATAGTCTGTCCGGTGGCCAATCCACCCCCGTTGCTAAAAGGGCCAGTTGACGATGTGATTGACTATGGTCAGGCCCTTCAGGGGCTATTTCATGAAGAAGACTGCCAGAAGCATCAAGAGGTTCGGCTCGTCCAATGGAGGCCGAAGAAGCAGCCAGTTCAGCATCCACGGAAGCAGGAGAGCGCGCCGATTGTCTTATCTTGGTCTCCCTCCCGTCTTCAATCTCTCCTCCAGCGATGGGAACTCGTACCACGTCCCCTCCCATTGTGATAAATCAATCCTTCAATGATCCGTTTGAAGTTCTGTTCATTCCTTGCGCCTGTGGGCGTTGTCCTCCTATCAATCTGGCCGATCTATTCACTCCTCCTTCTTTCACCACTCCACTCCACGAGATGTGGTTTCGGTCCTCCGATCCCTTCTTTGATTGTATCTTCCCCGAATTGTTCCCCATGCAACTTCCGCCTCCTCCATCCTGTTGTGTGGTCTCCACTGATCTCCAAAAAAAAAATGTCAAATTCGAAACGGAGATTTCAGTGGAAGATTACGCTACCTTGTCTCCATCCTCCTCTCAGGGGCACGAGTCCCCTGCTCCTTCCTTTCCACTAGATCTTCTTTCTCCTAGGTTAGGGTTAGGGTCCGTCGAGTCTAGGGAAGTAGAGTCAGTCAGGTCTAGAGAAGTAGGGTCTTGTTCTAGCTCATCCAACCCTTCCTCCTCTGAGCCGCGCCCGCTTGCGCGTCCTCCCAAATCCGTTCCTGATAGGTTCTTGCAAGATCTAGCTCAGCGTTGTCATGCTCTTTTGAAGTGTCTAGAATTTGTTGCTACGGTAATTATGATTGAGGATGAAGAGGAAATAGAAGAGGTGTGGAGCGATGACGGACTCGGTGTCTATGAAATCCTGGACGAGAAAGATCCAATTGATGATGAGGATAGCAACGTAGATAACACTGCTGATTTGTATGCGCAAGGATTAAAGAGATTCGACGAGCCATCGTCGGCAGTGGATGAACCTACGAAGGAAATAAATTTGGGAACTGAAGAAGACCCAAGGACCATCATTATTGCCGCTAATCTCCCTCGTAAGTAGAAGAAGATTTGATCAAGGTTCTGAGGGAGTATAGTGACTCTTTCGCTTGGTCTTATGAGAACATGCCAGGTCTTAACCCCTCCTTAGTGGAACATCGACTCGTGCTTAAACCAGGGGCAACACCTGTAAAACAACGGTCAAGAAGATTTCACCCCCACATGGCCTTGAGGATCAAGGAAGAAGTCGACAAGTTATACAAGGCCAGATTCATTAGAGTTGTTCTATATCCCCAGTGGGTGGCAAACATAGTCCCTGTTATCAAGAAGGATGGAAAGGTGCGTATCTACATCGATTTCAGGGATCTCAATAAAGCATGTCCCAAAGATGATTTCCCGCTGCCTCACATCGACGTCCTAGTTGATAACACCGTCGGGTATGAAGCTTTATCATTCATGGATGGTTACTCAGGCTATAATCAGATCCGTCTCGCTCCGAAAGATCAAGAGAAAATCTCCTTCACCACGCCCTGGGGCACGTACTGTTACGTGGTTATGCCGTTCGGTCTGAAGAATGCAGGTGCAACCTATCAAAGGGCGATGATGGCCATCTTCCACGACATGATGCATATCTATATGGAAGCCTACGTAGATAACATTCTGGTGAAGTCGAGGACTAAAGAAGAACACCCCTCTATTCTGGCTAAGGTGCTGCAAAGAGCCAGGGAGTACAAGCTGAAAATGAATATGAAGAAGTGTGTATTCGGAGTCTCTTCAGGGAAGCTGCTAGGTTTTATAGTGAGCAAACAGGGGATTCAGATTGATCCGAACAAAGCACAGGCCGTCATGGACATGCCTCCGCCGAAGAACATCACGGAACTTCGAGGACTGATTGGTCGATTGCAATTCATCAGAAGATTCATATCCCAACATTCTCAAAGGTGCCGTCCATTTTATGAATTGCTTAAGGCGGGGGTTAAGTTTGAATGGAATCAAGATTGTCAAAAGGCCTATGAGGACCTAAAGGAATATCTATCCAATCCCCCGGTTTTGCAACCTCCTGTCCCTGGGAAACCCCTAATCCTATACATCTCGGTCATTGAGGACTCCCTAGGAGCGGTCTTAGCACAAGTAGATGATGAAGGGAGAGAGCGGGCTGCTTATTACCTCTCTCGGTTGTTTAACCCAGCTGAGTCCAGATACACCACTATGGAGAAGACTTGTGCCGCCTTAGTGTGGGTAGCTCAGAAGCTTAAACATTACTTCCTTGCCCACCCAGTTAGGTTGATCTCTAGAATGGACCCGATCCGCTATCTCTTAGAAAAGCCTGTCCTTTCTAGTAGGTTAGCTCGCTGGCAGAGCTTCCTCTCCCAATTCGATATCACATTTGTCATTCAGAAGGCGGTCAAAGGATACGCCATCGCTGAGCATCTTGCCCATCTCTCCATTCCTCATACTGACTCTATTCAGGACGATTTCCCTGATGAACATCTCTCTGCTATCTCTCATCTTCCCTTTTGGTCTCTGCACTTCGATGGTGCGCTCAATTCTCAAGGCCGAGGTATCGGCGCTGTTCTGCTTACTCCAGAGGGAGTGACGATTCCCTTTGCTTATCAACTTCGATTTCCTGCTACCAACAATATCACTGAGTATGAGGCTCTCCTAGCTGGATTGAAGCACGCCTATCTCCTAGGCGCGCGCTATTTGAATATCATAGGAGACTCTCAACTCGTCCTGCGGAAAGTTCTGTCTACTTACCGCACTTGTGACCCCAAGCTCAAGCCTTATCAAGATTTGGTCACGCTCCTGGCGAGGTAATTCCGTAAGCTGATCTATATCCATACTCCTCGGTCTCAGAACATTCTGGCTGATGCTTTAACTTTGCTCACTTCCTCTCTATCTTTTCCTCTCAGGCGGAATACTGAGACTATCGTCGTTCAGAGACTGGACGCACCCTCTCTTCAGGATCCTTGGTACATCAACCTTAGGAAAGCTGTAGAGGCGAGGGCTGAGAAGGAAGACCTCAAGGAAGTATCTCTGATGGAGCTAGAAGAGATCCTAGAGGAAGAAGAATTGCCTTGGTATCATGAAATTGAGTTGTTTTGCAAAGACGGATCGTTCCCAGAAGGGGCAAATGCCGAGCAGCGCAAGTCAATAAGGAGAGCCGCCTCAAGGTATACCATCATTGCAGGAGAACTATATAGGCGCGCTACCAATGGAATGCTCATGAGATGCTTAGATGATGATGAAGCTTGGAAGGTGGTTGAAACAGCCCATTCTAGTGAGTGTGGAGGTCATGTCAATGGCCAGGCTCTAGCAAAGAAGATCCTTAGGCAGGGCTACTATTGGCCCACTCTAGAGGAAGATTGCTCCCTCTACGTCCAGAGGTGTCTTAAATGCCAACTCCACGCTGATAAAATTCATGCTCCAGCTTCATCTCTCCATCCTCTTTCCGCTCCTTGGCCATTCTCTATGTGGGCTTTCGATGTTGTCGGCCCGCTCGGTGATCCTAATTCTCAGATCAAGCAGAAATCCTTTATCCTTACCGCCACTGAGTATTTCACCAAATGGGCCGAAGCGGAGACGTACACGGAGATTAAAGCTTCAACGGTGTGCCGCTTTATCATGAAGAATATCATCTCGCGGTTCGGAGTGCCAAGCAGCATCATCACCGACAACGGACCCCAGTTCGTCTCTCAAGAGCTTAAGGACCTATGTAAGAAGTTTAATATCGCATTGCATCATTCATCTCCATATTATCCTCAAGGCAACGGTCAAGCCGAGGCCACTAATAAAACCCTTCTTAAAATCATAAAGAAAACATGCGAATCTCATAAGTTTTCTGATTGGCCAGAAAGATTAGTGGAAGCTCTATGGGCTTACCGCACCTCCGTCCGTACTCCTACAGGACAAACTCCCTATGCTCTTACCTATGGGATGGAGGCGGTGCTCCCATATGAGATCTTGATCCCTTCCCTTAGAGTGCAGCTCGATAAGGAACTTAATCTCGACGAACGTCGAGAGGCGTTACTTGTTCAGCTGGAACTCTTGGATAAGAAGAGGATGAACGCGGCCGATCACGTATCCGTTTATCAAAAGAGAGTTTCGCGTTATTTCCAAAATAAGGTGATTGAACGAAAATTTCTAAAAGGTGAGATGGTTTTGAAGCGTAAATTCATTCGGTCTACAGGTCCTAGGTCTAAATTGCAACTTAACTGGGAAGGGCCGTTTGTTGTAAAAGAGGCTTATCCAGGGAATGCTTATCGATTAGTGAACGCAGAAGGTGAGGAGCTCTCTCACGCTTGGAATGGGTTGTATCTTAAGCGTTTCTTTCCTTAGAGTCTAATCAGTGCCATCCCGGCAGCGAGGTGTTCCCTCCCCTTCTCCATTAAAGAGTCCCGAGTACGGCAAATCACACACTGCACGACATCCCTGGTCAGGTTTCCCGCTTTGAAGACATCGTTTCTCCTCGACCATGCTTTGGGGGAAAGTCGAAGTCCCTGTCCGTTTCTTTCCTCGGCTGAATCTAGGGGCAAGAGGTGAATAAGGAGGCGATGACCAATCTAGGCACCCTGACGAGAGGAGGTCTCAAATAGGGGCAGTCCGTTATGACCTGACGCCACAAGCAAAGAAAAGGAAAAATAGAGCAAAGGAGCAATCTTTGTGACAAAAGTATTATCTCAAACGTCTACCCTACCAAAATTCCAAAGCTCTAGAAAAAAAAAAGAAAGAAAGCTAGGCATGGCAAGAGTGGCAGTACAGTTCCCCGCGGGACGAATGAGCCCGGTCGCATGCATGCCTAGAGTGGACTAAGGTTTGGTGGCGGACACAAAGCCTCGGCGCAACAGACCAAATCTCTAAAGGGTTGTCTGGAGAGGAACCCAAGTCCTAAAAACTTCTATATCTGGCCTAGGCTTACCCCCGTGTTCTATTTCCCTTTTTAGGATCGAGACTAGTACCCTGAGTATGGCCCTGGTAGAAACACCGTCATGCGAGTTGGGCCTTGGTCAGGGATTGTCACCTTGTTGCACGCCAACCTCGGGGACTCTCGTTAACAATAAGAAGGACCCACGTTGTCGAGGGAAGGCATTGGTTTCAAAATCCAAAAAATTAAATATCGTCAAAATCCAAAAACATCATATATTTTCAAAATCCAAAAAACATCAAATATTGTCAAAATCCAAAAAAATCATATCTTTTCAAAATCTAAAAAAATCACATATTTTTTTCAAAATCCAAAAACATCAAATATTACCAAAATCTCATAAAAATTCAGATATTTCTCCAAACTCCAAAAAAAAAAACACCATCATATGCATTGCATGCATCGCATTATTTCTACTATGTTTTCCGCCTGTTTAATAAGGCTCCACCCCTTGACCAAATATCAAGATATGGTCATTCTTTAACTTGCTTCAAGGCAAGGGGTTGAGTCTAAGAACAGATCTAACTTGTCTCTTGTCTAAGTATGTGCAGAGCGTAGGTTCAAGCTCAGGGCTGAAATCTCATAATTATACAGGTTCAGGACTGTGACTCGCCAGGCTCAGGCCGTCACACTCATCTAACGGTCCATCCTGGACCGTCACTTTGTCTTCAGGCATTGGCTCTATTCTCTCAGCAGCTCTCTCTCTAACGGTTTGGGTCACGACCGTCACTTACTTCTAACGGTCTGTCGTTGGGCCGTTACATCTTCCAGAGAACTTAATTCTCAGTCCGTTCCCCTGATGGCCTATGGCCAGACCGTTATATCCTTCTAACGGCCCTTCTCAGGACCGTTACACTCTCTAGAGGCTTTGTTTTTCAGATCATTCTAGCCAAGTAAACCAACAACTCGTGCGCATACAACTAAGGCATTCCCATCTCATTCAGATGAACTTAATGAAACATAAGATTCATAAAATTTCAATTCCCATTATCAATTACAGCAACATCTTTCATCTTCCATCATGAACGAAATCAAACTACATTCAATTTCCTATCCGCAAGAGGGCGGATCTTCCTCAACTCTTTCACGTAGCCACGGCGTGCTTTGTCGTTCTCTTCCACTTCTTCTTGTCACGGACGCACTCTGCTGATCTCCCACATGGTCAGCGCGTTCCGCACCGCTCTTTCATCCTCCTCGGTTCCCATCTTCCTAGGTAGAAGGGGAGGGTAGTGTGATAGTGCAGGAGCTTCAATCCGAGGTAGTCCGATCTGAAGATGGCACCGGTGCGGGTTGTAGATCGCCATGGTAGTATTCCCCACTAGCTGGAGGTCGAGGCCTTGACGCCGCGGTATTCTAAGCAAAGTGCTCAGAAGGATTCTTGGTCGCATTGTGAATTTTTATGTTGGCAAGGTGTTGAAGAAGAGGCGCCATTCATCCCGTGTTTTCTTGTCTGCCGTCTTTCATTCAACCTGAGAAGAAAATCCAGAAGCGCCTCCAATAAAGAACAAAGGGTGGCTCCCGAAGATCTGGCTAGCAGAAGTTACATCTTCCTTGGGTTGGAATTTGATTCTCACTCCCATCCAACACTCAAGGAGTATCATGGAACCGAATAGGGGTCCTCCTAAGCAAGCGGAGCTTAGTCCTTCATAGAGATATGAGAGGATCGCTTGAGAGATGGACATTCCCCGCCACAACCCGCTGATAATGCTGAGATTTTGGGTATCTAAGAGGTGGTCGGTAGTGGTGAAAAGGAAGACTCCGCATAAGCAAACCGACACCGCCTTGGCTATGGCTTCATATCTCTCCCACTTGTTTTTGCAATGAGAGACTATCCATTGTGCCATGGGAATCAAATGAATATGGTGCGGGCTGATCATGGTCCTCACGTCCTTTGGATTATGGATGAAATCACTCAAGATCAAGGACGGGTCAATAGGCTCCACCGTGTAGCAAACTAGGTCTTCATCCCCCGCCTTAGTCTTAGGAAGGGTTAGGTAGGTTTCTACCTCCTCTAATAGGACTGTAGCTTCGAAAGATGGGAAGATGAAGGTATGTGTTTGTGGATGCCACAATTCTATGAGGGCTGAAATGCTTGGCCAATCTAATGACAATTTCTGAAAGTTCTTGGCTAAGACCAACAAGGGTTGGAGGTGCCATGCCCTAAGGATTGCTACGACTTCTAAAGGGAGTTCCTTGATCATGGGAGCCACCCACTTCAAATTGGAATAGCATCTTGGACCGAGAAGACGCTAAGAAGAAGAGGAAGATCATGAGGAAAGGTGAAGTGCAGAATTGATGAACTTGGCTAAAGTATAGAAGCTTAGCACCCTTTGAGTATTGGAGCTCAGATGTTTGGGAATTGATGTCAACCTTTGTAGCTCTCCATGCTCTTTTCTCGCAGCCTTAGGGCCGGTGTAGATTATCTCCTCCATGGCCATCGCCTCGAAGCTTCTCTTCATCATGTTTCCTGCCCTTCAGGGAAGTTCTTCAGCCTTCTAGCAGAGAATTCAGCAAAGCTACGATGTTTGGCTAAGTTTCCAGGTTTTAAAGGCTTACTTTTGGCTTTAAGGTGATAAGATTTGGGTTAGAAGGATTTATCTTAAGTCTGGGAGAAGTCTAGTGATGCGGGACGAGACCACGGACACGAAAAGCTCGTGACTGTCCCTTAACGAGGGAAGCGTCGGACGTGCGCGGTTGAGAAACCGACAATGAGCTAGGGTGATCGGCTCTCTCGTGTGCCCGGATCGGGTCACGGGACGGTCTCGCACTCTCTCGCAGCAGCGGTAATGAATAGATAAAGTGAGCTAGATATCCCTACACATGCTCTCTAGCAGCGGCATAAATAAATATATATGAAGTAAGCAAAATGTCGGGAAGGGAGCGAAAACGATACCTCCACGCGCTCGGCGTGGGGAAGACAGACCCGGTCGAAACTCGTACTCCCGGGACAATTAATACACCATATTATAGCAAATGAATTACTGCCCACTCCACGCAGGGAGGTAAAGGGCTACACAAACGGGCCCGGGAGGACCGAATTTGGGTTGACGGGCGGCTTCTCGCGTCTCTTCGGCAGCACCCGAACTAGTGACGGTGGGACCCACGTGCTGTCCGGAGGGACCGTGCCGGACCCGGTGTCACCACTGTGGTGGGGACACTTGTGGAAGTGTTCCCTGGGCTGGCGGCATGCTGGTTCGCCGGCCGGAGGCCGGGCGGCTCCGTTCGGCACCGGTCGGAATGACCGGCCACGGACTTGCCGGTTCTATTTTTCGGCGCGCGCTCCGGCGAGAACGGACGCTGCGATCAGCCCCGACGTCGGAATGAGACGAAACTGGCGCCGTTGGAAAGATGCTTCAAAGGGCTTCAACCCAAGATTATTATAGAAAAATAATCAAGCCTGTACTTCTGATTGGCAAATTTTGAAGGTTGCTGTTGTACAGTTCCTGAAATCTCAGGTCAGCAGAGAATTTTCCTGTGGATTGCCTTTGACCGCAAGGTAGACGTCGGCACGAAAAGTTGTGGGAAATCCAGTTAAGAAACCGGGACTATTTTTGGATCTGGATTTGGAGGTGGTGGTGATTTGTTCTGATTTTGGAAGTGGAGAGTGGTCGGATCTGGGATCTGACTGACAATACTGTAGCTGAGGAAGAACACGAATTTCTAAAAATAGATAGAAGGCTGATAAAAAATTAAGAAAATTTGTGTACGTAGGGGGTGATGGACAAAACTCCCAGTAAAATTGGGAGGGTTTGGACAAATCAAAAAGATGGCCGGAGGTGGGAAACACAGGGCTGCTGTCACTGTAGACAGAGACAAAATAGAACTAGGAATGAAAGATGCACGAAAATGGGAAAATACTAAACGATGGAATTTGGGCGTGAAACTTTAGGTGGAGCTTGGTATACAAGGGAAGAACACACCATAAAATGTGCAGACCACGAAGAGGCCGTGGCTGAAAGCAAGAATTTCGTGAAGAGACCTCTGTCCAGTAGGACAGAACACCGAGAACGGTTTCGCGGCGGCTCGAAGGCGGCACAAACGGCGGCGGCGGCGGCACCGGTGATGATCAGAGGTTGAGAGGGGATGATAGAAGATAGAAACACTCTAGAAATGGAGGTTGGAGAAGGAAGAACAGTAGGAGAGAGGAAGGTGGCGCAATATGCTCCAAGCTTCAACACAATTTTCTGATTTTTTCATTGCTTTTCTCATAAAAATACAAGCTTATATATGATTCCAACCAAATCAATTGTGCACCCTTGGATCTAGGGATGGGGGATGAAAGGCTGGGATTAAGTGTGATAAACACACAAAAAATATAAACTAATCCTAGTGGAATGGGGGGCCCCCTTGACCATATGTAAGGTTGAATGGGTAGGTGGCCAACCATTGGAATATTGACCCATTTTAACCCCATGTGTCCATATGACTAGTCCACCCTTCTAGATGTCCACCTAGGAAGGTTGACTAGCCCCACAAGGTGACATGGACTAATGGGAAAGGGCTGAGGGCCCCCTTGCTGGTCCTACTGCATAATTACATAAAAACCCACACAATCCATGGGAATGACTCCTTGGCTTATAGAGCCTTACATTTGCGTACATACTTTCCCAAGGATATAAACACAAACTAAAAGGACATAAATGTAATAAAAAAGGTACAGGCTCGGTGTCGATTCCCATCATCTAGAGTGGATTGAAGGGTTCTTATCTCGGATTTGGCCTCTCACGGCACAATCCGTCTCGGAGTACACTTCGTTCTCTAACGGTCTATCGTAGGGTCATCACTTGCCTCTGTCGCGCCAGCCCTGGGCCGTCACATTTCCTGTGGGTTTAATTTAGCCCAATCTTATTCTGTCAAGCTTGACGGTTTGGCATCAGACCGTTACATCTTATGACGTATGGACTCTGAGCCGTCACATTCTCTGCCGTTCAGTTTCAGCTATTCATTGTTCAATCATGCTTGACGGTCTTGCTCATGACCGTTACCTATCTCTGACGCCCCCTTCCTGAACCGTCGCATTTTCTGCAAGTTGCCCTGGTATAGCATTGCTCTGCCATCTTTAACGGTCTAGCATTTGACCGTTACGAGAATCTGATGCCCCATCTGCGGACCGTCATGCTTCCTGCTGCTCAACTTGGCAACCTGGCCTCTGGCTCCTCTAACGGTCTCCATCTGATGCGTTACAGGACCCTGACGGTCTGCATCTAGACCATTACTTTGTTTGCTGCTGTATTTAAGCTTATCTTTTCTGCCTATGATTAGACCTGGCGGTCTTACACGCTTTCCATGCATTTATCCTGCCCATTCTTTCATCCACACATCACGTCTCATCCATGCCCATTTCATTTCATTTTTCATCCATTCTTTTCCACACATCCACACACATTACCTTACTCTATTCACACATCTTCACATTGTCTCGGCATTTTCCATTCACATATTTTTGCATTTCACGCATTCACACATTTAATTCCTGCATTTACAGCATTTGATCCCGCCATTCCCGCATGTCATACATCCATTCATTCACATAAAAATCACAACAAAACACAAAAAAGATTTTCATTCATTTGCACTTTCATTCATTTTCCTTTCACATGTACGGGTAATAAGAAAAATAAAAAAACAAAAAAACAAGCTCATTCGGCCGGCTTTTCTGCCATCATCTCCGCCCTCGGGTCTCCGCACTGGTGGTGCTATGGAGGCACTCTCCTCCTGCTGTCCCCTCTTTGCCCTCTCATTCCTCCGCTATCCAGAAGAACTAGAAAGGAAATATGCTACTGACCCACTCGGGGCAATGCTCCTCCGTGCTCCACTCTGAGAGGCGCTCCGCTCCGGTCCTCGGCCCATCATCCTCACCGTGCGCTACATCGTCTGTAGCTCAATCTTCAACTCGAAGATCTGACGCCGTGTCTCTCGGGCCTCGGTCCGGTAGCGATCCAAGTCCGCTGTCCTGGTCCGGAGTCTCTCCACCTCGGCTCGTGCCTGAGCCAGCTCTGTCCGGAGCTGCTCTGCCTCTGTCCGGAGTCCCTCTACCTCCGAACGTCCTCGCTCTGCCTCTGCCCGAGCCTGCCTCGCCTCAGCCACCGCCGCGGCTAGCTCTCTTGCCTGCATTTTGCATTATTGGTATATTGAGCATTTGCATAAATCAAAAGCATTTTAGAAGCATTTAGCATCTTACCCGCTCCGCGAGGGTGGCCTCCGCCTCCTCGGCCCGGGCAACCGCTCGGGCGAACTCGGCGTCACGCTCGGCCCTGCTTCCCGCAGGCTGCGATGAAGACGATGGAGCATCCGGTCCCGCTCTTTGGGCTCCCTCAGCCCGCTGCACTTAGAAACCATTGGTCAGTCGCATTGGCATCATTCGCATAATCATAAACATAATCATTTTAAGTCCTAGGTTTTAGAGTCTTACCAGGAGCTCCAAGGCAGCCCGGTACTCGTCCCGCTGCTAGACAGTAGCGTGGAGTAGCCCCTCGAGCTCGGCTATCCTTCCCTCGGGGTCTAAATGCATTTAGAAAGCATATGAGTCAGTTTATATAGGAAATTTTCATATAAAAGCATTCAGAGTTTAGTGTTTAGAATTGCATACCGGTTGTCGGGTACCTCGGTACACCCGGTCCCCGTACCGCGGAGCGAAGGCCTTCAAGTACGCCTCGTCTCTCTCGTCCCGCTCCTTCACCGCTCTGCCCCGCCTGTTCCAGTCATGGACATACTTCGCCTTTCGGACGCACCAATCCACGTCGCCGCTAATACCCTCTGCTGACTTGCCCGGGCGCTCGTCACCACGGCGTGGAAAGATCACCTCAAGCTGGTGTAGTCCCTGAGTCCGCAGGATCAGCCGGTAGTGGAGTGGCTCGATGACATGGATGCAGTGCAACCATATGTCTCGTCCTCGGTAGGAGAGAGCTACCTCCACCTAGGGCTGTCCCTCATAGCTCTCGTCTCGGTATGGGGTCCATCTCACCTAGAAAGCATATAGTCCATGTCAGCATATTTAGCAGCATATAGAAATATTCAAAACATTCATAAAAGCATTTAAAGCATTTTAGAAAGCATTTTAAGTTCGGGCTTACCGCCGTGTGCGGGAAGGAATCCAAGTCATCCTGGATCACCCGGGTCAATCTAGTGATCGACCCCGGGTCCCTCGTGACCACCCATGGTCTGGGGATCGGGATCCGCCCAGGGTGGAGTAGTGTGCCTCTCCCGATGCCCGTGAGGTACATGTAACTCCAGATCTGCATTTAGAAGTCTAATGTTAGTCAGTTGCATAATCATTTGCATTTACATAAATCATGAGCATAATAGAAAAGCATTTAAGTTTACCTGTAGGAAAGGCGAGAAGTCGCCCAGCATGGTCTGTCGGTCCGTGGTGCTGAGGGACTCGAACAGGAAGGCTAGCACTGCCACCCCCCATGCATATTTCCCAACTCTGCCTAAATCTCTGATCATCGGTAGCAGCCTGTAACTGATGACGTCTGCTCGAGTCGCGAACAGGAGCTTCCCAAACAATAGCATGAGGAATCACCTCAAGACGCGATCTCTCTCCGGTCCCACCTCTGCCGCCACATGAGGGTGCACCTGCTCTATCACTCTGCCTATGTGCTCCTCCGGTAGCTCGCCCACAGCTATGGCTGCTCCTCTCAGTCCTAGGCTCTCCTGCAGTCGCGATCTCAAGAGCTGGGATGATGTCTGGCCCGGCCTGATCAGATCTAGCCCCAACAGCTCCTGGGCCATCTCTCTGTAGTCCCTGTAAGTCCACCCCGTCACTGCGGCTCCGTGGACTCTCAGCCCGGCAATCCTCGCCATGTCTTCCAACGTGGGGATCATGTGACCCCATGGGAAGATGAACGCCCTGCTGATCGGGTCCCATCTCTTGTGCAAAGCGTACAGCAGTGGCGTGTCCATCCTGATCACCTCGATGCTAAGCACTTCGGCGAATCCCATCGCTGCCAATCTCTCTCTCTGGTGGTCAGGTAGCGCCTGGTAGACCGCCCGGATCTGGAGCCACGAGATCCTCGTCCGTCTCTTTCCCTGCATTCATTTAGAGCATAAGTTAGTCAATCGCATTATAGAATCATTGCATCGCATTTATAAAATGAAAAACAAAACAAAAATTGAATAATTGAAAAACTTAAAAAACAGTTTTAGCCTCTGGTGACTGTGACGGCCCTGGGGTGGGGCGTTACATGGCTCTAACGCACCAAGGGTGATGCGTTAGGCTTATGACGGTCCCTGGAAGGACCGTCACATTCTCTGCTAGTGGGAATTCTCCCCTTTGCATTCCGTTGGCTTCTCACCTTGGCCAAAAGGCCTACATATGGATCCTAAGGGTTCGTAGACCCATTTTTCTACCCCCCATCCACACATGCATCCACATAAAAACCATAAAAATTAAAAATTGAAAAATTAGGGCGAGTGACCTACCTCTCGGTCTTGGCCCCTTTTCTTCTTCTTCTCTTGTTCCTTGGGTCCTTCCTCATCCAGGGGTGCTTCCCCTTGGTCTTCTTCAGCCATTGGCGCTTCTTCCTCCACCCTTGGCTCTCTCCTCACCGTTTCTTCCTCCACGGGCGGCGGGACGACTTCTTGCTCTATCCGGCGGTGGAAGCGGTGTATCGCCTTCCTCTTCATCCCCTTTTCCCTCTTCTTTAGTGGCCGTGGGGCCTCGTCGCCGGCCATCTTGTCAGTGGTCGTCGGTGGTCGCCGGTGGTTGCTCTTGGTTAGGGTTTTGGGGGTGATTAGGGCGAATGAGTGTTGAATGTGGTTTGAGACCGTTCGGTTTTATTTTTTTGAACGCTCAGGAAATGTGACGGTCTATCGCAAGATCGTTACATCCTCTGACGCGTCTTCGTTAGACCGTCAGGTCGTTTGAATATTATTCGTTGAAGAATGTGAACCGCCATTATCTAACGGTCCTGTCCTAGGCCGTTACTTGGTGTGACGCTCTCTCAGTAGACCGTTACAGCTTGCAAGTTTCTTGATGAATAAAATGGTCTATTTGATGCTTGAATGATTGAATTTTCTTCCATGATGCACATTATTGATGCTTCTCATGCGTATAAATGGTTATGTCTTGTTTCATGCCCATTTTTATTATCATTGGCTAACCTTCTTCTCATGAATGAAGTTACGAAAAACATCATGCCGTTCGTCAGGCAGGTAAGTCAGGTACAGCATTTCGATCCCTTGTTCCTTTAATGCATTACTATATGTTATCTATGATATATTATCTCGAGAACTGGCTGGTCATTCATGTGTTCTGGGATCTGATGTTCCCCTTAAACAAAAATGATGATGATCTAAGTGCACATGTTTGATCGTTGGATAGTGATAAGTGTCCATTTCTTATGACAATTCATTGCATATACACCATTTTATGTGCATATAATTAGGCAATTATGCATATTTCATAGTTAACCTCAACTCCGCATTTAAATTGGAGCTTTCACGTAAATTGATTAATTCGATTATCTTATTTAATAATAAATTAAAGTTGAGGGCCATGAGCATTAATTCTCCATTGCATAATCATGAGCATTAAAGATTTATGTGCACATTGTGGTAATTTTTATGGACTAAAGTGTAATTATGTGTGTGTAGGACACCGAAGGTAATTACAAAAGAAGCCGGGGGCAAAACTGTCACCACCATGTTGACCAAGTCAAAAGTACATATTTTGATTGGAGGGAAAAGAAATTCTAAAAGTTTGAAATTGAGTAAAAGAAACACATATTTCGGTTGGAGGGAGAATTGAATTCAAAGTTTGAAATAAAGGAGAGGAATGATGAGTCTTGGGAAGGGGGTTGTCCAAAGCCCAAGGAGGGTGTACTCACCTACTTTTTCTCTTCCCCATGCATCATATTCTACTTAAATCCCATCCATCCATCTCCTTTGATACAATCTCCACCCTCCATCTATCCAACTTTTCCTATAAATAGCCCATGACAAGAAGGAGAAGGGTGTTCTTCTTTTGGCAATTTCTCTCCCAACCTTAGGCCTCCGAGTTCTCCTTTGTGCTGTCCTGTGTTTTTACTGTTCATCCGAGGTGCTAGCTTTGGGTATGTCTCCATTTTGAAGCCCTTCTTCTCTTCTTTTCTCTCTGAGTTCTTCATTAAAGTTTTTCCTCTCTTCCCCCTCTTCAACTTCTTCTTCTTGGGCATCCCCTAATTTCTCTTGGGTTCAAAGTTATTCACCCTCCAAGGACTGCTTCAACGACGAAGGCGACTTCCTCCCGGCGTAGACGACATCTTCTACAATGTTGTTTGTGATCCAAGGCCAAGAGAGGACGGCGCTATCATCACCATTGCTGCTACCATCTCCAAAACTCCAAACTCCAGGCTTTTCTTGTGTTATTACTTTTGTGATATTTCACTTGATTGTAATCTCATTGTGTCATTAGTATAAACTTGTTTCACATTTCATGTACTCTTTCTTTTAAGTTAATGAAAGGAGTTGTTCTCTTGATCTAGTTCCTGCTCTTCTTCCCTCTCTATCTCTTTCTTCTATATCTTCTTTCCACTTCATGCAATTATTTTCTATAGCATAAGCGCATAGTCATGGTGTGTTCAATTAAGTGTTTGGTTTGTTCATCATTTCACTATTTTCTTTAAGCAAATCTAAATCACAAGTGTTTTTCAAAGGACTCTAAGGTTTTTAACTCTAAAAATCTCTTCTTCCCTGTGGATTCGACCCGTCCTTGCCATAGTACTACGTTCTCTTTTGATCATTTTGTGCGAGTTCGGTTTTAAGATTGTTATACGCGTGTTTTAAACGACGAACTTTCGCGTTATCAATTTTGGCGCCGTTGCCGGGGAAGAATGATGATTTTTGATTTAAGAACTTTATTTTCTTTGTGTATATAGTGTACTAATAAAGCTCTCTTTTATTTTTTTTTACAGGTTAAAAACAAAACACAGAAAAATTAGAGGTAAGTTTACATTTCTTTCTTTCATCTTTTGAGTTTGTCATTCATTTCAAAAAAAAAAAGAGAGAGAGAACGAGGGATTACGCATCAAGTAAGTCTTCAAACATATTCCTCTCATTTTGTGTCATTTCCTTAATGATTCTTGCATATTGTGGTTAGATAGGTTCACAAAATAATTTTTAAAAAAAAACTCTTCACTTGAACCCAATAAAAAAATCCTCATTCCAAGAGTAGAAATCACATTTTCATGCTCTAAGTCATGCATCATTTAGGATAGAATTTTTTTTCCCTTGTTGTTTAACTTTGGTCATTGCATTTTGGAGATTGCGAGGGGCAAGGTGAGTTCTTTTCTAATCTTTTTCTTAATTACATGCTCATGCATACTTGCATAGAACCCCTTGTTTGAACTTGATTTGTTGCATATCATTCTAAAATATTCTAAGGGCAACACCCATAAGCAAGATAAGGTGGGGATTTCATCACCCTTCCTTAGCCCACAAACCATAATTTCCTTCATCTTTGCATCACCTAGACCCTAAATAAAATTCAATAGACGTTGGCCCTAGGTTCACACTGTGGTTCTTGTGTTATTTGGGCTTACCCTCTTGTGAAAACCGGTGCCTAAGACAAGACGGTCGGACGGCAAACGCCTTAAGCGGGCTAGTGGTTTGTAATTAGGTCCCTACGAAAGTAGGGGGAGCCTCCCACTACCCCACCCCTTACCTGGCCGGTGGAAATATTGAGGGTGAACTCAAATTACACTTTAGCCATTTTGTGAAACCCAATTTGTAGGTCTAAGTCACATCTAGGTCATTAAGTAATTTGTGTGATAACTTGTTTATGTTTGCATAAAAAAAACAAAAAAATAAAAATAAAAATGAAAACAAGAAAAAAAATCTACTCTTATCTCTCTTTGTCCTTATTTGAGTCAAAACAAAAAAAAATTAAAAAATATATATCATAAAACGATTCTCTCATCTCTCATCTTTAACCTTGGTTTATGCAAGGGAGAAGATCTCAACACCTTGACTTAGTTGAGCCCATTAGTGAGATTGAGCGATTCATTTTTAATCCGGCTCAAAATCAAACCCAACCTATGGCTGAACAACACCAATTAGGGGTGCCCAAACAGATGAAGGAATATTTCATTCCTTCGAATTATCAGCCATCCACTTGTATCCAACTGCCTAATGTCCCTGCTTTGCACTATGAGATCAAATCTAGCACCATTCAGATGCTCCCATCCTTTTATGGGAAGACCAATGAAGATCCCTATAAACATCTGGATGAATTTCTAGAAATTTGTTCCACTGTGAAAATTTAAAATTTCACAGATGATGCTCTCCGCCTGACCTTATTCTCTTTCTCACTTAAGGACAAAGCCAAATACTGGCTAGGGACCTTAGGGAAACCTATTGGCACATGGGCAGATATGCAACATGAGTTCCTTAAGAAATTCTACCCCATCGGTAGAACCAACACCATGAGACGTGCAATCACAGGATTCGCGCAACTCCCAAATGAACAAATACATGAATCATGGGAGAGATTAAAGGAACTCCTCAGAAAATGCCCACATCATGGGCTCTCCAAATGGCAAATAGTGCAAGCTTTCTATGAGGGCCTAGATGATCAAGTTAGGCAGATTATTGATGCATCATGTGGTGGGGCCTTTATGAGCAAGAGTGAGGATGAGGCATATGCCTTATTTGAAATGTTGAGCGAGAATTCAATCAACCACGCTTCCTTATCCTCATATGAGAGAACCATTGGGCCATCTAAACGGGCCGGGATGCATCGTGTGGAACCTGAAGCAAGAGTGGATGTGAATTTCATCCATCAAAAATTGGACAAGGTGGATATCATGACCCAAAAGCTAGAACAAGTTGATATGTTGGCCCACAAGTTAGACCAGCTCCTGGCCCAGAACAAACAAGAAACCACCATCTTACCTACGTCCAACCCATACTCGGACCCAACACACCATGAGGTGTGTGCTTTATGTGCTGGCCCCGACCATCATGTGTCCGATTGCCCAACAGCAGCCCAGTTACCACCTTTTATACATGAGCAAGTCCAAGCAGCCCAGGGGTTCTCTAAGCCCAACTATGACCCATTTTCTAACACCTATAATCTGGCCTGGAGGAATCACCCCAATTTCAATTGGAGAAATCAACAATCTCCCAATCAGCCCACCATCCCCTCTACGTCTCAAACTCACAAACCACCCATCCAAAACCAATTTCAAGCACATCCACCATTTCAAGGAAATGCTTATGGTCGGGGACCGCAAGTCCAACAACCACTCCCCCGATTCAAGCAGGGTCAGGCCCCATACCAACCTCCTCAGCCCAATTATGGGCAGTCTTCCAATTCTCAACAAACCTATCAACCTCCTTTGCATCACCACCAAGACTCCCAAACTGATGATCGATTCCATCAGTTACAACAACTAATTCTAGCCCAAAATCAATCCTTCCAACAAACCATTCAAGCCCAAAGTCAATCTTTCCAACAGACCCTTCAAGCCCACCAGCAAACTATCTCTAAGTTGGAAACCCAATTAGGCCAATTGGCTGAAGCCACCATGAGAAGGGAAGTGGGCCAACTGCCAAGTCAGCCCATTGCCAACCCACGAAATAATCCCCCGGGCTTCCCACAACCAAACTTCCCCATGAACCAGCAAATTCCTCCTCTCCTTCAGCACCCATCAGGCCAAGTATCACAAAAAGGCCTACAACTCGAAAATGCAAAAGCAATTTCAGCCTTAAGAAGTGGTAAAGTCCTCCAAGATCCCCAGGAGTCTACTTCTACTTCATTGATTCAGGCCCCAGAAATATCTTCTGATAGTGAAGAGGAACCCAACCAGGAAAAGGATGTCAAGGGAAAGTGAAAACTAGATGAAGGGCCTAGCACTTACCAACCTACAGTGCCATTTCCCAATGCCTTAAAGCCCAAGAAGAAACAACCGGCCCACAATGAGGAGATGATGGAGCTCTTCAAACAAGTACACATCAACATCCCTCTCCTCGATGCCATTAAACATGTCCCAGCCTATGCTAGATTCTTGAAAGAAATGTGCACTCCTAGGCGGGAGCCACGAGTGACCCCGGAAAAGGTTCGGCTTCCTGAGAACGTTAGTGCCGTAGTCCTCAACCAACTTCCAAGGAAGTTAAAGGACCCTGGAGCGCCCCTTATCTCTTGCAACATTGGGGGTGTGACCTTTGATAAGGCTCTCCTTGATTTAGGAGCCAGTGTGAATTTACTTCCCACCTCCATCTATGAGCAGTTTGACATCGGTGAGCTCAAGCCTACACCCATTATTCTCCAGCTCGCCGATAGATCAATCAAGACTCCAAAGGGCCTTATTGAGGATGTCATTGTTAAAGTGAATGAGTGTTACTTCCCTGCCGACTTTCTTATTTTGGACATGGTTTCTCCCCAAGAAATCAAACATACTCCTATCATTTTAGGTAGACCATTTTTAGCCACGGCTAGAGCTAATATAGATTGTGCTTCAGGAGTTATGGACATATCTTTTGGGGACCAAAAAGTTAGCATCAATATTTTTAAGGCATCCAAATTTCATGATCAAAAAGAAGATTGCTATGTTATTGACACCATTGAGGAGTTACTGGAGATTGAAGGGGATAGTAGGATCAGAATGAGAGAAGAAGTTGACATCCTGTCAACTCAACTTAGGACGTGGCCCCCAGTTGAACCCTTGCCTCAGCTTAAATCTGAACCAGCTCTGCCATCTTTACAATTTCCTCCTCAGGTTGAATTAAAACCATTGCCGGCCTCCCTTAAGTATGCATTCCTAGGTCCAGACCAAACCTTGCCAGTCATCATAGCAAGCGACCTTGAACCTAACCGCGAGGAGAAACTAGTTGAGGTCCTTAAATCTCATAAAGGGGCTATAGGTTGGTCTGTCGCTGATCTTAAAGGGATTAGTCCATCCATTTGTCAGCACCACATTTATATGGAGGAGAATGCAAAACCAAGCAGAGACATGCAGAGGAGATTAAACCCACACATGAAGGAGGTGGTCAAAAATGAGGTGGTCAAGTGGCTAGATGCCGGTATCATCTACCCAATTTCTGATAGTGAGTGGGTAAGTCCAACCCAAATAGTCCCAAAGAAATCAGGACTGACTGTGATCGCCAATGATCAAGAAGAGTTGATACCTACTAGGTTGACCACAGGATGGAGGGTCTGCATTGATTATAGGAAGCTCAACTCCATGACAAAGAAGGACCATTTTCCCCTCCCATTCATTGACCAAATTTTGGAAAAATTAGCAGGGAAAAAATACTTTTATTTTCTAGATGGGTATTCTGGGTACAATCAAGTGGCTATCTACCCAGAAGATCAAGAAAAAACCACATTTACATGTCCCTACGGAACATTTACTTTTCGGAGAATGCCCTTTGGATTATGTAATGCGCCTGCAACATTTTAAATATTCATGTTAGCAATTTTTTCTGACATGGTGGGCAACTTTTTAGAAGTTTTCATGGATGATTTCTCCATTTTTTGAGACACATTTGATTCCTGTCTTGATCACTTAGCCAAAGTAATGAAGAGATGCATTGACACTAATCTTATCCTCAGTTGGGAAAAGAGCCATTTCATGGTTAAAGAAGGCATTGTTCTGGGACATATAGTGTCGGCAAGAGGAATTGAGGTAGATAAAGCCAAGGTTGAGCTCATTTCCAAACTGCCACCACCCACCTCAGTAAAACAAATCCGATCATTCCTGGGTCATGCTGGCTTCTATCGCCGGTTCATCCAAGACTTCTCCAAAGTTTCTAGACCTCTCACTAATCTGCTGGCTAAGGAAGTCCCATTCCATCTTGACCTAGCATGTCTTGAGGCTTTTGAATCGTTGAAAATGGCGTTGACCGATGCCCCAATATTACAAACTCCCAATTGGTCATTGCCTTTTGAAATTATGTGTGATGCCTCAAATTATGCTTTAGGTGCTGTTTTGGGACAAAGGGTAGACAAAAAGTCTGTGGTGATTTACTATGCGAGCCGCACACTCGCTGATGCCCAACTTAGGTACACCACAACAGAAAAAGGAGTTACTTGCCGTTGTCTTTGCTCTTGAAAAGTTTCGATCCTATCTATTAGGGGCCAAAGTCATTGTGTTTTCTGACCACTCAGCCCTTAGACACATGCTGTCTAAAAAAGATGCCAAACCAAGGTTGATTAGATGGATCCTTTTACTATAGGAGTTCGATTTGGAAATTCGGGATAAAAAAGGAAGTGAAAATGTTGTTGCAGATCACTTGTCCCGAATTATAACATCAGATACCACACCCTTACAGGACTCATTTCCAGATGAGCACCTCCTTAGTGTATGCCACATTTCACCCCCATGGTATGCGCACATTGTAAATTACTTAGTTGTGAAAAAAATTCTTGAAGGTTGGTCCAAACAAGAAAAATATCGTTTCTTTGCTAAACTCAAGTACTTCTTTTGGGAAGACCCTGAGCTATTCTATTTAGGACCAGACCAAATCATTCGAAGGTGTGTCCCTGAGAGTGAGCAACATAGCATTCTGACATTTTGTCACACCTTATCTTGTGGGGGACATTTTTCAGGTAAGAAAACAGCAGCCAAGGTTTTACAGAGTGGGTTCTACTGGCCAACATTATTCAAAGATACATTCATATTTTGCAAATCTTGTGAGCGCTGTCAGGCTGTAGGAAACATGTCACGCAGGGACATGATGCCTTTAAACCCTATCCTGGTTGTGGAAATTTTTGATGTATGGGGAATTGACTTCATGGGACCGTTTCCACCATCTTTTGGTTATGAGTATATTTTGGTGGTGGTGGATTACGTGTCTAAGTGGATAGAAGCTATAGCCACAAGGACTAATGATCACAAAATTGTCATGAAATTTGTTCGTAAGAACATTTTCTCTCGGTTTGGGTGTCCTAGGGCTATCATTAGTGATGGGGGTTCACATTTCATCCATTCTCAATTTCGGACTTTACTTAGGAAGTATGGGATAACACATAAGATTGCTACCCCCTACCATCCCCAGACTAGTGGCCAGGTGGAGATTTCTAATAGGGAGATCAAGAACATTTTGCAAAAGTCTGTTAGGCCTGATAGGAAAGATTGGTCAGAAAGATTAGATGATGCTTTATGGGCCTATCGGACCGCCTACAAAACTCCCATTGGCATGTCCCCTTATAGGCTCATTTTTGGAAAGCCATGTCATTTACCAGTCGAATTGGAACATAGGGCCTATTGGGCAATCAAGCAATTCAATCTTGATTCAGCACAGGCTAGTTCTCATAGAGCCCTTCAACTGAATGAGTTAGAGGAACTTCGCAATAAGGCCTATGAGAACTCTAGGATTTATAAAGCCCAGACTAAAGCATTCCATGATAAACACATTTCACGAAAAACTTTTCAAATCAACCAAAAGGTCTAGCTTTTTAACTCTAGATTGTGATTATTCCCTGGCAAATTGAAATCCCGATGGGATGGACCATATGTGGTAGTTAAAATATTTGACCATGGTGCAATAACAATTCTTGATCCTAAAACTGGTCAAACTTTCACTGTCAATGGTCAACGTTGAAACCTTACATTGAAAATCTTCCAATGTTGCAGGAGGACTCTCTCAGGCTGAGTGACCCATTGTGAGATACATTGCGTCTGGCTGAAGACGTTAAACTTAGCGCTTCTTGGGAGGCAACCTAATTATCCTGTCTCTTTTCAAAAAAAAAAATTTTGTGATTGATTTTCTTCTTTTGTTTACGGAGCATGGATCATGGAGCAATATTTCTTTGACGACGGCATCTCTCTCTCAGGTCGTATCTATCCTTCCCTCTACTTTTTATGGCTTTATATCTTGTTCATGTCATTAGGGACAATGTCACCTAAGTTAGGGGGTAGCTTGAGCTCTAATTTTCTCAAAATAATTGTAACATTTCATCACATCTCTAACAAGTGTTTCATGTTCATATTTCATGATGAGAAACTTTTCTTAAAATGATAGGACTTAGAGTCTTACTCGTGAAAGTTGCAAGTTAAAGGGATGAATTAATTGGTTATGTCTTTAGCATTTCCCTCATAATACACTTGAAAATTCTATTGAACTTGCACACAATTGCACAATAACAAGATTGGTGGATGACAAATATTAGGATGATGAGAATTTTACGGGACACTTAAGTGATGATGGATATTATGCCCATTCGTTGAAAGTAATCGTGAGGAAAAAGCTACCTGCCAAAAAAAAAAGAAAAAAAATACATGGAAAATACCCCTGAACTTAGTAACCGGGCCTGCTTCTCCTAAGGCAAGAGTTGAGGTTCGCGTCAAACGGCAAAGGGATGTGCAACACCGTGTGTCAAAAAAAAAAGAGAGAGAATAAACAGGCAGAGTGAAGCTACCTGTAATTCGAGAAGCTTAATTCAAGATGTGGGCAGAATTAAAAATCATCTTTAAGTGAAAGGTAGAAGACTCATTCATCTAGACTGTTTGGTAGTCATTAGTCAAGTTATATCACTCATACACAAAGAGATATTTAATTTTGAGTGTATCTAGAGGAAAGGTCTAAACACATGGACTGATGAAATTTGTACCAAATATATTCTACTTGAACTTGTAATACTCTAAAGTCTAAATCATTACGCATAATGTTCTTGCCATGAACTGTGACACATGAGTGTTTGCTAGTCCTAATTTTCTAATTGTTTACATTGCTAAGGGACTAGCAATGAGTAAGTTGGGGGTGTGATAAGTGTCCATTTATTATGACAATTCATTGCATATACACCATTTTATGTGCATATAATTAGACAAATATGCATATTTCATAGTTAACCTCAACTCCGCATTTAAATTGGAGCTTTCACGTAAATTGATTAATTCGATTATCTTATTTAATAATAAATTAAAGTTGAGGGCCATGAGCATTAATTCTCCATTGCATAATCATGAGCATTAAAGATTTATGTGCACATTGTGGTAATTTTTATGGACTAAAGTGCAATTATGTGTGTGTAGGACACCGAAGGCAATTACAAAGGAAGCCGGGGGCAAAACTGTCACCACCATGTTGACCAAGTCAAAAGTACATATTTTGATTGGAGGGAAAAGAAATTCTAAAAGTTTGAAATTGAGTAAAAGAAACACATATTTCGGTTGGAGGGAGAATTGAATTCAAAGTTTGAAATAAATGAGAGGAATGATGAGTCTTGGGAAGGGGGTTGTCCAAAGCCCAAGGAGGGTGTACTCACCTACTTTTTCTCTTCCCCATGCATCATATTCTACTTAAATCTCATCAATCCATCTCCTTTGATACAATCTCCACCCTCCATCTACCCAACTTTTCCTATAAATAGCCCATGACAAGAAGGAGAAGGGTGTTCTTCTTTTGGCAATTTCTCTCCCAACCTTAGGCCTCCGAGTTCTCCTTTGTGTTGTCCTGTGTTTTTACTGTTCATCCGAGGTGCTAGCTTCGGGTATGTCTCCATTTTGAAGCCCTTCTTCTCTTCTTTTCTCTCTGAGTTCTTCATTAAAGTTTTTTCTCTCTTCCCTCTCTTCAACTTCTTCTTCTTGGGCATCCCCTAATTTCTCTTGGGTTCAAAGTTATTCACCCTCCAAAGACTACTTCAACGACGAAGGCGACTTCCTCCCGGCGTAGACGACATCTTCCACAAGGTTGTTTGTGATCTAAGGCCAAGAGAGGACGGCGCTATCATCACCATTGCTGCTACCATCTCCAAAACTTCAAACTCCAGGCTTTTCTTGTGTTATTACTTTTGTGATATTTCACTTCATTGTAATCTCATTGTGTCATTAGTATAAACTTGTTTCACATTTCATGTACTCTTTCTTTTAAGTTAATGAAAGGAGTTGTTCTCTTGATCTAGTTCTTGCTCTTCTTCCCTCTCTATCTCTTTCTTCTATATCTTCTTTCCACTTCATGCAATTATTTTCTATAGCATAAGCGCATAGTCATGGTGTGTTCAATTAAGTGTTTGGTTTGTTCATCATTTCACTATTTTCTTTAAGCAAATCTAAATCACAAGTATTTTTCAAAGGACTCTAAGGTTTTTAACTCTAAAAATCTCTTCTTCCCTGTGGATTCGACCCGTGCTTGCCATAGTACTACGTTCTCTTTTGATCATTTTGTGCGAGTTCGGTTTTAAGATTGTTATACGCATGTTTTAAACGACGAACTTTCGCGTTATCAGATAGGCCGTTAGGTTGGAATAGTTTGGGGACGATGGTTCTATCTTGCACGCCGTGGTTGCAGATGGTGTCCTGACCCTGATTTCTCCGGTCTAGCAATATTATTCTCGAGTATCTTGTTATTTTACCTTTCTTTGCATTCGTTTTAATGATTTCTTTTTGTTTTAGCCCAGCATGCATCATACGCATTCTTTGAGCATTCATGAGTCTCATCTGTTCAAGACATCTCAATGATGGTGAATAGTTGTGTTCTTGATCTTGAATAAGGAGAGTCATTTCCACTCTGAGTTGGAAGGTTTCCTTCGATCTGTTCGCTTGATTTGGTTAGCTGAAGATTCCTGTCTGGAGTTTAGTCAATCGTCTCTTTCCTTTTCGTTGCCTCCGGCGGCTAGCCGTGTTTTCCTTTCCTTAGTTGTTAAGTTCCTCCAGACATGCGTCCTTTGGTTGGCTATTTTCTTGTGATTGGTTCGAAGTTTTCCCGAAAATTCCTACCTCTTATTGGTTGAACGGGTGTCGTTTGCCTTAACACTCGCTTTTCAGTCCACTCCGCTTCATTTCTGCTTCATCTCCATGTTCCATTTCACTTTCGCTTCACCTCCGCTCGCTCCCCTGCAAAGAGGACGTTAAGGAGGGGTATCTGTTGACACCCATTTTATGACCAATAAGTTGGGTCATCTCTTTGTTCATTCTATATGATGCTCCAAGTTATTCCCGTTCATTAAGCTCTCTTGATCATTTAGAGGCTTATTTCATGGGTCTTGTCCTCTTGGTTGTGTATGGTTTCCTCGGCACTTTCATTGGATGAATCTTAGTAAACTCTTATTTCTTTTTGATCCTTATTGTTTCTAACGGTCCATACCATGGGCATTACATCCTTCTGACGCATCAGCCCTGGACCGTTACATATTGAAGAGTCCTAATACTTAAGGCCTTTGTTTCAATCCTTATCCTTTTGGCCTATCCGTTGATTCTGACGGTCTATCGTGCAGCCGTTACGTTCCTCTAACGCGTCCTCCCATGGCCGTTACATTCATTCAAGAGTCCAACTATTTTGATCTTCTTCCCTTTGATCTTATCTCTTTGGGGATATGGTTAGTATGACGGTCTCTCCGTGGGGCGTTACATTCATGTGACGGTCTGTCGTGCAGCCGTTACATTCAACAGAGAGTCCTGGCTGGTCTGGTCTTTTCTCTGCTACTCCGTGGTCGAGTTGAGAGTTTGATCTTGTGATTTCTCTTCCAAATCTGATCCTCAGGACCTTCTGTTTGTTTCTATGGACTCTTGGGAGTATTATCTTCAAGAGTTTGCTAAGAGTTATCCTCTTTTCTTGCTGGATTATCCTCTGCTCGACCGGAGAGTTTGAGGGTCTATAAATAGAACCCTTGACTTCATGGCCTAGAGAGGAGAAATCTGGAGTTTGCGTCGAAGTGTTGCTGCTTTCTGGAGCCATATTCATCCAAGAGGAACTGATTCCTGCGTCCATCTGCATCACAGTCCAGGGAGTACTTCGGTTTCGGGTTTTAAAGTGCATAGTTTGCATACTTGTGTTCCTTTCTTTCTCCTCCCATAACAGCATTGTCCCACTTCTTTCTCTCACGTTCTTCATCTTTTTTCATCATCTAAATATCCTCCCCACGTTTTAAAACGCCCAGAGGGGTTAAAAAACCAAAACTTCCCCGGTATTCCCCTTTCCTTTTGCATGATCTTATGTCCTTTGAGAATTGATGCTATATTGTTTGAAGGGCTAATTTGGGATTGTTTTCTTGTTTTTACGTTCTTTGGCAGGTTTACAGAGTTCATTAGACAAGGCCCAAGCTTTCTGGCCGGCTGGAAGGTTTGGAGTTCAAAGAATTCACAGGTTGTTGCTGCAGATTCTCTGACGATCTTGTGCAGGCGCGTCAGGCTTCTCTAACGGTTCATCGGGCGACCGTCACACTCCTGTGACACACATGGTCTGGACCGTTACATCCAAGCAGATCTACAGATTTCACTGGTTTCTCTCTCCCGTGGGCCGGTGCATCATCCTCCTATTTCTAAGGTATTGACCAGGTCTTTGGCTTGTTTTATTACCTTAGTGGCGATCACGTTCTTTCCTTAGTATTGGGCATTGGTTTCTCTCTCATATCTCTTATTTCCTTTGCTTGTTCCACCCACGCGGTGTGTTTTTATTTATCCTTTGCTCCACGCTCCGGCGTGTGTTTTTCTTTGCCTTTTTTTGTTTAGTTCGATTGAGATAGCATTGCCCATGCTAGAGCTTGTTCTGATTGCCTAGGTTTATGGTTCACATGTTCATAGGTTGATTGAGATCATTGTGATTTGCTTATCATCTTTATCACTCATCACACAACCACACAAGAAGGAAGAAAACAAATCAACACTACCGTGTCATGCATTATATTATATGATAGTTATGCTACTAGAGCACGTCAAGGACCTTGCGACCTGAATGACTCAGGAATTTGAATTCCCCTTCAACAAAAACAGTGATGATTTCAGAGAAATTTAAGTTGTACGGATAAGCCATTAAGTTGTAAAAGCATGGGGACGATGATTCCATCCAGTGAGTTGGTGCGTGGATAAACGGACCCCGGCTCAGTATCAGCTCACCGGATCGGTATCCTGACCCATTCTTAACAACTTGACAATATTATCCTTGGCTATTTTCTATTTTAGTTTGTTTTAAGTTTTCCTTTAAACCCAGCATGCATTCATGTAGGACTTTGATTCCATTGCGAAAGATCATTCAAGGTAATTCGATTGTGAAGGCCGCTGTGCTTAAGTTCTTATAATATGAGATATTCCACTCCGAATGAAATACTGAGTTTCCTTGAGACAGTCCTGGGCTGTTCTTCCAAAAGAGACCCTTGTTTGGACTGATCCTCAAATATTCCTTTACTTTTACTCCATTTGACCCACCTTGGCCGCATCACTTCCACATTGGCTGGCAACCGCTCCCCAAAGGTGAAACCTGCAGGTTTACGACCCAGGTACTTCCACACAGAGAAGTTGGTCCCTTTTTCTATTTGTGCCTGAGAGCACATCTTCCCCTTCCTTGTTTGATTTCCGTCCAGATAATTGTTGAATTCGGAATACCTTCTTCAAGGTCGTCTCATTGAAACTCTGAAAATATTCCAAACCGTAATGTTCAGAACGTGTCTCATCACACCTCGGCATCTACTTTTCAGTCCGCTCCCACTCCATTTCATTCCATTTCCAAGCCACTCCACTACGTGCCACTCCCTTGCAAAGCAGACGCCAAGGCGGGGCAACTGTAGACACGCTATTTTGACATTACGGTGAGTGAATCTCATATTACACTATGATATCCCAAGGTTGCCTTCACATTTTTAATCACTTTGGTGATTTCCTGTTTTTATGAATTTTTTTACTTTTTTTGAATTTTTTTCGTGAGAAGTCTTTGACGTGTCAAGATGGTTAGACGCCTCACTTTGACGTGTCAAGGACCCTTGACGCCTTCTTCAAAAGCCTCGTGCAACGCGTACGCGGTGCCGCTCCGGTCGTTTACTTTAACTTTTCGAATAAGTCCAATCATAGAGATGTCTTTTAGATTGGACGCGCCTTTCTAGAGTCACGGTTACCCGTCGAAACCACGCGTCTTCTCCACTGTTGACGGCTTTCGGCGGCGATTCGGTGTGCGAAAATAGGCGCGTCTAGGGTCTCGGACGCTTCAAAGAAATTAAAAAAAATAAAAAAATAAAAAATATTGAGGCGTCCATATGGGTGGACGCCTCAAAGACATAAAAAAATAAAAATAATAAAAATAATAAAAAATATTATTGAGGCATCTAGAAACTTGGACGCCTCACTCAGTTTTTCCTCTATAAATAGAGCACCCCCTCCCTTGAAGGAAGAGAGCTTCAGATCCGACAGAGGAAGGAGAGACTCTGCCGGATCCCTTTCTTAACCCGTGGGTCTTTTGTAGGAGGAGGTTCTGCCGAATTTCCGGGTGCCCGCGCTCGCGAGAGGAGGGCTAGCTCCGTCCATTCTGCTTCCACGTCATCCCTACGCTGTTGAAGCTCCGCCAAATCCCGCCATCGGCATCTTCAATAAGCCACTCTCTCCTCTTCTCTTTTGTCATTTCTGTCGCATGCATCATCCCACCATATGTCATCTCCCTTCATAAGAGAGATCCGTTTCTTTACGCACGTTTGCATGATCTTCCATTCATCATAGCATCTTCCTCCTACTCGTGTCTGAGAGGGGTTTAAAAATAACACCAATCAGGAGTGTGTCTTGCCACGATTTCACCATTTTTCATTATGAGGGACTAATACTACACTGCTGTAGACACGCCAAAATTGACGTTTTGTTGATCAAATCTCATGTTATTATGTAAATGCCCCAAGTGGACTTCAATATTCTTATAATATGAAGTTTTTCTATTTTTATGCATTTTTCCTGCATTTTTGTGATTCACGACTTTGGTAAGGGCGTTAATTTATAAAGTCACGACCTGTAATAAGGCGTTTTCATAGAAAGGACGACCGTGCGACAGGGCGTCAATTCTTGGTATTATACGCTAATTTCTGGAATTATCATAAAAGGCATTTTCTGAGTAACGCCTTTCCTCAAGGCGTGTTTTTAAGAAACGCCGTAATCATAGGCGTGTTATATCAGCGTTTAAACAGAGCAAGTTTTATTTCTAAAATTAAATCCAGGAAGAAACGTCCTTTGCTAGGTCGTGTTTCAAGAAACGCCTCTGTTGGAGTCGTCAATTCATCAAGAGACGTCCTCGATTAAGGCGTGTTTCTCTCCAGAGTCCTTCCTTTTTCGGACTTTCCCTCACAGTTCCCTATCGTAATTTGGTCTCTTGCTCGATCTTAATCCTTCCTTGAATGCCTCATTACCCGTTCTGATCTTACCTTGCTTGATCACATCCAATCGAGGCTATAAATTGAAGCCTGGATCGTTCGGTTGAAAGGGTTGAAGGGTTAAAGGGTTGAAGGGTTGAAGGGTTAAAGGGTTGAAGGTTTGAAAGGTTGAAGCGTTGAAGCATCCGTAAAAGAGGGTTAAGCATTTTTTACGAACAGAGCCTACTTCATCCGGCTTCATCCATATATTTCTGTCGTCTTCATTCATTTTTTTCCTTTACTGTCGCCAGGGACAGCAGGATTTCACCCCTTTTCATCTCTTTATTTTATTTATTCATATCACTCCATTCATCATACACGTTCATCCTTTATATTTATTCACACTTTATTGTCATACTCCCCCTCCCTTAAGTCTTGTTAAGGGGTTTTAAAAACAACCAAAAATAAGGTGTGCATGTGCCTTTCTTTCCTTCATTATTACATGTCTATTTGGATAGATGCTACTGCGTTTTGGGCTGACCCTTCTCTTCTTGTTTGTGTTTATTGTCCGTTTTGCAAGGTAATCAACTAAGAAGACCCACTTCATCGGCCGGCCGATTGAAGTTGGAGGAAGAAATCCACATCCATCCCGCGTCTCAAATTCCACCAGGTATACGCGATCACTTTTTCTTCTTATTGAGGTAATCCCTCTGGCGATCACAACTCCATCTTAGCACCTCGTGCTTATTTGTGCTATTTCATACTTATTTATTCATTCTTAATTTTTCATTAAGTGGATTTTAAATAGAATCTACAAATTGGCGATCACGGTGGGACTTCCACTGTTTTCTTTCTTGATTACCATCTCCATTGGCACCCTCGAGTGCCCTTTCCCCTTGACACCCTCGTGTGTCCTTTCCCCTTAGGCACCCTCGCGTGCCCTTTCCCCTTGGTACCCCCGGTGCCCTCTCCCTTTGTGCCCCTCGGGCACCCTCCATTGTGCACTCTGCACACTCCCGGGTCGGTCGATTTCTGCTTATTGACGCCTTTCACGAAGGCGTCTTTTGATTTCACGCCCCTGACAGGGACGTGTTTTGTTGAATCACGCCCCCCTCCAGGGCGTGTGTTTATTACACCTGCTTTCTTTTTTGTTGCTTATTTCATCGTCTGGTATTTAACGCCCCTCTCAGGGGCGCGTTTCTCTGAGTAACGCCTATTCCCAGGGCGTCTTTTACTATAACTGCTGCCTGCTGCATGATTGTTTTACTGTCTGTGGAATTAACGCCGCTCCCAGAGGCGTTCCATATATTGTCAACGCCTGTCATCAGGGCGTGTTTAATTATTATCTGAGTTTTGACGCCCTCCAGTGTAGGCGTCCTTTCCTGAGAACGCCTCACCCTAAGGCGTGGTTTTCCTACTGTCTGTGAGCCCGTCACAGAGTTAACGGCAGCCACCCTGCCGTGTTTTAAGTTTGTCACGACCTATCGCAGGGCGTGTCTTTCTTGCTGTTGTGAACACGCCCTTTCCCAGGGCGTGTCTTTGCTGTTCATTTTCACAGATTGACTATTATTCATTGTTTGGCATTTGTGTTGATATTATTATCTTGATTTGCTGGCTTGGTTGAGAGACCTCCTCTCTCTATCCTAGGATCCACACACCTTTCTTGGAATCGGGACGACCCTCCATTGAGCATTCCGTCTCTTTGGACTGGAAATCCCTTTTCCAAGACCTCCATAAGTCCCCGCACCCGTGGATTCCCTCACGGACGCTGGGCTGGTTGTACCTTCGAAGTACCTGGAGTTTAGAGAACCCATGCGTTGTTAAGAGAGGAAGAACTTAGTTGACCCGGAGATTACACTCGGATCAAACTAGGTCTCATTTGGCAAAAGAGTGAACTTTCACAAATAATTCACCCTAATTCAAACATCAAACCTTAAAATCTTGCGTTTCTTGCCAACCTTGTTTGCATAAACATAGTTGGGTGATTTGATTGCTTGGTTTGGATTGATTATTTTGTGATAGCTCCTTCATTAAAAACATTCTCTCTCTTAAGAATGAAACTCCGTTCAGGTAAAACCATCAACATGTCGGGAAACGGGTATTCTTACGATGATGAGAATGAGAACATATTTGGTCAATATGAGGACCCTCTCCAGGATTCGGTTTATTATGAGGAGAACTATCTTCCTCCTCATCCCTATTACTCTCAGGTTCATGTGGTCGATACCACTAATCATGAGGCGGACCCTCCGTCTCAAGTTCCATCTTCTAATACTTCAGGGAACCCTTCCCCATCCATCAACGTCACTGATTTAATCCAAGCTCTTTCCCAGTTGGACGACTCCCAGCGACAAGCTGTTCAGGCCGCTTTAAAGGGGAAGTCAGTTCTTTCTTCTTCTTCTAATCCCCCTCCGGCCGTGGGTGGCCATCAGAGTATTAATGACCAGGCGGTCTTGCATTCCCCCTCCTCTCGTCCACGAACGCCTACTGCGGCCATGCCGGCCCCGCAGGCGAGCTATTCAGCGGTTAGGCATCAATCCTTTCAACCTCCTCAGATTTTGCAAACGCCTACACCGCGTGCTTTCATTCAGAATCAGGCCCCGGCCGAGCCCGATACCAACACTCTGGTGCTACGAAAGCTAGCCAGCATGGAGGAGCAGCTCAAGAAGGTTACGGCAACTAAGAATGCTCCGGAAATCTCTCTCCCTACGTTGCCGGTGTTCCACTTACCCCCTTCTGAAATGCCGCACTTTCGGCGATATAATGGAACCGGTAACCCGTTCATTCATTTAAAGGATTTCCGTTATGAAACTTCTTTCTGGCAAGACAACAAGGCCTCCCTGGCCTATTTATTCAGGAGATCTCTTGAGGGACCCGCCCTCGAATGGTTTTATTCTCTGGAGCCAGCTGATGCTGGCGATTTTGATATTATTCAAAGAAAGTTCCTGCAAAAGTACAGAGACCGGGTGGGACCCTCCCTCTCCGTTACAGATTTAGTTGCTGAGAAGATGAAGCCCGAGGAGGACTTCATTGTATTTGCTGATAGGTGGCGGTCCATGGCCGAAAAATTAAAAGACACATTGTCGGAACAGGAGCAAGTGAAGATGGTCATTTCTAATGCAACCCCTCAATTCCGGCACATTTTGGCCATGAATCGGCTGACAACCATGGAGGAGCTCTATGAAAGAGCTCGTTATATACAGACACAAATGAAGGATTCGCCCATCATGGGCATGTTTGAGCCGAAGCCTCGGCTGTTTAAAAAGAATACAACTGTCAACAGTGGGCCCACAACTGAGGGCACTGTCACAAACGAGCAGGTTGGCGTAGTTGGCCACCCCCATCACCATTCAAACCCACGACCTCTGCCGCCTCCACAACAGAACCCCCATTTTACCTCCGCTCCACAGCGCCATTTCACACCCCAACCTTCTTTTGCTCCATCACCGAGCCAAGCGCCTCGCAACGACCCTCCAGCACCACCACAATACCATCAAGTCCCTCCGCCTTCCCACTACGGCCAACAACAGCGGAGACCACCACTTGGCCCCAAGAGGGCCCATTATCCGCCACTCCCAGAGAGTCTCCCTGACATTTTTAATGCTTTAATGGCTGCCAACCTGCTCGTTCTACCAAAAGAAAGAACAGTGTGGCCCGACAATGTTGACACATCCCGCTACTGTGCATTTCACCGCGCTCCTGGTCACAACCTTGACCGTTGTTTCCACTTCAGAGATCATATTTATGATTTGAATGACCAGGGAGGCATTAATTGGGATGAAATGAGGCAAGTCATCGCCACCATGAAAGAGAGAAGGCCGCCTCGGCAACAGCAAAATCAGCAACAGCAGCATCCAGCTCCGCAGCAGGCTCAACCACAACAAGCTCCAGCACCCCAGCAAGATATGGGGATTGTCCGTAATCCACTACCGGACCACGCTCCTAATCAGCACGTGAACCCTGTCACGTCTCTCTATGAGGTGGAGAGAGGGCAGGGATGGCACGAAGAAAACGCCTCTGTCGGGGCATTTCACCATGATACAACCCGAAATCAAACCCCGCGCCTTTTGCGCATTCCCCCTTCTTCTAATCTCCTATCGGGACGTTCCCTTTTACGCCCCGTCAACCCGTCTACCTCCACCAATTCTACAGTCTTGCCGACTCGTTCCCTTCTTAACCACATATCACCCCAACAATCTATCATTCCACCTTCCCCCATCAATCCCACACCCGCGCCATCCAGGCCACTCCTACTTCGCTCACCGCCAGCGCCCGCTACCTCCTCTATCACCCCGACATCGGCAAGAGTTCCTTCACCATCTCCCCAACCACCTTTTGTGCCACGATCTCTCCTTATTCCACCACCTACCAATACTCCTCGTATTCGGATATCCCTCACCTCTCCAATGAGGGCCCCTTCTTCAAATGCTCCTCCCATGCCTCCCTCGGGGGCACCTTTATTGAACACCACTACCACGTCTCCTATGGAGACACCCCTTTCATTGAATTCCCCTTTATCCCCAAGTGCGGTTTCTGCTACCGACATTCCTTCTTCTTCGTCCAACCCTCCTCCTAAGATTGCCCCGACAGAGGCGCGTCAAGGCGTAGCACCCCTCCGTAGTGGACGGATATTCCACCGTGTTTTCCCCCAGAGAGAGCTAGAGCCCGTGCAGGGGCCACAAGAGCAAGAGCAGGAACAAGATTCAGTGCCGGGAACTCGGTATGATCTGTTAAAGCACTTGGATCGCACTCCAGCCAGAATCTCCATTCTTGAACTAATCAAGAGGTCCACCACTCATCAGCTGGCCTTGAAGGAATATCTGCAGAAGGTCATGGTCAATGAGGACCTTCCGGTTGAACAAATAATTACAGTCTTAACCCCTACCAGCAGTCAGCCGGCAATCACATTCCACGAATATGAGTTAGCACCTCTACCAGCAAGAAAATATGCCCTATGTATCACGGTTGATATCAACAAAGTGGCCGTTAAGCAATGTTTGGTAGACACCGGTGCATCTATTAATGTGTTGCCTCCGAGCACTCTAAAATCATGTGGTATCCCTGAGAGCCAGATTCGGCCATCTACCATTACTGTCACGGCATATGATAATACAAAGAAACCTCCTCTGGGCATGGTTACTCTCAAAGTCAGCTTGGGTCCAGCCACTATTACGGCAGATTTTCATATTCTGGATATGGACCCAACCTTTAATGGCATCCTGGGTCGCCCTTACATTCAGCAACTTGATGCGGTGCCTTCTACAAACCATCAGTGCCTCAAGTTTCCGCACAAGGGGCGTATTATCAAGGTGACCAGTGTGCCGATCTTGCCAGAGGAAGACATTCATGTAGCTTCATCAGTTCCTTCCGTATGGCCTGCCAACAAGCCGTTATTATCTGTGCTGGACATTCCCCGTCCGCGGCCGATGCCGTCCGAAACAGTTACCACAGTTGCCATGACACCTCTGCCTTCTAAGGGGAAGAAGAAAAAGAAAAATATGATGAATACCCCAGGCTGGAACATTCTTATAAGAATGGGATATCAAGATGGTAAGGGCTTGGGCGCCAAACTCCAGGGCAGAGTTAGGCCCATTAAGCCTCAAAAGATGATTGCACGAGGCGGCTTAGGCTACAAAGCACCGGGCAAGAATGAAGGGGAGCCGTGGGCTGTTATGACGTCCACCTTCAAGCCAGATCGTCAACCGCTCACCTGGACTTTAAAGGCACATTTTGTCACCGGTGGCATTCAAAACAACGAGCAGACTACTGTCATTACTTCATTATTTGATTGTCAGGATGTGCACGCCAGACAGTTTGCGCGGCACATTGCCCCACTGGCCACTTACAAAGCCTTGGAGACTTTAAGGCCCGATAAAAGAAGGAAGATGGGTGATCCGGCATGTGACTGGTACAGATGGTTTGACATGAATGATATCACTTTCTCTTTAAGCCGCTTGTTCATGCCGACAGATCCAGAATGGCCACCATTGATTCAAGAACTGATTGAAATGCCTGCCGCAATCACAGATAAAAGGCAGCTGTTAAGTGACTACACAGATACGGGAGAACCAGATGTCCCCTTTGAAGAAGATTTCTCCGTGGACAGGCTGTGGGCCGGCCTTTTCTCCCTCACTTCTGTGCATCCATCAGTGTTGGTTTCTTTCTATTCCCGTTGGTTTGGTCACGTGCCGCGACCACCACCGATTACCATTAACTTGTCTCCTGATTCAATTCAGATTTCCCTTTCGATTGCTCCTTCGCTCCTCGAGCGATTTTCTGAAATCTCCATCTCGCCCCCGCATGGGCCGTCTTTGATTAAATCTTTCTCCAAAATTGCAATCTCCACTCCCACCGCTATTCTCCCTTCGCATTGCTTTTTACTTGAAAAAGAAAATAAAAACAAAGGAAAAACTAAAAACGAAAAAAAAACGCCAAATCTCCAACATTCCGGTCCTCCATCTCTATTGAAGAGATTTCTTATTTTTCTTCCGAGTGCGTCCCAACCCAGGGGCTGCTCTCTCAAAATTCCTTGATAAGTCTTTTCTCCCCCTCTGGTGAGGGGCCCTCCTCTGTATCACCTCCTGTATCCGCTTTTTCATCTCCTTCCCCTAATCAAACTAGTTGTTCTTCCTCCTCTTCTTTCTCTTCTTCTTTTAAAAGTCAGGGGTTAGTTCCACATAAGAAGGCCAAGGGTAGGCAGATTCCTCGAAGATTTTTGTTAGAATTGGCTGCCAGATGCCATGCTTGTTTAGCAATCCCTGAGTTTGTGGAGGATCCAATTATCCTGCCGGAGCTAGAATATGAGGATTCCATTGCTTCCTATGAGGGTTTGGGCGTTTATGAAATAATGAATGATGAAGACCCTATTGAAGAGGGGGATGAAAGTTATGAAGAATATGAGGACGAGGCTGATGCTTTTGCTAGTGGCATAAGACGATTCGACGAACCATCAGCCTCAGTAGAAGAGCCAACCAAAGAAATCAATCTGGGTACCGAGGAAGACCCTAGGATTGTCCTCATCAGTAAAAATTTGCCGCCCTCCGAGGAGGAGGCGCTTATTTTGGTTCTTCAAGAATACAAGGACACGTTCGCTTGGAGCTACGAAGATATGCCTGGATTAGACCCTGCGCTCGTTGAACATCGCCTTACACTTAAGCCAGGGTCTGTCCCGGTAAAACAACGGTTGAGGCGTTTCCACCCTAGCATGGCTTTGAAAATGAAAGAAGAGGTCGATAAACTCCATAAGGCTAGATTTGTTAGAGTCGTCCTTTATCCCAATTGGGTGGCTAACATTGTCCCGGTTATGAAGAAAGATGGAAAAGTTCGAATTTGCATAGATTTTCGGGACCTCAACCGGGCGTGTCCTAAGGATGACTTCCCCCTCCCTCATATTGATGTGCTGATCGATAACACGGCAGGATTTGAGACTCTTTCGTTCATGGACGGCTTTTCAGGCTACAATCAGATTCGTCTAGCTGAAGAAGATCAAGAGAAAACCTCATTCACTACACCATGGGGCACATATTGTTATGTGGTCATGCCTTTTGGACTTAAGAATGCTGGAGCCACTTACCAAAGGGCTATGATGGCAATTTTTCATGACATGATTCATATTTATATTGAGGTGTATGTGGATGACCTGGTTGTGAAATCAAGGACAAGGATTGAGCATCCGGGGGTTCTGGCTAAGGTTTTGCAGAGATCCCGAGAATTTCAGTTAAAAATGAACCCCAAAAAGTGCGTATTTGGTGTTTCTTCAGGGAAATTGCTTGGTTTCATTGTTAGCAAGAGGGGTATTGAAGTTGATCCCAACAAGGCAAAAGCCATTAGAGATATGCCTCCTCCCAAGAATTTGAAAGAAGTTCGAGGATTAATAGGGAGGTTGCAATTCATTCGCCGCTTCGTCTCCCAGCATTCACAAAGGTGTAGGCCGTTCTACGAGCTTACTAAGCCGGGAGTCAAGTTTAATTGGGATGACAAGTGTCAGGCAGCCTTTGACGGATTGAAGGATTATTTGGTCAATCCTCCTGTCCTGAGGCCGCCAATTCCAGGCAAACCACTTATTCTTTATGCTTCAGTCCTGGATGACTCCGTAGGTGCTGTCTTAGCTCAAGTGGATGAGGAAGGTAAAGAGAGGGCAGCATACTACTTATCTAAACTCCTTAACTCCTGTGAGCAGAGATACTCAGCTATGGAAAAGACTTGTGCAGCTTTGGTTTGGGTAGTTCAAAAGTTAAAACACTATTTTCTAGCTCACGAGGTTCACCTCATTGCGCGCATGAACCCAATCAAATTCCTCCTTGAAAAATCTGTCCTCACTGATCGATTAGCTCGCTGGCAAAGCTTCCTTTCTCAATTTGACATCACTTACATTCAGCAAAAAGCTATCAAAGGTTACGCCATTGCCGAGCACCTTGCTCACCACCCTCTTCCCCACTTTGATCCTGTCAATTCGGAGTTCCCAGATGAAGAATTAATGTCCATTAATCAGCCCCACGATCCTATGTGGACATTACATTTTGACGGAGCCCTTAACTCTCAAGGAAGAGGGATCGGCATGGTTCTTTTAACACCCGAAGGGGTCACCATTCCATTTGCTGCTCGGCTTACTTTTCCCGTCACCAATAACATAGCTGAGTATGAAGCTCTTTTGGCCGGTCTCAAAACCGCTCATCAATATGGTGTCACTCATTTGCGAATTGTCGGTGACAGTCAACTTATTCTGCGCCAGGTGCTGGTCAAGTGTCGCACCATCAATCCTAAGCTCAAACCCTATCAGGAACTCGCTTCAGCTTACGCCAAACTCTTCACTAAATTGATTTTCGTTCATGTCCCGCGTAGCCAGAACATCTTGGCCGACGCACTTGCTTCTTTAGCTTCCGCCTTAGTCTTCCCTCCTCAGCGTGATTTTCATGTTCCCCTGATTCATCAGCGTGATACTCCAGCTATTAGGGATCGTGCCTTTCTTGATATTAGGGATCAAGTGCTCGAGAAGGTTAGACGGAAAGAAGCTCTCGAAGGCAAAGAGGTCATGTTATTGGATTGGCAAGAAGAGTTGGCAGATGAAGAAAAGCCTTGGTTTTATGAGATTGCCAGATACTGTAACGATCAGTCTTACCCCGAGGAAGCCACAGCCGAAGAAAAGAAAGCAATCAGGAGAGTGGCTCAACGTTATACTTTGGTTGGAGGTGTACTCTACAGAAGAGGGCTCACCGGTGTTTTATTAAGATGCCTCGATGATGACGAATCTTGGAGGGTCGTGGAAGAGGCGCATTCTGGTGTGTGTGGGGGTCATGTGAATAGTCAGATGCTAGCTAAGAAGATTCTTAGACTAGGGTTCTATTGGCCCACTCTTGAAGAAGATTGTTCTATCTATGTTCGAAGGTGTGTTAAGTGCCAACTGCATGCCGACAAGATTCATTCTCCTGCTTCTTCACTCCACCCTACATCCTCCCCATGGCCTTTTTCCATGTGGGCTTTTGATATCATTGGACCTCTCGGTGATTCGAACCTCCTGACCAAGCAAAAATCATTCATTCTCACGGCAACGGAGTACTTCACCAAGTGGGCGGAAGCAGAAGCTTACGTGGAGATTAAAGCATCAACCGTCTGCAAATTTATCATGAAGAACATCATCACGAGGTTCGGGATCCCAAGCACCATCGTCACCGACAATGGACCTCAATTTATCTCCCAAGATCTCAAGGATCTCTGCGACAGGTATAACATTGCATTGCATCATTCTTCTCCCTATTATCCACAGGGCAATGGCCAAGCAGAGGCCACTAATAAAACCTTGATCAAAATTGTTAAGAAGACGTGTGAGGCTAATAAATTTTCGGACTGGCCGGACAAGCTGGTTGAAGCTCTTTGGGCTTACCGCACTTCCATCCGAACCCCCACTGGGCAAACTCCTTTCGCCCTTACTTATGGGATGGAGGCCGTGGTCCCTTATGAGATTCTTATTCCCTCTCTGCGAGTACAATTGGACAAGGAGCTCTCTATCGATGAACGTCGTGATTCACTCCTTGCTCAATTGGAACTCCTAGATGAGAAGCGTCTGGTCGCCGCTGAGCATGCGCACGTTTATCAAAACAGGCTCTCACGTTTCTATCAAAAGAAGATAATTGAGAGAAAATTTAAGGTCGGTGAAATGGTAATCAAAAGAATTTTTGTAAAGCCGGGTGGACCTCGTTCAAAGCTCCAACCAAATTGGGAAGGGCCGTTTGTCATAAAAGATGTTTATCCGGGCAATGCTTATAAACTAGTTAATGCTGAAGGAGAGGAATTAACTCACCCCTGGAATGGTTTGTATCTCAAGAAATATTACCCCTAAACAAAAATCCAAACAAAAAATTGAAAACTTCACAAAAAACCAAAGAAAATGGAAATCTCCCAGGTAATCCAAAAAAATCTGAATATTTCCCAAAATCCAAAACAAAGAGAGTTTTCTTCATGGTCCTCCTTTTATTGGGCTGACATGACATGTAAAGGTCCCCGGTCCGAAGGGTTAAAATTCAGAATCCATTTCATCAGTCTTGCTAATTTAAAATGGGAATTGACCCCGCACACACTACACACTTTACCCTTGAGATCAAGCAGTGCAAAATCTGATGGAAAGTTGAAACCGGATCAAAGGTGAAAGACGACATCCATTCTTCTTCTTCGGCCCACAAGGGAGGAAGGGAGGTCTCGAGGTAGACCTGCCAAGCCTATCCGCCGCCCTAGTAGGAGGAAGTCAAGGCCCAAAAGGGAACAAATGCCACAAAAGCCCAAGTACAATTAGGTTGTTCATCAGTTCTATTTCAATGCAAGCCAAGTTCCTAAGTGAAAGTCAATGATGAAAAGAAAAGCATGTCAAGAGGGCAAAGTCCCCGCAAGGAAAACCTTGGGCGTATGCATGCAATGTGAAAAGGGGCAAAAAGGCAACAAAGCGTCCCTACGCCAAAGACCGAACCCCAACAGGCATAGGGTAGGGGAGGTGGCTTTGCCTCGAGCATCTTTAAATCTCTTGTGGGCTTCCTCATGCTTTCTCTTTTATTTTGGAAAAAGTCATGAACCAGCGGAATGGTCGAAACCAAACTGAAGAGAATGCACTGTACGAAATCTCGTGTATAAGTCCAACTATATGCACGCCAATTCCCCTTTTTAATTATTCAAGAAAGGTTAATGGAACTTAGAAGATGACCAAGTAGGACCCACCACCTTGATTTCTTTATCAGCCCAATTTGGGAGGAATGAAAATTAACGCCCTCGTTCAAGGCGCTTTTATGATGATTCACGCCTAGATCTTAGGCGTTTCTTTAAAAATAACGCCTCTTGGAAGGTCGTGTTTTCAACAAAATTCAAAAATCTTTTCACAGTAACGCCGTCTCCGAGGGCGTCTTTTACGAGGGTAACGACCTTATCTAAGGCGTGTTTTTCAGAAAATCCAAAAAAATATATATACAGATAATGAAAAGAACAAAAATAAATTCTTCATGTTGCATGAATTGCACTCTTGCCTGGACAGCTTTTAATTATTGTTTGCATATGTGTGATTGCATGAGGCATCTCCCAGTTTTGGTCATTTCATTTTTGCCTTATTTTAATTAAAGGCTTGGCCTCTTGACCCATTATTAAGGTCAAAATATTTACACCCCTTGCTCAGCAGGCAAGGGGCCAAGTCGAACAGATGAATTAACCTGTTTGTTCAAGTGAAAACCACAGCCGCAGATACAGGGCAAAAGTAAAGCAAACACGAGGAACGAGAGAAGAAAAAAAAAGTGCACAAACACAAGTCCACAACCATACAAGTACTCAGGTAACAAAAGCTCAAATCTTATATATATATATCATCATGTCTATCATGTACAGGTGTGAAGGTGGAGGAGTACAAGTACAAAACTCTCAGCTCTCGCCTCCACCCTCCTCTACTCGCCTGCTCTCAACCTCCTCCTCACCGCCCCGAGCCGGCGCTGGTGGAGGAGGCATAGGCCCCCGCGAAGAAGCCGGAACCCGAACGTGTCCCCCTGCCTCGCTCCTCTCTCGGAGGGAAGAACCCGCCACAAAGGTGGAGCTGGTGAAGGAGTACCCCGCAGCCCGTGCTCGCTCACGGCCTCGCTGCAGCCGCTCCTCGGACACTCGAAGCCGCTCCTGGGAAAGGATCAACTGGGTCCTCGAGTCCGTCAGCTCACGCTCTCGTGCCAACAACTGCTCCTGGAACCGGGCACGCTCCGCCTGGTGCTCCTCGCGCTCACGAGCCCGCTCCTCGCGCTCACGAGCACGCTCCCTCCTCTCCAACTCCAGGGCAACCCGCAGCTCGGCCACGTCCTGAGGAAGCTCACTGCGCTGCTGCAAGGCCCGCTGAAGCTCTACGATCCGCTGATCACGGATCGACAACTCGGTACGTATCGCCTTCAGCTGAGCAGCCTACAAACAGGTAAACAAATCATCAGTTCCACAGTTCAATAATTCATGAAATGAAATAACAACATGTGACTAAAGGTAGGTCACGCACCTGTGAGCTCGTCGCTCGGAAGCCCTCATCTACGCAAATAAGAGTGGCTCGAAGCTCTTCAGTCTGTAAAAATGAATTTTTATCAGTGCACGATTTATATCTAATCATTATTTGAATGAGGTTTCGAGCTCAGAATTTACCCGTGAAGCAAGGTCACGCTCCGCTGCCTCAGCTCGTGCAACCGCTCTGGCTAGCTGCTCCGTCAGTACAGTCACCTCTGCACTAGGACCCCTCGAGCTGGAGGCCTCCCCCGGATCTCTCCTCACTGCTCCCTGCTGGGCACGCTGCATTCATTGAGGACCGTCAGTGGCTAATCATTAATTCAACAAAAAATTTCACTTGCATATAGGAATAATTTAAACACTCACCAGGGTCTCCAGGTCGGCCCGTGTGGCGGCCAGCTGGTCCTCCAGGCTATGTAGATGGGCCTGGGCATCTATAGCTGCGATGTCCCTCGCGTCCTGCATCCATTGCATGTTAGTCACATGATAGTCACATAAGCATTTGCATTCAATTTAGAAATAATTGCATTTCATACATACCCCTAAGACCCTCATCTGGGGTCGGCCGGCGTGAACCTCCCAATAGCGCCGGAGGTACTCGGAGCTGTCTGTCGCGTGGGAAACAACTCGGGTCCCGCCTCGCTGCCAGTCAGCGTACTGCTCCTCAAACCGTACCCGCCAGTCGGTCGTCTTAGTGCGACCGCGGGTTTTCTTTCCAATCCCTCGAGGCTCCCCGACCTCGATCCATTCCTGGGGCAGGCCCAGGGTCCTCATCACCAGCCGAAGCCGTAACGGCTCAATCTCGCTCAAGCAGTGAAGCCACAGCTCACGCCCGAAGCGAGGTCGCCCCGATACGACCCAAGGCTGGCCATCATCAGTCATCCCCTCATATGGTCTCCACTGCACCTGCATTCATGAACACGCGTCATTATCATTTCATCATATTCAAATAAACAACAAAAAAGAAATGCATATCATTCATTCATACATACCAGCGAGGGAGGGAAGTCGCGGAACTCTCTCCGTAAAACCCACAACTCGTAGTCAAGTGGGGCACCAAAGATAACAGGCACCCAGCGTTGCGCCAGAGGGAAGGATCCCTCAGCTCCTGGCCGTGGGTCAACACGTCCCATCGGCATGTATAGGTGGCTCCACACCTGCATCCATGCATTGCATTAGTACTATATTCACATGCATCATAATATAGAATAAAAGAAAACGAAAATTGCATACCTGAAGAAGAGGTGAGAAGCCACTGACGGTCGTCTCACGGCCTGTCCCCGTGGACAGATCGGCCATCAAATGCGCCAGCAGGGCCGCTCCCCAAGCATACGTGCCAACCGTCTCCAGATCCTCAAGGATGCCTAAGAAGCGGCAGTTGATGACATCGGCTTTCGTCCCCAGCAATAATCTCCCGAGCAGCAGCAGCAGGAACCTCCTCAGGTCTCGGTCCGCTCTCTCATGGTCAGTCGGGTCCTGGCAGCATGCCGCTCTCACCCCGTCGGTCAGCCGCTGAGCAAACTCACCTAAGGTCTCCCCCGACCTATGTCTGGCATCTCCTAGACCCATCACCGTAGTCAGGTCCGTGCGGAAAATGGTCCTACACTCGCTAGGTCCCTCGTAGACCATCTCAAGCCCTAGTAGCCTCCGGGCCATCTCTGAATAGTCAGAATAGGTGAACCCACTCACAGCCTCACCATCTACCCGTAAACCTGTAATCCTGGCTACATCCTCTAAACTAGGAACCATATGCCCCCAGGGCATCAGAAAAGTCCGGCTAACCCTATCCCATCTCTCCCTCAAAACCTGGATCAGTGCTAGATCAGGTCTAAAAGGCTCAATGGATAGAAAAGCCCCAAACCCCATGGCCTCTACTCTAACCCTCTGGAAGTCGGGGAGACCCTGGTATGCTGCCCAGACCATGACCCATGAGATACGGGTCCTCATCAGCCCCTGCATGCATTAAAAGAGAATTATTTTTCTTAATTACTTGAGTATCCATGTGTGATTACATTTGATTTGGGTTAAATATTGAATTTTAGCATTTTTGGAATTCACGGCCACCCTCAGGTCGTTTCTTGATAAATTCACGCCCCTGTGGGGGGCGTTTTTCAAAGTGAACTTTAATGTAACGCCCTTAATGAGGGCGTTTTTTATGTTAATTACGCCTCAGTCTTAGGCGTTCTTTGGTGGTTGTTTTGCTATTTCTGAAATATACTTTTAATCACGCCTCGGTGTTAGGCGTTTCTTGTTAAATTAACGCCCTGTGGTAGGGCGTTTTCCTAAAGGTGGTTAATTTTTGGGTCGTTAATGAATGAAGCGACGCCCTCTTGTTTGGGCGTCTCTTGTTGAATTAACGCCCTGCTGGAGGGCGTGGGTTCTCAATTTTACAGAAAAATCAAATAACTGACAGCATGCGAAATAATTCATGAAAATATTTTTTTGGAAATTGTTTAATGAGCATGGAATTCATGAAAAATCATAAGCTTTAAGAAACGACATGCTTCGGGGCGTGTTTCATGAAAATTAATTAATAAAAGGAATTCACGCCCCAGGATGGGGCGTGTCACTTGTGATTAACGCCCCCGTCGGAGGCGTGTCTTTTCTGAGTTGCAGGTTCGTGCCCGAGGGCTATGGCGATCAAAGGAAACCAAATAAAATGAAAATAAAAAGTGGAATTGGGGGAGGGGAACTTACCTTCTTGTGCTTCTGGGGTTGTGGCCGGGGTAGTGGTCGTCTGGGCCGCCGGAGTTGCCCCCGGGGAACGATCGCCGCCGTGGGCGGTGGTCCTTCTTCTTCTCCATCTTCTTCTTCTCCATCTTCTTCTTCTTCCTCTCCACCTTCTGCGTCTTCTGCTTCGCCCGTTGCTCCGTCGGCCTCGTCGCCGCCGGCCGTCGCCGGCTCATCTTCATAGGCCACGACGGCAAGCTCCTCCATGGAAAGTTCTTCCTCTTGGGCGTGGGAGGCATCGAGATCGACCACATCTGGGGCGCTGACCCTTTGGCGTTTGGACATGGCTAGGGTTAAGGGGGGAGGGAGATTGAGAGAGTGAGAAAAAGAACGAGAGAGAGAGGGGAGATTGAGAGAGAGGGATTTTCGGTTAGGGTTTGCAGAGATGAGGGGGCCAAATGAAAACGGAAGGAGGAAGGAGAAGGAGGCCTGGTGGCTTTTGGGTTTCGAAACGAAGACACGCCCTTGAGTAAGGCGTTTATATTTGAATTCACGTCCACTGTTTGGGCGTTTTATAGAAACTAACGACGATGATTAAGGCGTTAATTTATTTTGCATGGGGAACGATAACCGTCGTCAGACGCATTGAATGGGCGTTGATTGATGTGAGGGAAGTCATCATTGCTGTTTGAAGTAACGCCTCTGGTAAAGGCGTGTTATTCTTGAAACGTGACTATGGAAAAGGCGTTATTTTTGAGAAGTCAACGATTATATTCTTTTGGGTTTAAATCTGTTCACGCCTTTCTTGAGGTCGTCATTCAAAGTAACGCCCACAGTTGCAGGCGTCAATTGTTCACGTAGTGCCCGTTGAAGCGCCTTGGAATAAGGCGTGTATTTGTTAATTCGCGACGCTCTTGGAGGCGTTATTCACAACAGAAATATAGTTTTTTGGATGATTTCGTTCATAATCACAGTGGCAGTTGGCTCAATCAGAAAACAATCTGTATTATTTTGAAAAGAGGAACTACAATGACTAATGAGCCACTTTGGGCCTTAATTTTCTCAATGAAGTTACATAAATTTTCCACTGTTCCTTGTCTTCATCCGAGTCTTCTACAAGTTGATGAAGCTTGCTTAGCCTCCATAAAGCTTGAATGGTGATAACCTCCTCACCATCTTCATTGTTGCCTAGATCCCTTGATTTGATTGGAGGAAGGTGAGAGACATCCTCCAAGTGTTGCCTTGGGAGCCCAAGCTGAGGAAGGCACCGGTGTGCATTATATAAAACGAAGTCCGAAGCACCAATAAGACGAAGGTCCGTCCCGATGGAAAAGCGTGCACGAAGTTCCTGCATTTTAAATACACCCGGGGCGCAAGTAAAAAGATTCTTTGGCATTACCTTTAGGTGCTCCCTCCAATCCCCTCTCTTCTTGATTTGAGGAATTCGGTTGGTCACTCTATTGCTTATACCTAATGAGCCGGTTATATATGAGAGTGGGCTCTTTGAGAAAATTCTTGAAGGTTGTTGGGCTTCACGGCATGAATCAAACTTGAAGTGTAAGTCAATCCAACTCGAGAGTGCTAGCATGCACCCATAAATGGGCCTTCCCATGGCCGCCGATGTAAGCCCACTATAGAGATATGCTAGGATCGCCGGTCCCACTCTCTCTTCTTCCCACAAGCTCACCACTGCGCTCAATTGAGATTCCTCTAGAAAGTCCTCCGTGGATGGGAATAGGAGTGCTCCTGCCAAGCACACCACGAAGGCTTTAGTCACCCTTTCTATCTCCTCTTCCTCTTTAGCTTGATCCGCTCTCTTGTACACCCATGAGGCGAGCTTCAAGAGGTTAACTCCTTTAGTGACCTTAATTTGGTTCACTATATTTGGGCTAGGTATCAACGAGGTTAGTAACTCATAGGAGGAGATGGGCCTTGGCATGATGGCCATCTTTTCTTCTTCTCCGTGTTTCATCCTTTTCAAGCCTAGGATCATCTCTACTTCCTCTAGCAAGATGGTGGCCTCAAATGTGGAAAATAAGAAAGTATGGGTGGAAGGATGCCAGGTTTCAATCAATGCTCCTATGGCAGCCCAATCTATGTGGATTTGATCATAATGCTTGGCATGGGTTATCAATCCCAAGAGATGCCATCTAGCTACATATACCCTCATGTCTGAAGTAAACTTGGAGAGGATGAGGGGCAACCATTTGATTTGGACATATCTTCTAGCTCCCGGAAGATTTGGATAGTCCTGTGAAGAACAGAGCACATGCAGTAAACAAGTATGAGTATATGCAACGTGAAAGGAGAATTCGGCAGAAGGAGCATCGCAAAGCAACGGGCAGAAGAGAAAGCTTACCTGTTTCAAAGCAATGCGGTTGCTTATGTGCCCTTGTATTTCAGAGATTCTAGGAGTAGAAATCTTAGGTTTCTTCAGTATTCTGTCCATCGCCGCCAGCAGTTGAGAACAGAAGCAAGAAGAGAACAGAAGGCCTGCAGAAAAGAAAGAAACGAAGCAGTTCGGCCGCAGAAGAATTCTGATGATTTGGTTAAAAAAAGTCTGCCGTTTTATAAGGATTTGAAGAGTCCTAAAGAGCCCCGAAGATAGAAGTTTGATTGGGTTAAGGACTCTGTCGGAGGATCGGGCTAATTCACGCCTTGTGTAAAGGCGTGTATTTTTGATTTGACGACCTTATACTGGTCGTGTTTAATATAACGCCTTTGATGAGGTCGTGTTTCTTCCAAGTTTCTCTGTTGGTTACGCCCTATGAAAGGGCGTATTTTTTTGATGAGACGACATTTGGCATGGTCGTGTTTTGATGAGGTCGTGTTTCTTCTAAGCTTCCTTTCTTGGTGACGCCTTTGAGTAGGACGTGTTTTAACAATTAACGACCTATGGAACGGCGTCTTTCATGCTTTTAACGCCCTATTCTTAGGCGTGTTTTATTGGCCTACGTTTTTGCCCTCCCAATGCTTTTGAATGAACTTAAGTGCTATTATTTGATGAAATTGTTTATGATTAAGCACTTATGATCATGTCATGTTCTGAATTGATAAATGAAGTCTAATAACTTTCAAAGTGCAGAAGTTTGCAGGATTCAGGGCGTTTGGATCGCTCATGGGAGCAACATCGTGTCACCTTGTATTGTTTCTTATAAGCATTATTATTATCATATGATATCTACGATATTATAGTATATCAGGGACCTTGTGGTTATGATGAACCTGAAATTTGAGTTCCCCTTTATCAAAAACGAAGACGATTTCAGGAGAATCTTGATCACACGGATAGGCCGTTGAGTTGTTAAAGGCTTGGGACGATGGTTCCACTTTCTGAGTTGATGCGCAGACAAACGAGCTTCGGTTTAGTGTTAGCTCAGAGATATGGATTCTTGACCAGATCTAAATGGCTTAGCAATATTATCCTTGATTATTTTCTATTTTAGTTTGTTTTAAACCTTTTCTTTTAGCCCAGCATGCATCATGTAGGACTTTGAGTTTCATGCTGAAAATCTTCATATTATGGCAATAATGAAGTTCACTCGCTCTCGATTAAGTTGACATGAGATATTCCATTCCAAATCAAGTACTTCATTCTATTTGAAGCCATTCAGGCTGATCCCTTGAAAGTGTTCCTTTGTTGGATCTTTATCCCAATTCTCTTTACTTTCCTGCAAAATTTACCTTGGTTGCAGCACATCCACGTTGGCTGGTAATCGCTCTCCAATGGTCTTTCCCTGTCGTGCCCGCGCGCACACCCTTTTATTTACTTGGCTTAATCTCCTTCTTTCCAACAAATCGACATTTCCTTGGAACCTCTCAGAGTTGTTTCACTCAGAATTTTGGAACGATTTCAAATACTTAGTGTCTGAGGCGTGTCACATCACACCTTGGCGTCTCCTTATCAGTTCATTCTACTTCATCTCATTTTCGTTTCACTCCCTTGCAAAGCAGATGCCAAGGCGGGGCAGCTGTAGACACGCCAAAATTGACGTTTTGTTGATCAAATCTCATGTTATTATGTAAATGCCCCAAGTGGACTTCAATATTCTTATAATATGAAGTTTTTCTATTTTTATGCATTTTTCCTGCATTTTTGTGATTCACGACTTTGGTAAGGGCGTTAATTTATAAAGTCACGACCTGTAATAAGGCGTTTTCATAGAAAGGACGACCGTGCGACAGGGCGTCAATTCTTGGTATTATACGCTAATTTCTGGAATTATCATAAAAGGCATTTTCTGAGTAACGCCTTTCCTCAAGGCGTGTTTTTAAGAAACGCCGTAATCATAGGCGTGTTATATCAGCGTTTAAACAGAGCAAGTTTTATTTCTAAAATTAAATCCAGGAAGAAACGTCCTTTGCTAGGTCGTGTTTCAAGAAACGCCTCTGTTGGAGTCGTCAATTCATCAAGAGACGTCCTCGATTAAGGCGTGTTTCTCTCCAGAGTCCTTCCTTTTTCGGACTTTCCCTCACAGTTCCCTATCGTAATTTGGTCTCTTGCTCGATCTTAATCCTTCCTTGAATGCCTCATTACCCGTTCTGATCTTACCTTGCTTGATCACATCCAATCGAGGCTATAAATTGAAGCCTGGATCGTTCGGTTGAAAGGGTTGAAGGGTTAAAGGGTTGAAGGGTTGAAGGGTTAAAGGGTTGAAGGTTTGAAAGGTTGAAGCGTTGAAGCATCCGTAAAAGAGGGTTAAGCATTTTTTACGAACAGAGCCTACTTCATCCGGCTTCATCCATATATTTCTGTCGTCTTCATTCATTTTTTTCCTTTACTGTCGCCAGGGACAGCAGGATTTCACCCCTTTTCATCTCTTTATTTTATTTATTCATATCACTCCATTCATCATACACGTTCATCCTTTATATTTATTCACACTTTATTGTCATACTCCCCCTCCCTTAAGTCTTGTTAAGGGGTTTTAAAAACAACCAAAAATAAGGTGTGCATGTGCCTTTCTTTCCTTCATTATTACATGTCTATTTGGATAGATGCTACTGCGTTTTGGGCTGACCCTTCTCTTCTTGTTTGTGTTTATTGTCCGTTTTGCAAGGTAATCAACTAAGAAGACCCACTTCATCGGCCGGCCGATTGAAGTTGGAGGAAGAAATCCACATCCATCCCGCGTCTCAAATTCCACCAGGTATACGCGATCACTTTTTCTTCTTATTGAGGTAATCCCTCTGGCGATCACAACTCCATCTTAGCACCTCGTGCTTATTTGTGCTATTTCATACTTATTTATTCATTCTTAATTTTTCATTAAGTGGATTTTAAATAGAATCTACAACTGCCATTTTTTTCTGATCCACCTGTTATCTGTCTGTTTCTTCTTTTGCAAGGGTAACGAAGGAAAGTCCTCTCCATCGGCCGGCCGAAGGGAGAGGAAGAAGCAACCCGCCATCTCCTGCTTTTGAGGTAGGCGTGATCACTTTCTTTATTTTGGGGTCTCCGGCCCCTGGCGATCACATCATATTCTCAAGGCCGCGGAGAGTCATTTTCTTCAATGGCCGTTTAAATTTCTGTCACTTATATTCTGTTCCTTATATCTGTTATATTCTCGAGGCCGCGGCGAGTCATTTACCGCAATGACCGTTTAAATTTCTGTCACTTATATTCTGTTCCTTATATCTGTTATATTCTCGAGGCCGCGGCGAGTCATTTCCCGCGATGGCCGTTTAAATTTCTATCACTTATATTCTATGTTGTTCTTATATCTGTTATATTCTCGAGACCGCGACGAGTCATTTTTCGCAATGGCCGTTTAAATTTCTGTCACTTACATTCTGTGCTTCTCATATCTGCTCATATTCTCGAGGCAGCGGCGAGTCATTTCCCACAATGGCCGTTTAAATTTCTGTCATTTACATTCTGTGTTATTCTCACATCTTCTCATATTCTTGAGGCCGCGGCGAGTCATTTCTCGCAATGGCCATTTAAATTTCTGTCATTTACATTCTGTGTTATTCTCACATCTTCTCATATTCTCGAGGCCGCGGCGAGTCACTTCCCGCAATGGCCGTTTAAATTGCTGTCATTTAAATTCTGCACTATTCTCGTCCCCCGAGGTAGCAGAGAGTCATTTCTCGCTATGGCCGTTTAATTCCCATATCTTGTTATACTGTATCTGTTCTGCACACCCCGCTGGAGTAATCTCCCGTGGTGGTTTCTCTTCTTCTCTCTCTTCTTTCTGTGTCGCAGCAAAATGAGCCCGCGCACTCCGCAACGCCTCAGCCTCAGTCCGCGTGATGTCGCTCACACTCAACAAACCCATGGGGCTAGAGCATGTCCAAACAGAGCAACCTCACAACGGGGGGGCTTCGACTGTAGCAAAATCTCGCCGAGTGCAAGAAGCTTAGCACGCCTCCGCCACGCAAGCCCGGCGCCCGCGCAGGTCACCTGCGCCAAGGGCGCGCAGTCCACTACATTCCAATCCGGAGATGGCCCAACGGCTACGTCATTATGAAAAGATCGAGGGCAAGGCCCGGTACTTGGATGACGTCCTGCTCGCCGCCAAGACTCGTGGCCTTATCAACGATGACACGGACTTCCATGCTCCCTTTTCTAAAGAGATCGTGGAAGCCCCCATTCCGCCAAAGTTCCAACTGCCGTCCTTCACCCCCTACGACTGCACCACTGACCCAGCCGACCACATGCATAGATTTGAATCTAACCTGGTGTTTCACTGGGCCTCGGACACTGTAAAGTGCTTGGCCTTTATCACTACTCTCCGGGAGAATGCCCGGACATGGTTCGAGTCCCTGTCGGCTGGAACCATCACCTCCTTTCAACAGCTGAAGAAGCTGTTTAAGAAGAACCCCATTGGCTGCCGAAAGGAAGCCAAGTCCACGGTGAGCCTGCTCGCCATCAGGCAGGGCTAGGAGGAGCCTCTCTGGGACTACGTGTAATACCCCAGGTTTTTTGGATCATTTATCGGGTCTGGATCCGTGGGTTTCGAATCGTTTTGTGGGTCCCGAATTGAGTTTTACGGTTTATGCATGTTTTCGTCTGTCGAACCTTCAGAATGCCGTGTAGGGCAAATCATTGTGTTCTCTGACTCCGGGATGTTACCATTGTGTTGTGCGCTTTTCGAGGATCGTGGAGGTAATTTTTCATATTGTTTTGGTATTTTTTGGAATTTATGGAATTTCTATATATATAAACCTCCTTTTTCTCTCTCTCCCTCTCCCTTACTCTCATTTCTCTCTTCTCTCCCTCTCTCTTCTCACGCTCTCTCCTCTCTCCCTCTCTTCTCTGGCGGCCAATGGAGGTGGACGGGGGCGAGGCGGCGAGGTTTGTGGGGCGTGGAGCGAGGATGGAGCGAGGATCAAGGTGGAGGCGCGGCGTTCGTCGTTCGCGAGCTCGGGGCACCGGTGGTGGTTCGCGAGGCATTTTGCGACGGAACGGCGCCCATGGTGCACGGAATCTTCGGTGGAGATAGGGGGATGGTTCCCTAGCTCGAGTATTTCATTTCTCGCGAGTTTTGTAAGCTGTGGTGAGTCGAGCGGGGTGTATTGCTCGTTTGGGGGGAAAATCATGTTTTTAGGGCGTGTGACGTTTTCGCCCGATCGAGCGAGGTTTATCCGCCTTTCTCCCACCACTTTTGGGTTTTGGGGTCAAGGGAATGATCCCCTATGTTTTCTCCTTCGATTGGGATCGAATGGGGCGTGGAACCAAGCTCACGGTTGAGCTCGGTTCGTCCACGGGAAATGCAAAGGGCGGCCACCTAGGTGGCCGTCTGTGCCCTGGTCTGGGCGGCCATGACCCTGGCCACCCAAGTCACTGGGCGGCCACGGGTCTGGCCGCCCAGGGGTGTTGGGGGGCCATGACCCTGGCCGCCCTGACCCATTAAGGCCCTGGACTGGGCGGCCAACTCGATGGCCGCCTAGCCCTCTGGGTGGCCCAAGGTGTGGCCGCCCAGGCCCCTGGGCGGCCAGATGGTTGGCCACCCAGCCCAGTCAGCCGCCGGGCTGCCGTGTTCTGCGTTTTCTTGCCTCGAGGTGTCCGCGTGACTCTTAGCAATCTGGGCTTCCTGTGTGGGTCATCACAGGCTATTCTTGTGTGGGAATTTGTGTCCGTAGAGGGTGTTTTTTCCCCGTGTGTTCTCGACTTTGGTGTATCCGTTAAGTTGAGTCGCTGTGTATCGGCATGTGTACGGTGGGTTATTCCCGCATGTCGTTGACGTCTTTGGAATGTGGTTTCCATGTGGGCCGTGCATGTGGCCTGTGGACTGTGAGTCCAATTGTCCAGTCTGGGGTTGGAGGGTTTTCTTCGTTCCCTTTGGAAGGGATTGAGCTCGATGGTCACGAGCCGCCTTGAGCAGTATATTATCGTGGTTTCTGACCTAGGGATAGGCCAGAATTGGCGGCCTGGAGCTGTCTTGTATGACGGTCTTGACCCTGAGTGATGCGACTCAAGGACCGTTGGTTTAATAGGTTTTAGTGGACTGCCTAGAGTCTGGTGGCATGGAGCCACCCATTTTTCGAGCTGGACGTGGTAGGGCTTGCGAGTAGCCTATCCGTGTTTCGGTGGTTTCCATCGAGAGTCGTTTCTGTGGTGACCCCCGTTGGTCGTAGCTTCTTGGGCACGCTTGTGCCGACCCACCTGGAGTTAGGTGGAGAGCTACAGTAGCTTGCCTGGGCACGCGTGTGCTGACCCACCTAGGGGGTAGGTGGAGAGCTACACCCGAGAGAGACGATTTTTAGGCTGGTTACCGTAGGGCCCCAACGCGCAGCCTGAGTCCGGGCTTCGGGGGAAGAACCAGCTAGAGGGTCAGACCTAGGACGCATGGTCTGTGTGTGCACACGTGGTTGGGGGCTGTCGGACAAGCGCTGAGGAGCGTGACCCCAGCTAGTCCTTGTTCATGGTACTAGTTACTATTGAGTCTCTGTCTCCACCTGGGGCGTCGTAGAGAGACACCTGAGGTGCGATATAAGATGTCAATGGACGCATCCGACCTTACTTCTGGTGGGTAGGTGCCCCAGTCACTGGACGTGAGTTTTCGTGACCCTAGAGTCCATTTTCTGGACACGAGGCGTGGTTTCCCGGATAGTTTCTATGTGTTTTCTGAGGTTGTCACCAGGGACGCTCGGTTGGATTACCGAGGCTTCACCCCTTGGTTGGGTTGGGTTCACGATAGCGAGGTCGTGACGGTACCCGTGGCCCAGGTGGTCCAGGTTAGGCCCCGTCTTTGTGACAGGCCTTTACGGCAGAGTTGCCGTGTGCTTTCCCTCAGTAGCTATGGTGTTAGGTAGTTCGGTGGTCCCCCGACTGTGAGATTGGGAAGTGTTCCGTGTACAGTAGGAGTAGTTGTAGCACCGAGTCTTTACCGGCCACCAGTTTGTTGTTCTTGCTGTTGCTGTTGTTCTTGTTGTTGCTGCTTTCCGTTACCGCCGTTGTTTACGGTTGGGGTTCCGCGGGACCCCTACTGCGCCAGTGACAGGAGGCTCACCCTTGCGTTTCAGGTGCTACGGTTATTCCTCGAGGTTCGAGGGTGCTGTATGGAGGTTCTTAGTCGCCAGCTTGTCAGGCCGAGTGTTCACTTGGCGATGGGTACGTTCTCCTGCCTTATGCTATACTTTCTATTAGATTGAACTCTGTTGTAGTTGTTTATTTATTTCTGTTAATTTTTGAATTATCCTACTTTATTTCCTATTTCTTTGTACCTCCACACTCCTTTTTAGCCCTTCCGAGTCCCGGCTTATGGGCGGCGGGCCAGGATTCGAATGGTATCGGGTTCCTTTCCCGGTATCCGGATCTTGGGTCGCTACACTACGTGTCCCGCTTCCGAGCAGAGGCACTCAGTATACCCCGCATCAATGTCAGCATCTCCACCACCGCCTTCACACAGGGAACTCGAGACTCCATTCTCCGACGATCGCTCAGAGTTAAAGCCCCGGCGACCCTGATGGACCTCCTCGCCTTGGCGCAGAAGCACCCCGGGTGCAAAGAGAACACTGCGGCCCTTGGTCGCGCAGCCGAGACAGGCCAGCCCAACAGTAAGAGGTCGACCGAGTTTCCTCAGGAGGGGCTGAACAAGCGGGAGTGACGAGAACAGAAACGCCGCGACCGCTCGGAGACCAAGGAGAGAGGCCCTGATGGGAATCGACACCGAGCCTGTACCTTTTTTATTACATTTATGTCCTTTTAGTTTGTGTTTATATCCTTGGGAAAGTATGTACGCAAATGTAAGGCTTTATAAGCCAAGGAGTCATTCCCATGGATTGTGTGGGTTTTTATGCAATTATGCAGTAGGACCAGCAAGGGGGCCCTCAGTCCTTTCCCATTGGTCCATGTCATCTTGTGGGGCTGGTCAACCTTCCTAGGTGGACATCTAGAAGGGTGGACTAGTCATATGGACACATGGGGTTAAAATGGGTCAATATTCAAATGGTTGGCCACCTACCCATTCAACCTTACATATGGTCAAGGGGGCGCCCCATTCCACAAGGATTAGTTTATATTTTTTGTGTGTTTATCACACTTAATCCCATCCTTTCATCCCCCACCCCTAGATCCAAGGGTGCACAATTGATTTGATTGGAAACATATATAAGCTTGTATTTTTATGAGAAAAGCAATGAAAAATCAGAATTTTTATGTGTAAGCAAGGAGCTTGGTGCGCCCCTCTCTCCTCCCCTGCTGTTCTTCCTTCTCCAACCTCCATTGCTAGAGTGTTTCTATCTTCTATCATCCCCTCTCAACCTCTGATCATCACCGGTGCGGCCGCCGCCGCCGTTCGTGCCGCCTTCGAGCCGCCGCGAAACAGTTCTCGGTGTTCTGTCCTGCTGGACAGAGGTCCCTTCCCAAAATCCCTGCTTTCAGCCACGGCCTCTTCGTGGTCTACAATTTTTATGGTGTGTTCCTCCCTTATACCCCAAGCTCCACCTAAATTTTCACGTCCAAATTCTATCGTTTAGTATTTTCCCATTTTCGTGCATCTTTCATTCCTAGTTCTGTTTTGTCTCTATCTATAGTGACAGTAGCCCTGTGTCTCCCACCTCCGGCCATCTTTTTGATTTGTCCAAACCCTCCCAATTTTACTAGGAGTTCTATCCATCACCCCCTACATCTAAAAATTTTCTTAATTTTTTATCAGCCTTCTATATATTTTTAGAAATTCGTGTTCTTCCTCAGCTACAGTGTTGTCAGTCAAATCCCAGATCCGACCACCCTCCACTTCCAAAATCCGAACAAATCACCACAACCTCCAAATCCAGATCAAAAAATAGTACTGGTTTCATAACTTGATTTCCCACAACTTTTCTGAAGAACAATACCCCAGATTCGGATGTCTACCTCACGGTCAAAGGCAATCCACAGGAAAGTTCTCTGCTGACCTGAGATTTTAGGAACTGTACAATAGCAACCTCCAAAATTCGCCAATCAGAAGTACATGCTTGATTATTTTTCTGTAATCACCTTGGGTTGAATCCCTTCGAAGCATCTTTCCAACGGCGCCAGTTTCGTCGCATTCCGAGGTCGGGGCTGATCGCAGCGTCCGTTCTCGCCGAAGCGCGCGCCGGAAAACAGAACCGGCAGGTCCGTGGCCGGTCATTCCGACCGGTGCCGAACGGAGCCACCCGGCCTCCGACCGGCGTCCCAGCGTGCCGCCAGCCCGGGGATCGCTTCCATAAGTGTCCCCACCACAGTGGTGCCACCGGGTCCCACACGGCCCCTCCGGACAGCACGTGGGCCCCACAGCCACAAGTTCGGGTGCTGCCGAAGAGACGCGAGAAGCCGCCCGTCAACCCGAATTCGGTCCTCCCGGGCCCATTTGTGTAACCCTTTACCTCCCTGCGTGGAGTGGATAGTAATTCAGTTTCTGTAATATGGTGTATTAATTGTCCCGGGAGTACGAGTTTCGGCCGGGTCCGTCTTCCCCACGCCGAGCGCGTGGAGGTATCGCATTCGCTCCCTTCTCGGCATTTTGCTTACTTCATATATATTTGTTTATGCCGCTGCTAGAGAGCATGTGTAGGGATATCTAGGTCGCTTTATCTATTCATTACCGCTGCTGCGAGAGAGTGCGAGACTGTCCCGTGACCCGATCCGGGCACAAAAGAGAGCCGATCACCCTAGCTCATTGCCGGTTTCTCAACCGCGCACATCCGACGCTTCCCTCGTTAAGGGGAAGTCACGAGCTTGTCGTGTCCGAGGTCTCGTCCCGCATCAGGCCCATATCGGCACTACACGCCCTTAACGGCCTCTCCCGACCAGATCCTCATGGAGATCTGTGAGGAATCCTTCCTCCAGTGGCCTCCCAAGATGAAGTCCGACCCGAGGACAAGAAGCAAGAGGAGGTACTGCCGCTTCTACCGCGACCACGGGCACGACACTGCCGACTGCATCCAACTCAAGGATGCCACCGAAGACCTCATCCGACGAGGGCTCCTTTATAAATTCATCGCCAAGGCCGCGAAAAAGTGACAACGCGAGTGGACAACTCTGCCCATCGACAACCGACCCAACGGGAAGGAGATCATGATGATTTCTGGAGGGCCGGCTGCAGGTGTGGATAGTTCCAAAAGATGCCGCCGGCACGCTTCTGCGATCAACATCGTACAGTAGGGCGACGGTAACCACCATGAAACCACCGCTCGAGAATATCTTAGAGAGTCAATCGTCTTTTCAGATGAAGACCTCGAAGGTGTAACTACTCCCCATTCTGATGCTCTGGTGGTCTCGGTGACCATCAACCACTGTACAGTGCGACGGATTTTAGTTGATAATGGAAGCGGCCCCGACGTGATTTCTTACGATTGCCTCGTACTTATGGGAGTGGACTTGTCAAGGATAACGTCACTACACACACCCTTGGATGACTTCTCTGGCACAACTGTCCTCCCTGAGGGGCGAATCTCACTGCTGATCACATTCAGAACCGCACCTCGAGACGTGACGTTCCTAACGGACTTCACCATAGTACACAGAATGACCAGATACAATGTAATATTAGGGCGAGGCATCCTCGGCACCCTCCGAGGTGTCCCCTCATTGTATCACCAAAAGCTGAAGTTCCCTACCCCTCGCGGGGTAGGAAAGGTCCGAGGAGACGAAAGGGAGCAAAGGAGGTATTACTTGATCTCCATCCGCGATAGGCAAACCGAGGAGGCCCCGCCCAAGAAGAAGACGAGGATAGGAGACCCGGGTCCGAGCACGAGTACCCCGGCTGAGGATCTATACATCATCCAGGTGGGGGAGGACCCGAGCAGAACGCTTCAGATCGGTGCTACACTATCCGAGCAGGAGAAGGAAGCTTACGTGAGTTTCCTAGAAGCCAACCGGGATGCATTTGCTTGGTCCGAGGATAAGCTCCCCAGAATTCCGCCGGAAGTCATAACCCACAAATTGAAGCTGGATCCAAGCTGTCGCCCGGTGCAGCAACGCAGGAGGCACTGCAATCCCGAGCGACAGGCCATCATCAGGGAGCAAGTGAGCGAGAAGTTGCGCTCGGGACTGTTACGACCTACCCAGTATCTCGATTGGGTAGCTAATGTGGCCGTTGTTCCCAAAAGAAATGGGAAGCGGTGGATGTGCGTAGATTATACTGATTTCAATAAGGCTACGCCCAAAGATAGCTTCTCCATGCCACGAATCAACCAACTAGTCGACGCTACGGCCGGGCACGAGATGTTGAGTTTTTTGGATGCCTATTCTGGGTGCCACCAGATCAGCATGCACGAGCCCGACCAAGACAAGATAGCTTTCGTCACTGATCATGGTCTATGCTGTTGAACCCCCTCAATGTGTGAAGATTTAAATGTGATAGCTTTTGATGATGACCAAACACTATATGTGCATAAATTGTCTTTGAACTGTTCTAGCATAAAAAGACTTGGATATGCTCAACATATTTCATGAAGTCACGGTGTTCTGAAGGCTGAAGAACAACTTCACCAGGTAAGAGTTTTGGATTCAAGTTGAAAGACTATATCTAACTCAGCTTATGTGTTTTTACAGGACAAGGAATGTGGCTCAGAGTTTGAGCATTTTGAGGACGATTGGTGAGATCAATCCTAACTTATAAGCCCTTGATCATTTGATTATCAAAGTTGACATTCATGTTTTGATTTCAAAAGGTAAATAAGCTAGATCTTGATCTAAATTTAGTTGAGTTGGACTTTGCTCAATTCATGCTTTAGAATCAAGAATTTTGATGGAGTAAACCCAACTTGAAACCCCCAAGCTTGTTCCTTGGACTTAGTGTGTTTTTAACTCACATTTTGGGAGTTCAGGGAGAAGGGTCGACCCCTGGGTAGTAAATTCCTCAACCCGCATGGGTTCTACAACCCCAGTCGCGAGGGTCGACCCATGTGGGTCATTTTCTCAAACCAACACGAGTAACTGCGAGGGTCGACCCCAAGGGTCGACCCCTTTTGTCCAGATACTTGAAACCTGCACGGGTCTTTATTTCCAGCCGCGAGGGTCGACCCTTGGGGTTGACCCCTGTGGGTCAGTCTTTTAAACCCGCACGGGGGGTAACGAGGGTCGACTCCAAGGGTCGACCCACTGCTCCCGAACCTGTTAAACCCTCTCACGAGGGTCGACCCACTGCTCCCGAACCCGTTAAACCCTCTCACGAGGGTTGACCCCAAGGGTCGACCCTTTCAGGTTTTGGGCGGCGCCGTGAAAAATGACTTTCGTGCACATGCACCAAAAGTCTTCCAACTCTAGTCCAACTGCCCCAAATCGCTCCAGAAAATGTGGATCTGGTCTCTAGACTATCCTTGACCGTCCTAAACATATATATACATCTTATTGGAGTTGTAAACCCTGGGATTTAAGTGAGATCTGAAATATTGTTTTGTTCTAACCCATGTGAGTGCAGGGTCGCAAGCAGCAGCTCTAGCTCTTCTTCCACCTTGCTCTGAGCGTGAATGTGAAGGGAAGAAGGTGGATTCAAGTCTCTAATCGATCCCCTACTGGAAGCTGCATGGGATATCAAGCTACTACTTCATTTGTACAAGGATCATTCATCTTCCTTCAAGAACGATCATCATCCTACAGAGGTGTTCAACTACATTCGAAGAAGTGAAAGGGAGAGCTCTAAACACGGCAAAATCTTCTTCATTCTTAATTCTCAAATCTTTGCTGATTGAATTTTTATATCTGTTGTAACACTTAAACCGGATTCTTGTGTGTTGCTCGTGATCGGAAACACGAGCATGTGTGTGTGTGTGTGGTGGCCAGATCGGCTACCGTGTGTGTGGTTGCTGTTCTACACAGCGTGTGTGTGGCTCACTTCATAGTGAAGCGTGGGGTGGACGTAGGGGACACGGTTGTGTACCTGAACCACCTAAAAATTTCGTGCTTCATTTGTGGGTTGATTCTTTGCATATTGTTACGAGTGGGCTTCACGTTGAGTTGTGTGCTTACCATTTCCGACATCAATCACATACCCTCATCTACGTGCTTTCACGAGAGAGAACCTGTTTGAGTAAGGCTGAGTGCTTGTGTGTTAATCTAACAAGCTTTTCATTCATAAAGAAATTTTAATTGGCCAATCAATTCACCCCTCCCCTCTTGATTGCCACCATTCGGGACTCAACATATACTGCTACACCCGCATGCCCTTCGGGTTGAAGAATGCAGGGGCTACATATCAACGTTTGGTTAATCATATGTTCGATGCACAGATCGGTCGCAATATAGAAGTTTATATAGATGACATGCTCGTCAAAAGCCTTAGGGCGACCGAGCACCTCGAAGACCTGGCGGAGACATTTACGATGCTCAAAAAGTACAACATAAAGCTCAACCCGAGTAAGTGTGCGTTCGGAGTCAAGTCGGGAAAGTTCCTCGGATTCCTCATCACTCACAAGGGGATAGAGGCGAATCCCGACCAAATCTGAGAGGTGTTAGAGATGAAATGACCAGCGCGGGTAAGGGACGTGCAGTGCCTCACTGGCCGCATCGCTGCCCTGACCCGATTCCTATCTTGCGCAGCAGAAAGGTGCCTACCCTTCTTCCGACGTATCAAGCAAGCGCACAAAGCATCGAAGAAGAAGGGGCAGATCGACTGGGATCAAGAATGCGAGCAGGCATTTGAAGAACTTAAATGGTACCTGACGTCCCCTCCTATGCTCTCCAAACCACAGAAAGGAGAACAATTGCTCATATACCTATCGGTGACCCCGAGCACCCTAAGTGTTGTGCTTATACGGAAGGAGGACAGCATAATGAAGCCAGTCTACTACTTGAGTCGAGCATTACAGGGACCGGAGTTTCGCTACTCACGGACCAAAAAGTTCACTCTAGCCCTGGTAACGGCCGCATGAAAGTTGCGACCATATTTCCTTGCGCATCAGATCGCTGTTCTTACCGATCAGCCCTTGCGCCAAATTCTCCAAAACCCAGACGCCTCGAGAAGACTCATCAAGTAGGCCATCGAGCTGGGCAAATTCAATATTAAATTCTGCCCCAGGATTGCGATCAAAGCCCAAGCTCTTGTCGACTTCGTTGCCCAGTGTACGTTGCCCGAGGAAAACTCTCCGGAGCAGTCCTCGGGGCCTGCCTGGGAACTCTACGTAGACGGTTCATCTTGCACTGCTAGCAACGGTGCAGGTCTAGTTCTGCTGTCACCATAGGGGGTAGAGCTACAATATGCCCTCCACCTCAACTTCTTGAACACTAATAATGTGGCCGAGTACGAAGCGCTACTCTCGGGCTTGCGGATGGCAAAGCACCTAGGAGTGACCAACTTGTGAGTCTACAGTTATTCCATGCTCGTCGCTAACCAGGTTAAAGGGGAATTCGAAGCCCGAGAGACGGCGAAGATCAAGTACCTGGAGAAGGCCAAGACAGCGGCCTTGGGGTTCTCTTGCTTCGAGATGGTGCACATTCTGAGGGAGGAGAACGTCCGAGCAGACGTTCTATCCTGCCGATCATCGTCAACAACCACCTCTAACTCAAGAGCCATCTTGATAGAGCAGTTATCAGCACCAAGCATCGAGGAGCCGATCCCCCAAGTGAATGCCATCGACCATGAGCCTTCTTGGATGGATCCGATCTTATATTTCCTCCTACAGAAGCAACTCCCCAATGACCGCACTAAAGCCCACCACACGTGGCACACTTCACGATCATTGATGGCCGCCTATTTAGGCGCTCGCTCTCGGCCCCACTACTAAAGTGCTTGTTCCCCACGGAAGCCAAGCAGGCAATACAAGAAGTACATGAGGGACTCTATGGGAGCCACATGGGGGGGCGAGCACTCTCACGGATCCTCGTCGGGCAAGGGTACTGGTGGCTGACGTTGCAACAAGACTGCCTCGACTACGTTCAAAGATGCCCTCAATGCCAAAAGTTCTCAAACTTACATCACCAACCGGCAACGCAATTGCACGCTCTGAGCCTCAGGGGAGGAAGAAATTCCTCATTGTTGCCATTGATTACTTCACCAAATGGGTCGAGGCGGAACCATTGGGGAAAATCACAAGTGAAGCGACATGGAAGTTTGTTCTACAGAGCATAATCTGTCGGTTTGGGATCCCACGCGTCCTCACAACCGACAATGGCAAGCAATTTGCGAGCACCGCCTTCCAGGAAAAGTGCTCGGAACTGGGGATTTGGAACTATTACACATCAGTGGGCCATCCCCATGCAAACGACTTGGTTGAAAATGCCAATAGAATACTCCTCCATGGCATCAAGACCCGTTTGGAACAAGCAGGTGACTCTTGGATAGACTCCATTCCAAGTATTTTGTGGGCACACCAGACCACTGCTCGGACCGCTACGGGAGAGACGCAGTTTCACCTCGCATATGGGGCAGAAGCAGTCATCCCGATCAAGATTTCCAACCCGTCACTACGAGTCGGCCAGTTTGACGAAGCGAGAAATAACCAGGCGATGCGAGAGAACCTGGACTTGCTCGAAGAAGATAGAGAACGTGCTCAATTGAGACTCGTAACTTATCAGTAGAAACTGGCTTAATACTACAATGCTCGCGTCAGAGAACGCCACTTCCTCCCTGGAGACCTTGTGCTATGGTGAGCCAGTGTGGCAGACCCCAGAGCAGCTACAGGGAAACTGGCCCCAAATTGGGAAGGCCCGTATCGTGTAACAGAAGTGCTCAACGAAGGAGCATACAGGCTGACGGCGCTGGATGGACGGGAGGTGCCAAGAATGTGGAATTCTGTAAACCTCAGAACCTTTTATCAATAAACAATTTTTGACATGTTTCCTCGCCATCCTAATACCCCGCCTAAGGGGAGTGTTGCCAGCTGAGCCAAACGATGGTGGCTTCTGAGCCTCCAAGATAGCCTCCAAGAGGCGAGCACTCATGCTCCCTCAGAAATGATGGTCGCTTCTAAGCCTCCAAGAGGAGAGCACTCATGCTCCCTCAGAAATGATGGTCACTTCTAAGCCTCCAAGAAGCGAGCACTCATGCTCCTTTGAAAACAGTGGTAGCTTCCGAGCTCCCAAGGGGCGAGCATTTGTGCTCCCTTAGAAACAATGAGCAACATTCCTTTTTTCACCAGGGAAGGACGTACACTCTCCCAGAGTTGTTCAAGAGTGGCACCTAAGCCCTCAAGAGCGGAAAAGAGTCCTGGTCTCTGTAGGAGGCGGGACGTTTATCTAGTCAAAGGCAAGTGAGAGTCCCCTCCCTCTTCAGGAAAACGGGCGTACACTTGCCTACCATCACTACACGATAGGGCAGTCCCTTAAGGCAAGTAAGAGTCCTGGCCATCCTAGGGAACAAGAAGTACGTACACACCAGAGGTGGATTTGAACGATGATTCTACCTACTCTCACAAACTCGCCACACATGGAAGCTTCTTCAAGCAACATGCATAGTGAAGGCACAGAACAAAGCAAGAAGCCCACACGTTTATTCGTAACACAAAGAGCCAAACTCTAGTATCGCATATCCGCTTGGCCAGGGTGAATTGCCAGGAAAATGAGTGGGGCGAACCAAGGACATGGCAGAATTGGTACCATCGAGGTAACCGGCGATCCAACCATGTTCATAATCGTTGCTCAGGTCAAGCGCTTCATGGGCGACGATCGAAGCAGAAGCAATGACGACCTTTTCCCCCGACACCACTATGGCAGGCAAAGTTGGGGTCGCCGAAGCATCGTCCACCTTCGCGTCAACACCAGGAGGAGATCCTGAAGCCTTTTTCTCATTCGTCGCGGCCTTGGGGGAACGCTGAGCCATCGCAACAACGTAAAGAAGACGAAGACAGGCAGCGAACACATCTACAAACTCTACTATTTATAAAAGAGGAACGCTTCGTCTCCCTTATCAGCAGCGGAAGGTGTCCTCCCACCCACGCATACATCGAAAGAAGGTATGGGCACATTGAAAGGTAAGTGCATCGTATGAAAGGCAAGCACACACCACAATGCAAAGAAAAATTAGAGAAAGAAGATTATATTGATAAGCGGGGGCGAGGGTATAGAAAGGTTACTCGTCCTCCTCGGGACGGAACCTGTCAGGTTGGAGGCTCAACACCCCCTTGTTACAGTAGAGGCGGTCCACCTTCCCCAGGGCGTCTCGCCACCCTTGCAGGTATCCCTGCTTATACTCCTCCGATACACCGCCGCCGCAACTCTCCCCCTCCGGCAGCCTAGGCACAGGCAGAGCCTCCTTCCTGAAGCACAGGCGCTTGTAGGGAGCCTCGTTCAATGAGGAACTAGACTTCTCTGATGACATCTTCTAGAGTATTCTCCTAACCACCCAGCAGACCCAGGATGGCCTTAGAGTTCACCATAGGGATGCTATTTATAGGGAGAAGATGAAACCCCCAGAAGGGGGACAGGAGTCTTACTGCCTCTCCTACTTTGTGGAAATCGAAGCGACATACCCCGAAGATCGCGCCTCCTCAGAGTGAGTCCTTACCCACCGCTTCGTATCCCGAGAAGGATTTAAAGTAGAAAAGGGAAGCAAGCAAACTACGTGGAAAATACCAAAGGCTCCAGAACTTGCGAAAGAAGGGAAAGTCATCATTTCAAACAGGGAAAGTTTACATAGTAGAGGCAACGCCTGCTTGGGCATACCCCGATTGAAAGGAAAGGAGAAACATAATACAAAAATGGCGAGCGCTCCTTCAAGATCTCGCCTCCTCGGTAGCAACGTCCGGCCCTTGGTCCTGAAGCCTGGGTGCACCTCCAGAAATGGCTGCTGGTGGGGGATCATCGGTCAGGTCAACCAGCTCGATCCACCTCCACCAACGGTTCGGCCCCAGCAGCTCGCTCCTCCGTGCCCAGCTTCTCCTCCTCGTCAAGCTCCTCCTCACAATCATTGGCCTTCAGTCTAAATGGTGTTAGCGGAGGTGGCAGGGTCGGTACCGAGATGCCCAGGCTATCAGCCGCGGCCTGGAGAGCGGCCGTCCAGCCTTCATGGAAGCCACTGTCCCTAGCCGGGCCATAGACCACTACAGCCGCTGCGTTCAACTCGTCCCGGTACTCCGAGGACGAACGGTAGCACTCCACGGCCTCCAGCCCGATCGTGGCCATCGATTCCTTCAACCGCTTGGTCTGGGCTTCCGTCGCCTGGGCTCTCCCTTCAGTGGCATCCGCCCGAGCATCCGCAGTGTCAGCTCACCCGATAACCTCGCGAAGCGACCCCTCTGTTGACACTCGTTTTCAGCCCGCAAGTTGAGTTACTTCTCGTATTCACCTCCGTAATGCCCTGAATTGACCATTATTTTGGAGTCTTATTTGAGCTGATCTCGAGCCCATTTCTTGACCGTTTTTAGACCCATTGAGCCTTGGAAGCTTTTATTTTCAATTTCCCAACTTTTAAGTCTGTTTCAGGCCAATCCGGAGCTCAAAAGGATGTCCGGCCCATTTTTGTAAGAAGCCTACAAACGGTCGGTTGGTCGACCGTTTCCTTTGGCTAGTGGTCGGTCGACCGATCGCTAGGCTCAATTTCCCAGCCCGATGACCTTCTTTTCTGCGCCCACCTGTAAACGGTCGGTCGACCGACCATTTCTTCCTGCAGACGGTCGGTCGACCGACCGCTAGGCTGTCTGAAGAGTCCAGCTTCTTCCCAACTCCATTTTCTGCTCGACGGGGCTATCTTCTGGGGCTGATATCTTCCAGATTATTCCACCAAATCATGATCTATTTTTTCTGGACTCTTCCCTTTGATATTATCTCGAGATTGATATATCGCACTCGATTTATCTTGGACTATATCCCTTGAAATCTCGGATTTGAACCTTAGGGTTTTCTGCTCCTATAAATAGAACCCAGGTTCGCAGGTCGCGAAGGGGGGCTCTTTCTTGGTTCGGGGCGAAGCCATGCTACACCACCATTGTTGAGACGCTTGAGATGATCTAGAGGGGGGTGAATAGATCAGTCACCCGATAAAATCGACTGCAGCAGATTCAAGTGCAGAATATAAGAACTTCTGCTAAACAGATCGAGGGCACAAAGCAAATACCAGCCAAACCTGCTGAAGAACCGTCCTAAACAATCATCTACTGCACAAAGAATCAAAAATAAAGAGGTAATGCAAACCACAGATCAATCACACAGTAGACAGGATATTTTAGGTGGTTCGGTCCTCCAGACCTACGTCCACCCCACACTCAAACCCAAGTGTGGCTTACTGTTGCGCAACACAGCTTGCGTCCGCTGGGCCTTACAGCTTAGCCTACAACCGCTGAGCATCACAGCTTGCTTCCGTTGGACAATACAGCTTAGCCATCCGCTGACTCACAGCTTGACCGCTGGGGATTACAGCTTAACCCGACCACTGGGGACTACAGCTTAACCCGACCAGTGGAATCCTCCACTGCAAACGCTCAGTAACATAGCTTGCTCCGCTGGGCAATACAGCTTAGCCATCCGACGTATCCACCTCGTCGTTGTGCATCACAGCTTGCACTGCTGGTAAACAGCTTGAAGAAAGGTTTAAAAGAAAACAGAAAATGGGAAACAAGACAGCAACAGAAAGCTATATACGATAAAGCACAAAATAGCTCTCAAGGAGCAAGTTGGTCTGGATCTGATCCAAGAGCCAACAGATAGCACCACTTCAAAGAATTCTTCTCTTCTTCTTCTTCACGAGCTCTCTGTCTCTCTTTCTTTCTCTTTCTCTTCTGCTTCTTCTCTCTTTCTCTTCTTCACTCTTTTTCTTCTTCTGGATCGTGCAGGCTCTCTCTCTGCTTCTGCCCTTTCTGCTTCGATCACGATCACCTTCCTCCTGAGGAAGAAGCTTGGTATTTATAGAGCATCAGAAGTAGGGCGTGTACAGGACTTGTGCCCCCTTTATCCAGAGATAACCTCGGATCACATGCCAGGTGCCAACCTCGGATCACGTGCCCAATCATCAGCTTGAATCAATCTGAAGGAAGAGAAAAAGGATGCATCGAGTTAGTTCAGGATTTGAACTAAGCATGTACAGACTTGATAGTGTGTAATGCAGTGTGCATGCAGTGAAGTGTGTACATTGAAAGTGGATGCACAGACGTGCCTTTTACGAATGTACAGACTTTGGAAATGCTTGAAGCACATGATGCAACAAGACCCTGTACAGACTTAACCTGAGCATGGGCTGTATATACTTTAAATGCATGAAGCACACGATGTTCCGACTTGACCTATGTAAAGTGCACGCAATGTACAGACTTGTTGAACTACAGCATGTATAGACTTGCACAGTTGTCAAAACAAATAGGTGCTCATTAGTGTATAGACTTGCTACGGCATCAAAGCAACCGTGTTCAGACTTTAAGTGAAGAATGTACAGACTTCGTGGAAGTGCTTGCGCTAAGACAATGTAAGGATTTTGAAGTGATGCACATATGCACTGAGTTAATCACGTGCAGCAAACACACATTGTACAGACTTTCTATGCCTGCCACAAGACGATGTATAGACTTATGTGTGCGACCAGACAATGTATAGACTTGTGTGTGCGTGCATGCTACAAGACAATGTATAGACTTGTGTGTGCGTGCATGCTACAAGGCAATGTATAGACTTGTGTGTTCATGCATGCTACAAGGCAATGTATAGACTGCGTGCAGACAAGACCTCATATGCAATAAGTGTGCATCAGTGTATAGACATCATATGCAGTGTATGCAGTTGTATAGACTTGATGCACGGACAATGCATATGCTTGAACAAGTGGCGATGTATAGACTTTAAATCAAGTGCACTGGTTGTACAGACTTTGCATATGCATGGAGAGCAGACGATGTACAAACTTTAAATGCTCAAGCAGGACTTTCATTTAGACAGAGCTGTTCATGATATGCAATGCTGACTCATAGTGTTTGCTATCATCAAAATCACAGGGGCACAACAATCTCCCCCTTTTTGATGATGGCAACACTATGAGTCACACTGACTCATGTCAAACTATTCTCCCCATTTGACTTCATCAAAAAGTAAATAGTTTGAGATGAGAAATACAAATATGCATGCAATGATTAGATGAAAGTCTCCCCCTTTGACTAAGTCATGAAAGGCTCTCTCTCCCTTAATGGCACATCATGAATGCTAAATGCAGTATACATGCAGATATCCCTTAGTACAACCCATTCTCTCCCTGAATGTATAACTCCCCCTGAATCATTTCTCCTCCTTTGAGAAAGGAATATGGACGGATGAAACACATCACCTCTTATGACATAATCAAAAGGTAGAGAAGATAGGAGGGAAAGAACATGAATAAGGTAAGGGGTCACTACACAGCAGCTGAAGCATTGGTTCAGAAAATGAGTATGATTATAGACAACTGTTAAAGCATAAGAGTCAGCAATATACAGTCTTGAAAGAATTCAGGTTTAACAGTGATAAAGATAGAGTAAAGCAGCTGACCACTGAAAAAGAGTTATAGACTCCATTTATAGCAATGAATCTAGGGCACATGGTTTTAATAGATAAGTCAGAAACAATACCCTTTGTGATTAAACATGGAAGTTCAAGAAAGGCAACTTGAATATGTATTGAGAAAAATAATTTACACTCAATGACTATTGATTTCAAAGGGTTACAACACTTTGTTTTTCACCTTTTAATTTTCAGAAACTGAGCTAAGTGAATAGACCAGTCGCATTTATGCTGTTGACATTAGGTGTACACCTTGATCAGAGGCAGGTACCCCAAGTTACTAGGCATAAACTACTAGATCTATTTCAGATCAAGACCTACAAGGAACAATTTTCACCTTTGACATTAAGGGTACACCTTGATCAGAGGCCAGTACCCCCAGTTACTTGGTGAAGACTCCCCCTATAGATTTAACCCTATGAACAGAGATAGCCTGAAGCACTTCATGACTTATGAATTCTCCTGCTTCTTTGGAGGAGATCACAGTTTCTCAGTGTAATTTAGCCATTGCTCTGTCACTGTGTTCAGCACATTACATTGATGATCTTATTTATTGCTGCCCTGATTTCTTTTAGAGTGATTGTTTAAAAACAGTACACACTCTTATTCACCTTTTCTAGACATTTCCAGTTTAACACGTTCAGGCATTAAAAAAAACTTTTTCTATTCTAACCATGAGACATAGATTAAGAGCTATAAAGGTTTTCTTTTATCTCAAGTTCTGAAGTGAAGACACTTAACTCTTCAATTTATAAAAGTTAAACCTTTAGTTCCTTTCAATTTGCAAGTGTGATTCTTATAAATGAAAAATTACAATAACCACAGCTCAATGTACTAAACCAGAAGTAATATTGTTGTTCAGTGAAGGTGATATGGAAATGATAGCAATTGTTAAGAAGTGATAGCAATAGGCATTAAGGTCCAAGAGCATCTGATGTCAAAGAATATGAATGAATTGAGTGGGGACGAAGAGAAGTGAAAAGGATTCAATGTATTGAACTGAACTCTCAGCTCCCCCTGACACCATGATGCAACAATATGCTATGCAATGCTTTCAACTAACTAAATGCAGACTATGCAACAATTATACATAAAGCAAGTATGCAATCATTTCAAGTTTATGCACTCAAGTCATGAACATTTTATCCTTTTTCAGAGAGTTTATTTCATGAAAGTCAGGTGTATATAATCTAGAGAACTAAGAATCAACTACAACTTAATGCCCTAAATCAACATGACTTTCTCAATTCTAAAGGTAATTCACTTACCTGCTTTACCTGACTGATTTATTTTTTACCCTTGGTGTTGCATCAGAATGTTGACAAGGCCTCCAATCTCCTTCAGCTTTTAGAATTTTTGGCCCTACCTCTTGTCATATGCCTGGAGTAGCTATTCATGTTTCATCATTTTGTTCCCGGCTACCAGGCATACCTGCAAACACACTTAGGGAGCAGATTTTGGAATCCAAGATAGTTTGGGCCCCAAGACAGAAACAGACATGTGAGAGTGAAGACATGACAAAAGCTGTTTAGGGATCCACATTTGTGTAAAAGTGGATGGTTTGGTGGATTCTACAGTTTGAGAATTATTTTTTTTATTTTTATTTTTCTCAGCACCAACAGGTTTAGCTTTCTTTTTCTGGTACTGTGATGGTTTTTGTGTAGTCCTAGCATTCATTTTATTAGAAGCATTGTTGTTTTTCTGCCAGTGCCTTGGCCAATGAGTGTACTGGAAGTTGTGGCCCAAATTGGTCCTAGGCTGACCATAGAACACCTGTTGACTAGGACTCCATGTCCTAAAGTGACTATCCCATCTCCTAGCTGGCTGAGATCTATAGGGCTGAGTGGGGAAATTCTGATACCTAGACCTCATGTACACAGGATTCCACCCAAACCTATTAAGTTGTTATGAGTGAATGTGATGATAGACTTGGGCTCGAGGGAAATAGGGATGTGCAAACTGGTTCCTAGCGACACTTGGTCTCCCTGCCACCTTTGACCCTCTAGGTTTCTGCACTGACTTATATTTGGTCTTTTTCTGAGCAGTTGATGGTGGTGGAGACTTAACAGCCTTGGACTGGGGTTTTGATGTGCTAGCTGACTGACCCCTAACCTTGTTCTTACCCTTGGGAGAAGAGCATGCAGCACTAGGCTCTACAACTTTCTGCTTTCCCTTGTCCTTAGCACTGGACACTTTTGATTTTACATTTTTGGAAGCAGATTTTTCGCTGACCATTTTTATGAATGATCCTTTGTTCTTTTCTCCCACGAGTGAAATGGTTTTCAATTCAAAACTCTTTTTAGCTGAGGGATTAAAATCGAGACCCTCCTTTCTAAAATTGACTTTTGACCCTAGCAAGGCATTAAGATTTTCTGTTCCTTGGGTCATGCTTTCAATGATTTTCTTTTTGTCAGAATTTTCATTTTCTAAATTTTCAATAGTTTTCTTCAGTTCAGCATTCACTGACAAGACAGCTTCATATTTTTCATTTGAAATCTTTATTTCATTTTCAAACTTCTGAATTGTCAATTTCAACACATCAACGACATTTTTCAGCAATTCATTTTCTTTCCTACAGTCAATCAAAACATGCTTTAACACATCAAAATCAGAACATGCACTTTTCAATCTGTCATTCTCTGATTGTAAACATGCAACTTTATCAGACAGTGTTTTATCATTAACCAGCGAATTTACTTTCTTCTTCAAGTGCATGTTTTCCTTCCTAATATCATCCACTTTATTTAACAATTCTCCATAAGCATTTTCCCAATCAGAAATAGTACAGTGTTCGAAAGGGGATGATACCTCATCGGATTCTTCTTCTTCTCTTCCATTCCTGGCCATCAAGCATATGTCCTTTTCTTCTTTCTCACTATCCGAGGAAGTGCTCAGCGTGCCTTCTTCCTCATCGCTCCATGTATTGACCATGGCCTTTCCCTTTGGCGCTTTCTTCCATGGTCTCTCTTTCTTTTTCTGGAACTCTGGACAATCAGTCTTCATATGGCCAGTCTTCCTGCAATGATAACAAATATTATCGTCAGATTTTTCAGCAGGGTTGAATTTATACCTGTTTTGCTTCCTGCTGTGGTGTCTTCTGTAGACATTTTTCCCTTCTCTTCTAAGAAATCTTCTGAACTCTTTTATAATCATAGCTATTTCATCCTTTTCAAGGTCCGATCCAGATAGACTCCGATCACTGGATGATCCATTGCAGCTGGACTGTTTTGAACAACTATGCTTGGCCTTCAGAGCAATAGGCTTCTTGTATTCGAGCTCTTCAGCTTGTAGAATATTCATCTCGTACACCATCAAAGAGCCTATCAGCTCATTAGGTTTCATCTTTTGTAAATCTCATGACTCTTCAACCATAGTTACTTTGGTACGCCATATCGAAGTCAACGATCGAAGGATCTTCCTCACAACTTCATAATCGGTATAACTTTTTCCCAGATTTCTTAGACCATTTATTATAATGGTCAGACGAGCAAACATTTCGGTCACTGTCTCACTGGGCTTCATTCGAAATGCTTCATACTCTGACACTAACATATTAGCCCGTGTCTCTCTCACTTGAGACGTTCCCTCATAAATGACCTCAAGAGTATCCCACATCTCCTTTGCCGTCTTGCAGGATGACACTCTATCAAATTCAGTGGGATGGAGTGCACATTGAATGGCGTTGATGGCGCTCCAGTTCAGAGTAGATTTTCGAATTTCTTCTCTAGTCCACACTTCCTCGTTCTCATGTAGCTCATAAGGACCTTTGCTCATAATTTTCCAGATTTCGTAATCTTTGGCTCTGAGGAAGACCTGCATCCGGTTCTTCCAACATGGGTAGTTGGATCCGTCGAAGAATGGTGGCTTTGTAGTGGACTATCCCTCTGCTATTAACCCTCTAGCATCTATGGCCGTTCCTCTTTAGGATGTTAGTCCTGCACAAAGAGTTAGGCTCTGATACCAATTGTTGAGACGCTTGAGATGATCTAGAGGGGGGTGAATAGATCAGTCACCCGATAAAATCGACTGTAGCAGATTCAAGTGCGGAATATAAGAACTTCTGCTAAACAAATAGAGGGCACAAAGCAAATACCAGCCAAAACTGCTGAAGAACCGTCCTAAACAATCATCTACTGCGCAAAGAATCAAAAATAAAGAGGCAATGCAAACCACAGATCAATCACACAGTAGACAGGATATTTTAGGTGGTTCGGTCCTCCAGACCTACGTCCACCCCACACTCAAACCCAAGTGTGGCTTACTGCTGTGCAACACAGCTTGCGTCCGCTGGGCCTTACAGCTTAGCCTACAACCGCTGAGCATCACAGCTTGCTTCCGCTGGGCAATACAGCTTAGCCATCCGCTGACTCACAGCTTGACCGCTGGGGATTACAACTTAACCCGACCGCTGGGGAGTACAGCTTAACCTGACCAATGGAATCCTCCACTGCAAACGCTGAGCAACACAGCTTGCTCCGCTGGGCAATACAGCTTAGCCATCCGAGGTATCCACCTCACCGTTGTGCATCACAGCTTGCACTGCTGGCAAACAGCTTGAAGAAAGGTTTAAAAGAAAACACAAAATGGGAAACAAGATAGCAACAGAAAGCTGTATACGATAAAGCACAAAATAGCTCTCAAGGAGCAAGTTGGTCTGGATCTGATCCAAGAGCCAACAGATAGTACCACTTCAAAGAATTCTTCTCTTCTTCTTCTTCACGAGCTCTCTGTCTCTCTTTCTTTCTCTTTCTCTTCTGCTTCTTCTCTCTTTCTCTTCTTCACTCTTTTTCTTCTTCTGGATCGTGCAGGCTCTCTCTCTGCTTCTGCCCTTTCTGCTTCGATCACGATCACCTTCCTCCTAAGGAAGAAGCTTGGTATTTATAGAGCATCAGAAGTAGGGTGTGTGCAGGACTTGTGCCCCCTTTATCCAGAGATAACCTCGGATCACGTGCCAGGTGCCAACCTCGGATCACGTGCCCAATCATCAGCTTGAATCAATCTGAAGGAAGAGAAAAAGGATACATCGAGTTAGTTCAGGATTTGAACTAAGCATGTACAGACTTGATAGTGTGTAATGCAGTGTGCATGCAGTGAAGTGTGTACAATGAAAGTGGATGCACAAACGTGCCTTTTACGAATGTACAGACTTTGGAAATGCTTGAAGCACACGATGCAACAAGACCATGTACAGACTTAACATGAGCATGGGCTGTACAGACTTTAAATGCATGAAGCACACGATGTTCCGACTTGACATATGTAAAGTGCACGCAATGTACAGACTTGCTGAACTACAGTATGTATAGACTTGCACAGTTGTCAAAACAAACAGGTGCTCATTAGTGTATAGACTTGCTACGGCATCAAAGCAACCGTGTTCAGACTTTAAGTGAAGAATGTACAGACTTCGTAGAAGTGCTTGCGCTAAGACAATGTAAGGATTTTGAAGTGATGCACATATGCATTGAGTTAATCACGTGCAGCAAACACACGTTGTACAGACTTTCTATGCCTGCAACAAGACGATGTATAGACCTATGTGTGCGACCAGACAATGTATAGACTTGTGTGTGCGTGCATGCTACAAGGCAATGTATAGACTTGTGTGTGCGTGCATGCTACAAGGCAATGTATAGACTGCTGCAGACAGGACCTCATATGCAATGAGTGTGCATCAGTGTATAGACATCATATGTAGTGTATGCAGTTGTATAGACTTGATGCACGGACATTGCATATGCTTGAACAAGTGGCGATGTATAGACTTTAAATCAAGGGATGCACTGGCTGTACAGACTTTGCATATGCATGGAGAGCAGACGATGTACAGACTTTAAATGCTCTAGTAGGACTTTCATTTAGACAGAGATGTTCATGATATGCAATGCTGAATCATAGTGTTTGCTATCATCAAAATCACAGGGGCACAACTGCCATCTTGTCTCTTCAACCCTGGCTTGAAGAGGGAAGTATTAACTTTCAATTCCATGTTCAAGGGCTTGATTTCATTCATCCTATCTCTAGTTCTACCCTTCTACTTTTCATAAACCATCACAGTTCTGTTTTCTGCACTCTATCTGCACTTTTCTTCATATTGCATGCACGATTCCCGCAGTTGTGCTGCGTGTTTTTCCTCTCTACTTGTTTCTTTCTCATCACAATACACACACCTATCTTTTGCACTCTTCCACATGGGTTAAAAACCTCCCCCCGGTGCGTTCTCCCTCAATTTCTAACCATATTTTACCACTGTGGGATTGATGCTACACTTCATGGATCTAATGGGTTTTTCTCTTGTGTTTTGGCTTTGTTTTCCAGGAGAGCATGAATAGGACGTGGGGCCCTCTTCCTCTAGCCGGTTGGAAGGAGAGGAGGTTGAAGCCACAAAGTTCCCCACACCTCGTTCCAAGCGCGCGATCAAGTCTTCATCCATTTTCAAGGTACATGGCGTCGTTCCTCTCCTTTCTTACATCCTTTGGCGTTGTTAACCCTTGGTGGCGATCACGGTCAGTATCTTTATCTTCATCGCCCTTTGTTCATACTTTTATGCTTGTTCATGCTATTATGTTATTAGCATAGTTTGGGGACGGGGGTAGAGAGATAACAAAATATCTACAACCCTTATTTTTTGGCGATCACGGTGGGACACCTAGTGCCCATCACGTTATTCATGCTCTCTTGCAAGTTTGGTGTGTTCATATGCATGTTTAGATAGAGTTTTGTCCATTTTCTTGCTGTTCTGGGTGTTTTCGGGTCTGTCAGGGGGTTGCGGTCTTCTCCAGGACCGCTAGTCACACCTAGCGGTCATCACTGGGCCGCCAGGACCTTTCTGCTGGCCTTGCGGTCTACCACAAGATTGTAAGGGTGTTAAAAATGGTCATCTGGTAGACCACTTTCTGATTCTGGCAGGTCTACGCACAGGCTCACAGGGGTGTTTTTCTTCAATGATTTAGTTGACCTCCCGGGGTCGGATAGCTCTATTCTTGGGCATGTTCTGTAGCCATTTGTATTGTCTTTCCATCCATATATTATGTGCATTATTTGGGTCATGTTTGCATAGTTTAATAGTGTCTTCATTTTTGAGTTTTCTGCATAAAGTCTGCAGGCAGGTCCCGGGACAGACTCACAGGTACACCTTTGGTAGATGATTTGATTGGCTTCCTGAGATCTGATTGTTTACTTCTTGCTTCCATCTTGTTCCCCTTTGTATTATCTCAACTTCCATATTTTATTTACATTATTTGGATCACGTTTGCATGGTCAAACATTGTCTTCATTTTTGGGTTTTGTGCATAAAATCTGCATGCAGGTCCAGGGGCAGACTCACATGTATGTATTGCATTGATGATTTAATTGCCTTTCGGGTTCTGATTGAGTCTTTTTCTGGTCCTGCCTTGCTGTCCTTCGTATTGTCTTTGTTTTCATATATTGTTTGCACTCATATCATTGTGTTTGCATAATTAAATCTTGCCTTCATTTTTTAATTTTATGCTACATTTTTTCATGTACTCCGATGCATATAAGGCCATGCATTACATATCATAGTCGCATTCCTACCTTGGTAAGTGATCCTCTCGCCTCCATATTCTTTGGAGTCGACTAGGTGATCTTATTCGGGACCTCCATAAGTCCCCGTGAGCCATGGATTCCCACACGGACCCTGGGCCGGTTGTACCTTTCCACCCCTTAGGCTTGCATTTTGCATACGTGTGAGGTAGTTAACCTTAGTCAACCCAAAGTTTGGACCTTATTCCCTATAAGATTCCTATCTTGAGGGAATTGTGCTTAATTTAAAATATTAAAAGGCCCATCAAAACTTTTGACAAACATCATTTTAACTTGTTTGACTTGGGTGAAACCCTTCACATTGTTTTGTGTTGTTTGGGCCAGTCCAGGTCCATTTGTGGTGTTTGTGTTACATCCCATCATCTACCATATATTCTTATGTTGTTAGGCCCATTTAGGTTAGCCCATTTTATGTGTCCATTGTCCAGTCCATTGTCCTTGGTCTGTTCTCCCTTGGTCTTTGCATTAGTGGGTCATCCCCCCCTTATTCTCAAGCCCATTAACACCTTACTTCCCTCCTTGCATTAAGTCTCCATTTGCCCTCATGAAGCATCGTCCCAACCCCTTGTATCGTTCTTCTTCCCAATCGTCTTCCTATTCCCGCGTGGAATCCTCTTCCCACGCGGGCCCATCTTCCCGTGATCCCTCTGATCCATCCGAGGAACAAGCCAATCTCATGGCCCATCTATCATGCCTTGTTCGCCAAATGGACCCGGCCCAAGCCCAACGCCTTATTACAAATCATCTTCATGGGCCTTCTTCTCTCAATGGGCCTTCTTCTCATGTCAATGGGCCGTCTTCCCTTAATGGACCCTCTCCTCTCGAAGGGCCCTATTCTTCTAATGGGCCTCATTCCCTCAATGGGCTCTCTTCTTTTAATGGACCTTATTCTCATAATGGGCCTCATCCTTCTTCTCCTTGTGCTACTGGTCCAATGGGTCCTTATGCTCATGTTCCTTCCAGGTCCGCATATCCTCCCACCCCCGGAATGGGTCCTTCTTCTTTTCAGCCCAGATCCTCTTATTCGGCCCATTATCATAATCCTGATCTGAATTCACATTCTCTTGCTCAAGTTGGCCCATATTCCTCTCGATCTCTCCCTACCCAGGAGATGATTTCTCAAGTCCAACGCCATCTTGATGAACTTCAACGCCGAGTTGATCCCAAATCCTCCTTAAGTGTCCCATTTTCACAAATTCCCACATATCGCCGTTATGGTGGAGTCGGTGACCCCTATGTGCACTTAAAGGAGTTTCTTTATGAGTCGGCCCAATTTTGACATGACCAACGCTTGATGGCATATCTATTTGGTCTGTCATTGGAAGGCCCGGCTCGGGATTGGTTCATCTCATTACCGCAAGAGCAAGTTGTGAATTTTCAAGCTGTCCAAGGCAAGTTTATTCAGTAGTTTCAGGACTAGGTTGGGCCCAAGTATTCTATGGTGGATCTGGCCCATGAGAAGACGAAGCCTGACGAGGAGTTCTCCACTTTTTCCGACCGTTGGCGCCGCCTTGCCGCGCAAGTCCCGGGGCACATTCTGGAGGGAGAGCAGATCAAGATGTTGATATCCAATGTAACGCCGAAATATCGATTTGTCTTAGCCCTCAATGACATCACCTCCTAGCAACAATTATACAATCGAGCCCGCTTCATTCGCCAACAAATCCAAGGTTCCTTTGACCCTGAGTCTTCTCCGCCTTCTACATCTCCATACACCCCGCCATCTACATCTACCTCTACATATCAACCTTCACCCTCCACGAGTCAACCTTTCACTTACATTGCACCATCCATGAGTCAGCCCTACGCCTCCACATATCAACCCTCCACAAGTCAACCCTCCACAAGTCAACCCTCCGCATATCAACCTTCCATGAGTCAGCCTTCCACTCCCATATACCGACATCCGCCTCCGCCCTAGGTCAAGGAAACACCACATCCCGAGCAGATGGATGCCATCTATATACCACCTCATCCCACTCCACATATACCTTCACCAAATCCCTCCACCAATACTTCCACCCCCAACGCCGCTCGGCGCGTTGTGCCGATACGTCGACGGTGGGCACCACGACCTCCCTCTCCACCTCTACCGCCTTCGTCTCTACCACCAGTGCCTCCATCACCGCCACCACTCCACCGCCTTTGCCATCATGAGCAGGTCTCTACCACCAGTGCCTCCATCACCACCACCATGTCCACTACCTTCACCATCGTTGCCCGAGCATGAGCAGGCTGTACCCCCACCTACACCTACACCTTTGCCTTTACCCACACTCGAACTTGCCATCGCCTCAACCCCTTTGCCTCCACCTAAACACACCATCCCCATTGAAGCTTCCACGCCTTCCAAGTCTTCCACTTCTCCATCTACTTCCACCCCATGGAGCGGGTGTGTGCTACCTCCGGTGTCTCTCGGGTCTGATCCCCAGAGAGACGATGAGCCAAGTTAGGATGATTCGGTGTCGATTCTACATTTCAAGATTCAAGATTTTATATGTCGGATGTCAATCCATGTTCTAATTCCTGGCTATTTCGTGGACGATGTACCTCCACTTTCAAAGAGGACGGTTGTCAAGAAGAGTTCCCTCGCCTTGGTGCCAGTTTCTTCACAAGCGAGGCCGGTGGTGATCTCTTTGCTCGCCGGCAGGTTTACCATTAATGCTATTATTACTTCTCACTCCATTGCTATTCAGTTCACTGGTCAGGAGGGGTTCTCCACCCGGATCATGCTAACTCATACGGCTGCCAAGAGTTTGTGGAATTCTATATTCAAGGGGCAATTGGCCGTATCTTCTACACTTTCGAAGGACATCTTGCACATTTTATGCAATCTCCCTCAGTTTATCAAGCCGGCCACGTCAACGCCACGCATTACTCTCCCGCAGTTTCATCCTACTCTTCTATCAAGGGAGTTATGCTTTAAGCCTGATTACCGAGTGGAGTTGTCGAACCTCATGCTCCTTGTGCCGAGGGACAAAACTCCGTGGTTTCATGATGTTTGTTCGCCAAGGGAGTCATTTGTCGGAGAATGTACACCTACTGTTAGCACCAGATGTCTAGGGGAAACAGCCCTGACAAGGCTTCATGTTCATAGCCGGGCCAGGCCATCTGCCAGGTGGACCCGTTATTTGAGGATATATCTCAAACCAAGAAGCCCAAGGGTCCGAGCCCGCGCCAGGCGGGTCCATGTTCGAGAAGGTTTTGCTAAGAAGAGGCGGCAGCGCAAGTTTAAGGGCTATCAGTTGCACACTCAGGGGACTACTCCTCCTTCTTCCTCATCTCATTCATCATTTTGTCTGCTAAGCTCCCACCCTTGGGTGGTGTACCTGCCGTCTTCCAATCCCATGTCTATAATCTTCTCCTCTCCTCCCGGGTCCGTGAACCCCCGCTTTTCTTCTTCTCGTTCAGGGCCTCCGGGTTTTCCACATTCTCGTTATTCTAGGCCTCGGCCTATGCCCTCTCATCATCCCGATCCTAGGACATCTTCTGATTCTTCTCCTCTGGTATCTCCGGGTTCTAATTTTCCTTCCTCGACCCTATCGGGTGATTCTAATTCTCATTCCCCGACTGTGTCAGATGTCTATGATTCTCTTTCCCCGACTCTGTCAGGTGGTCCTTATTCTCCTTCCCCGACCTTGTTCGGTGATTCTCGTTCTTCTTCCCCGACCCTGTCGGGTGGTCCTCATTCTCTTTCCACGACCCTGTCAGGTGTCTATGGTTCTTCTTCCCCGACCCTGTCGGGTGATTCTAATTCTCCTTCCCCAACCCCGTCCGATGATTATCATTCCTCTTCTCCGACTGCATCGGATGATTCTTCTTTTCCTCTTTCTACTCACTCCTCCTCACCCTTTCGCGGGCGTTGCCCTTTTTCATGTTATTTTTGAGGCTTTAGTCCGCCTTGATCTCAGTTAATCTCCGTTTCTTCTGTATCTGGTTCCTTGTTATCAGAGTCTCTATGCCCTAACGAGGGAGTTTTAGCCCTCGTCTCTCTTCCTTTTTATCCTTCTTCGTCCAGTTTGGCATCCGCCGCTCCTCAGTGTTAAGGAATCTCTCAAGCCTTGTTCTCCTCCCCATTTTGTCCTGTCAAGCAAGGAATATGAAGCTTACATTGATAAAGATCGCTTCAGGATGCGGATTTTCACGCTATAGATTTGCAAGGTATCTTTATTTTGTGCATGAATATGCTTTCATTTTCATTATTTCTATTATTCCTGCGCATTTAAAATAATGTTGTTTCCTCAACATGGTTTGAGTGGCTTTAGTTCAATTTAGTCAAATTTAGCAAAATAAGTTCGCTTCTGCAGCATTCTTAGGCTGGTGATAGCTCCGCGCTAGGAGTCTAGTTTCTTTCCTCGATCGTTGAGGGTGACCTTTAGCATGGGTTTTCACACACTTCACGGCGAGCCATAGCCAATTCCTCTGAGGCACATCGTTGCTACTTTGGCCATACTTTGGGTATGCACGAGGTCTTTTCTTTTCTCTGCTCGGCCGAGTGTAGGGACAAGAGATGGATGGATGAGATGACCAACCTAGGCGCTCCCTAATACGAGAGATGTCTCAAATAGGGGCAGTCTTGACCCTTGAAAATGAACTTTCATGATATATCTAGCCAATAAGGGCTCTTAAATTCAATGAATCAATGAATGCAAAATTATGAATCGAAGGCATGGCAAGAGTGACAGTACAGTTCCCCGCAGGACGTCATGAGCCCGGTTGCATGCGTGCCTGATAAATATGGGTCCAAAATCAAAGACACAAAGCCCCGGCGCAACAGACTGTATCTTTGAGGGGTAGTCTTGGAAAAAATTCAAGTCCTGATATTTCTCATCCTGCATAAAGCTTGTCTCTAATTTTTCTTATGCTTCTCCCTCTTATGCTAGGTTGAATCCCGAGTATGGTCTTAATAGGGACACCATTCTTTAGAGATGGTTGGTTGTGACGAGTCACCCTCAAATGTACGCCCTACTCAAAGGGAAATCTTTAATGAGAGTGGGAGGAATGACGACCCCTAGCCAATAGTTTAAGCCCGTCTCTGGGTGCTGCAGATAGCTTTGTTCAAAATCTAAAAAAAACAAATATGCCAAAAATCTAAAAAAAATCTAATATTATTTAAAAATAAAAAAATCAAATATTATTGAAAATCCAAAAAAATCAAAAAAATGTCAAAAATCAAAACATATTTGTCTTTTTGTTCCTTTCTATCTATTTTGTTTTGAGGACAGGTATGATTCATTTGTTAAGAGTGCAAGTTGTAGGTTACAGGTACTCAAGATGTCCTTTCTTTTTTCTTATTTCTCGTTCTGCCTCCAGTTCACGACTTCTGATCTTGTTCTCTCCTTCTTCAATCCACTCCCTCGATCTGTACTGAAGCTCATGTCCTTCTCAACTTTTCCTTACTTCGCTTTATTTCATAATATCTTCATGAGAGGGCTTTGCCTCACGGTTACGAACCTGGTAGCTCTGCTTCATTTTGATCTTGGGCTTTGATTGAAGAGCGTATTTGTCATATCTTTTATCCCGATGTGTCCTTGTCACACGTGTCTATGTCCCTCCGTGTCGTCTCACATGTGTTGTTTTGTCCCTCCGTGTCTGTCATGTTTTCATCCCACTATGTTTTCGTCCCACTGTGTCGCCATGTCATGTGTTGCTGTTGTCATCCCACACATGTGTTGTCCGTATCTTTTGTCCCTCGTGGTTGTCATCCCACGTGTCTTTGTCCCACCATGGTCTTGTCCCACCGCGTGTGTTGTCCCACCGTGTTGTGGTGTTGTCATGTCCCACCGTGTCGTAGTGTTGTCATGTCCTACGCGTGCCTATTGTTTGTTCTTGTGATGTTTTGCTTCATTCATCTTTGTTATGCCATGTTTCGTTCATCTTCATTTGTTATGTTATGTTCGTTGTTATGTTATGTTCATGCTTGCATATTTGTTGAACCCATAAAAATTTGAAAATTTAAAAATCTAAAAAATGCCATTTCGCTTGGCAGGTAAGTTAGGTATGGCTCGCTATCCCTTCTCATTGTTGCATTACTATATGGTATCTACATTATTATAGCCTCTCATGGACCGGCTGGTTGTCCGTGTGTTCTGGGATCTGATGTTCCCCTTTAACAAAAATGATGATGATCTAAGAGCATACGGTTAATCGTTGGATAAGCCGTTAGTTTGAGTCGGGTGAGAGACGATGGTTCTATATTGCACACTGTGATTGCAAGAAGACTCTTGACCCCATCTTGCTCAGTCTAGCAATATTATCCTTGAGTACTTTCTATTTTTATCTTTCTTTGCATTTGTTTTGATGATTTCTTTATTTTAGCCTAGCATGCATCATATCATTTTGAGCACTCACGCCTCGTGATTCTTTCAAAGTTGCTCCTCAGCAATGGTTAATTGCACTTCATTTCTCTTGGATAAGAGATCTTCATTCCACTCTGAGTTTGAACGATTTCTCTGATCTGTTCGCTCAGTCTGGTTGGCCAGCGTGATTCCTGTCTGGATTTTATCTCAGTTTTATTTTTCTTTTCCAGCTTTTCAGCTGTGTTCTTCCGATCCCCTCATTGGTCATGGATTGTGTCCCCCGATGAGGTTGGTCGTGTTTCCTTTTCCCTTAGTTAGTTCTCCAGGCATGTCTCATCCTTGTCATCTAGTCCTTGTGGTTAGTTCGACGTTTTCGGGAGAATTCCTATAGCTTGTCGGTTGTGACGGGTGTCTTTTGCCTTGATGCCCGCTTTTCAGTTCTCTCTACTTCATCTCCATTTCTCATCATTGTCGCTGTCGCTCCATCTCATTTCCATTTCACCTTCGTGTCTGTTGATTTGTTTTGCCTCTCTTCTCTTTTAGGTTTAATGTGTAATCAAGATGATAAGCAAAAAATCAAAGATCTCAATCAACCCAAGGACATGTGAAACATGAACCTAGGCAACCAGAACAAGCTCTAGCATGGGCATGCTATCTCAATCATCAAACTAAACTAAGGGAATAAAGAAAAACACACGTCGGGACGTGGAGCAAAAGTAAATAAAAACACACCGCAAGGGTGGAGCAAGCGAAGAGAATAAGAGATATGAGATGGAAAGAAAGCTAATGCCCAACACTAAGGAAAGAACGTGATCGCCACCAAAGTAAACACAAGCCAAAGACTTGAAAATACCTTGGAAATAGGTGGATGAAGCACCCGCCCACGGGAGAGAGAAACCAGTGAAAATCTGCAGATCAGCTCAATGTAACGGCCCAAAACCCACGCGTCACAGGAATGTGACGGTCACTCGATGAACCGCTATATGAATCTGATGCGCCTTCACAAGACCGTCAGATAACCTGCAGTGATAGCTTGTGGATTCTTTTAACTCCAATTCTTCCAGCCGGCCAGAAGACTTGGGCCTCATGTATTGAACCTGTAAACCTGCCAAGGAACGTGAAAACACAAGAAAACAAACCCGGATTAGCCCTTTAAACAAGCGTAGTATCAATTCTCAAAAAGCTTAAGGACATGCAAGAGGAAAGGGAAGTACCAGGAAAGTTTTGATTTTTTAACCCCTCTGGGCGTTTTAAAAGGTAGGAAGGATGTTTAGATGATGAAAACCAGATGCAGAACGTGGAAACAAGGAGAGGGACGATGCTTATGATGAGAGGGAGGAGGAAGAACACAATATGCAATGAACTTTGAAAACTCAATAGAACGAATACTCCATTCACCGTGAAGCAGATGGACGTGAGGAACAATTCTCCTTGGTTGGGTGTGGCTCCAGGATGTGGCAGCACTTCGATGTAAACTCCAGATCTTCCTCTCTCGGGCCATGAAGTTAAGGGTGCTATTTATAGGCCCTCAAACTCTCTGTCGAGCAGAGGATAATCAGCAAGAAAAGAGATAACTCTTAGCAAATCCTTGAAGATAATATCACCAAGAGTCCATAGAAACAAACAGAAGGTTCTGAGGATCAGATTTGGAAGAGAAATCACCAACTCAAATCCTTATCTCGACTACGGAGTAGCAGAGAAAAGGCCTGAACTGTCAGGACTCTCTGTGGGATGTAACGGCTGGTCGACAGACCGCCACATGAAAATAACGCGCCATGGAACGTCCGTTACATTCAACCTTATCTCAAAAGAGATAAGATCAACGGGAAGAAGATCAAACAAGTTGGACTCTGCAAGATATGTAACGGCCATGAAAGAACGCATTATATGAAAGTAACAGCTGCACGACAGACCGTTAGAATCAATAGATAGGCAAAATGATAAGCATGGGACAAAGGCCTCAAACTTCAGGACTCTTCAATATGTAACGGCCCTGGCATGATGCGTCAGATGGAAGTAACGCTCCTGGGGCAGACCGTTAGAGACATTGAGGTTTCAAAACGTAATGAAGGCTTGCTAAGCTTCATCTAATGAAAGGCCACAAGAAACCACACTCAACTAAGGAGAAGACCCAAGAAATAGGCTTCAAATCAATCAAGGAAGCTCAATGAAGAGTGAACACTTGGAGCATCATATAGAATGAACAAGGAGATGACCCAACTCATTGGTCATAAAACGGGTGTCAATAGATGCCCCTCCTTAACTTCCTCTTTGCAGGGGAGCGAGCGGAGGTGAAGCGACAGTGAAATGGAACATGGAGATGAAGCGGAAATGAAGCGAAGTGGATCAAAAAGTGGGCGTTAAGGTAAACGACACCCGTTCTCTACCAACAAGTGATAGGAATCTTCTGAAAACTTCAAACTAATCACAAGGAAATAGCCACCCAAAGGATGCAAGTCTGGAGGAATTAACAACTAAGGAAAGGAAACACGGCTAGCCGTCGGAGGCAACGGAAAGGAAAGAGAACTGACTAAACTCCAGACAGGAATCTTCAGCCAACCAAATCAAGCAATGAGATCGAAGAAAACCTTCTAATTCAGAGTGGAATAATTCTCCTTATCCGAGATCAAGAACACATTTATTCACCCGCATCGAGATGCCTTGACCAGATAAAGCACATGAATGCTCAAAAGATGCGTATGATGCATGCTGGGCTAAAGAGAAAGAAATCTTTAAAACGAATGCAAAGAAAGATAAAATACCAAGATACTCGAGAATAGTATTGCTAGACCGGAGAAATCAGGGTCAGGACACTATCTGCAACCACGGCGTGCAAGATAGAACCATCGTCCCCACACTTTTCCAACCTAACGGCCTATCCAACGATTACTCATGTGGACTTAGATCATCATCATTTTTGTTTAAGGGGAACATCAGATCCCAGAGCACATGAATGACCATCCGGTTCTCGAGATAATATATCATAGATAACATATAGTAATGCATTAATGGGATAAGGGAATGAAATACAATACTTGACTTACCTGCCTGACGATCGGCAAGGCGTGATGTTATTCATAACTTCATGCACGAACCAAAGAGGTTAGCCAATAAATATGAGTATGAAATAAGGCATAACCATTTGTACGTGTGATAAGCATCAATAATGGTCATCATGGCAGAAAATATGACCATTCACGCATCAAATAGACCATTTTATTCATCAAGAAACTTGCAAGCTGTAACGGTCTACGGAGAGGGCGTTACATAAAGTAACAGACCAGCCATGGGCCGTTTAGAGATTAGGCGGTTCACATTCTCCAATAAAACAGTTCAAACTCATGTAACGGTCAAACAAGTACGCGTCAGAGGATGTAACGGTCGGACGACAGATCGTCACATTTCCTGAGCGTTCAAAAAAAACAAACCGAACGGTCTCATGCTCATTCATTCAACACTCAAGCCTCAAAACGCCCAAACGAAACCCCAATTGAGAGCCACCGGCGACCACCGTCCTCCACCCAAGATGGCCGACGACGAGGCCCCACAGCCACCGAAGAAGAGGGAGAGAGGGAAGAAGAAGGCGATACGCCGCCTCCACCACCGGATAGCGCGAGAAATAGAACGACGGCCGGAGGAAGAAGAAACGAGGAAGAGAGCTCCAAGGGTGGAAGAAGAGATCCCCATGGCCGAAGAGGACCAAGGAGAGGCTCCTCTGGACGAAGGGGAACCCAAGGAACAGGAGAAGAAGAGAAAGAGGGGCCAAGATCATGAGGTAGGCCTCCACCCTAAATTTTCAATTTTTAATTTTTTTGGTGTTTTTGTATGAATGCATGTAGGAATGGGGGGTAGAAAATGGGTCCAAGAGCCCATTAGGATCATTTGTAGGCCTTTTGGCCAAAGTGGGAGAGCCATGAAATGCAAAGGAAAAATGCCCTCTAGCAGGGAATGTGACGGTCCTTTCAGTGACCGTCACACGCCTAACGCGCCACCCTTGGTGCGTTAGAGACAAGTGACGCCCATTTCCAGGGCCGTTACTTCCACTAGAGGCTAGAACTATTTTTTAGGTTTTTAATTATTCAATTTTTTTGTTTTGTTTTCATTTTATAAATGCTATGCAATGATTTTATGATGCATTTGACTGACTCATGACTTAAATGAATGCAGGGAAAAAGACGGACGAGGATCTCCTGGCTCCAGATCCGGGTGGTGTACCAGGCACTGCCCGATTACCAGAGAGAGAGACTGGCCGGGATGGGGTTCGCCGAGGTGCTGAGCATCGAGGTGACCAGGATGGACACGCCACTGTTGTATGCGCTGCACGAGAGATGGGATCCGATTAGCAGGGCGTTCATCTTCCCGTGGGGTCACATGATCCCCACGCTAGAAGACATGGCGAGGATTGCCAGATTACGGGTCATGGTGCCGTAGTGACAGGATGGACTTACAGGAACTACCGAGAGATGGCCCGGAGCTGCTGGGACTAGATTTGATCAGACCAGGGCAGACATCATCCCAGCTCTCGAGATCAGTGCTGCAGGAGAGCCTAGGACTGAGGGGAGCAGCCATAGCTATGGGAGAGCTACCAGAGGAGCATCTGGGTAGAGCGATCGATCAGGTGCGCCCACGAGTGGCGGCAGAGGCGGGACCGGAGGGAGATCGCACCTTGAGGCGCTTCCTCATGCTGCTATTCGGGAAGCTCCTCTTCGCGACTCGAGTAGATGTGATCAGCTGCAGGCTGCTGTCGATGCTCGAGGATTTGGGCAGAGTTGGGAAGTACGCCTGGGGAGCGGTAGTGCTAGCCTTCCTGTTCGAGTCCCTCAGCACGACAGACCGACAGACGATGCTGGGTGACTTCTCACCTTTTCTACAGGTAAATGCAATTGTAATGCTTTCTATTATGATTATGCAAATGTTTATGCAAATGAGTATGCAAATCGACCGACTTGACTTCTACATGCAGTTCTGGAGCTATATGTACCTCCCGGGCACAGGACGGGGCACGCTACTCCACACCGACCGCATCCCGATTGCGAGACGATGGGTGGTCGCGAGGGACCCAGGGTCGATCATCAGATTAACCCGGGCGATCCATGACGATTTGGATTCCTTCCCGCACACGGCGGTAAGCCCTAAACACAAAATGCTTTCTAAATGCTTTCGAATGCTTCTATATGCTTTTATATGGTGGACTTATATGCTGATGAATGGACTATCATGCTTCTAGGTGAGGTGGACCCCGTACAGAGGCGAGAGTTACGAGGGACAGCCATGGGTGGAGGCAGCCCTTTCGTACCAGGGACGAGACATATGGTTGCACTGCATCCACATCATCGAGCCTCTTCATTATCGGCTGATTTTGAGGACTCGGGGACTACATCAGCCTGAGGTGACCTTCCCACGTCGCAGTGATGACCACCCGGGGAAGTCAGCGAAGGGAATCAGCGGTGACATAGACTGGTGCACCCGAAAGGTGAAATACGTTCATGACTGGAACAAGTGGGGCAGAGCAGTGAAAGAGCGGGATGAAAGCGATGAGGCGTACTTCAAAGCCTTCGCCCGTCTGTACGGGGACCGGGTGTACCGAGGTACCCGATGACTGGTATGTAATCTAAACTCTATACTCTGAATGCCCTTTT